>OX439035.1:30424077-31099067 GCA_949317995.1 Acholoe squamosa | reverse complement strand
TGTTAAGTGTCACGGCATCAGAAATGAGTCCTAACCCAAGAAAAAGGGTAAGATTTTTGCAAGGTATGAAGTTTTCAAATATCATAAGCTATGGGACCCCTACTGCGCAAAGCACTCGCAGAAAAGTGCGACGTAAACTACATTTTGATTCGCTCAGTGTCAGCAATAGTGTCAGCGACAGTGATGATGCAGCCTCATGCTAAATGAGACATTAGTCAGAAACAATGTCAGCAACAGTGTCGGTGACAATGATGATGCAGACTCATACTAAATGAGACGTTAATCGTGTTCAGGTGTAAAACACAGAGTTCAAGTTAAAGTAAAGTGCAATACCAAAAGTTCTCACTCCTATAGAATATATTTGATATCACCGCAATTGTTAAAGTTCTTAATTTAAACTAGTTAATACCATATTAATGGTATGCGATGTTTTATGTCAGATTTCATTTCCCTTTAATTGCATTGTTTTTAAAAAACTAGTAGAAATCCATGTTGGTATAGGTTACCAAGTTTTCACTTTTTTTACTATATATTTGATATCACTCCAATGGGCAAAGTTTTCTACTGAAATTTGTTAATGGTATATGATAAATCATATCAGATTTTAGTTCCCTAAAGCGTACCTAGTTCTGGTGTAAACCACTCCATATCCAAACTGTTCACATAGGTGCTAAGGTCTGATACATTACTGAAACTTGTTAACAGGATCCTAATGGTTTAAAATAAATCATATTAAATTTTAGTTCCCTAAAGCGTACCTAGTTCTTGTGTAAACCAACCCATGTTATCCAAACTGTTGACGTAGGTGCTGAGGTGTAGAACAGTTGTTTTTGGTAGTATGGTATAATCAAAGTTATTGTACACAAGGAATGTAATTGCTAACTCATTTTCTAAATGTCAAAGCTAAATATAGCAATATAACATTGTTGATTACTATTCGAGATCTTAATTAAACATAGTAAATCAAATTTAAGATTTTTGTCTTTTCTCATAATATTTTATTAGTATAACAAAATTAAAACGTTAAGCTCTAGTATCCAAGACGGTCTCCTATAAATCACACCTTTTGAATTCAAAATTTTAATTCAAACTTTGAATCCAAAAGGTGTGATTTATAGGAGACCGTCTTAGATACTACTCATGTCTTCACTCATTTCCATAAAGATGTGAGGGGAACTGGGTGAGCAAATGTCAACATGTGTCAATACATGTCAACTCTTACCCAACCTCACATGTCTTCACTCATTTCCATAAGGATGTGATGGGAACTGGGTGAGCATTCGTCAATACTTGTCAACTCTCAGGCAGGTTTACATGTCTTCACTTACTTCAATCAAGATGTGAGGGGACCAGGGTGAGCACATGTCAACATGTGTCAATACTTGTCAACTCTCACCTAGCATGACATTTCTTCACCAAGCCTTCAACAATAAGAGACTATGGAAACTGTATGGATTCTCATGGCTTGTACTGTGCAGAGTGGGCCTATTGAGTAAATGTCAATCTGAGAATTTATGTTTCACAGAGCAAGTTCCTTTCTTACATGGCATGAAATACATATGAATTTAGGAACATAATGATAGCCAAGTATATGTGATTTAGTGCATACATTAGACATAATAGCTCAATTGTTTTGTCTATAGAACATAGCACTGCATTGAAATTGCATATGTTTTACATGGTATCTAAGTATCTGTTTGTCCTGGTTTGATGGGATATGAAGGTTTAATGTCTACTGATCAGCTAGGTCACAGCTGATTAGAGCAAATATACAGGAACTCTTCATAGGCTGGTTAAAAAACTCTGTATTGAGTGATAATAGGGGCAGATACTTTGTCCAACATTAGCATGACAGACTGTGTGAGGAGATGTGAGCATGCGTCAAGATTCCCCAACTCTCACCCACCATGACAGAACTTCACGCACAATGACACATTATGTACTATTCTGTGTTTTGATTGGTCCATTTCAAATTTCCCTCCCATTCCTTTGTTCTCCTGCTTTCAAAACAGTCAGGCAGAGGCAGCCATGGAGAACAGATCTTGTGGTAGGTGGTCACACAGTTCTAGATTGATTTGACTTGAAATCCTATGTGATAAGCATTTATACAGTAACACATTGATATTATCTACAATCCCTGAACATCTATCTTGTTGCTGAATTCAGCTATTTGTCTCAACACCCCAAATTAATGTAGAACTTTCTATGTGAGCAAAGCTCAGGGAAATCTTTGGGGATTCAGGCTGTCATATGGGAGTGGTCATTGTTTATCAACTTGGATGTGAGTGGGTGGTCAAAATTAGATTGCTGCTGTTTGTTTATGACCATTTCTTATCATTTCAACAGGCATTCTCAAGACTGATACAAGGATAATTCAACTCACACAGCTGACAGAATATCTATCCATTTTCAAGCAAAGTGGGCAACACATGATATGCAGAGGAGAGATATCTTCAATGGGAACCAGCATGGACAGCTGAATTGATGTTAATAAAGTTATGAAATAGAAATCCACAACCACCTGCAACCCCCCCCCCTGCCTATCCCCCACCCACAAATTAGTCTGTGCGTCAATATATGTGATACTGTGTCATGACCCATGTGTCAGTGTGTGTGATAATGTGTGATGACACATGATGTCATCATGTGTCATTGTTGGTGAAGGTTCACACATGTTGACTCAACTTCACAAATTGGGTTGAGATGTTCACGCATGCGTCACATCTCGTCATGGTCCGTGATCACCCATGCGTCAAGTCCTAAGAGCGCATGGGGTGAGGCAGGCGCAGCATGACAAAAGTTGACACAGATTTGCTGGGTAGCGTTAGCGGTAAAAAGGTGTTAAACTGATAGGTGTAACCATGTAAATTCTTAGAAAATGCAATATCTCTTGGACTATATAATTCAAAAACCACCAGATAGCCCACGAAAAATTAGGAGTTAATGTGCTGCATTTAGGAATCTGCCCGAGAAGTTATCCATACAAAAGTTGTATTTCTATATTCACCCCCACCCCAACCCCAACCCACAGGGTGTATACTTTTCTATTTTTTTATTTTTTTTTTCAATAATGCTAAATCAGCATTAGTGGAACTGTTCTTGAGACCATAGACACCCATTTTGTGCAATGATAGCATTTATGCATAGCTTGAATTGGGTGTCAAAGTTTGATCATAATGGGGAGGCATGGAGGTCCCAAGGGAACGACCAAGAGGAATATCTTATCAGAAACCCCTACTCAAACTTGGAGAAAGGGAGAAATTTGAACAAAACCAAAATTATTCATATACTATAAGATTAGGGCTTTCTAATGCTGTATAGCAATTCTTTGTGAGATGGGTAGTTGTCTCAGAATAAAGTCCTAAAGTTGGATCACTGTCCTTATCTCAGGATGTTTGCCTGGAATCTCTATGGACGATATCACCCATTAGGGAGCCTTCATTATTTATGGCTGGGAGGGGGGCGAGCATTTGGTGAAATGAATACCCCAAAAAAAATTGCCCTCCCCCTCGGAATAGGTTTAAAAAAAAGTGCCCCCCCTCTTGGAATGGGTTTTGAAAAAAGTGCCAAATTACACACTTAACATTATATGGTCTGATGCTAACTTTGGCCATGGTCATTTTGGTTTAAAGTCATGCACTGGTATTGGAGCCGATCAGCATGGCCTTTCATGCAAAAACCATATTATTGAAAGTGACAGGTTGGACTACCGATAACACCTATCAAAACCACTGCCTAAAACTTGTATCTTCCTCCATTAAACCTCGGACCAAACTGGAGCCAAGAAGCTGCCTTGACATGAACTAGTATTTAATATCATCCTACAAGACTTCATAATTCTTGGTGGTGGTGTTTGAAGTTGGAAACAGCAGCCTCATAGGTTTAGCCAAGGGAAACTCTGTTACATAGGCATACACCTATATGATAACCCTTGCCTTTATCTCACACCCAGTCGTGGCATCCTGAATGGCTTCATATTGTCTTTTTCCATGCCAACTGGATTGAATTTTGAACATCTTGTGAGATACAGTAGATACAAAGGTTCACTAGCATTGAATTGCTGACTGAGGATTATACCATGTCACAATTCCTTGCAAGATGATCCTCAGTCAGACAGATTCTCATCAACCCTTGTGTCAATGTTGTAATTTTCTCAGGTGTCATATGATGTGGTAGAGGAGGTTAAATGTCATGTTCATACACCTAACTCAGGTGCTATACAAGTAGTTCAATTTATTGTGCCATCTATGATGCATCTCCAAAAGCAGACCAGTTTTCTCTGTTTCATTTTATCCACTATCACTACAAGCTCCATGAATGTGTACTCAGTAGTCAGAGCCCTCTATTCTTACTAGTTCCATTTCACAAAGTTCCCAATTGGACACTCCAGGCTGCATTTATATGAGGGATATTTTTGGTTACACCGAATACTATGTTTTCACTTCAAGAGTGGACAATTGAATGAAACTGTATGATGCCACATTTTCAACACTCTGAAGGTGTGGAGAGACATATTGTCAATGGACTATTCTATGTATTATAATTATGAACGACATACTCAAACCAAACTGGCCAAGCTACCCCCTAGTTCAAACCAAGGTCAACCTATTTTTAGCTTAGCAGGGTGAAGAGTTCACACCTGCCCTCCTCCAGTGGGAAATCCCCAGGCTCCCTCCTGTGGATCCCCCACTGGAAAACCCAACTATTTTTAGATTCACCTAGCCAATAGGAGCAGCTCACCCCTCCTACCACAGATTGGGACTGAGCAGAACCACCGACTCAGCATATTTGAGTCGCTCCCTATACTAAAAATAGAAAGTACAGAAATAGACACGACGTCATCTGGGCTTGCTCCTGACTATATAACCTAGTCAGGACCAAGCCTCAGCATCTTATTCTTCTCCAACCTAGACCCTACGACACTCAGGTGCCTTGGCTTAGGATATAGCTTGGTCAGACTGGCGAGTACTATATTGTACACTGTATCAGTTACTCATCATGCCAATCTTACAATAAAGCTGGATCATCAACTGAATTGTCTGGACTCCTGTTACCTCACTTCATGACATGTAACGAGACATTGACAATGGTGGAGAACCCTATTTGTAACGTCCCATTGTTTTCACCTCTCATGAGCCATGAATCAAAGTGAGACAACAACCAAAGAGCCATTTACAGAAGATGCCGTTACATCCCCAGGGCTAGACGCGCCCCCACCAGCAGCAGCAGCAGCAGCAGCACCAGCAGCAGCCCCAGACCAGCAGCAGACTGTTCCGTCATCTGACTCGTCACCTGACGCCTTTCTGTTGGATCCAATCCTTCCACCATCATTTCTAACACCCAAGCCAACACCTGTGAGTAGAAACAAAACTTTTTCATCAACAATTGATGACAATAATACCGGTACACAGACCAGCACCCCACTCACATCACAGGCACCAGGACTTAATCTGACTTTACCTGGTTTTTCAAGTGCTGAATCCCCAGTCCTAAGACTTGCTGGTCTACCAGGTGAACCATCATCTACACCTGTAGCTTCACCAAGCCACTTAGACCTAGACTCACACCTAGAGCCCAGGTCACCACGATTACAGGCCGCCTTAGAAAGCATACCTACATTACCTCGGCAGCCTGCTACCGGTACAGACACCAACTCACCCCCAGCTGGTTTTACACACCCCAACCCTTCTGAACTCACCTGGGACAGTTATATTCCCCCTAACCCTACATTACCACCTGAATCTGATCTCTGGAGACAAAGGATAAGATCAGCTATCAATAGGTGGAGATCAGTAAGGACAAATAGAGCTCAGGAGGCACCAGCCCCCAACACTCACAGTACACAGTGTGGTGAAAGTCCCTCAGCATTTTTGGGTCGCATTAATAGAATACTAGAGGAGCAGTGGCCTGACGCCACCACATCTAGTGACCCCTTCAGGTCATATCTAAATACCCCGACCCCTGAGGCTACCCCAACACCACCAAACACTCTCAATACCCCAAACCTGGACACAGGGGCCACCTCTTCAGACTATACATCCCTACCTAGCCCCAGGAGAAGGAGGGCACAGTCTACCTCACCTCTTAGAAGGCAGACACCCCCCTACTATAGGGTATTGAGGAGCATAGACTCAGCAGTAACAGGTGCTATAGGAGCCACCTCTCAGATCTTTAGGAGAAGAGCCACCCCATACTGCACCTCAGAAGACAGCCTAACCTCTGAGGACGATCCTGAAATCACCTTCCCTCACCTACGCAGAGGCAGGATGGACAGCAGGACACCCACTACACATCCTCCCAGGTATGATCAGGACGACCTGGCCAGGAATCTGGTAAGAGAATGTACACAGGCAGTCAGTGATTCCTTAAGCAATTTACTGACTGGCCAGATTAATCTCCTATCAGCTGAAATCCAAAGGGTAGGCCAGGAGCACACCAGCCATCTAAACAGAGTCAACGACAGGTTAGACAACATGGACACCTGGAGGGCTCAGATGGAGCGCGACTTGATACAATCACACAGGAGAGCTGCAGAAGATAATGCAGATGTCCTGAGAAGATCTGAAATGATGGCAGCAGATATCTCTGAGCGCATCAACAGGAATATTGATGATGTTAGGAGAGAGATTTGCTCAGTTTATGGCCACAGGCCCCCACTCCAGCCCCCTCCTGCCCACTCCTCACCGGCAAACTTGGGTATACCTCATGCCTCACAGACCCCCAGTGCACCTACCATGCCAGGTTACCAACATGCTGGCAATGACATAAGGTTAAGCCCACCCAGCGCCTTCCAGAACAACACTCCAGCTGGTTTATTGGGTGCCACGCCCACCTCACACAGGTCAACCCTAGACGAAATTCCTAGTGTCTCCGCCACTCACCACATGGCAGCTCCAGCCACCACTCCGGTGCAGGCCAATACTCACACATTAGGTACAGCGGCAGGTAATATCTACATCCCTGCTCATGCTCGTACACCCAGCAACATGCCTATACCCATGCAAACCCTGTATTCCCAAAGTACAGGTGCACATTCAACAGGACACCGCCAGGCATACGACCACTCCACCCCTATGATACCAATGATAGGCCAATCTCACATCGCCAGTGGTTTGGGTCAAATGACTTTAAGTGATGACAAACTCTCCTCAGCCCAACTCAGCTCTTTTAATAAGCCTGAGACATTTGACAAACCAACTGAGTACAGGTCTGCCGCCAAATTCATCACAGAATTTAAGTTCTGGATCAGGAATGTATACCCCCGCCACCAACACCTGCACGCCTCCTGCCTATACACCTTCCTAAAGGGCAGGGCAGCTCAATGGTTTTTCGCCAATATTTTTGAGAAGCCCATCATGTATGACAATGAGGCAGTATATGCAGCCTTCCTGAAGCGTTTTGGCACCCCTGACCCTGCAACCATCAGCAAAGGTTACAGAAACAGGACACAACAGCCAGATGAGACAGTGGAGCAGTACTTAGAAGACATGACCCTGCTCTTGGCAAACAGCAACCTGGAAGAGTCAGTTCAAGTGGATTATCTGATTAATGGACTTAAGCCTCAAATTAAATCAGTGATCCTCCCTGACATGCCCAGAACCATAGCTGATGCAGAAAAAATGGCCCTTACACAGGAATTGCGCATAGAAGCACATAAAATGGCCATGGCTGGGACCCAACAAGCAGACCTCTGTGCCATGAACAGTAACAAAAACAATAGTGGCACACCCAGAAAGGAAAACCAATACTCCAACATGAAAAAGTATGACAGGTACCCCAGTGGCAACTACAACAAGCAGTATGAGACCAGGACCCAAAGCGGCTCCAGCAACCAATCTGACCCCAATTACAGAAGGTTCAGAAGGTCAAGGTCTCAGGATGCTTCTGGAGGAAGAAACAAACCACCTCAGCAAAGAGCTAGATCACAGAGCGCCTCCAGGAATCCCACCTCCAGAGATGACAACAAAATAGTCATCACAGTGGCCACAGCCCCAGCAAACAATAAACAGGTTTCCTTTAAAAAGGTCACACATGAGGCTGATATCATAAACAGCAATAGTCCCCCTTACCAGAATAGGAGGACTAGAGACCCCACACCCAGCAGATTCCCCAGGAATAACAATGAAAGTGATCCGACGGAACCTGAGGGCAACGCTGACCTACATAACATTGATGAAGACAAACATGATCACAACGATGGTGATGAAGACTTCATTGATGAAGACACAGACTATGATGACGAAGAATAGGTTTCAGGGGAAGGATGCAAAGCACCAAATCACCCCGCCCCCACCACAGTGGATATGAAATCTGGAACGCCCCCCGCCAGCCACCACCCAACTGATATTCAAAGTGATGCAGAAATCAACTCCCTACAGCAGCCAAAAATGGATTTTTCCAAGGACAACAACCTGGATTTTGGTGACAGCTCCTCTTCAGACAGCGAAGACTGTTACGAGGACAGCAGTAGCAGAGTGGCACGGCTTCAACTGAGAATCAAGTCAGATAAGTATGGGCAGCAAGGTAAGGTCTCTCGCATTAATACCGAGTTAACTAAAGGTGCAGTCTTTGTCGACATAAATGACCACCCCTATAGAGCTTTGGTAGACTCTGGAGCATCCTTATCTTTTATCAGTCAAAAAATGGCAGATAAGGTAATACACACCCCAAACTTTAAACATGGAAGACGCTCACGTATGAATGTCCTCCTAGCAGACAGATCCACAGTACAGGTAAACCATGCCATTACACTCAGCTTCCTAATTGAAGGCAAAGAATTTGTTACAAGATTACATGTTGTACCAAAATTAAATCACCCCATCATTCTTGGAGTAAACTTCATGACCAAGTACAAAGCTAAGCTTAGTTTTGGCCCCAAGCTTCCCTCCATAAACACAATCAGGCCTGCTGAAAATATCACAATACCACCAAACTCTGAAACCACTCTCAATGCTATTGTCAATGGTTCAGAAAATTTAAATAAATTGACAGGCATCACTGAAAATATCAAACCAGCCCTACCTTTCTTGATTAAGCACGCCTTGGTTAAACCCAAGACAAGTGCAAAATTAATACCGGTAACTGTGGCAAATCCAAATGATTTTCCTTTGCATTTAAAGAAGAAACACACACCTCTAGGTATTTTCAAACCTTTCAACATGAAAAAGGCTATTCCAATAGGCCCCCTGGACACTCATCATTCACTGAACCATGTCTCACCGGCCAGCGAGCTCTTTCCAATTAATTGTGGTGAAAACCCCCTGGAACAATTTCCCAAGGGCAATGAACCCTTACAATACAAAATTTGTGAGCAGCTCACTGATACTCAAAAAATGCAGGTACGTAAAATTGTTGAACAAAATAGACAAGCTTTTGTGATTGATGACAGCGCCATTGGCTCCAACACTGAGAATGAGGTCAAGCTGGAATTAATTCCAGATTTCAAGCCCTGCAACAGGCCCTCATACAGAATGTCCCCACATAAAGAAAATTTCCAAAGAGAGCTCCTAAATAAACATTTAAAACAGGGAATCATTGAGGAATGTACCAAGCCCTGTGAATGGAATTCACCAGCCTTCTTGGTACCCAAACCTCAGGGAGACAGATCTGTAGCCTCTGGCTGGAGAGTGGTAGTGGATTACAGATGGGTTAATCAAAACCTCAAATCTTTTTCCTACCAATTCCCCAGAGCAGACGACCTCATGCAACAAGTTGGCAGAACAGGTGCAAAATATTTCTCAAAATTAGATGTGTATAGTGCCTACCATCAAATTCCCCTGGCGGAAGAATCTAGGCCTATTACCACCTTTTCAGCCAATGGAACCAGATATATGGCCAAAGTTCTCCCAATGGGACTCAAAACCTCAGGTTTGTCTTTCATAAATGTCATGGAGCAATTGCTCATGAAATGCAAGTACAGAAATGCAGTAGCATATGTTGACGATGTGGCTATTTATAGCCCCACCTGGGAAAGACACCTGCAGGACCTAGATGAGGTGCTCAAACTTTTCATCAAAGGAAATATCAAACTGAAATCAGAAAAATGTGAATTTGGCACAACCAAGATGGATTTCTTGGGATTTTCTCTAGATCAACACGGTGTGTCACCTTCCCCAGACAAAATCTGGCCAGTCAAAACTTTCCCTCCACCTAAAAACATCCACGACCTTAGATGTTTCAATGGCATGGCACAATTCTACAAAAGGTTTATTAAAGGTTTTGCCCACATAATGGCACCTCTATATGAAGCCACCAAAGGGACCTTTAAATGGACCACTAGTTGCCAGCGCGCCTTTGAAAAAATCAAAGTTTCGATTTGCACTGAAGCTGTCCTCAAATTCCCTGACTACAGTAGGCCATTTGTCATATTTACAGACTCAAGCAACTATAGCTTGGGAGCTGTGATCACACAGGTAGATGAAAATGGTTTCTATAGACCGATTGAATTTGCAGGTAGAGGTTTGACACCACAAGAGACCAGATATGGAATAACAGACAAAGAACTTCTGGGCATCGTCTTTGCAGTTAAAAAGTTCCACCATTATGTGGATGGAACCCACTTCAAGGTGTACTCAGACCACACTGCCCTGGTCTCCCTTTTTAATAAAAAAGAGAACATTACTAATGGGAGACTAGCCAGGTGGGTAGACACAGTCATGTCTTGCGACTTTGAGGTGAAGTATCTGCAAGGCAGAGCAAATTTTGTGGCAGATTTCCTATCCAGGAGATCCTACCCACCCAGCTTTGATGACCCAGTGCCAATTAGATCCCAGGGGAAAATTATTCTTCCCCCCAAGAAATTAACTTTCTCTGATATCTCCATGACCAAAGTCTTTAGGTCCAACGAGCCAGTACCCAAGAACCCAATCCAGATGGGACCCCCTAGATCAATTCTAAAAGGAGGTAAAATCTGGGGAAGTACAGGCAAACCACCCAAGGGTGTAATTGCAAAGAAAAATAGCTCTGAAAGAAATCACTTAGCTTCACTAGCAGCACCAACAGAGCTGTGCGTCTTGACCAGGGCACAGTCACAGAACTCCAAGGAAGACACACCCCCAGCCCCCAGCCAATTACGGTCCAGAACCGCTGTAAACAAACAAGGCCGACCCACAAAGGTCAAGCCAGCTGGTTCAAGGCCAAGAGGTCGACCTCCCAAGTCTAGGTCACCCAGGGTATCAGTTAAGGCAGCCAATGCCAGACGCGCCAAGCTGTCACACAAAGTGTTACCTTTGGCTGAGAGGGCTATCACCAAAATTTGCAAGCACCCCTCACTCACACCCTCTAGAGAAGTGTTGATAAAAGCACAAAAAGAAGATCTTTTTGCTTCATCAATGCTAAGTTACATTCAGGATGGAAAGTTGCCACCAGATCAAGGCTTGACAAATCAGATTTTAGCCAATCATGATCAGTTCATCATACTAGATGAGGTACTTTTCAGAATCACCGACACAGTCATGGGTAAATCCCTAGACCCCTCCCTTTAAATTGTGATTCCAGAAAAGTGGGCAGAATCATTAATTGAATCCACACACTGCTCCCCATTAGGAGGGCACTTGGGTTCAATGAAAACATACGCAGCTATCAGGTCACGGTACTATTGGCGCTCAATGTTCAAACAGGTGTTTGATTACTGTGGCACATGTCACACATGCCTTACCACCAAAAAGAGGCCGAAAAACCTAAAATCACCAATGACACTCCGTGAACCTGTTCTCACAGCCTACTCTCACGTCACCATGGACACAATAGGACCATTTAACAAGGCCATTAATGGATCCCACCACATACATGTGGTCACAGATCATGCCACTAGACATGTAACAGCATGGTGCACAGAAGACAACACAAGCGCTGAGGTAGCCCTTGGTTTCTTTCAGAGAGTGATCTGCATCCATGGCACTCCCTCAGTTTTGAACACCGACAATGCTAAACAATACACCTCAAAATTCTTTGCCCTCTTCTGCAATAAATTTGGCATTAAGCATGTCACAGGGAGCGCACACTGGTCCAGATCTCAAGGCCTATGTGAACGCCAACACCAGACAATAGAATCATCCCTCAGAGCCTTTGTGTCTAAATCACAAAAACATTGGTCAACCTTCCTCCAAGCTGTGATTTTTAGCATGAGCAACACAGTCTCCAGCGCCTTGGGTTACTCACCCAATCTCCTGGTATTTGGAAAACAAACCCATCTACCCACAGAAGCTGCATTAGCACTGATCACAGCAACAGAAGATGTTGACCCGGCACAAAAAGAAAATGTAGCCACTCATTTATTAAATCTCAGGGATGAAATTCAAATGAAGGCAGCAGAAAACATGATAAAGGCCCACAAAAAGATGAAGGCCAAGCATGACGCCTCTGCAGAGGTAGCCACCTTCAATAATGGTCAGTTGGTGTACTTACATATACCCAACCTCCTGGTGAAACACACCACCAAAAAGCTGCAACCCACATACTCTGGCCCTTACATCATAGTTAAGATGACCTCATCAGTGACTGCAATTTTAAAAAGGTTGCAGGATGGACATGTCTTTAAAAAGGCAGTACATGTATCCAGGCTGAGAAGACCAATTACTAGGGCCAGCGCCAAAGCCATCATAAAAAGGCTCCAGACTGGTCCTGTACAAACTCTCTTCGACCCTGATTCAAGCATAATTGCTGATACCAATACACCAGCCCCTCCCCTCAAGAAAAAGAGAGGAAGGCCGGCAAAGAAAGGTATCATCACCTTTGCCCCATCACCCAAGAAAAGGGTAAAGAGAAGGAAGCAATGAAATTTCGTTGAAATCACATATAGAGAAAGCACAAACACCCCACCCCCCCCCACACACATAAACACCTCTCAACCCCAACCCCCCCCCCCATACACACACACACACACCAACACTCACCACAGCTGTTGGCCCACACTCAGGCCACGTGCCACACCCCTGCTATCTACAGGGACACCCGCACTCACACACACCTAGGCCCAATTACCCACCCTACACATGTGACCACCGACCTCAAAGCCCCGACCTGATGATAACAAATTCCCTCAGCGGCACCCCATATCATCAGGTACCCCTTTTTTTTTCTCTTCTTTGAAGATTTACTAACACTCACCTCTTAACTTATCACCTCATACGCCTTTTTGTTTTTATATTTATCCTTTTATTATATATATCTCGTTTTCCTTAAACCAATTTTATTTTTCCTTTAAATTATTTATCAAAGGCCCAATGAGCCCAATTATACACTGTTTGACCCCAGGATCAAACCCCTCAACCAGCCGCACTGTCAACCACTCAAGGGCAGCATATGCACACAATTTTGTCCAGCTATGGTTAGGTAGCCACATAAATTGCCCACGGCAGCAGTGTATCCTCTGGTACATGTTTTTCATTTAAAGAAAAATCATGCATACACCGGCTAGATAGCTTTTCAGGGCTCCTATTTACCAGTTGACACGCCTATTGTAGGTGCTCGTATTCCCCCATGCCCAACCATGTTTGTACCTCTGTTTAGCACGAGGGCGCTGATACAGGTAGAACCCCATATTTATGAGCTGTCAATTAAGAGCAGCTCGGTACCCCAGGCATGATGTTTCTCACACACATGTATTCATGGTCAGCAAATTTTTAGACATATGAACTGACCTCTCCACTCCCGCCTTATCTCAAACCTGACCCCAGGAATTCCAATTATAAGCTTATTACCGGGGTATAGGTTCCAAATTTGCATAAGGGACATATGCCCAAACTGCAGCCATCCAATAGAATCAGGCCCAGCCTTTTTAGGGCAAGACATACCACTATAGGGATATCCAAAAGTGAGAAATAGCCACCCTCACGGATGGGTTTATAAGCCTTAGCCCACCCCCACCTTAGCCACTCCACAATATCACCCAGATCACACCATATCAGCGTTCCAAGTGAACAAGTGCCTGGACCAGGGATCACCATGGCGTTTACGACGTGCAATAAGCCCAGGTAGGCCTGTCCTATGTGCCCATTAACCAGTACTAGTTTTATCAGTCGTTCTTATATGGTCAATGACATAACCTGATGTCATGCTACCCAGGTACCTCTATTAACCAATGGCAGTGTGAGTACTAGAATACCTGTAAAAATTTTGATTGTTCACTTCGCGCCCCATACCTGACTCAATTGTTTGTGCCCCTATACTCACCCCTCTGTATGGTTTACAGCTTATTCAAAAAGTAGCTTACTCAAATTAAAACTTCTCTTCAGTGAAAATTGGACAATCTACGACCTCCTGGGACCGGTTGGATTATTGAAAGAAGGAAGAGACATTTTTGAGTTTTGGTGGTGTACAATGAGGCAGCTCATTGTACACCACCAAAATTTGGTCTTCAATATGACTTCTAAACATTTAGCATATTACCTGAATGACCCCGCAGTCCACAAGGAACTGCCGCTATCAAACCCGTTGGTCTCTACCCTCGTCAAGAGGATGTTACTTTATGTCTGTTGTGACATGCCAACTTCTCCAGATTGGAGCACCTTCAAACCTAAAACAGCCGCTTATATAGCCTTGCTGTGCGCGCGCACACTTCTGGTCCCTGACCAGCCCTTAAAAGACCTTCCCAGATACTTTAGTGGGATGGGCAGAGCTTTGGTCATCAGGGACGCCATAGAATTAGTAGTTCAGAAAGCCATTCTTGAGACCCACATGTGGTCCAATAACCTGTCTAAACTCCCACCTACAGCCCATTGCTGAAATAAATCTGACATGGTAAGCTACAAAATTTTTACTCTCACAACCCCCTTTTAGTCTTAGCCTACTAATACCCCAGGTCCAGTCACATCCTCCTCATACCCCCCCCCTCACACCCTCGCCAAGCAACCACCCCCCCCCCCCCACTGTTTAAACAAACCACACTACACCCACCTAGGTGTGCCTACAGTCCCCTTTCACAGGAGGACACCTCCCACACAATCGACCATAAAATCCCCCACCACATAACCCAATTGCTGATATGACTCACAAACTCAATCCCCCCATCACATCTCTTTTACAGAGCCGCAGTACCTCTAATAGTGCTGTGTATCCTCTTCAACCTCACCAATGGATCACAGGACAAGGAGTTACCACAAAGGATCGTATTCAGACCAAATTATGGAGCACTGTTTACCCAGTTACCACAGCCCCTAATCTCAAATTTCATGGACTACCCCCTAGTTTTCAGTCTGAACATCTCCCTGTCCCCCAACCTCCAAAGACCTGATAGAGTGTCACCCCTACTTAAGCCCGGCACCCCACCATACATTACCCAAACAGCCAACAATCTGGACACATTGATTAGCACCCTATTTGACAAAACCCAAAATTCTTTAGACCTTTTGATTAATTTAATTTCCAACCCCAGGAACCGTCAGGCCAGAAATGCCCCAGGACAAATCATTGGCGATATTCTCAGAGCAACCCTAGGCCTGGGAACCCAACCTGAAATTGACCTTCTAAACGCTGACATTTCTGACATTGACAGGAGATTGGCCACTAAAATGCATGTGGTTGAATTAGCCACCCATTTTCTATTAAATATCTCAGAATACAATTACAATTCACTAAACATCCTATCTGAATTCCAAAATGATACTGACGACGCACTGTCCCTACTGGCCCAAAATCTAAAAACATTAGATTCCAACTTTTCAAACATTATTTTAAATTTAGAATCCCAAGCCAGACAGGACACCTTTTATTCCATGTTATTTTCTGCAGCAAACTCACAAATTGAGTCACTAATCGACCTTCAGGAAGATCTAGATATTTTATTAAGTGCCATAAACAGCTTAATGGAGGGCGAGCTCCCTCCCAACTTAATTTCCCATGACACCCTCAGGTCAGGCCTAAACAACCTCTCCAGCGCCTTGAGTAGCGCCCACCAAGGTATATCAATCCTCGACATACCCATAGGTCATTACTATAAAAGGAGAGTAAGTGCCCAGTGGAGTGACCCCTCCACCCTCTTCATCTCATTACCCATACCCATAGGACTAGGGGATAATGTTTACACCCTATTCAGAACTGAAACCTTTCCAGTCCCCTTTGACACATCAGATGTTAACTCTACAGGTTACACCCTGGTACAGCCCCTACCCCCCTACATAGCCATGTCCCCCAGCCACGCCCATTTCATAGAGCTTCAGCAGGCAGACTTGGACCTATGTACACAAGACGCCTTCATCAGCTGTAACCTACCCCTCCCCCTGCTATCACCTCTACACCCCACCTGCACTCTGTCCCTACTCCTGGACCTACCTGATGCAGTGCACCACACCTGCAGTTTCACTGCACACATGGCTGCACCCATACCCAACCTGATCAAACCCATTTCTAGGTCAACATATCTCATGATTACTAGTAAGTCGCCATCTTACTTACAGTGTCACAATGCGGGTCAAATCCCAATGTTCAATGCAGCATATTCAGTCATGTCAGTACCATGCCTATGCTCTATTAAGAATGCAGGTATGGTTATGATCAATTCAAATATAACCTGCGTACAAAATATAACACTGGAACCCATGGCCATGAGCCCCATAAACTTACCACTATGGCGACATTTTGGTTCACCTCCAGCTAACATATCAGGCGTTACCATGACAACCGTGCCACGGTCCCTGGAACTACCTAACTTCCAGCGTCTCAAATTCTTACACAACCAAGAAATAGTACCCTTAATTAAAAGCGTACTCACCCTCAGACGAGCAGCCAAAGGTCTGTTAGATGAGTCTTCTCTCTTGTCAGCAAGTTCACTAACACACCTTGGTTATCATTTGGAATATTCCATCTGGTTCCACTTAGTGACCCCTCTGATTGCCATCCTCTGTTGTGCAATGACATGCCAGATCCAGATGCGCGTGTCACGCCTGGCTCAGTTGGTGACAGTCCATCTAGCACTCAACACACCCAGAATGGCGGATGCAGCGACTTGGCAGAACCTTAAGGATCTGATCAACAAGGCCAACAACAACTGGCCCTCAGCACCCACACAACAGCCCGTGGAGCAAAGCCTGGAATTTATCCAGACTCCGGGACGCTACGATGTGATGTGGGCAATCGGCTCCGTCCTGATCATCTTGTACCTGGCCCGCCTCTTCATCTCCAGGTGCTGCAGGCACTGGCCACACTGTAGGCAAGACGAATCCGATGGCTTGCCCCAGTTTGTCCTCCGCATCCACTCCCAGGGAAGAACATACGAGTTTGTTGTGGGGACCATGATTTTCGGCTCCAACCTATGGCCACCCTTCATTAAGGCCCCTAAAATTGGAAAGCCCCGCCTCACTATGCCTTTTGGCGGTCACCTGGATCTCAACTGGAAGGCCAAGGTCAGCTTCATAATTGGCGCCCAATTGAGAGTGGTGCAGCTCGAGAGATACCCTCGCTGCCCTCTTTTCTGGAGATTACCCCTCTACAGGATCCTAAATGGGAAGCCACATGTTATGACCCTGGTCATCAAATCCAAAACCCAGCCAGATTTCCAGCTGACCCCAGGATATGAGACAATCGAAGACACCAACATCCCAGAAATCCCCAGGATCCAGGCCCCCAGCAGCCCCAGCCCCAGGCCCAGGGGCACCCAAAAACCCAGCGGCCAGGTGGAGCTAACTAAATTCACACCAAAGGACTACCAACCCCCTAAGGACATGTACGTGTTCGACCCCACCCTGGAGGATATATCTACCAAATTCCCACCAGAAATCGGTATGTTTATTTTTCCGTTCAAAATCCTTAAGGCCCGTGTCTTGATTTATGTGGGGATACCCACATGTCTTCGTAGCCAAAATTGTTCTACAGCCACCGGCCACCCCTATTTTCTCATATAATGGAACCGACCAACCATACCACAGCACAAGACCGGATAGCCACACACAGGATAACACATCCTATGTGGGGATACCCCACCTCCCCCCCCACTACCCCACAAATAACCCAGCCCGGCGACGCCGAGCCAAGCCTCATCTCATCCCAGACTCCCATCCCATACCCCGTCAGTCTTATCAGCATAACAAACATAGCCCCATTAAAACAAACATACCGCCACATACCTATACAATAGCAGCCCCACTGACCCAATTTTGAATGTTGTTAGCGGATCACAGACGTCAAGTGCTGACGCTGCGTCTGGGCATTTTCGCCGAGCGTCCCCAGTACCGAAACCAGTCACCCAATGCAAATTTTTCGCACGTGATCACGCTCACATGACAATATGCATAACCAAATAAACGTCCACACGTGGTGTGCACGCCAATACAATAACATATGCACGTGTTTATATTACAGTAGACTTGCAACATACCCCGACTTACTACTCCCCGATCACTATGCCAATCTAATTCAGATAACACCGGCACCCAATTTACAAGCCCCAAAATCCATAACAAGACTCTGAACTGGTGGTAGACTTTCTGTATTGGGTATAAGAGATTAGACAATATCACAGTTTTGATCAGCGCCCTCCGGGTCGGTATTATCACAAGCAGAATCAAGAGTCAATCACAGTTCTAATTATCACAGTTCAAATCACATCTCCTCCTTCTGCCACCTTCTGGACGCAGTCCTTTTCAGCCCATCAGATCACCTCCAAACCGTCTGTCAAGCGGGCAAGTCTGAAAGAAAAATCACCCCGTCTTAGCCGAATACCGACCTCACCGAGCGCACCTCAATTCCAAAATTCATTTTGCCAAAACTCAAGTACTGACCTCCTCTTAACAAGTGCCGGACAGGCACTCCCCAGTGCCACCACCGTCCCGCCTGTCATCACCCCGGAAACTGCGGCAGTGATATACCCCGTTGAAGTGGTGTACCCACATGTAAACGAGGCTGAAAACAAACAAAGCCATCTTCAGAAATCTGTCCTCCCATAAACCCAAAATAAAACCCCAAAATCGACCGTTGTTTTCCTTCTACTTACCCCCAGGGCCAAGCGTAAACCATCACGATGTAGACCACCCCACTCGGCACCACAACCCAGCCAACGGCGAGCAACATATCTCCGTGCCAATAAGCCCAAAAAGAAGGTATCCGTGGGGTATAACGTGTCTGTCTTCTTTAAAAGTCTCTGCAGCCTATGACGTCATAATGCAACTCATTGCCTTTTATACTAGGCCTAGCCGCAGAAAAATCAAGTCGTTTTTCAAACCTAACTTTCGAACCCAAACCCAGGCAAATCCTTCAAGATTTCATCGTCACACCACCCAGCCATGAAAATTTCGAGACCCCCCCCCAGACCCATTCCAACCCTGAAGGGTTGGTGCAAGTCTACATCTCTCATTTACCGTAAACTCATAGGCCTTAACGTAAATCCCATACATTAACCAAACGCTGTACAGACGCTGGCGCAGTGGCGCCTCTCGGTGTTATTTTTCCGAACTAAAATCCGAGACGGAGCAGCGTACGGCCCAGCGACAGTCCGCTGGCGCTGCCAGGTGTGTAGCATTGAAATTAACATAGAGTCCTTGGATACGGCCTCCCGCCTAGCTCCAAACCTAAACCTTTGCTTCTGTATGGTACTCCTAAGTGTCGACTTGACTAAAATTTAGCACCATGGGTTAATCTTAGTATTATTGCGGACCTGATTGCGAACCATACAGCCCTGACACGGCCTCTAATGCCTTGTTTTCTCTGCTCTATGTTGTCTTCTGAACAGGTCAACGCGAGATGACTGGGACCAGTCCAACACCGACGAAGCCGGCCCTGAAAGACCAGACACCTCCCCAGCCGGAAAATACCCAGGTCAGGAAACCAGTTACCCTCAAAACTCAGGAGGAACGAACCCTAATGGCGGCAGCGGAAATACACGCAACAGAAGGGCCGACACCCCCATCCCAGAGGCCCGCTACAACTGGAGGAGCAACCCCCGCACCCCAGCAAGGCCAAAATGCCTAATAGCAGGATGCAGACTGTGCTCCAGCACCCCTGAGGGTTTTGTCTGCCCCTGCTCCTACACAGGCATCAAGTTCAGACCCCTAGTATCCCAGAGACACTACACCACCACCACCTTCACCAATAGCACCTCAAACCTAGATCACCAGGACAACAAAAATGACAATAGCTCCGAGTCTGAAGACTCTGATTCTTCAACCTCTACTTCTGCCGAACCAGGCAACCTGGCCTCGGTGGAAGAAGATTTTAGAGACATAGATTTAGACCCCAGCACTCCCATAAAAAGAGCGGCACTCAGAAGGAAGTGGGCAAGAGGCAGATTCTACATAAGAACCCCCAGACCCCACCCTAACCTACCCCCCTCCAGTGTCAGTGCTGGAGACAGTAAACCATGGAAACATTAATATTCAGAAAGTCATGTAAACCCCTCCGAATTCAATTACAAATCAGTGTTATTCTTACCTTCCTTTCCATATTTATCGATTGTAGGGACACAATTTAAAACACCCCCCCCCCCAAGAACCACAGTACCGCTTTCATTTGTATGTGATCTTTAATTCGATCTGCAAGGTTTAAACGATTTCTCCACGATTGTAAAATAAAACCAAACTCATCTTGTACCATCTTAACCAATAAACCACCATACATTCACTTGTAAAAACTCTGTGTAAGCTTACAGTTGACCTGGCTGGCAGATCAACCCTAGCTTTCAGGTGCCACAGAGCCCCCATCTCTCTTTTCAAGCCCAACCATGTCATTGTATTTATGGGTTTTAGCCTCAGTAGAAAACCATGTGTGAAAAATGTTTTGAAATATTTATTGTCTCAAGAAGTTGAACATCCAGAGCCTGTAATTTCCACTACTAAAATTCTATAGAATGCCACCTCGGCAAGCCTTTCAACCCCAAAAGTAACAATTGACAACTACCTCGGGCCAAATGCCCCCTTTTCCAAAAAATCCAAAATTTTTTTTTTAGAAATTTCACATTTTCACCAACCTCTCGGCTCTGGGTGAACAGTTTCTCCTTGCATGCAAGTTTGTGTTTTTAATTATTTTTATGTACAAGCTAGTCCAAAAGGGAACCATCAGTCACATCTCACTGAATGTCACTGACGATCGTCACCTGCCCATATAAGCAACTTAGCAGTGAATACCACTGCTGCCCAGCTCATTCATTAACTTATTTTGTTAAAAACTTGTATGTAAGGACAGCATGTACATATTTTCACCTTATTTAAAACCTCTTTTAAACAATCTGTGCTTTTATACCGCTGATGTATTTGTAATTTTATACCGTATATTTTTATACTGGATATAGAAAATGTATTTTGACAAATGTATGATGCACAGGACAGATCTAGTCATGTCCCTACCACCCTGCTCAGCCAGAGCAGTCTTAGTATCCTTAGCATTTATTTTTGTGGTGCTCAAGCCAGATTATTTTGAGTTAGTTCATAGAGTTTGCCTCAATTGAGAGGATGCAAGTTCAAGTAGTTTTAGCTAAGAAAAATATCAGTTGTTATCCAAGCTCCTATGTTTTGTACCAACTACTACCGGTAGAACCAAATATTGTACCCCCTTTTCACAAGAAACTTGGTAATATCAATTTTTACCCAGCGCTGAACATCTTTTCAGCCCCCTATTTCACATTTTATACTTGAGCATGTCAATGGACTTGATATAGACTCTCATTCCTTATAATTATACTCCCTTTAACCTCATGCAGAGATGAGTGGGAATGTGGGGATATGTCAATGGACTATTCTATGTATTATAATTATGAACGACATACTCAAACCAAACTGGCCAAGCTACCCCCTAGTTCAAACCAAGGTCAACCTATTTTTAGCTTAGCAGGGTGAAGAGTTCACACCTGCCCTCCTCCAGTGGGAAATCCCCAGGCTCCCTCCTGTGGATCCCCCACTGGAGAACCCAACTATTTTTAGATTCACCTAGCCAATAGGAGCAGGGCCCAATTTTTTAAACATTGGCTAAGTGCAGACTTAAAATCGGTTAAGTCTCACTTAGTTAAGTCTAGACTTAAAATGAGTTTTTAGAACAAACTTAGTAAGAACTAAGTCACACTTAGCTAAGTCAGACTTAAGTGCAAATATTTGAACTCTCTTGGCACAGGAGGTAGGAAAATGAGGTTTTAAGTGTCATGGATTTGCAGCCATATTGAAAAGGAAATTGAAATGAAGAGTCAAAACTTAACATTTTCGTATAGATTAAGTGTTTATCTAGCCTTATTTTGAAAATTAATCGACCAAATGATAAAATATACTGAATATTCCCTTAATTTGTGCTGTAAAGGACGGTTGTCAAGTTCTTAAGTCAGACTTAAGGGCTTAAGTCAGCTCTGAGAGCTCACTTAAAGTTAAGTCTGGACTTAAGCTAAGTCCAGACTTAGGGATGTCTAAAAAATGCAATTTCGAACATTTTTAAAGTTCAGACTTAAATCTTGCTAAGTCTACACTTAAGTATACACTTAAACCTTTAAAAAATTGGGCCCAGCTCACCCCTCCTACCACAGATTGGGACTGAGCAGAACCACCGACTCAGCATATTTGAGTCGCTCCCTATACTAAAAATAGAAAGTACAGAAATAGACACGACGTCATCTGGGCTTGCTCCTGACTATATAACCTAGTCAGGACCAAGCCTCAGCATCTTATTCTTCTCCAACCTAGACCCTACGACACTCAGGTGCCTTGGCTTAGGATATAGCTTGGTCAGACTGGCGAGTACTATATTGTACACTGTATCAGTTACTCATCATGCCAATCTTACAATAAAGCTGGATCATCAACTGAATTGTCTGGACTCCTGTTACCTCACTTCATGACATGTAACGAGACATTGACAATATCTTGTTCCGGTTGTTGTGAGATTCTATTTAGCCTTTCAGACGACAAACCTAAATACGTCCCCATATCTTTCCACTCCCTGAATAGAGATTCAGACATGGTGACAAAGTACCTCTCCATTGAAGACTTGTTGTAATCCAATTTGTGCGTCTTGAAAAAGCTCTGCGACTGAAGTAACAGATCTTGTCGATGAACAGTCATGAAGGCATGGTGGAGTTCTCCCCATCTGGCATGATCCGTAGTTTTAGACCACCAAGTTTGGAACATCTCCATACACATATCCTGCACCGTCTTGATAACGACCATCTCCTGCAGACGCTCCTAGAAGATGTCCCAGTAGATTCCCAATTTCTTCCAAGATCCAACTAACAGCCTTCCTATTTCATGAAGCAAACGATCGCTATATATAAATTTCATTTCACACGTGACATGACCCTGTACACTCACTTCACATACATCGTCAGAGTCAGATAGGGAGGGGTTATTTTCAAGACTCATCTCGCCTGCAAAAACTTCAGATATCACTTGATGAAGGTCGGTAGGCGAGCAGGTAGGCAGTGAGCCGGCGGGTAGGTTGTGCTGGTGATGGTAAAGGTAGTGGCGGTAGGTGCGGTAGTCGTAGTGGTCAGCATATATATCCTTCCAAAAAGAAATTGGGGTGCTTTATATAGGATGATCTAAGCCTATTTCCAGTTGGATACTTACCACCACCTTTTCCTTTCTGTGTAGTGACTTATCAGCATGACGCTTTTGAATTTGTTAACATCAAACAGGGGGAAAGACGTTGTGACAAGTGTATTTGGTGAAAATTAGGGTGATTGCTTTCATTCTGTGTGGTGACTTATCTTTTAGAGCTGTTGACATAAAACAGGTGGAAAGCTATTGTGATAAATGTATTTTGGCGGGATTAAAGGGAATTAAACTGTGATAATTAGCTTAATCCACTTTACAGGTGTGAGGGAGGGTCGCTAATTAAGGTATTATGAGATTTCTTAATTTTTACTTCTCCTTTTGTTAACAGGGGTGTGTAATTGCTACCGACTACTCTTTGAAGTTTTTCTCATCCTATTTAGACAGACTTTCATCTGGATCCTCCTACGGTTTGGTTTACCTGTGGAGGGCAGGTGAAATTAGATTTATAGACACCCTACCGAGTGAGGATCTCTTTGATCAAAGGGTTTAGAGGTCTTTTCTAAAAAGCTATCAAAAGTCGCCTTTGATCCTGCTGGAACTTCTTCCACCTAACCTTTGATGATCTAAGAATGGAGTGAAGTTTTTATCCGGATTCTCCTATTGTTTATCTCCCCTGTGGAGGACAGGTGAAAAATTGGATTTATAGGCCTCCTACCGAGCGAGGGTGTCTTCTGTTATGACTACAGGATTAATCCTCTTTTCTAAGAAGAGATGTCAAAGCCACCTTTCATCTATTCAAACTGTACTAAGCGACTTATCTCCAGAGGCGTATATAAGGGAGGGAGAAAAATTTCATTCACTCACACTCTCTTTGCAACCCTCACCATGAGTAGAAGACCGTCTAAGCTACAGCTCTCAAGGAAGACGAGAAGGACCAACAAGACGTCATTGTCTTCTCCTGCTGCTGAAGATGGTACTACTGCAGTTGCTCCTGCTTACAACCCACATGGTGTAACGGTTGGTGGTGGTGTAACTGGTGGTGGTGGTGGTGCTGCTGCTGGTGCTGCTACTACTGCTACTACTACTGCTGGTGCTACTGCTGCTGCTAGTACTGCAGCTGCTACTGCTGCTGCTGCTACTGCTGCTGCTACTGTTGCTGATAACGTCGGAGCTGCTGTTGATGGTGGGTCTTATACACCTCCTTACTGGACACCGATGCTTTATACCCCCGTTGTTGATGCTGATGCTAACGCTGGAGAAGTCCGTGCTGGTGCAATTACACCTGACGTAGACACACGATTGCACTCAGACAGCTTATTTGAAGACCGAGGAGGAGGAGCAGGAAGAGGCTTCTGCTATCCATTAGGGGACACCGACGTCAAGCAGAGTCAGAGCAAGCTTTTTCTTACCTCTCCGACTTACTCACCCTCCACAAACACGATCAACGGGTCGTGGCTATCATCTTCTCAAAAGTCGCGAGATACCGACAAGAGCGTTGCTCCTGTTGCTGGTTCTGCTGTTGATTCAGCTCACACTGATGGTACTTCTCTTCTTACTTTGAAACCCTCTACAGGTATCAAGAGGCATTTTACCAAGAGTGGTGACCAGGCGTCCAAGAAGAGAAAAGCAGTAGTGAAATGTGAACTACCTACACCTTCCACAGTCCCCAGATTGGAGTTCTTTATCGACAGTTTGAAGCTGGAGATCTGGCTCAACGGGTAAAGTGCACCTCGACGCCCACCAGAAAAGTAGACTTCACCACTGACGCACTCCTGAAGCTAATAGCGACTGTCACTGACATCCAAGGGACTGAAAGAACTGGGTGACAAAAAAGAGATTATTCTTGAATTTCTTTATAAATTTTGATTGAAACGTGTGTGAGCTAGTGCCGACATTTGCGTCATATGACATGAATGTAGATGTATAAAACTTTGTGTAGGTATGTTGCGTATATAGGTGTACAGGTAAATAGAAAATGAAAAACATTGAAAAAAAACTCTCTTCACATATAAGTAACTCAGTGTAATTGGATCATCATATCTGCGAAAAGTGTTTCAAAAATTTTAAAAGGGTCTACAATTACAACAGACACATGGAAAAATGTAGGGTAATACCTAAATTTTGTCCCCTATGCGGCGAAGGAAAGTGTAAAAAAATCACCTGTCGACGCAAATCTCTCAACGGAGTGACTATTCCTCTGATAATACGCACTGTACCGGAGGATGAGGAAATGTTCACCAGGAATTGGCCCGCAATACAAACAGGAGTCAGGGCACACAGGAGTCGCAGGAGTGTAACAAACTTAAGACTACCAACCAGTCAGTTGAGTGACGCTGTAGATACCCTGTGTCAGATTCACATCACGCAAAGATTCAGATACAAATTGGGTTTGTCAGTAGGCTTAATTTTACAACACAGAGAAAACAGAAACAAGCTACGTTACTTTCACGCCTCCCAAAACAATGCGTCTCTTTTACAACCCCTACCCACCATAACTAATTCAGAAACTTTGGAAGAGCTCTCCCTCATGGAAAACGCTGTCACTTCCGAAGACGGGCTTCCCTAGCCCACTTAAAGGGTCTGTATCTCCTCTTTCCTATCCCCTCAGGATGTGTGTCGTGCACATATGCGCGGGCACTGACACATTCCCTTGTGAAATTGTGAAATGTCGTTCTCGCCATGAATATGACCTTAGCTGTCGAAATGGCGTTAAACATCTATTACTCACTCACTCACTTCCGAAGAAGTACAGAAACTTTGCGACTCTGACACCAAGTGGAAAATTTTTTTCCCACCAATTTGAACGTTTGCGTTTACATGGGATCCAGAGAATTCCCCATAGGAGGTAGGGTTACCCATTCAGGTCGACTTAAAAAGAGAGGGGGTGTGTTAGATTTTCCCAACAGGGACACGTTATGCGTTTTGCGCTGCATATCCTTTCACTTATACAAGACTGGCAAATACGCTTCAAAATTGTTGCGTCTGTTCGATTCCACTGTGAATCCTGAGATCTTTCCAGGTTTGGTCATCAGCGACTTACCCGCATTAGAGAACTTGTTCGGTATACAAATAGCGGTTTACACCACCCGTAAAGTGAGGGGTCAGAACCTGAAAAACCGAGTTACCCTGATCAGACCGCCTTCCAAAACATCGGCTGCCCGAGGTAAAGTCAACCTACACCTGTCCGTGACACGGTTTGCACGTGGCCATCGTTACGGATTTCAATAAATACGCTGGCATCTACGAATGTCCCGAGTGTAAGTCGGCGTTCACGACTAAGTTCTTACTGAAAAGACACAGGAACCAACTTTCCCCTTGCAGACAAGTCGCCTTGAAATACGTAGGTGGAATCTACCAAAATTCAAAAACGGTTTTCAAAGCACTAGCAGATTTTTTCCAATTGAGGTAGTGATATCTAAGCTCAGATTTATTGGATATATCTCATGCTTCAGTTATTATCAGCTGATGTACATGAAAACTACATGTTTGTGAATAGGAGGGACAATATCCAGGAACTGACAATGAGTACTTAGTTCAGACTAGCCATGTGTTTGTCCCACTATAGACTTAATGTATACATCTTGGATCCTGCCTGTAAGCAGGCAGGTATTTCGGCCTAGGTGAATGCTGTAACACCTGCCAGGTGAGGATTAGGTTCATGATTTTTATACCATTTGTGGCACCATGTCATTGGCTACAATATAACTTGTCTTTAAGGTTTTGTTTTATATCCTATAGAATATGCACAATTTAACAACAAGATATGTGCGATATGACCCTGATTCATTTTACCATTATTCTGTATGGGGATTTATCATTAAAATTCATGCTAGTGATGATGAGTGTCACAGGTTTTTGTTCATATAGAGCCTAGAAATTTCAGAGAGAATTGAGGAGAGTTGTGTGCATTGATACTGCAAAAAGAATTTTTGAAAAAAACTCAGTATTTTGTAAAATAGACCTTAGGACGGGGTAAGAGGCCCTTTGGAAGTAAGGATAACTTCAAGGAGATTTCTTTTGTAGGTTTTCATTATGATTTGATGAGAAAAAGTTAACTTATCAGACATTCAATATTCTCAAGGGAGAACACCCCTCCGCGGGGGATTTCTAATTCCACATTTGGCCACTAGGGGGCATTGGAGGGCAAAATTACTCGAAAATCATTCTAAAAACATGTTAGGTTAATTCTTGGTAAAAATCGACCGTATTTAGATGGTAAAATGAACATTTTTCATGAGAAATCAACCTATATGCCCATTCCTGGTTGCCATGGCAACCATCCCAATAATCAAAATTTGCAGGTTTCAATGTCAATTTTTGGGGATATTCACCGAAAACTGAAAACAGAAATGGAACATTCCTTTTAGATCAAAATCTATAATAAAAATCACCAAATTATTATGCATTTTTATGAAAAAGGCTGTTTTATTGTGTTTTTAGACATTACTAGTGCCTTCGGCACTAGAGGGGGAGGGTGAAATCATGGAGGGTGAAAGGGAGGGAGATTTAAAAATCACCTGGATTATTTTTCACCTGGATTATTTTTCTTTCATTTGCTTTTGAACCCTACGAATTGGTTGATAAGGAGAAATTTCATTGAATAGGGGTACCTCAAAATATTGAAATTCTTAAAAATATAGAGAAAAATCAAGTTACTTTTGAAAAAAGTACATACTTTTATCTAGCCTCTTTTGGTTTATCTGTTCCTGGCAAGCAGTCAAGCTTATTTTAATGGACTGGGGACAAGCGACGAACCAATGCCTTTTTATATATAGGGTAATTATGGTTTATAATATATTTAGAGCTTAATCATTGATTTCAGATATGAATAACGACCTATGTTCAAGGAGCAGTTCTGACATAAGTACTAGGAATATTTAACCCAATGGTGTCTCATTTTAAAGATCCTGACATGGACTTTGATAATGAATTTCTCTGTAGAGGGGTGTTTTTGCTTGCCTGGTCACATTTTATAACTGTTGAGATTATCATGCTCAATTTGAGAGAGTTAAAAAAATAAAAGGGTCCTGAAATATGCATGGATTTTTGAGTAGCAAGTTAAATGGGTTAAAAGTATTAGGTGAGGTATTATTAGATAAAGGATTGAAGGGTAGGTCATAAAGATACATTTTATTTACCTTACACTTTGTTCCAATACCTACATGGGCTTTTGAGACGAACCTTATCTTATCATCAGATCCATGGGCCTTTTTCCCCATTGCTTTGGGTCTTTTAGCCCAGCCTTTCAATTATCGAAAATGCTACTTTAGGTGATTTAGAATGTCCAAATCTCAGCAGTAGTTAATGAATATTAACTTTAGCTTCTTTTTTAATGACAAGAATCTAAATGGAGCTTTTATTCTGATTATGATCCTCTTTATTGTGTATGTGGGCATTTTATCCCAAAGGTTGTGGGCCTTTTACCCCAGCTGTGGGCCTTTTACCCCAGCATCCACTTTTTTTCATACATGATTTACTGTAACAATCTATGGGGCAGAGCTGACAAGCTTTTGTGAATGAAGAAAATATCATTCCATCCTTTGATTAATGAAAAAAGTATTCTGGAAGCAGCCATGAATTTTTTATAAATGACACATTTGTAAATTAAGGGTGTCTTACCCCACCCTACTCTACAGCTGCGTGATACAGCAAGATACGCGATACTACCCAATTTTACCCTAAGTGGTGTTTGGGGTAAGTTTTAGTCCTGACCCCCTCCTTATAGGGCTTAGTATGGACGTCCTCTGGGTCCGCCATTTTGGGTGTGTGGATGTGGGGGTCCCCCATGTCACATGTTGATTTTAAGAAATGGTTGTTTCACATGTCACCTAAATTCCCATTTCACCTCTAAGAGCCTATCATGTCCCATACACCTATGTCATGTCGCTTATTTTTTGCCTCATGTCACTAAGGCCCATGTCACATGTCGATTTTATGGCCATGTCACCATCTCGAATTTAGTGGTCCACACCCATCATTTTGAATTTTGCTGGTTGAGGTAGACCCAAATGATACCGGTATGACATGCCATGATGGGTACTTTGTCCCTCGGTAACACCCACTTCCAGGGACATGCTGGTCCCATCTTATCAGTGCACGTCACCAGAACCAGCTCCAGACCCGCTTCCAGCGGATAGGAGCCCTGTATCCCGTCGCCGAAGGCGCTGGTCAATGCATAGACATGTAAATGGCGCAAATGGCTCTTTGGTCAATGGCAGGATACAACTTGTTACATCGGTCTATGCCCTGGGGGCATTCAGTGCCGCCCCCTGTGGTGACGCGTATATTTTCGGGACTGCCGCGCAGAATTATGCATGCCCTGAGGGCATATTGCTGGCCTTCCAGAAATCAGCAATTTACCCATGTTAGTCTATGCCCTCAGGGCATCGTGTATCGGCCCTCAGGGCATAGGCATACACAGGACCATTCCTGACCTCTAGATCTAGACGTTCTGGCATTGACCAGAAAAACATGCACATGCCCTCAGGGCAACATACCCTCAGGGCATATTTCTTGCTTCTTTAAAGCATTATTGACCAAAGCATGCCCTCCAGGCATGTAGTACAATTCCACAAGTTGTAAGCTAGCTACAAGAAGGGCCTAAGTATGCATACCCCCCAGGGCATATATCTTCCTTCTCCCGGGTTCCTTCTACAGTCTACAAATGTTACTCCTCAGGGCATAAATTTTATGATAAATGAAGCGGTATTAAACAAGGGTATGCCCTTGGGACATCCATGCATGCCCTCAGGGAATATTGGACTTTAAGCTAAGGGAGTGGTCATTATTTATCAACAGGGGGGGGGTGGAGAATTTTCGCCTCCTCTTTGATCTATAGTAGCGCGCGGGCTTTTTGGCTAAAAAAAGATTTTTTTAGCCGCCCCCCTCAAGAGGAGTCAAAATATTTTTAGCTATCAGTGCATTCCCTGGGAGCATCATCACACATCATCCATATTATGGATGCCCCAGGGGCATGGTACAGAGAACAATGGGGGACAATGCCCCCAGGGCATTCATAGTAAGCTTAGATAATCGTACATGCATAAAAATAATTGATGATGCCCTCGGGGCATCCATGTACTAAATGATGCCCCCGGGGCATAGTCCAATACCCTATGGCTACATGTCCTGGGAGCATCATCCTTACCATGGATGCCCTGGGGGCATTTTCTCAGACTTGCCATGGGGAGTGTGGGAAAGCATACGCCTCAGCTGCTGCTGTCCGCGTAATTTTCGCGTCACTCCCACGCGGCAATCAGTATGCCCCTAGGGCATAGTCCGATGTAACAAATTGTATCCTGCTGGTCGCAGCGAGGAACATGGCGCCATCTAGCGGGAATTCAGCACTCCCGCTAGAGAGCACCACAATTGTTTTTCCAACATGGCGACAAGGATGATACTAGAGGGTGTGTAGCCAGCGACACGTTGTACACAACAAGCTTTTCCTAGCTAAAGGTGCGTGGATTACAAGAGAAATTTTTGTCAAGCAGCAACTGGTAATGATGACTGAGTGTGTACATGTCTGTGACCATAGGACGCACAGGGCAGCCAATTCGATAACTGAATCCACACTTGTTCCAGTCACTGAGAGTCAGTCACTGATTCAGCCGTGAAGACTCAGTGAGTCTGAGTGGACTCAGTCATTAATAGGCTACAGTGGATTCAATAGTGACAGCTCAGAGGTACCGTACCCTGGTACCTCTAGGGGCCTTTAATTTCCCAGGAATAAAGGGGTCAGGTAAAATCAGGGAATCTTGTTGTCGAGAGTTCGGGGAAATCCCCTGCCATGGGGTTATTAACTAACCACTCTGATCACTGATGGATCAGCAAATTGACATTTTAATATATTTAACTATTTATATATATCAGCTTCTATAGCCATCACTGCTATCCCACTGAATCTCATGCACATGTACTTTTTAAGCACTAGTACATGTAGCTGCATTAGATATTGTTTAATAACTTGTATATATGTTTAGATCTCGTGTACCTCTATGAGGTTTTGAGAAATAAAATCATTGTCATTGACATTGCCATTGTCAATAAAATAAATACCGGGTATAGAATAATATTCTGAGGTAGAGACTAGTAGAGTACCGGTAGTGGAACTGGAAGGTATTAATGGCCAGGGGTATTTTCGGCCATCCTACCATAATTCCTGGTCCCGGTAGATCTATACGGGACAGAGCCATTGCTGGTACCAAACAAATTAGCTAGGTGGCTCATGTAGTCAGGGGCTAGAGCAGCAGACTAGTTGGCCTCTTTGTACTGTTTACTTTGGTTGGCCCTTCCTAATAGTCTATATGAAGATATATTCTAAAAAGCTATACCTTTGGATAGCAAATACTTTAAACTTAAACAATACAAGCTCTATATAGATTTAGTTCTTCAAATACAAGAGAAATTAAACTTTAAAAGTTTTCTTAGAGGGCACATATAATCCAGGCTGAGTAAAACCAAGCCATTGTCTCCCTATCAGGGTAATCCCCTCCATTCACAACCAAAACAATGGACAGGTACTTAAGATGATGAAGACATAGGCAGGGGCAGCTTATCAGTCTGATCAATCTCCATTGTTTTCTGTGGGTGGAGGGGAAGATAAGAGATTACCAACAATCCTCTGCCAGATCCAAGATGGCCGTCGGGGGGCAGTTACATAACTGATTTCAAGATGGCCACCTCCATACAGGAATGGCTCTGTTCCCTATAGCAATGTACTGTTTGTACATTTTTGAAGAGGCATCATGCTCTACTGTTCATCTGGCAAGGAAAAGGGTTATTTTTATTCAGTTAAAATATAACCTGAAACCCTCAAATAGGATATAAATATACACATTTTAGAAGGACCTTAACCTTTTCTTAAAGGGGGTCTAGCATGCTAAGACGTAGCCGTCTTAGCAAGTCACGTGACCACCCATTGACCAATCAGGGCATCACAATTTTTCCGCTGGGTCCCCCGAATTTATGAAAAATCTTTGACCCGGTACCCATGTTGAGATTTGCCGTGCTAGCCCCCATTTAATAAGTGCTGACAAGGCACAGCTCCGTTGCTAAGTAAGGGGTATTATTATAAAGTAATATTTTAATAAAGTTTTACTTTGGCTAGCATTTCATACTGACCTCCATCTTACTAAAATTAAACCTTTAAAGGCCGCTGATGCAGCAGTGTATCAGATCCAGTGGTCGTCATGATGCACATATGAAATGGGACCCATGTAACACCATTTTTTGTCTATACCTTATTTGGAAACATTTATATAACGGGCCATTGTTTTAGGGGGTTGGCCGAAAATACCATCCCTATGGGGGGTATTTTCAGGCACCAGGAGGTAATTTACACCTGCATATGATCCATACTAACATGATGGATAGGATTTTGAATTTTTTCTTCAAGCAAAATAATATTTAATCTAGTCACTGAAATATTACCTTAGAATATTGATTTAGGGAGTGATAATTTTTTAACACTAGTATGCCACACTCCCAGTGGCATAACATCAGCCACTACATATCGCGATCCACACTGCTAGGTGGCTCATGTAGTCAGGGGCTAGAGCAGCACCCTGTCCCTCTCTGTGCAGCTTTAAGAATTAGTCAACGTTGAGGGCATGGCTTATATGCGGGCATATCTTTTGTATTAGTTAATCCACAGTTGTTTAGGGTTACGAGGTATAACCAGTGCCTCAAGTGGCCAATCCAAGGTGTGGTGTGAAACACCTTGGATTGGCCAATGAGCACTGGTTATACCAAGTAACCCTATACAACTGTGGGTTAACTGACTTAAACCTCGGTTACATGGAATAACCACATCTTCTTTTCTTCGTTCTAAGGTGTCACCGTGGTTTAAATATATGTGGTTTACAAGAAACCATATGTTGTCAAGTATTACTACGTTAAACCCTGTCCGTAAGGCTTATCCATCTATAAACCGATGCATATGAATATGGATTACTGTATGTGTTTGTTTTCAGGAAACTTATATATTTAAGATCAGGGAAGAAAAGTCCACCGTACACTTACAAGCCTAATGAATTTTTTTAGGTTCTGTTATATATCAGCTCTGTTATATTTCTATTTTCTTGATACAGCATTCACTCAGAGGACCTTCCCCATATGGTTATTGCATTAATCTACCGGTACTAGGATTCCAAACAAATACTACACGATTAGAATATGGCGGCTAAACCGAAAGCAAGTGGTGAAGTTGCCAAGAAATTGGTCGAAAACTTGAATACAGATCTCAGAACACTTTCATCAGAATGCAGAAGAAAATATCCGCCTGTCAAAGAGGTACGTAACAATGGTCAAATATATTTCATGAACACAATCTCAAATTGATCTATACCATGTGTTAAATTGAAGTCATATGTGAAAGATAGTGAATGAGTAAAATACACAGTATGTGGAAGAAAATGTAAATACTGGAACATGATAAAAAATATTTAAAATGTCGTTATCATTACCTTTGGTCACAGGCTGCAGAGAGTGGGCTTCTCAAGATCAGACAAGTCATGGCTAAATCACAAGATGACATGATAGCAGGTAAATATTGCTAAGGCAACTGTAATTTTAGATATTACCGTATTCATACGCGCAGTTTATTAGATGATAGTAAATGAAATGTACATAATTGGCTCAGGGATATCCCTAAGGCATTAGTGCCGGCTGTTTCCATATATCACCCCCTTTACTTCTGACCATGCTTACACAGTTCATATATACACCTATAAGTAGTTCACATTGCCAATTATCATTGAAACTTGAGAGAGTTAGGCATCTCGATAATTACTAATCTGCAAATCCCTGATCCACTTGTGACCTAATTGATTGACACTGTAGGTCCATCAAATTTGTCAATGCAATGTATTGTTATTTACGACCTCCGTTAAACTGTTGACATTTAATCTGAATACGGTACTTGTATTGAATGTAGTCAAAGATTTATTCATTCTTTTTTTCAGGATTAGTATCAGTCAGTGTGGAGATATTGCAGCCATTTGTTCTTGGATGTGACACAAAGAACACAAAAGTAGTTCATCTGTGTCTGACATCCATCCAGAGACTAATTTCTCACGAAGCAATTTCTATGGTGTGTTCTCTCTCTGCAATAAAGCTCTTATTTATTTCTTATTTCTATATATTCTATGAGAACAAGATTATTTATCTTTTATTTCTATATATTTTATGAGAACAAGAGTACATTATCTGCCTAAAGTTAAGTGCACGCAAGTGTCATGAGATGAATTCAACGCATGCGATCTGATTATGAAAAAGGCCTTATAACCTTGTGTCATCTCTTACATACATGTATTATATATGTTATAAGCTGCACTCTGAGTTTGTGGACGTGTTATATGCCACACATAGAAAATATGTCATTCATTAGCATTGATCTATGTAATACCCCATGTGTAAGATAGATAGCCAACCCAATTTATCTATATTGATCTCCTATTGCATTTCTCACTTTTAAGCCTGCCGCAAACAATGTGATCAATATTCTGTGGGTGCTGATGGAAGCTGGTATAGAGGAACTCAAACTTCTTCAAACTGCCATTCTCCTCCTCACCACCAACTCAGTCGTCCAACACGAGTCACTCGCCAAAGTAAGTACATGTGTACCAGTTAATGAAAATGTTTTAGTTTATTATATACTGCTACATTTTCACACGTATTTATAATGCTGCTTCTTGAGCTCATGGGATATTTTAGAGTCAGTCACTCCATATTAACGAGTCAAGTAATACCATAGATCTACTTGATCTACGCCTAATGGCTCTATTGGTTACTTGAACTTGTTTTCTGAAGGGCCTTTTCAATATCAATGTTTTCTGTCCTATTTCTACATTTATGGTCCTATGTCCTAGAAAATATGCATGAAACAAGTTGAAAATGATATATAGGTCATAGGATATTGGTTTTATCTTTCATTTCTTTTTTCTTTTTTTTACCCATTTTTCTGGAAAAAAAGTTATTTTTCCAGTTCCGTAAACACCCGCGTATAAGACGCGTCCTCTATGCCAAACAAATGCCTGGGGGGTCTTATAGGATTTTTTCAAGTTTGGGGTGCGTCTTATACGAGGGGTAATTTTACTATAGAAATGTACTAATCTTACAAATTTCAGCCTTAAAATGTGCGTCTTATACGCGAAAATGCATGTGCTGAGTTTGGGGTGCGTCTTATACGCGCAGTGCGTCTTCTACGCGGGAGTTTACGGTAGTTACCAAAAAACATCACAAAGCAGTGCTACTTAATATGAAATAACACCCTTACAGAGACAGGGATACAGCCAAATTTTATTCTAAAGTTATCTCTATGAAAATGACAACAGAATGGTGCAGTCATTTCTTTTTCATTTATAGATTCCATATTTTCCTGAAGGTCTAAAAGAAATGTCACTTTAATGCAAATTGTACTAGCTTTGGGATCTAGTTCCTCTTCTCCCCATGAGATCGGCTGCTAAGGAGTTTTCTAGGTTCACTATAGAGGGCAGCACAAGTCACCTACCTCTGTCGTGAACCCTTTCGAGGAGAAACGGTATGATCGGAAGTGTGTTCCTGGTACCGGCGAAAGTTGAAAGTTTACCTGCTCATATTTAACAAGCGAAAATGGCGCCACGTTAGCGCTTCTCCCCGAAAGACGTAACCTACCTCTGTAGATAGCCTCATAGACTGACTCAAGCCTGTCCTGTTGTACACTGAAGGCCTATGGCCTATGCCTATGACCTCCACTATACAATCTATATATGCCCATTTACTTGACTTGTTATTAATGGATTCCAGACACCCTTCTATTCTCTATTAAAGATAATGCACGGCACCTTGTTATAAATATAAAATAATTATACTGACGGGGGTAATACATGTAAGTATCAACTATCATATTTTTAGACATACCTCAAGGAAATTAAATAAGACAACTACTGTTACAACATGATTTAAAGTAGTTTGGTTCTGATCAGATATAATGCCACGCATATAAATACAGGCAGTGTCAGGCGCGGGTTAGGCTAGGTAGATCCAGAAGTCACACCTCATATGCAAAGTACTACGGTATAAACGTAATTCTGGATTAGTTTCAGTAATAACGCTCCAGTCCAGGACAGAATTGTGCTTTAGACTTAATTAACTTAATTCCTTTGTGTCCGTGTTGGAGGGGAGGGAGTGAGTTTGTACACTACAACAAGGCCGGTATGATGCATTCATATACAGTGGATCACTATAGCCAACTCTGCGTTGGTGCATTATGACTTCAAATGAGACACAATGTCCTCGTTAGAGCCTAGAGACACAAGCAGGGAAGGGGTGCAAGTGTCTTTTAGGGCCTAATGGGTTAAACTCACACAAGGTGGGAATGGCTTGTAAGTGCCTTTCAATGGTGTTAATTTATGTTCGGTTTCAGGCTCTGGTGTTATGCTTTCGGCTACACTTTACCAAGGATAGTACAACAATAAATACTGCTGCTGCAACAGTTCGACAGCTCGTCAGTGTTGTATTTGAGCGAGTTGTTGCTGAAGATGCTATTCCCTCACAACGTAAGTTAAAAAAATTTATAGAAAAACCTTCACAATAAAAGAGCTTTTAAAGGATGTTTAGATTTTGTGAGTTAAACATACAAAGTTAAATGTATTGTATAGAATAGTACTAAAATGACCAAATAAGTCCCATTGCGTGCCTTATAGAAAGAGCATGAGAAGGGATTGTGCCTTAAACACGAAGTGCACCTTTTATGCAGGGCTCATCCTCACTTTGTGTATTGGGTGGAGGCCAAAAGCTAGGATCTACGCTTACCGGAATATTCAGACCTCGCGGGATACATTATTGACCAATGAGAAAATTCCTTTCATTCAGTGCAGAGTGTTTAGAGTGCATTACATAACACCTACCGGTAGTACCCATCATGCTGGCTGTTATCAGCCCTTATTTCACAAAGTACCAGTTCAAGCAGGGGTCAGCCCACTAAGGACCCCGCTAACTGGGAATATGCACTTGTAACCTTGAGCAGAGTGGTTACACCCTTGCCCAAATCAAAGCCTCTTTCACCTTTCCAACAGAGGTTCTAGATGCCATGTCTACAGAAGAATTGAAGGCTGTTGGACGACACGCGCCCCGGTCCCTCCGGCCATGTGCAGGAGATGCCTTCCTTTTATTTCAAGTAAGTATTCTCTCACAGAGAAAGGCATTGTGCCATGGCTTAACTGGCTATTTTCTATCTTAGTAATATTTAGTGACAGTTGATCTAGATAACTTGAAATGAGAGCCTTGCTGTATATAATTCAACTTCAAATAAAGCAGACATCAGAATCAATTACGTAGTATGGTTGCTGTCCGCTTGTAACTACTACTCTTCCATTTGTAAGTTCATCCACGTATATCACTTTTGCACTAGGACTTCTGTCAATTGGTGAATGCTGACCAGCCGCACTGGTTAGTTGGGATGACAGAGATGACCCGTACATTTGGCCTTGAGTTGATGGAGGCTGTTCTCACCTCATTCCCTTCAGTTTTCCTTAATGTGAGTACCCAGTACAATGTGTGCTCTTATATACTCATATCAGGTATTTGAAAATCATTATTGTGTAAATGTCAAATAGAGTCATTGCTATTTAATGCTGTCAATATTTAAGTACCGGTATTAAAAAAAAACGTTTCATGAACATCTTTTTCTATAATTCAGGGATAGAAATGACCAGTACAAACAGCACCAAATTCAAGCACAGCTAATAAAGGTGCTATTGTAGAACAATCTTAAAAGATTAAATCAACTCAATCTGATGTTCCCATTTTTCCATATGTATACTTTCCCATTTCAGCATCCAGAATTTAGCTTTTTACTTAAGGAACGTGTATGTCCGTTGGTAATTAAACTATTCAGCCCGAGTTTGAAATACCGACCTGGGGTGCCTGCCCCTCCCTCTCCATCACCTATGGATAAACCATACTTCCCCATCGTCATGAGACTTCTCCGTATTGTTGCCGTTCTTCTTAAACATTACTACAAACTGCTGGTGAGGACTCATGATGGTCACGTTTCTATTTCAGATAATATGTTTCTATTGTAAATGATATTTTCTGGTTAGAATATTTTCATTTTCTTGAAAATAAAATTTATTGAAAATGAATTGAAAGAAATGCAAATGGCTAAGCATTGAACGCACATTAAGCATAAATCTTCATGAATACAGTCATGTTCAAGCCTGTGTGATCCCTATCTCCATTGGGGTCAGGGATTGATCTGCGGCCTACTCTAATGAATCATGATTTGATTTGTTTGCAGGTCACAGAATGTGAAATCTTCCTGTCTCTTCTGGTCAAATTCCTTGACCCGGAGAAACCTATGTGGCAGCGGGCTTGCGCCTTAGAGGTGCTCAGTCGATTATGTGCCCAGCCGCACCTGCTCAAGTGAGTCTTAGCATTGTAGGAAAAAGTACAATGTGTGTCTCCTTAACTATTTGTCTCCGAAAATGTTGTTATCTGTTTACATGAACGGGATGGGACCTGTGCCATGGTACTTCCTCTAGTTATTAAGCAGGCTTTAGCCTGCTTATTTGATTGGGGTGGGACGTTTTCAGAGAAAAATTATTTGGGAAATCGGTCAGGGTAAACTGCTTTGAGTTGACCACTACTTATTGATATTAGAAAACTCAAACAAAATCCATGAATTTAATAACTTATTTGGAAATAAAGAGCAATCAAAGTGTTATAGTCATTAAAACTGGTAATCAATGTCTAAGACTGAAATTTACAATTTTCATATTTCTCTTTTTCTGGCAATGAGTCAATGGTGTGTGGTCGATGCATGGTGATATTACCTCCTTGCATGTGCCACACTTAATCCTTTTGTTTGTAAGGGGTGTCAGTGCCCAACCACAACCATTCTAAACCTGCCACAGGGCATTGCCTTCAGCATATTACGATGCGTATGAGGTACCTGTAGCATTTGCCTCTCTACCACCGCCCACAGGTTGGTAATTATGTAATATCCACAGCACACAGCCTTTCCCCCCCCCCCAGCCCCCCCCCCCCACACACACACACACATTTGGCTCTGTCAGTCTAAGGTGTAGGACGGTCCCTTTGGGGTTGGAATGATTTGTGAATGCAGTCCTGTAGAATTTGTCTTTGAAATAAAACTATCATTGAATTTGACATTGAAGCCTGCTTAATAGGACTTTGTCCTATTACCTGTGACACTTTTTATAGTTATTACGGCAATCTATTTTGGTGGCCCCTTCTTTCTCATTCAAATCACAATTCTCTAAGCAAATGACGTCGACCCCTAAAGAGCGAAGTGTGTGTCTCGATACTGTAGTCACAATAGCCTTCATTTGGTAAGTACATGCATATGGTTTGAGTAGGCAATGTATCTACCCCAACATCTCCTTTTGCAGGAGCTTCTGTGAAAGTTATGATATGAAACAACATTCAACCAAAATCTTCCGAGACATTGTCAACGGCCTAGGCACCTTCATTCAGTCACAGTTCATAGGTCAACAAGCGCCACAACATCCTCCGAGTGGTAATATAAACTATTTTACATTGTATCTTATGCTTGAGATCTGTGTTTAACTCAGTGTGATAGACTAGTATATGTACCGATTAACTTAATGGTACTTTCAACGGAAAACTGATTTGCTTAAATTGGCATCTTTCACCATATAAAAAGACACATAAATTTATACACCCGGTGTAATGCCTTCCTATGCAACTTTATTTGATTAAAATACTCCTGGGTAAAAATATAAATTAAATTTGCAGGCTCCAAGGCACCAGACATTTCTGGTCAACCACCGTCTATGGTTGGTGGGATGCCAGTTGGTAGCGGGGTAACACCTCAGGCCGCTTTCTACTACCGTGGAATCTGGATCCCGCTGATTGTCAACATCTCAGCCCCTCAAGGTTCTCAGAAGGCAATTTTGTAAGTGTACATTTTTTGATATATCACTTTTATATTACTATTGCCCTTTCCGTCTTAAGCAAAAATAGTGTAGGTCTACTTAAACAGCACAGCCCAGTAGAAATATAGTCTTGATTGATATTTGTATAATTTGATGAAAAGAGAGCTACACACAGACTTTGGGTGTTTTTCAAAGTTTGGCTTATTGGTTTTGTATAGAAGATGTGGCTTCTAGATTTGTAGAATATGGGCACTTTAATATTAAGATGAGTGTGTATATAGAGAAATAAAACTCCAGGATACCCTTGAAGTTGATTACAAATGTGGATTGTCATATCCATAAAACACTCTGCGATACGACTTCTACACTTTTCCCACCTACCTGCAAACAACCAGTCTGGACATACTGTAGTTCCCCGTGTATAAAATATGCGCGGCTCACATGCAAGGATTGACTCAGCTAAAGTTCAGCTTCGCCATATAGGATCAGCTTTAGAAGGGTGGGGGGGGGGGGCTTTATAGGCAGGGTAAAATACATGGGATTAGTACTAAATTGCCCAAAATCAGTCCTATGAACATCTTATAGCTATCTGGTAAGTCAGGGTGCGCCATATGCACGGGTTCACCCTGTATGCTAGGTACTTCGGTGCTATACACTCTCCGTTCTCAATAATTTATCTATCATACAAAATCACTTGCACTGTACTGCAATCTCAACAATATACCCACCATTCCCACTAGCCTCCATATTAACCTTACTCACCGGTCCACCCCTTTGCCACTACATGTAGGGATTCAATATGTGTCAATCTATACTGATGCCTTCCTTTCCCTGAAACAATAGCTACAGACTAAACGCAACACAGCATTGATATCAGTATTAACAAATGAAAAGAAGAAAAAAAAAAAATCTTTCAGGAGTAGGCCTTAGCTGCAAGGTCCACTCTAATGACTTTGCGAGCTGTACAACACGAGAAATGATTAACATAAACTTGAATTCTCTTAGCACTCTAAACGTTGAGCAATATCAATAATCCCCATATCTGTTGATTAAATTTGGAACCCTTTGTAAACTACTAGATTCGAAGTCAAGACAGTGAAGACAACCCACCACCTGTGAGTACCATGCACCCCCTGGCGTGCTTATCTGACATGAGGCTAATACTGCTGAACCTATTCATAGTTGCTGTTTGGTTCAAAGTTAATACACAGCTGCAGAAACAACCCTGAATTCCCTTTCCTTTCTCAAACTCTATGTACTTCATGTATGTCTTATTTGTTCCTTGTCACATGCACAGTAACGTTAACCCTTTAGGGGCAGCATGCTGCTTAAGGGCATCATACCTGTCGTTTGTTGGTATGCTGCAATAGTGCAGAACTGACATGTGCCTTGCCAGTGCTGTAGTCATGCTTCATGCCAACCCTATGGGGCTGATATTTGGGATTTGATGCAATAATGCAGCGCCTATGGTTCATTCACCCCTGCTGCATTAGTGCATCATCATGATATAATATGCATCGAAGCATCATGACGTCCTTAAAGGGGTAACGGGCTGATGTGACCGAGCATGACGTTACAAAGTATTGCTAAATTTAGTTGCTGAATGGTTACTCAAGAGGAAATGCACTAACTGCTGTCATACTGGTGAATGTGAACAATAATACTACTTATACTGACTCAGTACACCGTTAGCAATAAGACAAAGCTGTTAGGTGTTTAGCTATAAAACATCAGATATAGTACATGTAAAAGGGAGACTAAATAATGCAGGGATGGAAGTCCTCAGTGTTTTCACTGATTTCAGGGATTTTAACGTTTCAAAGACCTATACTTCCTATAAAAAAAAACAAGATTTTAATGCAGCATTTCAGGGATTTTTGTGCTCAGTCACCTTCATCCCTGATACAAACTAGATAGAGTGATGCCTATTGAATAGCATTTTCCCTATTAGCACATCGCCCATTTAATCCACAGAGTCGAGCGTGCGTTTGTTTGCCTTTTATGATTCATCGTCTTTCCCAAATGTAGTTTTGCTGCATGTGGTTGATACTAGAATTGTGTTCATGTTATAGCAGATTTGCTTCCAGCACAGCTTTTAGCCAGGCCGGCATGCTATTTCGTTTCTATTTCCATCCCATCTCAGCAACTTCAAATGTATGTGCTTGAGGTGAGGGATTCGCTAGAGAGAGAAAGAGAGAGCGAGAGAGAGAGAGCAAGCGAGAGAGAGAGAGAGAGCAAGCGAGAGAGAGAGACCCAGATTTGGTCTATTCCATCATGATGAAATCAGCTTCGGCATATACATTTTCATGTTAGGTCTATGCTTGATGATAAATGTTCAAAATTTAATTCGTCGAGAATGAGCCCTGCACACGTTGCCGAATATTTAAAGCTAATGTGTTCAAGATCCTAGCAAAAGCTCTGCTCTATTTGCTCACCAAATGTTTCATTGCTTGACAACTTTCATCTTTTTCAAACAACTTGCACAGGGACTTTAAAGAGCAAGCAATTACCTTCTTTATATTACATCATGGCTTAGTATTTCTACATTGATTGGTGATTCACTTTCAGGCGTCTGACGGCAGTAGAGGAGGGCCCGCTGGGCACTATGTATGCCACATGGTTGTAAGGAAACCTGTGTGATTCTACTCAGTCAGAGAGTTTGATTATATTCCTATTAATTAAGGCCCACTTTTAACATTGACTGCTATTTCTATGTGACATTCTTTGTGTTTAACTCCTACATTTTCTCTCATAACCAGGGACAATTACATACTGGATTTATTTATGGTCATTGAGCATTCAATAATGCAGAGCTGTGTATTGTAGTTATAGTTGTACCAAAAGGAATGGACAACTTAGAGTTCATCTCATATTTCGTGCTCACATTGGTATAAACTTCAATACCAACGAAGAGAGATACAAGATGGCAATAGGGAATGTCATCAGAATACAAACACAATATGGCATGCAATATTATGATTAGACAAAAACAAGTATTAATTTGATGAGGAAACATGTACCGGCATATATCTATGTGAAAAAATTCAAAACTAGGAAATAACCACAAATTTAGAACTAATATAAACTACCATTCAAATGACATGCAATCCATTATATCCGTTTTACTTTTGGTAGACTGCTTTGCTATCGGGAATATTTATCAGCATGAACTTTGAATATTAAGACTAGAAATCCTATTTTAAGTACTTTCACTGTTATAAGAAACAGAACGCCACAAATGCCTTTGCACAGACAGCTGTGGATAAATCGAGGACTTGATAACCAGTCTTAATGTTTATGATATAAGTGAAAGAGTAATCCAAACGGATGTAATTGGGAACTGCATCTACTCATCTATGATTGCATAATCTTGTTCTAGACTAAGGAGAGCTACCTGAATATTTCCATTAGAAAATAACATAGATATTTCACGTTATGCTAGAAGGGAGAATGTTTTAACTTGATTTTCATTTATACATTGTATTAAGAATGTCGTGTGACTATCGTTAATTTTTTGTGTTTTTGGTTCGTATACTGGCCATAAACAGATTTGTTGGGTTTTTTTAATGTCAATTTTGCAGATCAAAGTGCTTCTTCTCTATTGATAAAGATGGATTTACGTAACAGATCTATCTTAACGATATCATATCTTTTCTGATCCTTTTTTATGCTTTTATATTGGAATTCCCTATCGCATCACAAGTCCCTATGTCTTTAGTGATATCCCCATTGAGTTGTTGTCCAAAGGAGTATGAGTTCCTCTACCACGGACTGAAAATCCCGTGTGCTCAATATTAAAGCAGGTTTTGGCTTCTATTTGATATGCTTTGCTTCTGCTGTTTCAGCTTGGACATGGTGGATAAGATTGACCCTCCTACGGTACCAGAGGGTTATGGGTTGTCTTTGGCCTTCCTGTGTATGCTAGACGTGGTGCGATGTGTACAGGGTCTTATTGAGAAAACAATGGCTACCGCAGGGACCACAACCCAGCAGGAGCAGCAGGACCCAGCGGGTATTCACATTTAATATATTGATATAATATTGATCAATAACAAGGTCATACGACGTGTGAAACGTTGTAAAATCACACACAAGTAAAATGAGAAATGTTTTTTTTAAATTTTTTTTATAAGAGTATAAGTTTAAATGGAACTTTCTGTTTCTGAGATAATCATAGATATAGGATATCTTAGGAGTACATTATAATAATTATTTATGTTTAATTGCTCCCACTTGTTATTGAAATGTACCATAGCATGCACTTTGCTCAACAATTTTGTTCATAAACGATTAAGTCAATATCCCCAAACTGTTTTTGTGTCTCGGGCCTTAAAAAAAGGTTTGTTTCCAGTTACCCGACCGACCCTAGCAAAACAGGGCCGATTTTTTTTTTTTTTTTTTTTTTACAAGCAGAACAATACAACATTTTAAACCAGGGCCTAACCTGAGCCTGATGTCTAGGCCTGACCAGGCTTAACCTTATATTTCATATTGAATACAACAAGGAGCTCTGTATTACTTAATGCTAAGGAATATATCCCCTTATTCCATGGTCAGGTCATGTGACATTCTGATGATGTAAGGCAGTGGTTATTATTTGTCAAATGGGGGGGGGGGAGTAATAATTTCAGACCCCTCCTGAGTGGGGTGGGGTGGGGGTAAAATTTCTGATCTCTCCTGAGGGGGGGCCAAAGAAAGTTTAGCCTCCTTTTAGCCCATGCTGTTATAGATCAAAGAGGGGCATGAACATTTTCCACATCTCCAGCACATGGGGGGGGGGGGGCGCAAAAAAATGTGACCAACGTCGCAGGGGGAGGGTAAAATCTTTTTTCGGGTGTTCATGCAAAAAATCACCATCCCTGTTGATAAATAATAACCACTCCCTACACAAATCATGGAATATTTCTGCATCGCATTCACCTCAGTGCTTATACACATAATAATATTGTGGCCACATATCCACTCAAATTTGCCTTATAAATGACGTTTCTTTTGATATATAATATGCCTATTTTAGACAGGAGGAGGACTCCTCTAGGGTAATGGAAAGGAATGCTTTACCTAAAAAAAAAAAATCTGACCTACCGACCCTAGCATATCAGTTCATGTAACTGGAAACACACCTTTTTTTTTGGCCTTGTGTTCAAGTAGACAATGTTATGAACATAATACAATGTACCAGCTCCATTTATATACCAATGTCTCTTCTAGCTGGCACAGCACTCAATGTGGAACTGATCACATCCTCCTGGTGTGGTGTACTTGCTGCTTTGACGTTGCTGCTCGATGCTTCGACTGACGAATCGGCGACAGAAGCCATCCTGAAGGCTGAGCAGAGCTATGCCAATCTTTGTGGTCAGCTTGGACTGACCACTCCACGAGACGCTTTCATTACCGCCCTGTGCAAGGCCTCTCTGCCGCCACACTACACGCTCACAGTTCTTAATGCGCAGGGTGCTCCACCCCCAGGCCTACAGAGAGGTTAGTTTTCTTTTTTTATGTTTTTCCCCAAAGGGAAACATCATTTTTTTATGAATTAAATGTACCAATCCAAAATACAGGAGGGACAACTGTACACCCCTGAGTAGTTCAAATAAAGGCTAGAGGATAGGGCCCTTGGAAATATACTTCTCTTTATGGGAAATTAACAGAGCTAAGATAAAGAGGTAACCACCCCCTCCAGGCTCTTTATCAGGGAGAAATACGGACTGTTAATGCTAGCGCATGCAGAGAAAGGAAACTCACCCTGCAGGGCTACCTATGTATACGCTGGCTCAGTGCGAGACAACTTAGTCACTAAATAAAGAGGATATTTGCATTTACATTTGTGTTTAGAGAGGTAAGCAGATCCTTACATTGATGTAGAGCTACTTAGGGAATGTACCGATGTGCTACTATTCCAACATCCCATTCCATTCAATCAGAGGGATAGATTTATACACTGCGATTCCAGACCAAAACAAAACTTCCTATGTACTACTTACACTGAGTAGTTTCCATACATAAATCCTGTTTCGTCCAAAAAGGGTAACTCTTTACCTACCATTATATAAATGGTACATGTTATTGATAGAACCTCTCTGTCTCAAAATTTCCACCATTTATATCATAGTTTGAATTTAACTAAACGGCCTGCACATTTCAAATGGCTTCCATTCCACGAGGGTGGTCAGAAATCCAATGCAATAGGACGCATAGTGAATTATCAGGTAGTCCATGGGATACCCTTTTTGTCTAACTATGTGGGTTCTCACGGGATATAAACTTGTGATTTTCTAAAAGGTTATCTGCATATGTACGAGCTATTTCCTCCGCTCACTCATCTTAAATCAGACGCATTAAGGAAACATTGTGAATGCTCATTTCTACTGTACCGGAGCATAACGCTTCCTACAGTAAAATAGTTCAATCCACAAAAAGATAACTTCACGAATATGGCAAGAGATATACACATACATAAGAACACTAGAAATCACCAAATTGTGCGCCATTTTTCCATAAGGAAAAAAAAAAGAAAGGTAAGGCACTTAATGTCGGATTGAGCATAAGGGAATCTCACAAGATACTTTATGTCGGTCAGTGTCTGTTACAACCATGTTAAACCATTCAATTAATCTGTTATAATGAAAAGATTTCATTTCTCATTTACTAATATACCCGGTAACAGTCTTCTACCTATTCTTCTCGCAGCACACTCGGGAGGCGCGGGCAGGAATGGAGACATCAGTAGTGGTCAGGGGAGTGAAGTGATACAAGGGAGTCAGGTGGTGGCTGTAGGAACTCCACTACCCACTGCCTCCCTACCTCTAGGTGCACAGCAGGGCCCTGTCATGGTACGTAATACAATCACACTTACAAGGCATTCACACAGAAAGAGAGCCGACTAGGGATACAGAGACATATACAGGTTCAGACAGACAGAGGAGAGAGAATGATATTGCACATTTCTTTTGGATGGACAAATAACATGTCAGGAAGACAAACATGTCGTATTGATTGCATGATTCTGAAATTGATTGCCAAATGAAGATACAGAGATGCCACCTTTCCTAGCTTTTTAGGAATTCCGAATTTTTCATTTTCATTCCTATAGATATTTCCTATTGTAAATTGAGAAAATTAGGAGGATTTCCGAATTTTTGGGGATCAGTGAGTGGCATCCCTGAGATATCTGTAGAAAGGAAAGTGAAAATTATGAAATCCACGGATTACTCAATATGATATGAAGTGCTCCTATACCCAGAGCCAATCATCTTTTTCATCCCCTTCCATGGACCTACTTAAGAGATTTAAAAATTTAAGGCGTTTTTAAATGAGGATAACAGTGTTGGGGGGGGGGGGGGTAACGTAATTAAGGTCTCATCCACTTTGCTTGACACTTCAAATTAATTGAAGTCAGACTGAACAGTTTAAGTTGTCTCCTCATGCACTTTCTTACAGTTTCTAATGTAATTACCGGTAATCAAAATCCTTAATTTTTAGTTATGTCTTTTTTTTTTAAACTGTTTATTTGGTCCTGGTAATACAATGTTCAGTAATACTGGTCTACCCAGAGTACACCAGAGGCGTGCGAAGTTAGCAACACCCACCTTTACTATAACCTAATACCTAGTTTACACATAGAGACACGAATGTCTTTTCATAAATAACTGAATAAACAGTTCTTGACATTCTGTTCAATGGCGAATCCAGATTTTGTAAAAGGATGGGGGCTGGGGAGGGACGAAACGAGGGGGCGCATGCCCTGATTTTTTTTTTTTTTTTTTTTTTTTTGGGGGGGGGGGAATCATTTGGGTTCCTAAAAATGCAAATGAACTCTCAAGTGGATCCCAACTGTAGGGACGTACTCCCCTGTCGAAACCGCCACTGTTCCTTTGTTGCAATCACTCCCTTTATATACTTTAGTATATACGTTGTTGAACTTATATCAGGGTATTTAATGTACGGTATATTGTTTCTATTTTGTAGTTGACGGCTAAGAATATCCAGTGTATGCGAGCAATTCTGATGGTGGCCCACTGTCACGGCAGCATCCTGGGATCGGCCTGGCACATGGTGCTCACTACACTACAGGTACGTTCTGTGTCACTCGTACATGTAAAAAAACAGATATATATTGTATATACAAATATGCGTTGAGGCAAATGAAAATGGAGATGTTTAAATTATAAAGGCCTTCACCGTTGATGAACTCAAATGTGGCAGAATCTCCACATCTTCTGTGCACAGAATTTGATAGTTACTGGCACTTGTGTGCTGAGTAAAGAAGGTTGTTACACTGTTGGTTATTATTGTGGGATGTGAGGGAGTGACTTGCACTGTAGTTTTTTCTTTCACAAATTCTAATGTACTCTTGTATGTTTTAGTATGTTATGAGTATAGTCAGCTCCCCTGATGTAAGTTACTGAGTTATGAACTACTCTATACAAAGTAAATAAAAGCATATATATTGGTGATCTGGGATTGCATGATCATCCGTTGTTAAAATCTCTTTCATTGAATCAAATGAATTCATTTTAAGTCAAGGAAGAGGTGTTTATTTGCATGAAGTTTGGTCATATATTTTATCTTCGTTGATCTGATTATATTGTGATGAAGAGTAAGAAGGAATACATCAAAGATTTAAGATCTACGGATATATCCTTCAATGTGTGAAGTGTCACTTACATCAGCAGTCCCGTCTGTTCATAAAGTGATATTATGACACGCATAAATATTTTCTCATCTCCTTTTTGTCATTATTTAGCTATTCCAATACTACGTTCTGTAGATTTACTTCACCTGTAGAAGTTGTAAAAAATACCACCCATTTGGGGAGAGAAAAATGTTAATTTTGAATTGCTTCCCCATGAGAATTCCAGTCTCTGTAGAAACATTTTGGAGACTAAGATAAGAACGATATACCATTTTCAAACAAAGTGCAATTGAATGGAATATTTTATCTAGGTTATCGTAGAAATAATTTCTTTGCTTTTACACATGCATACAGGACAGAAATCTTAAGATTGAGAATATCATAATCATAACTTTTTCTTTATCGGTTCCCAGACCTTTGAAATGGCTACCTGGCATAACCAGCTAGGATATAAAATGGATGTGCACTACAGTATGCGACTTCCTCCCCCACTTGCATACTACAGTAGTACTAATAATGTCAGAAATAAACGAGCTTGTTTCTGTTCTGTTGTGCAGCACTTGGTGTGGATCCTGGGGTTGAAGCCGTCTACTGGTGGGAGTCTGAGGGCGGCACAGCAAGCGTCTGACAGCCCAAACGCTGTTATCACCACCGCTGTTATGGCAGACCTGCCTGTCCTCTCATCCATGTTGTCCCGGCTTTTTGAGAGCTCTCAGTGAGTATAATAATGATAGAAAACGTTGCTATACCATGTTCACTCTACTCAACAGCTACCGCGAATGAACCAATTCCAAAAGTTGGCTGGTTTTATAGTAAACCCCCTCTTTGCCATGGTGATGTGATGTCATCAGGTGACATGGATACCTGGTAACATGGATACCTCTTGTTGTCAACAAATTGGATTTGTTGACATGGGAGAGGTGGGAAATAGGCCCCTAGTGGGTGCTATTAATGAGGGAAGCGGTTTCATCATGTGAATCCTCAGGCTGTATATGAGTTTAAAATAAATAAGTGGGGACAAGGTGTCTTCCACTGTCAATTAAACAGGCGGTGCCCAAAACACTGGTGTTGTGGGTCTTATTATAATTATTTGACCATGACAGCAGGCTTATCCAGGTGTCAAAAAAAATTATTATGATTAGTTTCAGCAAAATTAAGGGAATGCTGATTTTGAAAATAATTCAATACCTACCGCTGTTGCTAGGCAACATCGGATAAATTTGTCAGGAATGAAAAAATGATTTTTACGGTGGTGTAAAAAATCTCATGATTTATTTTTCTGGAAAAGGGGTCCAAAAAATAAAAAAATGAAGCATGTAAGCCGGGCAATTGTCCGTTTGGTGGCTTCAAGAGGGAGGTGTGTCGGCCCACAGGGGGGCGTTACACTACTGATAAATTTAGTCAGGGTGACTAAGCATGAGTTTATTCTAAAAATTTGCTTAACGTGACTAGGACAAGCAAAGTCACCCCCCCCCCCCCCCGAAAAAAAAACTCAGTGAGTATAATAGCTTGTTATTTGGTAGGAACACAAAACAACGGAATAGAAAACATTGTTTTAATTACCAGTACCTAGGCCGTCAGGCAACAACTTTGAACTCCATGTAATTGGTTTAAGGGAGTCCCAAATTAAACATTTACGGTTTTAATGCATTAACATTTATCTCGAATTAGAGAGCCATTAACGGTTTGGAAAACTTAGCGCGGTGACTCTCAAGTTCTACTCGTGAGATTACTACCCGTAGTACATTGTATATGGTTCAGGATAGCCATGGTGTTAGGGACAGGAGAGAGGGTTGGTTTTTGTTTACCTGCTAATCTGCCCATCGCCCTAGTCCTGTGGGCATATCCGAAATCAGAGTTGAAAAAAAATGTATTGTTATGATATCTGATTCCACAAACTGCAATAATGTTCTAACATTTTGCACTATATCTTCATATAATGATTTGTTTATTTTAATGGTTCTTTCCCCCAAAATATCTACATATAATATTTCAATCTCTGCAACAGGACTACCATCTATGATGAAAATTCACTCGACAACTCTATTGTTTTATTCACATTCAAAATCAAGTACCGTAATCTCCCGCGTATAAGGCGCGTCTTATACGGGGGGTTTTAGTTCTCATTGGATCCACGAGGGGGACACCAAGACCTTTCTTTTGATATCTTACATGCCCCCTTGGTCAAAATAGGACAAAATGGGGCCCAGGAGGGTCCAAGGTGGCCCAAGCTACCCATAGGTTTTTGAATTTTGAAAATTCATTCAGTAGAACCAAAGTTATGAATTTTTCATTTTTTTGAGAATTTTCCAAAACTCTAGGTGCGCCTTATACGCGGGCTGCGCCTTATATGCGGGAGATTACGGTAGCGTAATATCCTGTATGTAAGGTGCACCGTCCTATAAAACGCAACCTGAGAAGGGAATGCCATCTCCCTTAGCCCTCCAGGGATATGACTTGATGTGTAAGCCGTGGCACGTATATGTAGGGTTTCATCGTAGATATATGATACACAGGGTTTAAGGTATAATTTCCTTCTTATACATGTATAATGACCTCTTCTGGGGCCAATCAGTACATATACATCTGTACACAGGGTGCAGCTTCTTTATGAATTAAGTTTATTGATTGAATTACCGGGTATGTCAACTCGAATTGCTGCAGTTCTGTAATATCATTTCGGATTTGTAGGTACCTCGATGATGTGGCTTTGCACCACCTAATTGATGCACTGTGCAAACTCTCAGCTGAAGCCATGGAACTTGCCTACTCCAACCGGGTAAGCCCCCTCTTTTTGTAAATTTCTCTGATTAGACAACCCACCTGTATATATAAAAAAGGAAAAACTGACACGTGGGTGAGACAATGGAAAGAGAAAAAGAAAAAAAGGGCGGAATCATGTAGCCTATCGATAATGATTCATCTACTCGATTTCATGAATCTGTTGCTTTCTATGCCATACCTAAGGCTGAAAACATGGAAGTGGCTGTTTTTTCATGTTACCCGACCTAGCCTATAATAACAGTACCGAACCTTGCATTATTTTGACGATTTTGAAAAAATTTCCTGATTTTAAGGATTAGAGTCGATTTATTTGTCACTACCCGGGTAAAGGTCAGATAAATCTGTGACTGAAAGAAAGGTGAATCCTGACTGGTCCCCACCATAATGCCAAGTCACTGGAGGAGTTTGGAAGCTGTTATATGGGCAAACTTTGGGACCATGATAAAGAAAAAAGTCTATGATAAAGAAACAAAGAAAGGAGAGGGAAAAAAAGAGACGCGAACTACCTTCCTTATATTATTTCACTGAGACACACCTTTACTCTTTTTGCCCTTGATTGATGAACTCTGTGGGAAGGTTCACATTGTACAATGTAAAAGCACATGAGACTAGTAGACTGGGGATTCTATTCTATCCCCTATTCTAACGCCCTCTGGTGTAACCAGCTTCCTCATCGAGTTGTGCTGTGCAGTTGGTAGGGGGAGCACATGGCACAGCTCTCTATGGTAGGTGCTCTTCCCACAAAGGCATTCTGCGTTGATGGTCCTGAGTGCTTCTGAGTAGAATACCGACTAGCTAGAGTAAATGGTTACCGAGAACGGAAAGATCTTATCTAAAAAGACTTGACTAGTACGTAGTAGAGAAAAGGTGAAATCGGTATAAAACACCAACGTCCTCTAAACATGACTTGTGTCCACAACCTAGGTTCTAAGCGTCCCTACAGACGTACTACATGTACAACACATTTCATATACGATATGTTATCGGAAGCTGTATGTCCGAAAACCTTTTCTGTATAGCAGTGTTGGAACACAATCTGGAAAAAGGGAGGGAGTGGGCCCTTCATTTATCTGTTATTTTCTGGTGAAATCTAAGGCTTAAATGAGGCAGATGGTATTTTAGTAACAGGGGGAAAAGCCGGGTCTAAATAGGTGGAATTGTGGGCGTAAATTACATGGAAGTAACCTTCTCTTGTGAGAGGAAATGTACAGACTAATACTGTCAGGGCTATTTTCATTATCAGGTAGTCTAGCATATATTCTGTCCTGTTTGCCTCTCTTCTGCTGACCTTGAGGTTCATAGTGTGGACCTATGTGGCATTTTCCTTCTCTGGGTCCTTGCTCTTCCAGCATCGGTGCCTCGGTCCTCCTGATCATTGTGTCTTTCATCTCCCTTCCTGAGTGGTGCTTCTCTCCTCCCAGCCTATGAGCCCCTGTCTATGTGACCTTTATGCCCCTTCTCCAGCGTATATTGATATAAGTCATCATAATCATGTTGTTAGATATTGTTTTGTAGCACATCATGCGACAGGATGTTGTCTCACGCCCCACCATAGTGTTACATAGTATCACGTCATGTTAGATGATTCCAGCCTCCTCATTACGATGATATCTGTATTGAATCACCAACGTAACCATCCATTAAACCTGAGAGTCTGGGCACCTGTACTATATGTCACAGGTGTGCTTATTAACTCGAACAGAGTTATAAGAGTCGGGTAAAAAATTGATGGATTCAGTGCCTCTGAATGGTAGCTTAAGACAGAGAAAAAAATAAGACGCTTTTAGCCCTATGTTAAATCCCATAGGTGGTGCAAAAAACCAAACATTCCCGCCCTTTTGGTGTGGAGTGGTGCAAATAATGATGAATGTGGATGAATTTACCATCATTCGATACGTCCGCGCATCTCCAATGTCGTAATTTCAGCACAAACATGGCGGATATCGATATTTTTAAAATTATAGTATAGAAATATGATAAAGAATGGCAAAAGGATATATTTGAATCGATATGTTTGATTAAAAATGTAAAAAATTACATGTTTGCCCTGTCGTTAATTCGCATCACAAAGCCGTGGTCGTGCAAATTGACCCAAATAACCATGGAAATTGGGTCGGGCATGCGCAGATAGAACCAAAATCCAACATGGCGGACAGCAAGACAATCGATTTGTGGGGCTATAACAGTAAAAAGATAGGGTGTATTCGATTCAATTCGATTGATATTGTCAAAGATGCATGGATTATATTCAAAAAGCCATTAATTTCAAGAATATATCATTTCTCCATCGAGGGGTCGCACATGCGCACAGAACATCAAAATCCGAAATAGCTGACAGCGAGACGATCGACTCAAGGTGCCATGCAAACTGCTGGATTATAACAAAATGGAGGAGAATTACACTTTCTCATGCATTTTTATTGTTAATATGGATCCTTATTCAAGACCTGCTGCTGTTTTGCAATGCTTAACTCGCCAAGAAAGGAGTTATTCGCCAATGAAATATATGAGCGATAATGGATGTATTCTCCATAGGCTTAACCATTGACAGTGATAATGCTCGAAGAAAACATGAGGTTAGTATCAGAAGGGGCCAAAAAGTAGAGATTAAGTGCCTGTTCGAGTTACTTGCATTGCAAAATGCTGTACTATATTTGATGAAACACTGTCTGATGGTGAGACATTGTCTCGGGCAGTGTCCAATTCTACTAAGTCCATACTTGCAAGGAAACAGATAAAGTAGAACCATTTAACTAGAAATGTGTCAGTTAAAATTTGTCTTTACAAGAGTGATTTGAATACTGCTGGCTGTCCCTGTGCAATACCACTACCCTCATATGGCCTCCAAAATTCCCCTTTGAAACCTATTTCACTTATACTTTAAGCCCAAAAAGGGTTGAAATTCCTATTTTCTCTTTTCAATGAAAATAATCCCTTTATTTTGGCCTGAAGGCAATTTGATGCCAAAAGGCGGAAAATCTTGGATCTGTAGGAACTGGGTTCAAAGACATTCTCTAATGGTGGTGTAGTATGGGCAATGACTCACCATCTTTGAAGCACAGTCATTACGTTGTATACTTTGCCCATCTCCTGAAAGAGGGGAAAACGTTTTTACCGAATAGAGTAGAGAGATGCCTTCAATTATGTGTTCAATAGAGTACCCGTGGAGGGCTTTAAGTGTACCAGCTTGGTAGTGTGTAATGTCCTAGGTCAAATACATTTGAACCAAATGTACAAAGGGAATAAGCTAGCATTACTTTCGTTTATACATCCTGTGCGTGTTAAACGGTTTCCTATTCTACCGTATACAGAAAATTACATTTAACCATAGGATTACTGTCTTTTATCTATAAATGTCATATGGGCATGTTATACATTGATTGAGGGTGAGCGAGGGGGGATATTTGAAAGGATTATTGTTTTTGCAATTATTCCACTTTTAATTACTTCTCTTCACTCGCATGTCAGGCCCGCTCTGCTTTTGGCCTATCTGCCTTGTGTGGAATGGGCCTGACATGTGAATGAAGGAATCGGCAGCGAAAACTCATCATCATTCACCTTTATCATTATTTTCAATTACTGGTACTAAATCATAATTTGGTGCCCCATGTTCTTAAAGACATAAAACAAAAAGCGACCATTAAAAAACTTAAATTTCTTATAAATGTATGTTTTAGTGATGATACATTCAATGTAATTTGAATCTTCTCGGTACTTTCAAGGCGGGTGTGCTTTAAGAGAGAACTGTCTGGGGTTTCTTTTAAAATCAATAACAAGGCTGCAAGATAATCATGCGGGTCGTCAAGTACTAGGGGATAATACTAAAAACAAGAACCATGCTTGTTAACAAGAGTCTACAGTCGAAATAAAGCATTTTCACATGGATATCTGGTGCGTTATCTCCTCTGCGGACTCTTCAGAGATTAAAATATTCAGGAAAGGATTATGGAAGTCTCTAATTGGAAACCCCTCTTTTAACGTTGATATAACCAATTACGGCTAACAGTGCAGTGCAGGTCTACTCTTATACAACTGGAGGCAATGACGTTAATGTAGTGCTGTTAACGGCTCAGTGATTCAGGGGTACTTATTTATTTTTGAAGCTGTATTGGTACATTATATGTGTATCAGCACTGTGGGGTTGGCAAGATGCATGAACATAGCAAAAACTTGATCCATGTTGGTGCTGCATTCATGCCCATGTTGGTGCTGCATTCATGCCCATGTTGGTGCTGCATTCATGCCCATGTTGGTGCTGCATTCATGCCCATGTTGGTGCTGCATTCATGCCCATGTTGGTGCTGCATTCATGCCCATGTTGGTGCTGCATTCATGCCCATGTTGGTGCTGCATTCATGCCCATGTTGGTGCTGCATTCATGCCCATGGTGGTGCTGCATCCATGCCCATGTTGGTGCTGCATTCATGTCCATGGTGGTGCTGCCTTCATGCCCATGGTGGTGCTGCATTCATGCCCATGGTGGTGCTGCATTCATGCCTCATAGCGACCAAAGTGAATAGCACCATGCTATTTTATGTTAGTCTCCCTCCAATTCCACGCGGTGTTTTGTTTTTGTGATTTCTCCATTGTAGTCCAGGCTCTTGTAGGCTAATGGTATTAACCCCACCACCAGTCTGGTATTCGCCTACTAGCTAGGTAGTGATTGTATAGAACAAGTTCCATTGGTAATAGAAGAAGCGTCAACATCTCGTCTGTTTAACAGATACTTTGTTTGTCGGGTTGGGGGACCATTATGTTTTAGATAGCGATATTAAAGAAGGCAGCAGACCATCTACTGTGCTCCTGCCTCCAGTGTTCATTCCTAGGGAAATGGCAACTCTATCAGGGTGGGCCAGAGTTACTACAATATCATAAAATAAACATAAAGTTCAGGAAGATTAATTACTATATTGAAAGAACCTTTCTATTCCCCTTTGACTAGGACAGCACACAGGGCAGCATAGGGGAGTTTTACTTATGAAAATTTGATATCATGATCATAAATATTTGGTTAATTAAATCCCAGTAGAGCTTCTTCATAAGCAGCTCGAATGTAAGGACAGACTGTTCATAAGTAGTTTATCTCTATGATCCCAATATCAAATAGGCACTTCATAGATTACAGAGATCTCACTGTCGCATTGTCTTTTATCCTCCTTTGTGTATACACATGCATGTGATCAGAAATTGGAGACGTTGATGAAGAGCGAGGGATGCAAATACAATTCCAATTTTTAAATCCCTTGAGTTAAAGATCGTTACGGTTTGGAGAGATAAGCGTAACTGAAATGAAATTTTAAACAAAATATAGCACACAAATCAACAAGAAATCCTGTCAGTTCTGATAAAGCTTGAAAACACGAGCTTAGTAATTAGCTGTATTTAAATTCGACTCAGTGTAGCTTACAAATATGCGAGTATTCATCTATCCCGAGGCCACAGGTCCTTTAGTGTGATTTGCCATTAGAATCACTGGGTGAGGTGAAATATGCACCTTTGGTGATTATGATTGGTACCATTGCATATTAGATGGATACCAACTACTGGGAAATAAGCTCCACTTCCGCAAGGGATGAATAATTATGTCCACTTTGAAACTATATGTACCATAGGTACTGAAAAATACCCAAAACAAAACCAAGCATCTCTCTTGTTAAATCATACTTGACTTCAATGGGGACTAGGTCCTAATTTGAAGCACCGTTCAAGCTTGTTTGCATGCGAAGCCCAAAGCAATCCACCTTCATTAGGATTTTTAAAGTCTCTTGCACTCAAAATATACTTGAAGATGATAAAATTGGAGAAAGAGCTTAAAACGGTGCCAGTAATTTTGGTGTTTTTACTTTTGATTCTATTTTGTAGTTATTTGTGTAGAGGCAAGGAGAAAGGGTGCTCCATGCTAAAAGTCAACTTTAAAATTCAAATCATTAGCTTTACAGTGATACATAGCATGAGAAGATACTCCTGTTAGTTTTGGAGGAATGGCTTGCTAGATATGGGTAGGTGTGACCATTTCAAGAATGTTAATAAGCTCTATGTCTAATTGGTCATGAGATATATAGCTAATTAGCATAATTTATGCTAATTAGCTAAATTTGTATAACTTTTTTTATTCTTTTGCCCATAACTTTTGATCTAGAAATGGTATTTTCATTCTGTTTTTGCCATAGTAAACCTTGTGGGATGTTCCTTCAAATGGAATCATTGATTTTCCTATTTAGAATGAAAATCATGTTTCCATGGCAACAGAAATCAACAAAAATGCCTATTTTGGCCCAAAAACATTCTTTTTACATGTCAAATTTGGAACCTTTCCACCCAAAATAGAATGTTTTATCAAAAACCATTAAATTCTCCATAAAAAAGTAGCCTATAACAGTTTTAGTCATATTTTTCCTATTCTAGTCCATAGTGGTGCCCCCTGGTGGCTAAATCTGGTACTAAATCCCGCAGTAACTGTCCTTTCTGCTTGCTGGCTCACATTTATTAGGTAATTGCATGGGTTTTGCTGCCTCATAATACACCGTAAAACACATGGGCGAAGAATGGGGAAATAAATGATGCCACCCCGCCCCTTTTAACCATGACCGTGTGAATCGGCGGGTAGTTCAGTTCAGGGTTCCAAGGCACAGCAATTACACGCGATCGAAATCCATTATTGCAGGAATTGAAAAGTCTTCGAAAATTCATGGGAGTAGAATTGGAAGGTTATTTCTCCCCGGTAGACCAGGTTGCCATCAAAAGGTATGCGAGTGGTATGGGAGCTGGTCGGTAGATTAGTTTCTGTGTGGCTGGTATGTCCTCACAGAATAATAAACCTCGAATTCCACTCACAATACCAGTTATTTCTTAATATCCACGGGCTTCCCTAGCCCACTTAAATGGGTCTATATCTCCTCTTTCTTATCCCCTCGGATGTGTGTGGTGCACATATGCGCGGGCACCAACACAGTCCTCTGAAATTGCATAATATAGTTCTCGCCATGAATATGACCTTAGCTGTCGAAATGGCGTTAAACATCTATTACTCACTTAATATCAAACACAACTCTGTCTTTTTCATTTAGAAAACTGCATATTTTCAGCCGGGGCTTTGGTTTTGGTGGCAATAAAAAAAGCATGTACCTCTCTTGTATAATATAGTCTCTGGTAGGCAGTCCTATGGAATGAAGAATGGAAATATCTTCGAGCTATGTGGAAGGTGTTTTACGGTAATGCTTGTCTGTCTAAAGTTATACCAAATCTCCGAGTCACAAAGACGAAGCTTCTTAAATGGCGAGAAAATAATGCATAATGACAGCTTGCTAGTGTTCTATATGTATTCCGCTGTATGAGTTGATACGTTTCTCAATAACAAAGTCTTTTTGACTAGGCTTCAGCTTTTCCATCAAATACCTTTAATGTACTGACAGGCGGCCAATATCATACATATTTTCCCACAGCTCTTGTCCGCCATAGGCTCACAGCGTTTGTCTCTTTGCACATATGCCCTCTGGTAATCTACTTGCGCCGGGCCTCGCATATTATGCTCATCTCAAACGCAAGCCCCTTGCTGTTCCTTATACTCTCATGTCTTATCTTTGACATGTTCTTTCAGCATTGTCTCCTCCGTCCCTAAAGAGATGTGAATGCTTAGAGCTGGGTCAGGTTGTCAGAAAGGGTATGATTTTGCCCTTGAAGGGCATGAAAAATTAATTTTCTAATTACTTTATGTAACCTCCACAAATTTGAGAAGGGACATCCCCACACCTCAGAAACCAAAAAATACCGACTTGGGGTGTCCGGTTCCATTTTTACTTGATTGACTAGACGTCAATCAAGTATTTACATCTATCTAAACCTTACCATATTTTGCTGATACAGTGTCTCCATGAGCATTGCAAAGCTGTTACCTTATAGGACAGGGACCCTGTATAAATCTATTGGTCTGACAAGGCATATTAAAAGGACTACCAGCAGATTATTTACACATGGGAATAGAGTATTGATGTTGTCACACCTCCGGGTAATCCTTAACCCTTTAACAGGCCACCTACATATATGTATAACCACACGAAGGCCTTATTACCCTAAGCCTGAGATAGGTATGATGCACTAACACTCTGTGTCCCTTGAGGTACTCAACTAGTTCTGCTCTAGCCAATCTCAAAACACCACTACAAGAGTGTTGTTCAGTCCCCACTGCCACTCTTACAGGCACTCTCAGACTCAGTCTGCCATAGACAGAGATACCCTGTCCTGGGGCTCCTCCCGTACAGAGTGATCTTGAGCAAACTACCATGCCTGCCCAGGTGCCTCTCTGAAGGGAACCTTTAAACCTTGCACACATGCATCACTGACTTTTAGCCCTTTAAAAACAGGATCACTTAGACACTCTTATTATCTGATCGACTAAACATTAATGTCTAACATTGCAGCCCTGGTGAGTTATGGCCATAGTACATGATAGTCAATCATATTTGTGCCTGCGGCACAGCCTTAGACATTATTATTGCTTGTTTTGTGTCATGTAACGTCCGGTACCAAAATGATGAAATAAGAGGTGATTAAAGTTGCTCTCAGTAATATAGGAATGTCCCATTATGCATAACAAATACATGAAATAACAAGGCCTATATGTCTATTATTGACTTCAATTACAAAATGGAACAAACTTTGAGTTATGCATGCACAGTACTCTGCCTCTTACATGACGATAAAAGTACCGGACGTTACATATCGTCCGGTACTTTTATCAGAACTGTTTCACCTAAGCTGCTCTCAAATAGAGACAAATGTAGATAGACACACATTTTTTTCACCAAAGTAGGGGATAATAGGGCCCTTCATATGGGTAAAAACAAAGATTTTGAAGCTCCATTTTTTTCATGTTTTATAACTTATTTAGATTTATGTACCGGACGTTACAAATTACAAATTTCCATTTTCAAAGATGCATGATGAAAAATTCTCACTCAATAACATGTCCAAACCTCATGGAAATGATACCTATGATCATATACAATACAGAAAATAACTTTGGGATACTCCAGAAGTTCTTTATTCAATACAGGACACTTGTAAAAAAATACAAAAAGTCAAAAAAGAACTAATTTGGCTGGTTTTCTTTTTCACTTCGCCAGGCTATAAGTCTGAGAGTTTTTGATGGATGACCATAAATTTACATCTTTCTGATAGCCATAAGCATCCTCTGTTAAATGAGACCATGTAAGTCAAGATTGGTTCAAAACTTCTCTCTCCAGAGCCATAAGAGTCCAAAATGACCCAAAAAGCACAAAATGTATTGCTTTCTGGCGACCTGACCCTTCTTCATCATAAAGATCTCACCCTCAAACATAGCAAGGTGTTAATCCCACTAATTCTGTCTTAATTGATCGTAATATGAAGAAAGTTTGGTAAAGGGTGGACGTTTATCAGTCACAGTTGGAAAGGGACGTGAGGCTCCTCCCGGGATTGTAGTCCAGGAGTCACCACCTCAAGCTATCCGGCTTACCTGGATCCCCCTCTCCTAGGGCTCCGCTAAGCCAAGAAGGGCATAGGACATCAAGGACAGTGATTTCTTGATGCAGTTGTCCATTTTTGGACAATGTAGCTCTTGTTTAAAGGTGTCATGAACGAGATCCGACAATTGGCATTTTGGTAAAAGATAATTGCTTTCCTGCCCCCCCCCCCTTGATGTCTGTACTTCAGAGTCTATTTGCTTATTTTGGGAACGAAAATGTGCTTGAAATAAGGGGTTGCGGCCTTCCCTTTGGGCTGGTCCACTGGCCCTGGCTTCCCTCCCCTTTCCATATAATCGCCATGAATATGACCTTAGCTGTTTAAATGGCGTTAAACATCTATTACTCACTCTGCCATCCAATTTTCAGTCTCAATTTACATTCAAAATTTCCAAATAAAGTTCCAATAAGCACATGCGGGTGGATGAACAAGATGTTATTGTATCCATCTGACACAAAAAAGTGGGGGAAAATTAAATCGCGGAATAGTTATAGCATTAGTAAAAAGAGGAATAGTTCCAGGTGCCATTTTGCTCAAAGAGACCTCTCCATAGTCCCGACTCCCTAGCTGACTTTTTCCTCGTTGTTCTTATAGCCTAACCCAGACCAAAAGCTACTTTCGGTTTTCAATATATATATATAAGTTATCTCGCTACCAGGGAAAATAATACCGGTAATAACGATGATAGTAATGATGATAATAGTAATAATAATATATGATACCGGTAATAACGAATAATGTAGATATATACAGTAATAGTAATATATGGTTAAGTAGTGTAATAAATGATCAATCACAGAACACATGAGTTTGGTGGGTTACTGACCTTGGGGCTATCAGCACCATACATGCCTTTATTAAAACAACTATAATAATTAGTTGACAATAAGCATAGTCAGTAAAATGCATAATATAATAACAATAGTACAGTAATAACAATAGTAATAACAATAGTAATAACAATAGTAAAATTTAAAATTCCAGGGAACACCCAGCGTGGTGTTACCTGTACAGGTGAAAACGAGCCAATTGGCCGTTACATTGAAAATCCCCTCTTATATACTGGAGGAGTGTTTACCATGACGTCATGCTATGACATCATAGATACCAATGCGCACAGCAAGTAGTCCCTAACCGTTCGCAGTTAATTATATATATATACACGAGTGTATATAGTTCCATAAGTTATCTCGCTACCAGGGAAAATAATACCGGTAATAACGATGATAGTAATGATGATAATAGTAATAATAATATATGATACCGGTAATAACGAATAATGTAGATATATACAGTAATAGTAATATATGGTTAAGTAGTGTAATAAATGATCAATCACATTAATGTCTAACATTGCAGCCCTGGTGAGTTATGGCCATAGTACATGATAGTCAATCATATTTGTGCCTGCGGCACAGCCTTAGACATTATTATTGCTTGTTTTGTGTCATGTAACGTCCGGTACCAAAATGATGAAATAAGAGGTGATTAAAGTTGCTCTCAGTAATATAGGAATGTCCCATTATGCATAACAAATACATGAAATAACAAGGCCTATATGTCTATTATTGACTTCAATTACAAAATGGAACAAACTTTGAGTTATGCATGCACAGTACTCTGCCTCTTACATGACGATAAAAGTACCGGACGTTACATATCGTCCGGTACTTTTATCAGAACTGTTTCACTTAAGCTGCTCTCAAATAGAGACAAATGTAGATAGACACACATTTTTTTCACCAAAGTAGGGGATAATAGGGCCCTTCATATGGGTAAAAACAAAGATTTTGAAGCTCCATTTTTTTCATGTTTTATAACTTATTTAGATTTATGTACCGGACGTTACAAATTACAAATTTCCATTTTCAAAGATGCATGATGAAAAATTCTCACTCAATAACATGTCCAAACCTCATGGAAATGATACCTATGATCATATACAATACAGAAAATAACTTTGGGATACTCCAGAAGTTCTTTATTCAATACAGGACACTTGTAAAAAAATACAAAAAGTCAAAAAAGAACTAATTTGGCTGGTTTTCTTTTTCACTTCGCCAGGCTATAAGTCTGAGAGTTTTTGATGGATGACCATAAATTTACATCTTTCTGATAGCCATAAGCATCCTCTGTTAAATGAGACCATGTAAGTCAAGATTGGTTCAAAACTTCTCTCTCCAGAGCCATAAGAGTCCAAAATGACCCAAAAAGCACAAAATGTATTGCTTTCTGGCGACCTGACCCTTCTTCATCATAAAGATCTCACCCTCAAACATAGCAAGGTGTTAATCCCACTAATTCTGTCTTAATTGATCGTAATATGAAGAAAGTTTGGTAAAGGGTGGACGTTTATCAGTCACAGTTGGAAAGGGACGTGAGGCTCCTCCCGGGATTGTAGTCCAGGAGTCACCACCTCAAGCTATCCGGCTTACCTGGATCCCCCTCTCCTAGGGCTCCGCTAAGCCAAGAAGGGCATAGGACATCAAGGACAGTGATTTCTTGATGCAGTTGTCCATTTTTGGACAATGTAGCTCTTGTTTAAAGGTGTCATGAACGAGATCCGACAATTGGCATTTTGGTAAAAGATAATTGCTTTCCTGCCCCCCCCCCTTGATGTCTGTACTTCAGAGTCTATTTGCTTATTTTGGGAACGAAAATGTGCTTGAAATAAGGGGTTGCGGCCTTCCCTTTGGGCTGGTCCACTGGCCCTGGCTTCCCTCCCCTTTCCATATAATCGCCATGAATATGACCTTAGCTGTTTAAATGGCGTTAAACATCTATTACTCACTCTGCCATCCAATTTTCAGTCTCAATTTACATTCAAAATTTCCAAATAAAGTTCCAATAAGCACATGCGGGTGGATGAACAAGATGTTATTGTATCCATCTGACACAAAAAAGTGGGGGAAAATTAAATCGCGGAATAGTTATAGCATTAGTAAAAAGAGGAATAGTTCCAGGTGCCATTTTGCTCAAAGAGACCTCTCCATAGACCCGACTCCCTAGCTGACTTTTTCCTCGTTGTTCTTATAGCCTAACCCAGACCAAAAGCTACTTTCGGTTTTCAATATATATATATATAAGTTATCTCGCTACCAGGGAAAATAATACCGGTAATAACGATGATAGTAATGATGATAATAGTAATAATAATATATGATACCGGTAATAATGAATAATGTAGATATATACAGTAATAGTAATATATGGTTAAGTAGTGTAATAAATGATCAATCACAGAACACATGAGTTTGGTGGGTTACTGACCTTGGGGCTATCAGCACCATACATGCCTTTATTAAAACAACTATAATAATTAGTTGACAATAAGCATAGTCAGTAAAATGCATAATATAATAACAATAGTACAGTAATAACAATAGTAATAACAATAGTAATAACAATAGTAAAATTTAAAATTCCAGGGAACACCCAGCGTGGTGTTACCTGTACAGGTGAAAACGAGCCAATTGGCCGTTACATTGAAAATCCCCTCTTATATACTGGAGGAGTGTTTACCATGACGTCATGCTATGACATCATAGATACCAATGCGCACAGCAAGTAGTCCCTAACCGTTCGCGGTTAATTATATATATATACACGAGTGTATATAGTTCCATAAGTTATCTCGCTACCAGGGAAAATAATACCGGTAATAACGATGATAGTAATGATGATAATAGTAATAATAATATATGATACCGGTAATAACGAATAATATAGATATATACAGTAATAGTAATATATGGTTAAGTAGTGTAATAAATGATCAATCACAGAACACATGAGTTTGGTGGGTTACTGACCTTGGGGCTATCAGCACCATACATGCCAAAAACACACAAAAACACGCCAAACACATGTGAAAACACATATCAATCAGCATTGCAAATGAGATTGACACACCCTATCCAACTCCAATAGTTCATCCTTGTAATTATGTAAGTAATTAAATACTGAGTTGGATTTCCAGTTAACCCTCTTTTTAATAGCCTCTACACTTAGACCTGAGTCCTTTAACAACGTAGCACCACCGTGCCTTAAAGAATGGGTAGATACACAGCCTTCGATACCAGCTTGAAAGGATAAAGATTTTAACCTGGAGTTGACATATTGGTACTGAAGAGGAATACCACCGGATACAAACAGATACTCCCTTTTACCCCTACCCAAGCACAACTTTTTCAAGCCTAGATAAGGACATAGTGGGGAATTAACATTCTTTGACAAATATATATTAAAGGAGTCTTTACCAAGCTGATCGGTTTTAGACGTTCTGATACACATAGACAAATAACTACGATGAAATTTAATATCACCAACCTTTAAGGAGTGTGGAGACTCAACCACATGCCCCACACGTAACACACCCCTGTAGCATGTTAAAATTGCCATCCAAAACTTCAGGTCTGCCATGTTGGTTAGATCCAAGAATGACCTTAACCTCAACATGTCTTTAGGGGTATAATAATGAATAACTTTGGTTGAACAGGTAGAGAGCCTGTCAATGCCATTAAGGGTCTTTTTTAACATGAAATTACTACTATAATCAGGATAGCCCTTAAGTTTTTGAAAATACCAAACCGCAGACAAATAATTTTTCACAGATGATGGCTTCATAAAATCAGATAAGTACACTGCATATATAGAACCTTGAGAGGGAGAACAAGGAAAGGTTTGTAAACAAAATTTTTTACAAAATTTTTTATACCTTCTAAGTTGTTGGTTCCTTGCTCTCCTCGTATTTTCTGACACACCCTGGGCTAAAAGTAACCTTTTTCTTTTTAGTAATCTCTCCCATTCTGGAATTAAAGCAACACATATTATTATCATGGAGAGAAGCTATACATTTGCTTGGCATACCCTTATAAGCCAGTCTAGATAGTTGGTCGGCCAGGACATTGTCCTCCGACCTAATATAAGTTGCATATACCTCCACATTGTTAACGAAGCATAGCCAGAAGATCTCTCTTAACCATTCCATACATAACTTATTCCTGGACCTACCAGTATTTATCATAGCTAGAACCTGCATATTATCAGTAATACAGTGTATTCTTTTGTTTTTATAACTAGAAATCCAGCGTTTTAGGCCCAACATAACAGGATACAATTCGTATACATTAATATTTCGATGATGATTTTGTAGATCATCCAATATAGGGGGGGGGGGGGGAAATGGCCTGAACCTAGGTTGAATTTATCATGAGATGTCCAGTCACCATATAAATAGTCCTTCCCCATCCATGCCCCAAAACCTTTGATAGATGAATCGGAGTACATAGATGTGTTAATAACATCATTTAGAATTAACCTTTTACAGTTAAAAACTCTACAAAAATCCAACCACCATTGAATGTCTTGGCGAGTGCAAGCTGATACTCTAATATAACCACCGGGTCTGGCCCGGGCACAGAGATCAAAAATTCGCCTACTAAAGGTTCTACCACCCTTAACCACCTGCGAGCAGAAAGACATTAAACCACCTATCCTCTCTAAGTTCTTTTTAGAAATAAATTTCTTATTAACGTTATCTAATAAGAGATTTTCCATTTTTTCAACCTTTTCAATAGGCAAAGACAGTTCTAACTTAACTGAATCTATGTTAATGCCTAAGAATTTACAAACTTGAGATGGGTCGGTCACCTTCTCTCTGGATACTACAAAGCCCATGTAGGTCATACATTCCATCAATAAATTTCTTTGTCTAAGACATTCATCATAAGTATCAGCAATTATGATAAAGTCGTCTAGATAATTTACAATTTTTTCTACACCGTAGAGTTTTGCCACCTCCACAATAAAATCAGAGATCTTATTAAAAATATAAGGGGCACATTTCAGGCCAAAAGTCAACCTGTTGCTCACATAATAATCCTCACCATGTCCAAAATCCCATCTGAAACCTTGCATGGTCGTGTGAGGTGCATATACATTTATAGACCTATAAGCTGACTTTAAATCCACCACACTCATGAAATCGTTCTTATTCAACTGAGCAGTCACCGTGCTAATATTATTATAAGAAAAGGCTGAGGTCGTAGTATCCATAAAATTATTAATAGAAATTTTATCAGGCATGCTACAGTCAGTTATGGGTCTTAACCTGCCATTCGATTTTTCTACACCACCTAGGGCATGGATACAACGGGGTTTATCTACACTTTTAGAGACTAGACTAGCTTCTAGTTTATCTAACAATATACCACAGTACTCATTATAGAACCTTCCCTCGAGGATTGACTTATAATTTTTACAATCATATGTAGTTTGGCAACCCGGATCCACAATTTTAAACCCTTGAACAATACCATGCCAAAGAAAGTCAGCCTCTGTACCACTAATATTAATGAGACCATTTTGTTGAAGGAAGGAAGCTACCCTACATGGCAAAATTTGAGCTCTCTCACCACCAATGTAATGAATACAAGTACATATACCTCTTATACAATCGTCAAACACCCTGATGCTGGGCAAATCTGAGACATTAACAGTAAATAGAGGTTCATTACCAACCTGTAATGGACTATTACAAGTAACATTTATATTATTTTCTAACGAATTAAATTCTTGGAAAATACTTTGTTCTGCTACGGATTCAGTTGAAAGAATACAATCCTTAACCCCCTCCGCATGATTTACCTCCTGTACTGGAGCTTGAAAAGGCGAGTCGATATCTACCAAACCTACCATAACTTGGTCCGGCATCAAACAAAAATCATTACCAGCTTTGGGATATCGACCACCTGCAGTTTCCTATTCGCTCCTGGCCTTCTGGCATTCAGTTTTACCATGCCCAGAGGAGCCGCAACCACTGCAAACATGTTTGTATTTACAGGGATCCCGTACACAACCTTCTGCTCTATTAAAAGCATAGCAGGAGTTATTTGAGATTTTCTGTTTGAAACCATTCCTAGCCTTAGTAGCATAAGCCTTCTGTGCTTGAACAGTACCATCATATGATAGGTGCCTAAGAATGTCAGAATTGTCTATCACTCCAAAGGCCTCTATCCCATCCTTATTTGCCCTGGTCCTAACCGATTTATCGTAAGACAATAGGGCTGCTACTGTATACATTCTTGTCCCAGCTTTTTCAACCAGGACTTGGAGATGCCTCAACATGCCTTCTACATCACTGTTATCCTTGTAATAATCTAAGATAAAGTTCAAGTTGACTAACATCAATTTCTCAACGGTATCGATCTTTTCCCGTTTTTTTACATATATTTCGTGGTCAAACTCACCATATTTGGTACTGGTGTGAAGCTTGGATGTAGAAGAATCTACTGACGACCCTCCTGAAGACCACCGAGGTCTGTGACGAGTGGAGAAGGATGATTTTGATCTCCGGCGACGACCACGATGCTCGACTTGGTCCCATTTCGAACCGTCGCTAAGGACGCTAGGAGACCGCTGCCTGGTTACGCGGCTGCGCTCTCGATGCGATGACGTCACCGGCCGTTGACAAACATTCGCACGTGTATGCTGCCACGCCCCCTCCATAGATTTCGTCTCGTCTTTCTTGTCCTTTCCTGCTACTAGCTCCTGCAGCAAGCCTTTGATACTGCACAACTCGTCTTCCAATGATTCCAGCCTCTCCGTCTGGTCAATGAGCTGTACTCCTTCCGAACCCTTAGTGTGGTCGGGTGAGATGGATCTCCGATCCACCCCAGAAGATTCCAGCTCACTCGCAAATCCTGAATTGACCGATTCCACCGTTTTCTTAGCCGATTTGGCCGATTTTTTGGAGGCCATAGCCGCTTTGGCAACTCTAGTTGATTTCCTCCCCATCCTGATTCGAAAAATCAAATTTCAATCAAGAAAAACCGTTAAAATTCCAGGGAACACCCAGCGTGGTGTTACCTGTACAGGTGAAAACGAGCCAATTGGCCGTTACATTGAAAATCCCCTCTTATATACTGGAGGAGTGTTTACCATGACGTCATGCTATGACATCATAGATACCAATGCGCACAGCAAGTAGTCCCTAACCGTTCGCGGTTAATTATATATATATACACGAGTGTATATAGTTCCATATATATATATATATATATATATATATATATATATATATATATATATATATATATATATATATAGTGGGACCATGAGCCTTCTGTGCTTCAAAGCACATCATAACTTATCCTTTCATCTTGCACACAATGATACATCAGGTGCCTTTGCCACTGTGCCCCCTTAATTACAGTAAAGTGCGTTTTGGTCTAAATATGCTCTATCTATCCTCTGAATCATTAATGACCTTCCACACATCTCTCTGTGTCTCCATGAGATGTTATTCATCTCTTGATCTTTGCCAATATGTGAGACCATTGTTTCTTTTCCGATTGGTATCAGTATGAACAATTGCATTTGCATCTAATACATCATACTTTGGGCCCATAGTTCAACTTAACAAAGCAGTTTGGCATGCAGATCCATCTACTGAACACACCCCCCCCCCCGTTCTAGATGTATATGCCTGTTTCTGATATCCCATAGTGGCACACAGAATTCCAATTTGATAATATGAGTAGATGTTAAAACCTTGATAATTAGAATATTCACTACATAAGAGACTGTTCCCTAGTAAATTATCTCTAAATTACATTTAAATCATCAAAACCATCAATTTTAATCATATTCCATCCTATATGGCCGTCAGAAAAAAAGTAACATGAAAAAAGAACGTTTTTGTTCCATTAGCATCCGACCTTCTGATACCAGGAAATTGAAAGAAACAAAGTGTATGGTCACAAGTAGGTATAATATGTGAATCTTTAATTGAAATTCATGAAATTATATGCAGTTTAATATTCAGAAATTGTAAAAAAGCAGGGGGTATACACTATCCTTGAAAAATGGGAAAGAAAATCCTTTAGCATCCATCAAAATAAGGAGGTCTAAATCCAAGACCTCTATTTGGCACTAAATTCCCCAATCCTGTTACCATTGAAAAACCCTCTAAAAGGGTTATAAAAGCATGCTCCATACTCAAATGAAAAGGGATTCTTCTCCCCATTTTATGAGCCAAGAATCTCTCCTTAGCATTTGGTGTTAAATGTTCAGCAATGTCACAAGATAAACTTCAGAATGATAATATGAATGGTGGCTTTAAGAAGAGGCCTCACAATGCCTTCCTGTGAGTAAGTCATGTTGACACTGGTGAAGCCTTGGATACTATCTGAGAGTGGCGTGGCAGTCGATTCCTTAGTGGAGCTTCATAGTAGTTGACATTGGCGGACTCAATAAAACCACACTTCTTTTTCCCCCATGCATAAATGGCTTACATCTAATAATGTGATAGCACTGCTTATGGTGACTTCCACTAGATTTGTTTAACCGAGCACTCAATGCTGAAAAATGAATAGTAATATCGTGGCCTAGGTGCAAGAAGGTGTTAACTGACATTTGGCAAATTTGAATTTTCTTCTGTTTTAACATCTATTGACCCTTATCTACCTACTGTGAAAATACTGAAGCTCTGTCTATGATATGTATGCCTACAGACCCTGATGCAATATTGATATTGTATCCACTATAGTAATTGGAACACTTCTTTTGCCCCTCCTGCAAAACTTGAAAAATGCAGTTACAACCTTCTTGAACTGAGGTGACGATATAGGGTTTTCTTAACATTGAAAAAAAAGTGCTTGCGTCAGCTCTGTTTTGTAGGGCAGGGTTCTCCCCCCCCCCAAGTTATTTGGCGTTACATGCGAAATTATGCATATAGATACTGAACCGTCAGAGCGTAATTATCTTATGTCCTTTAAGAGGTCTAGCCTGAATCCTTTCATCAGTCGTCTAAATATATGCTATGACAAAGAGTGTGTAATTTGTTCTCGTAAGTATATTATAGAAGCTTTAGTTTAGCAAAGCACTGCAGACTGTGTTTCAGATGCAGTAATGAGATCGTCTCGACTTAACACTCCTACATGGAGTGTTAAGTTATGGACACAGACATCTATTTGTCGAGGTATAATCTATGGATATCTTACTACTCCTCCTTTGTCACAGACAAATCTCTCATAACATTATTAGACAGCTGACAAATTGAGCAAGCAATACTCCATTAATATTCATCTTGATATAGGCTAAAATCCCAGACCTCTATTCTGTGGTGAATTCCCAACTACGTAACTGCTGAGGAGCCCTCTGGGAGGTTAAATAACTCTACTCCATAACATGCTGAAAGGGAATACCGATCCCTTTTTATGAGCACTTTAAGGAAAGGGGTCGGTCTCTCCTTACCATTTGGTGTTAAAAGTTCAGCCATGTTACAAGAATAATGACATGAATAGTGCCTTTAAGAGGAGCCCTTATAAGGTCCTGGCCTGATTAATGTTGGCACTGGTGGCCTTGGATACTACCTCTGAGTGGCACTGTAGTGAACGGCATAATGGCTTCATGATGACAAGGGCTCAGCTATTTTTTTCTCAGACATACCCGTGTAGTGATTACATCTGTTATTGGTACTTTTTTGATATAACCCTTTAGATCTTTGAAAAAAATTGTTTCTCGATTAGCGTGACTCATTCCTGATTCTTGGAGGAATTCTGCCTATGAGTTGTTCCAAAGGTAGGCCTTTAACTCATAAAATCACTCTCCTCTAATACCAAGGAGATGAAATTGATTACACTGGTAACCTTGATAAGAACATAATCTGCGATAAGACTGCTATTTGACCGGCTTCCAGATCTCATTGGCAATATGGGCCCATGTATTACAGACCCTGTTGACAGCTGACTAAGGTATTTTTTCCTAGTCTGCTAAAATCTCTCCCTTAAGAGAAATGAGCCAACATAAGCTATATTCGCAAGACTTTGATGTGGTTAGTTCTGCTGTTAATCCATTTCACCCACTTTGACATTTACTGTGCATAACCACGCTTCGCACCCCTCCACTGTCTCTGTTGTAGTCATTACCGGGTTATTATGTGGTTACAAAATAATTTCCCTTCTCTTTCATCCTATAAAGTCTATGCATACATGGTTCTGTAATCTTTGATATACATGTACTCCAGAGTCTAGTATATGTCTAATAAGTGGCTTTCTCTTCAGTTCCAAATAACTTTCAAATCATATGAGGTATATATTCAGCACACGAATCCTTTAAGCTAAACATTAATTGGGTTACAAGACTATTGGGTACTGGTAAGTTTAGATACTTGGATTCATGAGTAACGTTACTCGGGTAACTTAACGTAAAGGTCCGCAACACCCGATGCATTCTAATCTTAATTATGTACCCATGCAGGTTCTAAATACATGCAGCAAATTGGAAAAGAAGTTTGATAGCAATAACATCAGACCAGTTGACAATGCGTCTTTCTGAATGCCTTTGGGGTCTTTCTCATGTGTCAACTATATTACATACTGGATAAACGTGTTCTTTTATGTAATATCATAAAGTTTTGTCTACACAGACTATATTTTAATTTATCATAACTAACTTCTTATTACGAGAAATTTAGTTAGAACCATTACACGTTGAATGTTAACGTGAAAGAAATGAAGGGCGCCTTTTCTCCATGGCTCTCTTTCTTGTAGGTAGTTAGTTTTTAAGACTTGGTTCTATGCACTCTAGCTAGTGATCTATGGATAGATCTTGTAAAACTGATTGATTTTGCTTTTTGAATGAAGTCTTCATGTCAATTTAAAGCAAAGTTATGGCCATTCAAAGACCTGAAATTCAGCCTATCATTTTGCCACAATTACCATAGTTAAGAGTTTAATTGTGATCCAAATTTTGTGATTGACCAAGCTGGTATCAAGAGTCATTTAATTACTTAAATGCCTATTTCTCATGAACTATTGAAGCTAGAAACATGATTTAAAAAGTGGATTGAAGGTCATCACAAGGCAGATGTGACCATGCATGTGATGACATTTTCCAAGGTCAAGCTCATTTTAAGGTCAAAGGTCAATGTTGCAGAATTAGGTAAATGAGTACTTCCCATAAAAAACTTGAAGCTAGAAACTTGATATAAGACATAGTTGAAGGTTTTTTTTCCAGTGATTCAGTGAACAGGCGTGTAGTGACCTTGGCCAAGGTCAAGGTCACTCCAAGGTCGAAGTTATGAAATTGGAATAAAATCAACACATCTCGTGATATATCAAGGCTAGAAACTTCAGATAAAGACTGGGTCTAAGGTCAGCAAAAGACAGAGATGACCATGCATATTGTGACCTCCTGGTGACCTTGGAAAGATCAAGGTCATGTCAAGGTCAATTTTATGAGGTAACCATGCATGTGATGACCTTGTCCAAGGTCAAGGTCATTTTAAGGTCAAAGGTCAATGTTGTGGAATTAGGTAAATGACTTCTCCTCATGAAAAACTTGAAATAAAACATACCGTAATCTCCCGTGTAGAAGACGCGCTGCGCGTATAAGACGCACCCCATACTTAGCAAATGCATTTTCGCATATAAGACGCACATTTTAAGGGTCAAATTTGTAAATTCAATACATTTCTATAGTAAAATTACCCCTCGTATAAGACGCACCCCCAATTTCAATACATCCTATAAGACTCCCCAGCATTTTGTTTGGTGTAGAGGACGCGTCTTATACGCGGGAGTTTACGGTAGTTGAAGGCTTTTTCAGAGATTTATGTGAACAGGCATGTTGTGACCTTGGCCAAGTTCAAGGCCATTCCAAGGGTAAGGTTATGAAATAGGAATAAAATTAACACATCTCATGATTTATCAAGGCTAAAAACTTGGGAGTCCTCTCCCTGGGCCCTCCCCCCCCCCCCACACCCTGTGACTGATGTTCAAACTTCAAAGAAAAGTCCTACTAGTCAGTCACAGAGAAGCCCTGGTAGTCACCCCCCAGCCCCAGCCTGGGTCCAGGGGCACCTCCAGGTGGTCCCTACATAATGGGTACCTTGTCCCAGGTTTACACCCACTTCCAGGGACATGCTGGTCCCGTCTTATCAGTTCTTATCAGTGTGTGTCACCGGAACCAGCTCTAGACCAGCTAGGGACCAATAGGTGTGGTGCAGTGGAGGAGGTGTTAGTGCTAATCTCTCACTCCCCCTCACAGTTCTAATAGGTCATGATTTTGTTGCTGCATAAAAACATACTGTTCCCTGTTGGAAATACAAAAACTTAACATTTTCTAGACCTTATTTAACCAGGGAACATGTGAGTATCATTTTTATTAATGTGAGATGTGAACTTCATGCCATAAAATGTTCCTGAAGTTAAATTCTAAATTAACCTGGGAGAGAAATATATTCATTTCTTCTCCAATTCATTAAACAAATACATGCATATTGTAGCCCTCTCCAATGCCTTTAAAATGACACCCTATTTGTCCAAATCCACCAGTAAACAGCTTCAGAATCAATAAGTAAAGATATGTCAGATTGAAGTGTGCTATTTTTGCTCTATCACACTTTGGGCCTCCGCGCACGGCAGACCCGCACACGGGAGTTGCGTCAGTGCCTACTTAATGTGTTCAGAGAAGCGCACATTTCCTGAACAGATCGATTGACTTTCAGTTTCACAGAACAGAATATCAGAATACCTCGGGGGATTTTATCATTCCATTGAACACTAAGATCACTGGTTGGCTTCAGTTCATCAGGAGACCCACAGAATACTTCACATGCTCCCTCGGTAGATTTTACAAAGTAATTAGACTTTCTGAAAACTTTTAGTTTGTAATTAGGATTTTGATTTCACCAGCGCTTTCCTCTGTATCCTCTTCCATTGGTTTGAAGCCCGCAAGGTCGGATCTAAAAGATCCCACTGACGCCAGTAACGGTATTCATATACTGGTACATATGCCGCACGACAGATTCTACCATATCCAGATATCAGTACATTCTAAATCCCCTTCCAATATCCAGGGATAACGAACCGCATTGTCACATACAAAGTTCAGTCAAATGTCTACAAATTCTATATTGCAACTGAATGAAAAGATAGACTTAAAACATTTCCTCACATATTGGTCTTATGCGCACAGTGAAACCGGATTGTATTGTGTTTTCTAATCCATTTAGTAAAACAACAGAGACAATGCATTACCCCGCCTACTGCAGATTTAACCAGGTTAGAGAGCAGCTCATAGCAGGGACTCCTGTAGCTCACTCCTGCTCATAGGCCACGAGGGGATGCTGGTAATATTTGCTCTGTCGTGGGGGAAACTGTTAAGAATTTCCCCGTTAAACGGCCACCGGCTTAATAAGGCTGTAGGCAGGCAAACAAGCCACTAAAACACACTATTGCAGGTCGTCGTCGATTTCTGGTGGTGACGAGTGTGTGGGTGTGTGTGGGTGGGAGGGGTGTTTACCGTTAAGGTGGTGTTGTGGAGAATAGGAGGGGTGGGTGTTTGGAGAGACAGCAGTAGGTGAGCGGCCTTGTTCACACGGCAAGTAGGCGCAGCTGACACGGGTAACACCAGTATAGGTTGGTGTTACCGTGAAGGATCCAAGCTTCAACACCTCCTGCCCCCCCCCCCCCCACTGGAGCCAATGTTTGAACTGTACCAGCATTGCCATCTTATCCCTTCCATAGCGGTCGCTGTTTACTGTACGAAGGAAGATTTTACTGCATTAGCTTAGGTGGTTGACGGCCGCTCTCATCTATGAAATTGTGTACAGTTCTAGACATGAACAGTGATGAAGGCCTATATTGTACAGGTGTTATTCTCTAGCAAAGGTCTCCAGCGGCTCTTGCTTCCTATATTATAATGAATGAAGAGCAATTGATCGAGTTGCTCATCTGTTAGCGATAACGGGGGCCGATATGTGATTTAATATGGAGCTTCCCGCGGTGTTATTGCATTGAGTCTGATCGATATTGGGTAGAAGAGACCTTGGCAATGCAGGCCACCAGGAAGTATCATCTAAGAAATAGCATACATCTTTTACTTGGATGGATGAGCGAAATGACTTCTTGAATATATATTTCACAAATGAAATGGCTGCCCTGTATGGGATGTAGAGGCACATACTCACCCATCGAATACACCCAAATGCACCTCATTAAAAACTAATAATCTTATGCCTGGTTAGGAAAACAGATTTCATTACTATACCCATAGGTTTGGCTATTGAGGTCGACGGCTTATTAAGATAATTCCATCCAATGTATGAGAATCGAGACAATACCTCCGAGAGCTCATATCTCGTTTTATGGACGCCATATCAATCATTTCTTACACTTCTCTCGTTAACAGTTCAAAAGAAGCGAATAACAAGTAAGAAATGGCGACATTGATGCTGCTAAAGGGATCGTTTTGTTTTGTAGATTGTACATGCTTTTTTTTTATAATATGATTTACACGATATAAAGATGATATCGAATTATTGTAGCAAATGAAATAAGTGACAAACGGTTTGATTTATGAGAATTGTGTTGTGAATTCACCTTTACCCTGGCCTCCATGGTGTTCAGCACGTTATACCAGTGTAGAAAATAAATAGTGAATTCGACCTATACCAATACAACATGGATCCACTATTGGGTGTTCATCTTGTTCATCAATGAATTGCAAGATACTTAAACCATTGTAAAACAACCAGAAGTGGGTACTGCAAAGAGTCAGTGGTGGATTTACAGGGGGGCACAGGGGCGCACGCACCCCCTTTTTCCCAGTATAAGAGTTTAATTACATATTATGGGGGGCCGTGCCCTACTGTGGAGCTATGTCGTCATAGAGAACGGCCCCAAATTCTTTACATTGGGGTTTTGGTGAAAAATTAAGAAGAAGTTTGAGCTGAATAGCAAAGGCAGTAATTGGAATGTGTTTGATCTGAGAGTACTGTGAGAAAGTTAAACATTTTTAACTCAAAAAGAGTTATAGGAGACACCTAAGGGTCCCCTCATTTTCAGTCATTTTGGTGGTGCGAATAAGTTTAAAAAAAGATGGAAATTTTATATATAAGAGGCAGAATTACTTAATGAATTTGTAGTGTCATTAAAGGAGGACATGTAGGGGTCTTGCAGGAAAAGGTATTTCAGTACCAACTATTGTAAATTTTGAGTAATTGTCTATATTCTACAGAGTCAGTTGGTTGGCGGCCATAAGACGCTTTTTGCCTGCAATGGTGAAGGTATATGATGTTGATCCATGTATCAATTTTCCCACCTTTTTTGGCAATGTGGTGCGAATAGGGCAGTTTTGGCGGGAGTTATGCGAATAGTGGCTTGGTGGTGCCAATAACCTGGGTGAGGGAGTGCTGATGTCAGACCACAAGCTAGACTTGCTCAAGGCTATTGATTTATTTCTTTTTGAGTTACGAGCAATGCACATTGCTGCTGTATATTTTGAACGACCAATTTGTAGGAATTGTTAACATGTGATATTCTCATTTTTGCATTTGATTTTAATACCTCACCATAAAATTGTTTGTTGCAGGGAGTAGCAATTGTACTTGCCTTGTAAAATATATTGTAGGTTGAAGAAGGACCTGGGAATTTTTGGGTGATTTTTTTTATGTGTTTGCTAGATGTATATGTAGAAATGATAAGGAAAGGAGGAGGAAATTCTTAGGTTTCAAAGTTGATGTAAATTAAAACATGATTTCTAAAGTTAGGCCTGGTGCCATGACATCAGTGTAGTAGACCAGAGTTGCGCTTCCTTGTATGGTAAGGGAGGTTGGAAGGGGAGCAGACGTCTGGTCTTTAGCATACTTTAACTTGTGAGACTATCCATATATGGTCATAGATTAGGGTAGGAATAGATTCATATGCATGAACGGTCATCTGAGTGAATATTTCAAGTTGTTTACAAATTGATATATCAAAACTTTATGTTTATGACAGGGAATGTGATACAATATTATAAATATATATGGTTTTGATAAAAATAAGGGAACTTACTTTGAAAGCGTTTGTGGTCAAAGCAAAAGATTGTCAGAACTTTTTTCGCAGTGCAGTAGACCAGAGTTGCATTTCCTTATATGGTGAGGGAGGTTGGGAGTGGGAGCAGGCATCTGGTCATTAACATACATTATGGTTGTTTGCTTTTGTGAATATCCATATATGGTCCATATATGATTGCATCATTCCCTGGTAGGAATGATGCAATCCCGTTTTCCCCCCACTTTCTCTGCTCTATTGTTCCACGGCCCCCCATACTGGTAACTGGTTACCATTTGAACTGCTCTCACTTAAAATTACTGTCTTGTTTTGGACCCCAGAATTTGCTCAAAAATAGGGGGTGCACTCCCTCCTTTTGGGCCGTGCCTCCTTCTTTTCCAAATCCTGAATCCGCCACTGAAGAGACAGTGCAGGAACGAAAAAGCAAGCATTATGCATAGCTAAGTACAGTCATGTCTCTATAAACCGGTCTTCAATAGGTCGGTTGATTTACTTAACAGCCACCTATACCATCAAACAGATTTGATTATAGCCATTGAATTCTATTGTAATCATGATTCAGAGAACCAGCCGATTCAGGAACCGGGCAAATTTTATCTCAAACGGAGGTGGCCGGTTTATAGAGACATGACCGTAGTTGGTGTGGTGTTACTTAAAAAGATGATGCATATAGAAGGGCTCACATGTAATTATTTATACACAGGTGTCTCTGCAGTTTTATGGTACACCTACATTATACAAGTACCCCCATCATACCTTGTTAGGAGCATACCATCTGTCTTAACCATAGAATTCAGGCCCTGTTGTTATACATCCATCCATCATAACTGTATAGCGGAGGTGTATTATTGCCGTCCATGGTTGGGGTGATGGGTTGTTCTAACACTGATCTAACACTGATCTACTTACATATATAAAACAAGTGTGGAATATGATTTAATGGTTGACTTCTGAGTAGTTTTCCATCTGTTACCCCTTAATAAAAGGATGAACACGGGTAAATGGTTTTTAACAATTGCATGAAAGCAGCATGAAAGAAAATCTACTTGTCTTGTCATCTTGTGTTAAGACATTTACTCAGTCGGAAATTCGAAACAGATGGTACTTAATTGACCCAAAGCACTTGTACACCTGGGTCTTAGGCGCTAGATTTTACAGAATTAAGACACTCTACGTCAAAAGTTCACTATCGATGTTCTTAATTGAACAAAATCATTTTTACATTTTTCTTTGTTTCATATGAAGGGTGTGAATCTTAAGTTTGATATGTCATTGAAATTTTCACAATAAACCCATCCAAACTGAAGTTATTGACTATTTTGTGAAAGCAAGTTTTAGCCTTTGAAACACCAATTTACACTTCCATACAAACCTATAGTAAAACAGACCCTAGGGCGACCCCTGTGTTTGTAAAATTACATGAAACCCATAGAGGACAGTGTTAAAGGCTAGGTGAGACACTTGACGTATGCAAAGAATGTGATAGGCTCAATAGTATAAAGATGCTGGAATGTTTGACCCACTATACAGCCCTTAACCCTTTGGTGCCCAGAATTATTTGAAGATTTTACAGTATTTCACAATTGTATCACTTAGTTGATAAGGCCATTTGTTATTTTGATCTTCTTTTGATTTAGGCTCTGTATTACATTTTCTGAATACTCATAACTCAGTAGAGACTTTCACTTAAGGACATGGAATTTATTGGTCAGGTCTGGTAACCATAGTTACCAACACATTCCATTTGTTGTTATTTGGTAGTATTTGGTCTCTCTTGTGTTATATATAGCCCCCCCCCTTTCTTTTCGATAGTCCCTGCAAGTCTGAGACCTGACAGCATGTTCAAATCTGATTCTGCCTTTATGTGTACTGCCACTCAGGAAACATAATGTGCTAGTAACAATGCATGCATTCTCTATGGATATGAACAGTTCTTTTAGAATCTAATGGGAGAATGGGACATCGGATATATATGACCCAGTATAATATTGGTGTCATGTCAGGTCTTAGCCCCCTGGACAGTTGTCCTCTAATGAGTCACATAATTTGACACCTCATTTTCAAGTTTTGACTACCTCTGTTTGGTATAATGAAGATCAAGCAAAATGGATGGTTGTATTGTAATTGGGAGGTCATGGCCATTCTATATAGGTTCTAACCTTGCAGATTGGACTAGTAGAAGTATCTGGATGATTATTTCTTTCAATATACACCCGGACCAGAAGGCAGTATCTACTTCTCCTATCAGTGGCTACTGAGAATATGCTGATCAACAACTGCATATTGCAGTAGGTACTGCTGAAATACTTCCAAAACAGCTGACTCCACACTGCATTTTCAGTCTAGACTCAGTAGTGTACTGACTATCAACTGAATATGCAATGCATTTCAGGCTAGAATCAGTAGTCTACTGACTCTCAACTGAATGTTGATAGATTCCAGAAATTATACACTCTGTGCAGCAGCATAGATGCAGTAGTCTACTGACCATCTACTGGTATGAATCTGTCCATTCACGGATTATTTACCTTCAGCTGTTGCTTCTAAGACAGTCCATAGTGTGAATGTCAGTATGGTTGTGAACAGCAATCAAAAGATTCAGTAATGTAATACTGAAACTATCCAGTGTTTGTGGAGACAAGCATACTTCACCCTTTTGTATATGAATATCTTATTCAGTGCCAGTAATGGATACACATGGATGTTGGGGTGTATGAAAGTGAGGAATTACTCACTGAATTTATATAGGGTACAAATATACTGAATCATCAAGTATTCTTTTGGTCCCCATCATGACATATTTTTTACATAGTATCCATGTATCATTGATAATTACAAAGTGCTTGTCTCATCACCTTAACATCAGTAAACCGAAAGGCATTATACTATAGCAGCCTTCTATAGATATGTCTACTCTTACCCTTTTGCTATGGTAAGAGTTGCCCAGTACTACTGAATCAATACTGCCCTAGCCCCCTCCTACATGATTTGCATGCACTACTAGGAAGTAGTAACCGCTCCACATAGCTGATGGGGCGGTGGCTCAGGGGGCTAATGCGTCGGTAGAGTAATCAGAAGATTCCAAGTTCAAATCCAGCAAGGACCACCTAGAGAGGCATTGGTAGTGCCAGTACTAGAACAGGGGCTGCTTCTTTTATGCTTCTACCTGCCCCCAGCAGTAGTTTTCAGTATAATCTACTGCTCAACTACTGCTATAGCAGTAGCCATTCAGTAGTGCTGATTGAACACTGCCCCAACCCCATATATGGTCATGCAGCATTAAATAAGTAGATACTGTTCAAATGCTGCCATCTAATTTACATAATTGGGACAACTGATTCAATACTGCTTGCATGCTGCTAATACTACTGTTCTACTACTGTACCACTGCTGCAAGTTTTGTGGTGCTGAGCAGTAGAATGACAGTAGATGCTGATACAATACTGTTTCTGATGCTGCTTTCACACTGAATCACTACGCCCGGACCAGAAGGCAGTATCTACTTCTCCTATCAGTGGCTACTGAGAATATGCTGATCAACAACTGCATATTGCAGTAGGTACTGCTGAAATACTTCCGAAACAGCTGACTCCACACTGCATTTTCAGTCTACACTCAGTAGTGTACTGACTATCAACTGAATATGCACTGCATTTCAGACTAGAATCAGTAGTCTACTGACTCTCAACTGAATGTTAATAGATTCCAGAAATTATACACTCTGTGTAGCAGCATAGATGCAGTAGTCTACTGACCATCTACTGGTATGACTCTGTCCATTCACGGATTATTTACCTGATGCTTCTAAGACAGTCCATAGTGTGAATGTCAGTATGGTTGTGAACAGCAATCAAAAGATTCAGTAATGTAATAATTAAACTATCCAGTGTTTGTGGAGACAAGCATACTTCACCCCTTTGCATATGAATATCTTATTCAGTGCCAGTAATGGATACACATGGATGTTGGGGTGTATGAAAGTGAGGAATTACTCACTGACTTTATATAGGGTACAAATATACTGAATCTTTTGGTCCCCATCATGACATATTTTTTTTTACATAGTATCCATGTATCATTGATAATTGCAAAGTGCTTGTCTCATCACCTTAACATCAGTAAACCGAAAGGCATTATACTATAGCAACACTCTATAGATATGTCTACTCTAACCCTTTTGCTATGGTAAGAGTTACCCAATACTACTGAATCAATACTGCCCTAGCCCCCTCCTACATGATTTGCATGCACTACTAGGAAGTAGTAACCGCTCCACATAGCTGATGGGGCGGTGGCTCAGGGGGCTAATGCGTTGGTAAAGTAATCAGAAGATCCCAAGTTCAAATCCAGCAAGGACCACCTAGAGAGGCATTGGTAGTGCCAGTACTAGAACAGCGGCTGCTTCTTTTACGCTTCTACCTGCCCCCAGCAGTAGTTTTCAGTATGATCTACTGCTCAACTACTGCTATAGCAGCAGCCATTCAGTAGTGCTGATTGAACACTGCCCAAACCCCATATATGGTCATGCAGCATTAAATAAGTAGATACTGTTCTAATGCTGCCATCTAATTTACATAATTGGGACAACTGATTCAATACTGCTTGCATGCTGCTAATACTACTGTTCTACTACTGTACTACTGCTGCAAGTTTTGTGGTGCTGAGCAGTAGAATGACAGTAGATGCTGATACAATACTGTTTCTGATGCTGCTTTCACACTGAATCACTACTGTCACACCACACTGTTTCCCAGCTGCTTTAGTGCTGCATTTCTACTGCATTTTGGTCCGGGCATACATTTAATCCCAAAACCGCGCATTTAAGCATGCTTGAGCACCTAAGGGCCCATGTAAATCACTCACACACACTTTACATGAAATCTACAGTGGGCTTCGATAGTGTGCTTTTACAGTGTGTACCAACAGAACCACATACATTCATTATGGTTACAAAGGATCTACAACATAATGCATTGTGGGATATGGATCTGCAGTACTTTCTCCCTCTGATCGACCTCGCATTGTCGAAAATTCATTTTGATGAAAAATAACCACAAAAAAATGTATGACGTTGAGGAAAATTTGTCTCCTCAGGCAACAGTTGGTCCACCCCACCCACCATGCCCTGTCCACAGTCTGGACTATGGACTCCAGAGACAATTCGAGAGACGGTTCCAAAGACAAATCCAGAGACAACTTCAGATTATGTTTTGCCTTATATATGTCACACCACCTTTAATATTCAAAGATAATACAGCCCTCGGTCATTAATTGTGTTAAAAACACGTTAAATCTTTACTTTTCAGCATTCTGCCATATCCAATCCATACCCACGCCGATATATAAACATCAATAATAACGACCTTGACAGAAGACTTTTAAAATGGTCATTCCTATACAATGTTCTTTATGTCTTCTTCAGGAACCATCGCTGTTTGCGGTCGCCAAGCTTCTAGAGACTGGCTTAGTCAATCTGAAGCGGGTCAACGTCCTTTGGAGGCCGGTAACTGCACATTTACTTGAGGTAAGAGAAACTTGAACTTTTATAGATAGGGGGTCCACTGTATAATATCAAAGTGAACGTTGGTAAATAATGCTACCACCCACCCACTCCCAGCAGCCTTCCATAATTTCATCGTTACTTTTTCTAGGGGCATTGCCCTTCGCAGCAAAAAAGGTTTATGCCTTTAAAATGACATATGAAATCATCTTACTGCCCGCACGATTTTATTCAACCATACGCACCAGTATAGAACACCGGCACACGGCTGTTCTGATATATATACACACAGACACACACACACGCATGTGGCATGACTACGCGTGACCAGTGGTATTAGCAATTATTGGTTTAATCAGGGAATCTGCACACGAAGACTCACTGGTTTACAATATGGCACACCCTTCTTTTCCACAATGTTACCCCCCTGTGGAGTGGGGACCTTCATGTGATGGCATGGAGGAGCAGAATAACTTCATTGGGAGTCCACAAGGAGAAATCCCCTTCCATACTAACAGTGAGCATACCAGTTTCGTAAAAGGCAACAAACTCAGGGTTTCTTGTGTCTTGAGGTGAGTATGTGGGCAGCTGGTGTCCATATGCGCGGGCCCGGGCTTACATGCTTGTCTTTTGCCATGGATTCCCCCTCAGAGAACCACGTCTAAGTGATCAAAGGCCTTAGTTTTTCTGGCCCTGCCTATAGGACCAGGCAAATAAAAGAACACTTGCTATCCTTCAAGAAGAGTAGGGGAATGAACCCCTGTAGCAGTTTTCCCACTCAACCCTCCTCATAAATTCGGTCATATAAATACCTGTCTAAACAGAAAAAAAAGGACTTAATGTCCGAGAAACCTTGAATGTCTGAGTTCCTCGATGGCCCCCGGACGTAAAACTAAACAAACAAACCACAATGTTAAAGGTGAAAAGTATTACACCTTGGGAGGTCTTTAAGATTATTTTTAGGATTTAAGATTTTTTTTCTCTCAGTCACTTTCGTCGCTAGTACTAGGTATTCCTGAAAAGGAATTGTGTAGATACACTTTAATAATTACCTACCCTTAAAGGTGTAGGGGCCGGCATCATCGTGTATATATTAGTGCGCTTCATCCAAGAGATGTGTTCGTGTGGTGCTCGTTCCTTCTATGCCAACCAAGTGTCGCTTTGCGATAGCTGTTTGGTACAAGAGGGGGCAGCACCACGCCTCGCATCCAGCTCCTACTAAGGAGCCGGACGATCCGCAGAAGAGGACTGGACCTAGTCCAGTCCAGACGTGTTTCTTCTCTGCAATAAAAGCCTACCCGAGCAGGTAGGAAGTTCCGGGGCTTTGCCCAACCCGAAATACTCGTGTTGTGTTGGTATCTCTAGAGTTAAGCGAGCCAAAGAGCCACCCAACATATAAAGTCGATACGAACCATTACACTGGTGCCGTGACCAGTTGTTTCGGGGTGGAGTGTAACAGTTCGTATCGACTTTATATGTTGGGTGGCTCTTTGGCTCGCTTAACTCTAGAGATACCATCACAACACAAGTATTTCGGGTTGGGCAAAGCCCCGGAACTTCCTACCTGCTCGGGTAGGCTTTTATTGCAGAGAAGAAACATGTCTGCGGATCGTCCGGCTCCTTAGTAGGAGCTGGATGCAAGGCGTGGTGCTGCCCCCTCTTGTACCAAATGGGTATCGTAAAGAGACACCTGGTTGACATAGAAGGAACGAGCACCACACGAACACATCTCTCGGATGAAGCACACTAATATATACACAACGATGCCGGCCCCTACAGAAACCAGGAGTCGAACCTGGGACCCTCCAACCTGCAGGCAAAGCTCTACCGCTGAGCTACTTCCCAGTCTGACATTCTCTACCTTTCAACTACACCCGGATCGGTATGATACACACTAGGGGAGCAGTGATTCCCAGGTAACTGGCCCCTGAGGGTCAATCTACCAGGTACGAGGATTTCTGGTCCCCTACAAAAGCAATTGTGTCTTTCAGATCATATGGTAAAAAAGGTTAGGTAGGGTCTAGCACACACTTTGTTATCTTTACTTTTTTTTCCCTCTGTCGGTTCAATTCGATTTTTTAACAGTGTTAAGAATCGCACTACTATTAAAAAGGGTATTAGATTAGATTTGAAAGTACTGTAGTGAAAATCTCTAGGTGTCTTTACCACCTGATGATGACGCATGAGGGTCAAAACCACAAGAGTTTGGGGTATGGAAATTAAAACCCTCCACAGTACAAGCACTACGTTCGCCATACAAAATAGGGACCACCCCCCCCCCCATAACCAATAAAGGCTAGAGATGGTTCTAAGTCTAAGTAATACAACAGAGCCTGTTAGCCTAGTAACCACTGAATGGAGGCGAATAGGAATGATGTATCCCACTGCTACATGTGGAACTACAATACCAAAGATTTCTTGGTAAGTGAAACATTGTTAGGCCCAGTGAAAAATGAAACACAGTAAACGTCACATCATTATTCTCTCTTCAGTTAGCCTCCTATGAGTATGCTTCACTGAAGTTTATCAACGATATCCTACAACATACATCTGCCCCATTTCCTAGATTGGTACTGCGGGATGAGCCTTTTCAAAGCAAACACATTTAGGACAGGACTCTCTAAGACAGTGTGCTATATCAATAATATTGACCGCGTCGCAATATATGTTTTCCTGTCCAGGCAATCAAATGAATATCATACATGCACAATAGATTAGATCACTCTTTGCTTCATCAGTAGAGAACCCCATACTGTTCTCTCAGAATTGCAGCACTTCCAAGTGGAAAGATTTGCAACCGAAACCAAGGACATGCATGAAGGCATTATAAGGCTTATTTCACTAGTCTAATTAATGCTACCAAATCTCTTCACCCTCTGGACCTTTTTTCTGTATTTTTTTTTCTCCTATTCAAACAGGAATTCAGCAACCCTATCTAAATCTGCTAATGAAGGCGATGTGATTAGTATATGGTAATAATTAAGAACTATAAGACGGGCAGGGGTGAACGAGGCCCTATGAGTCGGACCGGTGACGGATTAGGGACGGGATAGGACCGCCACTGACGGTACCTTGCATGCCGTATGACAGGAGCGTGACGGGTGTTAATTAGAAACTTCCATCCCCAGCAATCCCATTACCACCATCTGCATAATGATGTAGGCACAGTGCCACGTACACTATGATGGATAGAGCATGACATAGGCTGATGAGACAGGCAGGGCAGGCGGATGGACGGGTGGATGTCAGGGGCATTTCACAAGCGAAATGAAAATGCTCTAGGCTGCTTTTTGATGCAGAATTCAATGGTCTCATTAAAACATTCTATTTTAGGTGTTTTTCATGACTGTGACTCCTGAGACAGGTGAGATCTCATTAGAGTATGTACTCACCTGCCCCCAAGTAGGGAGACCAGGAATGACTTTGTCCTATGGGAGTGGACGTCACTACCCTTATATACGGCTATGGTAATGATATACATGCCAATTATAAAACACCGTTTTCACGCCAAATTGTCCATATGCCTGTTTCTGGTTTCCATTGTAACCATTGTGTGTTTTTTTTATTTTATTGGCTCAGGCCTCCTGCCTGAGTCTATACCGCCGGGTAGGCGGTGGCGCGCCAAAAATGTTTTTTGTTTTTTTTCAAATATTATTTAAAAATAGAAGTTATCCATCTGTTATCATGAAAGTCATATTGTGTATTGCCAATTTTATGAAGTTTCAATACCAATAAAAAAATTTCTCTAAAGTCGCTGTTTTCTCACAGAAAATTAAGATTTTAATAAAGATAACCCTGCCAATAACAGACAACCTCCAATCCAGTCCTCCATAGACTTACCTCCCCCTGCCGCGGGAGAGCAAATTTTCCCTCTTTGTTCCTATATAATCTTGCGCAATCGGTGACAACCGTCTGAATTTAAGACGGTTGTCTCATTGACATACTACTACGGGTGCAAGTTTTTTTTTAAAAAAGCGCGCGAAAATGTTGATCTGTGGGGGCTAGGTGTCCAGGCGGGCAGGGGGCCAGGTGTCCAGGGGCTAGATCTCCAGGGGGCCAGGTGTCCGGGGGCCAAGTGTCTAGGGGGCCAGGTGTCCGGGGGCCAAGTGTCCGGGGGCCAGGTGTCCAGGAGGCCAGGTGTCCAGGGGCCAGGTGTCCGGGGGCCAGGTGTCCGGGGGGCCAGCACACCAGGGGCCAGCAGTCGAAGGGGTTTAGTAAGAAGATTATGCCAGACTGGTGTCAGTACATGTATAGATAATAGTCTCTATTTGTAAGTAATTAGTCAATATTTCGCAAGTGCTGATTCCTGTGACCCTACAGGGTTGATAGAGGGTTTTATGGTACCTACCCTGAGCCTTCTGTGCTTCAATGCACAACGCCCAATTTTTTTCGGGAAAACAGATTGGTCTAAACATGCTGGTCTAAACAATCTGGTATAGTTACTTGTGGCTGTGGGTTTAGTTATCAGTGTAAGAATGTAATATATAATGATTAGGCTTGAACTCGTTGGCTTCAGGGGGTTATAAAAGCATGAGCCAGAGGCGAATGCTTTTATCAAACCCATGAAGCCAACGAGTTCAAGTCTGATCATTACATATTGCATTTATAACATGGTTTCCACCATTAATTCTAAGTATTTACCTTTAAAATTGATAGAATCCATTGTTTTCTGTTGCGAGTCGACGAGATGGCCCTCCGCCATCTTGGTTTCATGTTGATGTCCCTCCCGAGCGGACCGCCGAGAAAAACACTCCATTTACACATGTTATACAGCATGTGTAGCCTTCTCAACTTATTAAAACAATTAAAATATATTCTATTAGATATTACCAAACTCCAATACATGATTTGAACACTATAATTGCGCAAAATTGCCAGAATATGATGGAAGATTCCGGTACGTGTAGCAAATCCGAGCAGACGGTTAGTTCAATCAGTACACAACAGGCGGTTCCACAGGTACTGTTGACAGAATGGCTAAGACGCACGGCCAGTCGCCCGCTTCGAAAGTTTACTATTTTTTATGTTAAATTCAGCCATAATATCAAGCAATCTACCCAACAGGGAGTTAGAATAAGGTTTCAACTATGTTATGTCCAAAGAATGTCGTCACATTTTGTATATAAGCTTCAAAAATGAAGGATTTACTTTCATGTCAACTCGTTGTCAAGGTATGTCTGGTCCGCTGTCAATTTGGATTCTTGTATCCCGAAATATCAGAACTTATATTATCCACTTTAGGAACTCGAATCAGTGCCTAAACTCGATAACCATATTATAATCGATCATAGAAGAATCATTAGGAGGTATCAATCCGCTCTCACCCGTGCTCCATGACAGACGACTCAGCCATCATTCTTTGTCATTTTGAAATAATACCTTGCAGATTTCTTCTGAAAACTGAGGGTGAATTGCCACAACCCTGACAACACCTGTCAGCCTTAAACAGACCCAACTACAATCGGTGTCACTCTACAGATGGGCTACAATGCACTATAGGCATTGATCATGAGATGCCTTCAACAGAACTGAAAGAACAATGAACTTCTTTTATCAAAAGTTCTCTTCTCAAAACCCACCCTTGGCTGTATCTATAATGTTTATCCCCATAGCCTGGTTGGAGAATCACTACTTCCCCGAATCCCTTTAACTTAAAGCTTAACATTATTTAATAGCGATTAAAAGAAACCTTATTAAACATTTGCCTTTTTCGCAAAACTCTTCTGAAATGGTCTTAATGATTCATTGTACTGATTCTCGCCATTTTTTGTTTTATTGCTGGGGGTCATCTCGATTTCTCCCGGCTGTGGGAGATTGCTTTATATGAATATCCTACGTTCAGAATAACTACCCAGATGGTGATGAGCTCCTACGATAATAATGCATTGCAAAATGTTGCATACTAGAAGCAACAGACCCTCTTGCCCACAAATTGCATTGTACACTGCTCTGGTTGTTAGTAGGTGAATGGATACTTGCAGAATACTGACGTTATTTCCCACTCCATCTCCAATTTGTAGACAAATTGCAATCCTCACAACGTAGACCAAGCATGAGGTTGCACATTTTAGAGGTATTATTTTTATAATATGATCAATAAATTCCGAATTTAAAATGGCTGTTCTAGATGGTTGGATATCTGAATCAATTAAAAGCGATATTTATGAGTTTAGACCTAGTACTACGTTAAGGTAGATCAAATGGCAGCCATTGCGATCGCTATTTAGATAAGCTATCACCTCAATGATCGTTTGCAAATCCATGAGATTTTAATCTTTAAATTATTGTTATTCAATAATAACTTGGGCCCTGTAAACCAAGTAGAATAATTCACATTATTTCCCCCTGTGTACTACAGCAAGAGGTTTTAGTCCACTATATATGATAACTAGAATGCAATACAATATTGAAGTGAGAACCCAAAATGGCCAGCAGCATGACTTGTACATTTTAGGGAGACATGAATCGTAGTTAAATAGTTAAAGTATATACAATGTGTGTTGATCGTCATTTTGTTGAATCTCCGACGTTGAATACACTTAACTTCGCCATTCAAACTTGTATCACCACAGTACCATATGACCAATCATAAATATATATATATGAAAAAAGAACAAGTGTAAAGTCATGTGACTATAACTCAGCATATACCGACCTTTTTGAGATAACTATCATGCATTCCTCTTCTGAAATTATATCTTTTGTCATATCTGTGTTTCACCATTACTTGTGTTCTTTTTTGTTGCTTTATTCTGGTCGAAAAACAAACTTCTAAAAAAAGAGAAATATAATAGGGTGTGGGTGGGAATCAGTAAGGTCTCGACATTGTCACAAGAGGCTGGAACTAGGAGCAGCACCCCAAACCGAGTTCTGGGAAAGTATAAGGCTGCCAGGACGTGAAGCCAGATCCAGAAGCCTTTCTTTCCGCCATTGCCTGACCATACCGAAGCCACAGTATCAGGGTCCCTGCAAATGCTCTGCAACTCTAAATTAGGCTGGTGTGAAGTCAAAGAGAACCTCATTAAAAGAGCAGCCTGTGAGCTGCACCAGATTACATCCCCTGTAGCCAGTTCTCACATCTCACTTCCCCTCCTACATAACCCCTTAATCTTTAGCCAGTGGACAATGGAGTAGGCAACGAGCCCAGCGGACCTGTTTTGATCCTGGGTTGATTTGATACTAGCCCCAGGGCATTCGGAGCGAGTGTAGCAGGAACAGGAGCAGTAGCAGACTGGTGCCTGCTCTAGGCCCCATTACACCTTCCTTAGATATCTCCTTTGCTCCTCAGGTTGAATTCTTTGCCATGAAAAGGCCTTGCAATATGCCATTATGGGCGTAAGATAGACTGCTGAAATGCACATTTATGAATGATCTTCCAGTTCCAAAAATGAGGATTATTCGAGGACATTGATATATATTCTCGGAATAGAAACATGTCACTACCGTTTTTTATTGTCTTATTTGATATCTGCCGTGAAAATAGTTAGCGTCCCTATAGATTATGTATATCTGCCAATTTGGTATGATTGTGAAGGCTTACAAACTATCTAATCCCAAATCGGTTTTAGTATCTTTAAATTACCCCAAGTAGTCATAATATTTCTTTAGGAAATTTTAAATCGTGTAGAAAAAATCTTATTTATGAATGAACCCCTCTCTGATGCTGGAACAATAAGGAAAATGTTAGGTGTCAGAACTAACCTGTACCCCACAACCTCCCTCCCGGACCCTCCCTCCCTTTGGTTCTCGTGCTAGCCTCGGCTTATACTCAAGAATTTACGGGCATTCCTTTTTTTGCTGTTTACATGTGTCAGACATGGACAAATGTCTTTGTTTGTGAAAGTGATGTCTAACCTAGTTTGCCCGCCATGAATATTACCTTAGCTGTTGAAATAGTGTCACACAAATATTACTCACTCACTCTGATCAAAGACCGTGCAACCATTCTTCTGTGCTCTGATTTAATGTAAAAGTTACAACCCCATGCAGTGAACTTAATTATCATGAATTCCAATCAGATATTATCACATGATTACCTATAGGCGAGTGAGACAGAACTAAGGACGACACAGGTATACTCCTCCAGCACTTTTTCTTTTTTAATTAGGAATCTTATTTCATTCTAAAATCGTACAGGCTGTGGGTCCAAACTATATCGGAGACAACTGTGACGTTGAATAATTAAAAGGGATATTGCTTCAGGCAGGCACAGTCATTGAGATTTTGATTGACTGTATCGTGGTCTTCCTTAGCAATTAAATGGCACTACTGACTTTAAGCTAGAAACCTAGCCAGAAGCATATTAAAATATCTCTTCAGGGCTTATATCTCATTAGGATTGTGGTTTCACAAGGCGTCTGTCAGACTCTTATGAAAAATAACATGCAGCCTGTATACTTGTGTCATTGATAAATGAGACTCCTCATTTCAACTAGGAAAGTCATTTGAAGAAGTTGATTTCTTAAAAGTGAGCCTTTCCAATGTGGGTGACATTCCATTGATGTCGATGAAGGAGAGTGCACTTATTTCAAGGCTAGGATAATACTGTCACTGTTACATGATTAGCGCACTCAGCACATACACCATATTATCTAGAGGATATTCCACAAAAGTATCCATAATGTGATACAGCAGCAAGTCAGTAATGCCAATATAGGATTCCCCCACGTGGTGACTGTAATGAAAGCCCTCTCTGGAGTTCTTCTCGGGTAGGCAATGATTTATATCAATTCCCGATCAATTTGCGAATAATTGGCTCTCCTCAGCTTTGTATAGATTAGCCCAGGCTTTGAAATCAGACCCGAGTTCTGGCTGAATAGGCAGTCGACAGGGGGTCCACTACTGCTGGGGGCATACTGAGCCAGATTATGAGATAAGACAACGTCGTCCATGCCTACGATATAATACATGTATGAAGGGTTTTTGTTATCATCAGACAACACTTGCTCCATATCTTTCCAGAAATACCAATAATGTTCGGCAAGAAACATTAAGTAAGTGTGATGAGGAGGCAAAACAACTACATGTCAGAAGCTGTACTGCATTAGGAACCCTGCTGTCAGTCTTAAAGATTTTTGCCTTTTAGAGAAGTCAAATCATTGGGCTGCAGGAAGAATCCGTGCCTTTCATGATCCATGATCCTGGTTATTGTTACAGATGGAAAGCAATCACTCAGTCCTGACATTTCCAAAGATTGGCATCTGCCCTCTTAAAACCTTCACCCTAATTACGCCAGTGACATTATTTTGATTAACCCTCGATAACCTCTGGCCTGGAAAATCATCGATTGGATTTACAGAAAAAAAACGTCACAACCCTTTTAAAAGTAATGCCTCTGTCCATTTTTAAGAAAAAAGATAGGACCCTCACGGTAATCATGCGGAAATGGGAAGGACCCCTGTAGCCTCCTCCCGTCACAACTGTTTATGAATGACATGAAGTCGTCGAGAGAAAACCCAATACTAATTGTATCCATTAGTAAAGGGTATAGACCCAAGTATTACAGTCAACAATTTAAGGCAAAATACAAGGAGGACCAAGGATATTCGTCTAACCCACAAGTTCCATAATCAGGACTTAATCTCTCAGGGGTGGTGAGTGTCGCCACTCAAGGGTCCATTATGACATTTACCTAGAATGGACGGAATTGGTCAATTAGGATTAGACCTTCTGCCCCTCCTAGGAAGCTCAAGACCACTTAAATGCTCATCCAGCAAAAGGCGAGCCAAAAGTTTTAAAGTCCTCGAGCGGCATCCTAAGCTCTGTAATGAGGCGCTGGTAATTGAGGACTTGTCCCCGTGGGGAGGGAGCGCTCCTCTCCTGCCCCTACCTCCTCAACCCCTCCTTACATGGCAGCACAGAGCAGTTTGTCCAGGTCAATGTGTGGAAGTGGGGACGTGTTGATAGGACCCTCGTCTGCCTATGTTCCTCTTATAATGTAAACTAGACATGAGGCCTTCTCAGCTTACTGTCCGTCCAGCTGAGAGGGTTCAGTGTCAAATTCGCCTCCATGGTGAGAAGCTGGTGTCAGCAGTCATTACATTCCATTCCAGTCCCAAGTGGGTGCATCTAGAGTAGGAAGCAGTACTTTTGGTGTCCCGACAAGTGCTGAACTGCACTTTGGCATGTGATACGCATTGTTACAGTTAAAGGTAGTAGATGCCACCTCCCCTATCGAGACTAGTGCTCGAGTCTAGGAAGTTTGGTGCTCTTAACTATGGCCGCCTATGAGAATTTGTATTTTCCTACATTTCCAATTTCTCAACCAAACTTTATGGATATACATCTAAGATCATTAGAAACATTTTGGAATGAAAATATAGGGGTCAGAAGCAAAATGAGATTTTCCTGAGTAAACTAAAAATATTACCAATCCCTTTAGTATAGGAGTCTATGAGTACAGGAAATATGAAATACAGTGATAAGAATGAGTAGAATTTCATGTAGCACACATAAAGTGTTGATAAAGATGTCATATAAGTTAGGAATATTCGCAAATAAATTATTGTCAATTTGGCAGTTTCATTTTTTTTTGCCACCAGGTGCCGTTTGAGTAGATCGTGTCTACCACATTTAAGGGGGAAGCAATTCTAAATTGTATGTTTTCAACTGCTGAACCTATACCCAGAATTCAGAATATCATGTATGTATATATTGTATACTTGTTTTAACATGGGGGAGTGAAAGACATTCACTAGGAGTGTAAATTACTTGTAAGCTGCCTTCTGGATTACTATGTCAGTGCAGATTTTGAAGCCCATGTACTATAGTCATGGTAAGCGTGACCCACCGTGATTTGTGTAAATAACTGTTAACGGTATGTACCACTCCATTAAAATAACCAGGTGAACTATGTGCTGTAGATGAGGTAAATGACAGTTCATTTTGACTTGATATCCCTTTACATTCAACTGCAATTGTATGTGGATTTGTGTTCACACACGAGTCATATGCAATTATTCATATCCTAACACGAATTCATAATTGCACAAGAAATGTGAGCCTGTAGTATGCCACCAAACCACCTCGGCCCTATTTCTTAACATAACAGTTCCACGCCCTGAATGTGTTGAATGTGATCCAGGAATGTGATATGCATTAACCAGCGTCTCCTAACCATCCCATATTTCTTCTATTCTTATATTAAACATAGGAAGAGTCGCCAACATATCCTGGAATTATCATGTAAATAATTTGAATCATAGACCATTGACCACCACATTCGTCATCAACTGAACCCATAAGAGTGTTCTACATTGATAAATCCCTGTGGAGTGGGGACCTTCATGTGAGGGCATGAAGGAGCAGAATAACTTCATTGGGAGTCCACAAGGAGGAATCTCCTTCCATACTAACAGTGGGCATACCAGATTCGTAAAAGGCGACAAACTTGGGGTTTCTTGTGTCTTGGGGTGAGCATGTGGGCAGCTGGTGTCCATATGCGCGGGCCTGGGCTTACATGCTTGTCTTTTGCCATGGGATTCCCCCTCAGTGAACCACGTCTGAGTGATCAAAGGCTGTGGTTTGTCTGGCCCTGCCTATGGGACCAGGCAAATAAAAGAACACTTGCTATCCTTCGAAAAGAGTAGGGGAATGAAGCCCCGGTAGCGGTTTTCCCCCTCGACCCTCCTCATAGATTCGGTCATTCATCTCATAGATTCGGTCATTCATAGATTCGGTCACTGCTGTGTCGGGCAAGCAGCATATAAATACCTGTCCAAAAAGAAAAGAAAGGACTTAATGTCCGAGAAACCTTGAATGTCTGAGTTCCTCGATGGCCCCCGGACGTAAAACTAAACAAACAAACAAACAAACATTGATAAATACACCCACGTTGCATATTAGATACTTGAGGTAGCAGGCAAGGAATCAGTAAGTCTTAACGAATGTGCATCGTCGTGCCAGTTTTCAACACTCATAAAGTAGAAATGCTCTTCGGCATTTGTTAGACTGAATATTCATAGGGGTTCTAACGACGAGCAGCTCGACTGCTTCCCATTATTTACAATCTCTTTGAAAATCCATGGCAGCAAGGTACTTTCTCATTGTAAATGTGTTGGAGAATCATCACTGCTCATGGATGGGCTTATCGCTCTGTCGGGTCTTTAGATAATTGTTTATCTCTTTAATTCCTTCCCCCTGTGGAGTGGGGACCTTCATGTGAGGGCATGAAGGAGCAGAATAACTTCATTGGGAGTCCACAAGGAGAAATCTCCTTCCATACTAACAGTGGGCATACCAGATTCGTAAAAGGCGACAAACTTGGGGTTTCTTGTGTCTTGGGGTGAGCATGTGGGCAGCTGGTGTCCATATGCGCGGGCCTGGGCTTACATGCTTGTTTTTTGCCATGGGATTCCCCCTCAGTGAACCACGTCTGAGTGATCAAAGGCCGTGGTTTGTCTGGCCCTGCCTATGGGACCAGGCAAATAAAAGAACACTTGCTATCCTTCGAAAAGAGTAGGGGAATGAAGCCCCGGTAGCGGTTTTCCCCCTCGACCCTCCTCATAGATTCGGTCATTCATCTCATAGATTCGGTCATTCATAGATTCGGTCACTGCTGTGTCGGGCAAGCAGCATATAAATACCTGTCCAAAAAGAAAAGAAAGGACTTAATGTCCGAGAAACCTTGAATGTCTGAGTTCCTTGATGGCCCCCGGACGTAAAACTAAACAAACAAACAAACAAACAAACTTTAATTCCTGGTATTGGGAACGCTGGGTGGCAAAGCAGGTCCACCATCTCACAATGCCACCCAGACTATGAATCCATTAATTCATAGATGGTAATTGTCCTTTAATCATTATTGCAGATTACCCTAGAGGAGTTCTTTTTCGTGTGTCATACTGTTACCGTCCAACCTTAATGTTGAAATTATTTACGTTTTGATATTGCCTACAAAGATATAAGAATGACGACCTTCAATGTCCCTCTCCCGAACCAGCAAATACAGTCTCCGATTAAAATTTAAGGTTACTCTCAATCGAGATTCAGGGGACATTCATGAGTAAGGGAAAAAAAATTGCTGAAATGTCTTCCCCGGTATATCACTTCCTACAAACGTTGATGCAACCCCATTGATTTTAGACTTTGGACACAATATGAGTATAGGACTATAATCATCAATGTGCCCCCGGTAATAAGTACCTTTTAAACACAGCACCAATACCCAGTAACCTTTAGGTTTTTCTATCCCTTATACACTCACAAACTGTGCATTAACGGAATACTTAATATTTTTGTGATGTATCCCCAACGAAAAGAAGAGGAATTGTTTCAAAAACGGACAAAAGAAATGTAGGGGGAGGACAAGAAAAACTGAACTTCGATCATCCACAAACAATGGATATACACACACTCTTAATGGACTCGTACACTGAAGTAGATGTTATAAGATGGGGGTGGGGATGGACACCTTTTCCTAACCATGATTAATTTACCAGTAGAAATTGTGCTGTTTTTCTTTCTGATGAACATAATGGGACCTTAATTTAAAGGATTGCCTATTACTGTCATTTGATATATGCCAACTGTTCAAAACACCAGGAAGGGGCTCTGGTAGAATGCAACACGCCATATTGCAAACATTAATTTAGTTGATTAATATCCGTAAAAACATGTAGCATTTAGTTGAAATGACAAAAGTAACATGTAATTTGAAGATGATTACCATGGGATTCCTGATAAAGACAAATCAATTTTATTAGAATGCCCACTTGTATAGATGGAAAAACGCTACAATATGGACACCGGCATAATGTGTATTTGCAGTCTCGTCTCATATAGCCAAGAGAACTCATGGAAAATGACTATTTTGTGAAAATAAATTGAATTACTCATGAAAGAAACTCTCGTAATACTAACCACAATAATAAAGAAAGACCAAATGTAATTACACTGCATCGACGTAGAAAAAAAAGGGCAGCGGAAATGATATTGCACCAACTTCCAAACCTTGTGATATATCATATCTTACTCAGTGAAGCGTGTTCGTGAGGTGAGTGTATGTTCATGTATTCTATGTTGAATATAGTCATCTTATAAATCGTGGTAAATGAGAGAAAAGTGACTTAAAAAGTGTTTTGGGGTAGGTTTGTTGCCCAACAAATGCTTTAAGAATAGTAGAGGCAGCATGTGTTAGAACCTTATGGTGCACCTAGAATTTTGCATTAGAACTGTCACCCATATAGTTAAACCTACAAGTCAGGTTCACAGGAGATAGAAGGGGGGCTATTGCAGGTAAAGTTGCCCAAAACTCTAGGGTAGATTAGTCAGAGATATGATTTTCTGTCCGTCTTCCCTCCAGCTTTAAAAAGAAAGAAGTTAAAGATGAGTCACTTCTCATTACCTCTTCAGGTAGTGAACACAAAATTTCATGGATGATTCTTATAAAATGTGCCTGTTTATCAATTACACCTATGAAAGTCCATATAAAATGTTGTGCCGGGAACATTGGCTTTTTCCTGGTGCTGGTGCCATGGGGAGGGGGGGGGGGATTGTGCCACATATGGCTCATATAGGGGTATTTTGATACCGAATTACTGAAGGCGTATGACGAGACTGAGTGCCTACCCCTTGCCAGCAGCTCATTTGCATCGCCAGGGGCAGCAAGGTGGGAATGTGGTGCCCGAACGCCGCCCTCTGTGAAAGGATACCCGTGTAGTTGAATTCCCCAGAGCCAGAGCCACTAGCTACCATTGCCAGCCGAGGGAATTCCACTCAGGCCATAGTCTGCCACCCAGAGCCTCGTCATCCATATATAACTAACTTGGCTAATTGCATTATTTTGATTTATGAAAATAATTGCATTATTTTCATTTATGAAAATAATTCATTTACATGTATACCCTCGCGCTAAAATTTAGACAAATAGCTCATCTACTGAACTCATCAGACCATGACCTAGACCGCTTAGGCCTTAATGAAGTCCTTTCAGTAATGAGAACATGGCACACAGGTAGGGTTGGGTTACGCCCACCTTAGTTGGTATTAGTACTACCGCAGTATGAATAATAATCCAATACCTAAAGGATTTGTGGTTGCCTTCATGAATACCAGGAGTATTTACTACAAACTACCAGTCATCATAGAATCATTTAATAAGGCAAATATTGTATGTGCATGCGAGTCCTGGCTGGATAGCACCTGCGATGATGGAGAGGTGCACTGGCCGGGAAAAAACCTATTCAGATGTAACAAAGCGGGAGGGGTCCTAGCCTTTATTGATGATGATTTAGCTTGCCACACTAAAGTCATAGAAGATAGCACTTTTATTAATGATAATATTGAGGTACTAACATTACTTGTTACTAAACCAACACTCAAAAATAAATTAATTGTTTGTCTTTATAAACCACCTAAAGCTAATGCTGAAAATTTCATGGAGGAGATAGATAAGATTTTGGATAACATGGACACCAATAACATGGACACCTGGGTAGGAGGGGATTTTAATATTAACTTTGCAAAGGGAGCTGATAACAGAATTAATCATGTTCATAGCCTCATGCGGGGACACAATATGGTCGCCTTGATTAACAAGTGCACTAGACCCAAGGAAGACAAATTGAGTATTATAGACAATATACTTACAAATGCAAGTAATATTACTTTCGGTGATGTTCTACCATGGCTGATCAGTGATCACCTACCGGTGATCAGTGCACAAAAAAAAAACAAGAAATGCATGTGAAACACATACCCTTACAAGAAGAAGTTATAGGAACTATAATGTTGATGATCTTCAGGAAAGGCTATTATATCATGACTGGAGAACATATTATCGGGAATCCAATGCTGACTCGCAATGGGGAATCATAATTGGGTTGATTTTTGAGTATTTGGATGAGATTTGCCCCTTAAGAGAATGCAAAACCAAAGGGTTGAATCAAGAATGGCTGGATAGGGAAACTAAAGAAGTTATTAGAGAAAGAAATGCTCACATGATTAACTGGCTGAGATACGGGAATCCTCTTGACCTCACCCATGCCAAGAGGGCTAGATTAAGAATTAGTGAAATGTGTGACAGCTTAAAGGGCAATGAAATCGCTACTGCCTTTAATGATAAAAGCGATGGGTTAAAAGATTTTTGGAAGATTATAGCAAATTTGGTTAAACCAAAATCGATTGGGAGTAAGGCTGATTTCTTTGATGAAGCTAGCAATAAGTAAATCGATACTGATGACTGTGCTGATTATTTTAATGCATTTTTTGCTAATGTTGGTGCTAAAATGTGCGATGATAAGAACTATGATATCACTGCCTATAATGATGTCGAGTATGATGTTCCTATTGCTGCATGAAGGATAATTATTAAATATGGCGAGGTGGAGAAGCTGGTCGACAGCATAAAGCCCCATAAGTCCAGTGGCCTAGATGGAGTAAATGCCAAGGTATTAAAAGATGCATTTTCAGTTGTTATTATACCCCAACTTGTTAAACTGTTCCAAAACTCTATTGATAATGGATGCTTCCCAGATGCATGGTCTGTCAGCACTGTGGTTTCAATCCCAAAATCGGGCAATTTAAGAAACATCAGTAATTGAAGACCCATTTATCTATCACCTATACCAGGAAGAATTTTAGAAAAAATAGTACACACGGAAATGTTAACACATTTAAATATCAACAATATTTTAGTTAAAAATCAATATGGTTTTAGACCTGGTGTTGGAACCACTGATACCATCTAGATTTTTTGCATGAAGCTCATTCAGCTCTTGATAAAGGTAAGCAACTAAGTGCTTGCTACACAGACAGGAGTAAAGCATTGGACTCTGTTCATCACAAAGTGCTCCTTAAGAAATGCAAATCAATGAAATTCCATGATACCACCCAGAAATGGCTGAAATCGTACTTAAGCAATCGGCAACAAAGTACCCTGTTAAATGGCAAAAGATCTAAGGAACATAAGGTGCGTTTTGGCGTGCCCCAGGGTAGTACCCTGGGGCCTTTACTTTTCCTTATTTTCATTAATGAATTTCCTAATGTCATGGTAAGATCCAAATCCTATATGTACGCGGATGATGTGATTTTATCTGAAGGAGATAACTTTCTAGAAGCTGATGCAAATCTACAGCATGATATGGGCCTGGACCACCAATGGTGTAATAACAACTGTATGACAATAAACAAAAAAAAGACAAAGGTGATGATATTAGGCAAAAACAGATTTATTGGTTTCATTCCCCCAATGCAAACATTCATTGACAATACTCAGTTGGAGGAGGTAGATGAATACAGATCTTGGAGTATTAATTGACAAAAAGATGACATATAAACCACAAGCTATGTCAGTAATGAGTAGCTTGGGTCATAAGTTAGCAATGTTTCGAAGAATCAGGCGATATCTTGATGAAGAGCAATCAATTTTGATTTATAAACAGGCTGTATTACCATATGCAGAGTATGCTGGCTTTATGATTGATAGTGCTACCAGCAATTTAATTGTAAAAATCCAAAGGCTACAAAATAAGGGACTCCGCATATGTAGATATAAGAATATGTACCAACGTTGCTCGGCAACTGAATTGCATAAACATTATGGCATTGAAACACTGTTCCAACGTCGATGTAAGCAATTATTATGTTTGATGTACAAAAAAGCAAATGAGTATGGCAGAGAGGTGGAAAAGTAAAACCGACGCACCAGAGTTGATAACCAAATCAAATTCCCTCAACAAATCAATAGATATGTCAGCACAGATCGGTCTGCATGGGAAAGAGGTGTCAAGCTGTGGAATACTCTGCAGGCAGATACACAGAGATCTGCCACCCTTGATATATTTAAATCAAAAATAGAAAATTTTAAACCACCTTGATGTATCAGCTAGTGAAAAGCGCTGGTCGACAGAGCTTGACACTCAGCACAAATTGTTATAATAAAACAATAAATCCTCTAGCAGGACAAATACGACTTACCTAATCGACAGGTAACAAACTCTGTATGATACACTATGCCTGGTAATGGACAAAAAAACGCCTATAACCGCCATTAACGACTTGGCATTGTGTTATTTGAAGGCCGGGTACCTAAAACTAGCATGTGATTGCCATATAAGGAGTCCAGTCACATATACATGGTTCTCTGAGCTTACAATTTCGTTATGATACTGCTGTACCTTGCTGTAGTATTGCACTGACGCTAGGAACTCACTAAAACTGTATATCAATGTATAGGGTCAGACTGATACTCCTTTACCTTGCTATTGTCGTTGCATTGACGCTAGGAACTCAACAAGACTATATTAATTTGAAGTGCCAGACTGATACCCCTCTACCTTGCTATAGTGTTGCATTGACGCTTGAAACTCAAATTTCCTTCATGGCTGCATTTTGGAACTTTCTTATGCTTGAAATGAACATCACCATGATGATCGCCAGCTCGAGATACCCTTAATTCATAGGTCACACTGTGGGATAACTCATATATGATATTTTCTGCTCCCCCCCCAACCCCCACACCCCACCCCCAGTCAGTCCCCCCTTCCCCCCACTCCATATCCCCTCCCAAAAAAAAACTTTTTTCGTCCCTCTCTTCCCTAAAATGGTTAGATTTTTGGCCAGTCATCGCCGCAAAAATAGGCTTTAGATAGGTACTCTCAGACTGTGGTTCGCGCACACTGGGAGCTTCTGGGGAAAGAGGTGAAAACCCCTGTAGTTAAAAAATTTCTTACGCTTCTTCTTTTTCGCAACTGATTTTATTGGGGGGGGGGGCATGTTCTTTAGGGGGACGAAACACCTTAGATTGATTCTGAACACTCCATATCCGCACATATTATTTGAATAACTAGCATAATCATGCAGTGTCCTGGTATCTTTCAATATACATATAATAGATATGTTCCATTGCTCCTTTGTAGAATTCATATGCTAACAATTTGAAACTACTAATACATGGTGACTGAGTGTGTGTGGTGTTTTGTGTTTAACCGTCTCTGACACCTAGAGCCCTCACACAAAAAAAAAACAAAGACCGCAGTGACGTTTGCCAGCTCGAGCTACCCTTAAACTATAGGTCACACTATGGGAAACTCCTATTATTAAGGGAGATATGACAGTTTTTGTATATGATGCCATTTAAGCTCCCAGGTTGCCTCCATTTACGCCCGCAGGGTGCCATTGCGAACTCAGTAAACAATTCACGCACCAAACCTGCGGTACTTGTAGTAGAAATGCATAGAAATAAGTATCAGTCGCTGCAAATCATTGTGGGAGGAGGCCTTTCGCAGTGTATGCCGGTTGGGGCTTTGACAAAAATTTGTCCCAGTCCAAAATTTTATTCTGCTTAATTTCAGTCGAAAAGAATTTTTGATAGTGCGAGGTTGATCAGAGGGAAAAACTACCACAGATCCATTTCCCACAATGCATTGTTGCAATTTCTTTTTAGTATTATCTTGGTACTGATCAATATGATATAGATATGTTCAGCAATTAAACAATATATAATAGTAAGTACTCATTTTTTGTCAGTAATTTATCAAAATATATCAGTAATAATTCACTATTTGTCAGTAATTAGTCAATATATGTTAGTACTTAGTCACTATATAACAGCAATTAGTCAATATATGTCAGTAATTGCTCACTATTTGTAAGCAATTAGTCAATATTTGTCAGTAATTTCTCACTATTTGTCAGCAAACATTCAATTCCGTAATCTCCAGCATATAAGGTGCAGCCTGTGTATAAGACACACCTAGAGTTTTGGAAAATTCTCCACAAAATTAAAAAATTCATAACTTTGGTTCTACTGAATGAATTTTCAAAATTCAAAGACCTATGTGTAGCTTGGGCCACCCCGGACCCTCCTGGGCCCCCTTATGTCCTATTATGACCAATGGGACATGTAAGATATCAAAAGAAGTGTCTTGGTGTCCCCCTTGTGGATCCAATGAGAACTAAAACCCCCCTATAAGACGCGCCTTATACGCGGGAGATAACGTATATGCCATTACTTAGTCATTATATATCAGTATTTAGTTACTATATATCAGTAATTGCTCACAATTTGTCAGAAATTAGTCAATATACGTCAGTATTTACTCACTCTTCGTCAGCAATTAGTCAATATGTCAGTAATTACTCACTATTTATCAGAAATTAGGCAATATATGTCAGTAATTACTCACTCTTTGTCAGCAATTAGTCCATATATGTCAGTAATTACTCACTATATATTAGCAATTAGTCAATACATGTCAGTATTTAATCAGAATTCATCAGCAATTAGTCAATATATGTCAGTATTAACTCACATTTTAATGAATAAATGTTAGTAATTACCGTATTCTCCCGCGTAGAAGACGCGTTGCGCGTATAAGACGCACCCCAAACTCAGCAAAAGCATTTTCGCGTATAAGATGCACCTCTTAGGGCTGAAATTTGTAAGATTAATACATTTCTATAGTAAAATTACCCCTCGTATAAGACGCACCCCCAACTTGAGAGTAAGCTATAAGACGCACCAGCATTTTGTTTGGCGTATAAGACACGTCTTATATGCGGGAGTTTACGGTACTCACTAACAATTGGTCAATATAAGTAATTGCTCACTATTTGTCAGCAATTAGTCAATATATAATAGTAATTACTCACCTTTTGTCAGTAATCAGTCAAAATATATCAGTAATAATTCACTATTTGTCAGCAATTAGTAAATATATGTTAGTAATTACTCACTAAATAACAGCAATTAGTCAGGATGTCAGTACGTAGTCACTATATATATATCAGAAATTAGTCAACACATGTCAGTATTTACATACAATTTGTCAACAATTAGTCAATATATGTCAGTACTTTGTCACTTTTTGTCAGCAATTAGTCAGAATATATAAGTAACTATGCACTATTTGTCAGAAATAAATTAGTCAACAGATGTCATTATAAATTATGTTAGCATAGTACACAGTATGATTCATTGGTGCATTATGCCTTGACTGATATGATGCAGTCTATCTCAGGGACCATCAGGAATTATATGGGTCTGTAAGTTAGAAAAAATAGAATAGGCATAGATTCATAGCCATTGATTTATTGGTACATCGTGCCTTGACTGGTATAGTCAAAATATGTCAGGACCTATGCACTATTTGCCAGCTATTAGTCAAAATGTTTCATTAGTTATGTACAATTTTTCTGCAATTACCGGTAGTCATTATATGTCAGTAATTATGCACTGTTTGTCAGCAATTAGTCATTATATGTCAGTAACTATGAATGGATGAATGAATTACTGAAAGGACTTCATCAAGGCCTAAGCAGTCTAGGTCATGGTCTAATGATTTCAATAGATGAGCTATTGGTCTAAATTTTAGCAAAAGGGAACCTATTCAAATATTCTGGTCATCAAATTGGCAAAATAATTCATTACAGCTATGCTGTGCTTTCCTCAAAGTTTTCCTCAAGTCATCAAAACATGCCTCCTCTTATGGTTATTGCACAGAGAGCATCTTGTGTGGCCTTGATGCATATTGCACCCTGAAGTGGGACATCAACAGCAGCGGCTTATTACCACGGAATGCTATCCCTCTGGTTATGAAAGAGAACTAATGACAGGTAGATAGGGTTGTCATGAGAAGTGACGGGCCGAATGGATTAGTTAGGGAGTTTTGATCAATGTCAAACAAGGATTCTGGATAGTAAAGAGACGTATTCTGATTCATGTCACACGCCATTCTGCTTGAAATGAGTCTAATGAAAAGAACAACTTTGGGAAGTTGTGGGAAATTAGGATTAAATATCGGTACGGTATAACGAAAGAAATGATAACAAAGGACAATGATCAGCCAGGGGAGCTGCCGTCGAAGACAGTGAAGTCCTCCCCGCTTTCAGATGTAATTGTAGAAATTGAAATGGACAAATATCAATTACATAATATAGTTGGAAGGTATTTCCAGCTCTTGGGTATTGATACTAATATAGATCTTTGTCTTCACTCTCAGTACTTTACGGATATTCTGTTCCTCTATGTATCTCTAAGGCACTTTGTCATTAAGCGTCTCAAGTATAGTACGAACCGTGCTTCCCTTAAAGCCTATACATCATTGTAAATGACAATAGCGCTACCTATACACCCTTTTCCTCCTGCCTTCGCTGCTACCCAGCGTCCCTTTATCGAGATGGATCGGTAGGACGTAGTATCAGTACCTCTTCTTTCCCTTGGCGTCTGTTGAGCTGCTCATCAAACCACTGTTGTCACCAGCCATGTCAGTCCCCAACGATTGGGTGGTGAGCCGTGGTGACTTTACGAGCTGCTCAGAGCCGACCTGAGTTGCTACCGACCTGCTCTGTGTATGACGGGAGACATATTGCTGTGGTAGCAGGATGTAAGAAAACATCATACCATTGACCATGCATTACGTGCTTCATATTTCACCCTCACCGTTAAGGTCCCTTTGATTAGCCCAAAATTTATAAGTTACACCCTGTGACCAGAAGACTTGGAAACACCTAGAAATACCTAGAGATAAAAGGAGCTTCAGTAACAGTCTCTACTGAAAATGCATATAAAAAAAGTTTCGAATGGCTAACAAGAGTTATGTCTATGTATAGGGTGTATGTCTGAAGAACATGGATTGCATACAATCTGAACCTGTGTAGTCTTATTTGAGAAAAATAAAAAGATTTACCCAGGTACTAATAGTTTCAGAAAGTGAACGGCAAGGGAAGCAATGGTATGTCTACGGGAAGTGAAAATTCTTGCCCTTTTTGCCAACTTGTTATGAAGCTGCACCAAAGCATGTCCATATTAGAAAAAAGAATAACGTTACATGTGAATTTGTAAGAAAGTACTTTGCTGTCCCTTGGTTGTACTACACTCTAAGGACACATTGTTTACACAGTGCCAGCGTTAGCCTTATCTAATGTTGGCCCAGCTCCTGCTCCCATTAGATTCCAAATGAACCGTTGTTCATATCCATTAAGAATCTATGCATTGTTACTAGAACATTTTGTTTCCTGGCAGTATACATGTAGGCAGATTTGAACATGCTGTGAGGTCTCAGAATTGCACAGACTATGGAAAGTTTGGGGGAGGGTCGGGGCTACATATAACACAGGAGAGGCAAGAGAGAAATACTATTAAATGACAACAAATGGAATCTTTTGGTAACTATGGTTACCAGCCTTGACTAACAAATGCCATGTCCTTAACTGATGAGTTTTCAAAAAATACAATGCAGGGCCCAAATCAAAAGAAGATGAAAATAACACATAGCCTTATCAAATAGTGATACAATTGTGAAATTATGTAAAATCTTCAAATAATTCTGGGCACCAAAGGGTTAACCATTGACAACTGACAGACTGTCACTATAGTACCAGTCACCTATGGTATGTCTTGGACGCTCCAACTAGCCCTGTCAGAATTTTTGATCTTTTCTTCCTATACATTGTACTTCACCTCATATGTGCGAAAACCTGGACCATATGTGATGTATATCACACGTTAATTTTTTTATCTTCTCTCCTCACTCTGTGGAATAACTAAACTATTGTCAATTTATGTTTTCTTCACATATCATCAGATTTATATATGGGGTATCGGGGAGGGGCTATCTTGTTACAAAATCGGACCCTCAATCGTGAAATTCAAGTGGACTGATTCAAACAATCAGATCAGTGTTCTTCAAAGAGAATTTGACCTTGAGGGGCAGGACTTTATTCGTGTTTCGCCCCTTCCCACATAACCCCTACTCAACCCAACACCCGTATTGTCCTTTTTAACCGATGGCTCGTGCGCCAGAGCAGCATTCCACTGCCGCTCCAGCATCGTTATCAACAAAGGAAACACTGGAGTCTGAGCTGGCATCGTTCTTCACACGGTATTTTCATGAGGTGGTCATTTTCTTGCGGTATTTGTCAAAGGCCTTTGCCATGATTGTGCCCAATCAGGTATCAGCTGTGTGAATGAAATAAGCCACAATCCTTACAAGATTGTCATTAAATGAGCGTTTGTAATACATGTAATCATCAAATTTCTAGAATCATTAAGATCATTTTACGACCAAAAAGTTAGAATTGAGTAACTTTGAATTAAAATCCCTTCTCATGTTAAGCAAGGGGTTCTCGGGGAAATTCTTAATTGATTAGGTATTCATCGTGAAGGTTCTGTGTAACAAATAACTCATTTTCTCTTCATTTTTTAGTAAACTACCCAGTTAGATTAAAACCTAGATTCACACATCCTTTTAGATTACCGGTACTAATAGGAGTGAAAAGGAAGCATTTGTGAGAGCATTGGCTTATGCCTATATGTTTTCTGGCTGCCGTAAAATTGCACCTATAGTAAACCTACTGATAATAAGCCATTTTTCAACATCTTAGTCATTATTTACTCACTTATCACCACCGATTGCTCTTCCATCCTTCCGACTTTCTGTCTTCATTGAATCTGGCTATAAGATTCATTGGAATCACATGGGTGGTTTGTAGAGAAGATATATTTGGGAAATCAGTTAGGATGAACAACTTGGGTGTAGTAGAAAACTTTCGTAGGAGATAAATGATCAACATTGTCATTCGGGCACGAAATAGATTGTCGTGTAAATGCAACAAGTTTGTATCTGCATATTTCAAGTTTTGCAGGAGAGGTAAAAGAAGGGTTGCAGTTATAATACTATAGCATACAGTTGACACAGCCCTATTGCATTAATGCCTGTAGACATACATGTGTGTTATAGTCAGAGCTTCAATACCTTTATAGAAGGTAGATAAGGGTCAATAGATGTTGAAACAGAAGGAAACTCTATTTTGCCAAAATTTCAGTTACAACCTTGTTGCACTGAGGCGACGAAATGATAAAGACTCGAATTTACTACTTTCTCATATTTTCCCACATGGCATTCAGTGAATGGTGTGTGGTCAATGCATGCCTATCTTACCTCCTGGTATGTTGAGTATGGTGACAAATAAACATCCCCCACTAAGGAATTATTCCGTCCTTCATGTGTTGGCCATAAGAATTATTGTGCTTGATGCTCTCCTCGCTGCCCTGCGCCCAGTGCTTTATGCCCGATCCATGTCGTCCCTTATTCTGGGACCAACTCTCCCACCTTACCCTTTTTCCACTACTTGGAATTTATGGCGGAAATACGGCGATAGATACCCCTGGATCGTGTTATAAATATAAAAGCTAACGGCTAAGAGGGCGACGAAAAACTACCATTGCTCCCCTCATCCCTAACCCACTCACCTTATTGGCTCAGGGTCTCCCTGTGTCTGCATAGAGCCTGTCTTGGCGCAGTTTTAAGACATACCGTAAACTCCTGCGTATAAGGCGCACCTCGCGTAAAAGGCGCACCTAGAGTTTAAGAAAATAGTCAAAAAAATGAAAAATCCATCACTTTTGTTCTACTTAATGAATTTTTAAAATTCAAAAAGCTATGTGTTGCTAGAGCCACTAGGACCCCCAGGCCCCCCTAGATCCTATTATGACTTAGGGTGGAGTGTAAGATATCAAATCAAAGGTCTTGGTGTCCCCCTTCTGGATCCAGTAAGAACTAAAACCTCTCGTACAAGACGCGCCTTGTACACGGGAGATTACGGTATGTCTAAGAGTGTAGTAATTCTTATAACAAGCCCATCATTTTAACATACAATCAATGGTAAACTAGTACAACATATGTATGTCCTCGGTTTTGTCAAATCAATTTCAGGAATTAACCACAGTGAATCATTCTCACCCGGAGGCCTTTTCTGGTTAACATCATTTATAACTTTAAATATTTAGGAGATATTTTATACAGCAAATTTATACAAGTGCATAAATATTTAGTCAATTGCCTAAATTTTCTCTGCTTAAATCTCAGGAATCCAGTGTAAAAGTGGGGGAATACCAGGGATTCCCCTGTATTGCGTTATACTTTGAAGAATCCAAAGAATGTATGCAGAGCTTTAGGTAGATGTGTAAAGGATATATGAAGATGTGTAAATCGTTGACAGAATGAATAAATGTGTGTAAAGTAGGCCCAGCTGGTGGGGGGCTGCATTCTGTCAGTAACTCGCCATGCCTATCACTTGCATCGTGCAGTGAAGAAGTGAGGGGGAAAAAAAGCAAAAAGCAAAAGTGGGTGTCGGGAGGTCGGCTTTCATTCTAGGTCTCTATGGCCACACGGTGCATTTGGGCATTTCCTACCTAACGGTATTTTGGGAGACCGGGAAAGGGCATCTTTGTCGATCAGCGCCGCCCTCTTGTCAATGACAGTAGGCCTATCACTGGGGCTTGCAACGTATTCCTGCCCCCCCCCCCCCGGGTGTGGCTTACTCCCCGTGCTCGGCCCTGGGAAGGGGAAGAGTGGGGGCGGCCACAGTGGGCATCGTGGGTAGGGGGGGGAGGGTTCATTCCCAGGGGCTCACCTCCATTCTCCTCCTAAATTCAACTTTATGCATGTCCCTAAATTTACACAGCTTCCCATATGCCAAAATACACGTGATTTTGCTTTACACACACATACTTTGGTGAGGTATACATTTTGACATTTATAGCAAATTCAGGCAGATGAATAAATCACGAGAAGCTAAAAGATTGGGGAAAATATTTATACACTCCCCTAAATGAGTTTTAAATTTAGGGAGGTATCACGAGAAACTAGAAGTGCATTTAGGGTAGTCCCTAAACGTTTAGGAGGGTGCCTATATTTAGCGAGAAAGACCCTCCTGGTAGTTAACAAGAAATGCGGTTGTGACCGCGTAAAAAAACGCCTCCCGCCGTTAATGTCAGTATACCAGTGTTTGATGATATGTGTCATAAAAGCAGACATAAAGAATATTTCACAATTATCAATTTCTCTATTCAGTAATTTTGTATTGTGAGACCTCATCACATGGGGCAAATGCAATCATCATAGTGCACTTCCGTACCGCTTCGCGGCACCGCCGCTACGCGGCGTTGGAGGCGCTAAAAAGAAGAAGCAATCTTGTGCCCACATTTGGTCCCATATAGGCCGTAATGCTTTGTCTCCAACTAGACCACTTTTGCATCACACATCTGTGAATTTCTCTTGTGCAATGATCACTGTATATCTCTTGTGGACTATGTACGGTGTCTACTTAACAAAATTTGTGTTGATAAAAGTAACGGAGATGATAGACTTTCATACTATAAAGAAACTAATTCGTCAAGAGAAGTAAGTGTAGCATGTGTACACCATTTGCATATTTTGATAAATATACAGATATTTCATACCATGATCAGGTTAATTCTCTAGGTCTTGGGGAAGTAAAGCGCTCTCTAAGAGGACAAACTGTGTCAGACAGTTTCACGTAGGTTGATTGAAGAAAATAGCAACCAGAACCTCAAGTATAAAACTAAAGAGACCCCAAGTATTCTGTGATAGCTATCATGCCTTCAATATTTCCACAACGTCATCTGATAAAAAAAACATCCTGGCAAACTTTGGAGTCTTCCGACATAACTCAGTCGTGCCAAAGAGCCCTACTCTCTGCCCCGTCCGCTGAAGCTTCCGACTGGCAGTAGGAGAAATAGAAAGGTCGTGTTTAAATGTCATAAGCTTATCTAAATCGCCCTTACTTTACTGCTGGCAGCTCTTCCGTCGTAGTGCCTTCAAGTCATTCTAGTGGAAAAGCATTTAAGAGTTTAATGGCCTAGCACCGATGTTGACTTCGACTTCACTGCTCGATTCCCTGAACTCTACCCACTTTTATGGATTATGTTTTTGGAAAACGCAGGATGATGAACTACTTGCAAAAAAAGCAAATAGGTCTTAAAGATTAAGATGAAACTTCCATCTTAATCTCTTTGCTTCTACATAAAGATTATGACCCTCTCCCTATATCCTGCACATTTATTATAAATGACAAAAAACGGTAATTCTTCTAATTTCATAAAATTTGAAAACACAGACCTTTGTTCTTACATTATAGGGAGGTTAAGCGTCGGGTGACATCCACATATCGATTGCACTGAGTTGGGGTCACACTGCTATGTCACCATGGGAAGGGGATAAAGGCAAAAAGCTATTGAATATATTGCATTTCTCTTATTTCCATTGAATCAGTGTGCATATAATCTATCATGTGTACCCTACTTTTTCCCATCTATGATAAATGTTTAAGGCAACAACCTTCAATACATGGTGTGTTTTGGATGTTTTGGGCCAGGTATTTATGATTTTTTTTGTATTTAATACTCTTTATCAAACCTAATACTCAGGAAAGATGAGCCATTTCTGGATTTCTGAATTGCCTATAATGTGTGAAATTATATATAGCCATAATATTGACTATTTCTCTTATGTGTAAGAAGCCAGTGGCAATTAACCTGCGGTGTAGCTACAGTGGAACCGTATGTGCTACACCTTTAATTGGATAATACCAGATAAAAGATACAATATAGATGAGATTAAAAGGGGTCGAAAGAATATCTTATGTGTCTGTTTTAAGAAAGAAAATAGAAGAAATCCAGGTATCAAATAAGTAACCTACTATTCTGATGGTTGTGAATTGAAGTGGGATTGGGGTAGTTTTAGAGGAACCATATGTGCCACACATTGCACATCCTCATACTATCTAACGCTGCGTGGTATGAGCCAATATTTTTCTCAAGCTATTCTACTTATAAGGTATTCATAACAAAAATAGATACAAAATTCTACCAGCTACTTTTGATATCAGGCACATAGATGTGACATAGAACCATACGTGCCACACGTGCCACACAAGTGATTATGCAAGATAAAATCATAACTCTTTACCCAATGTTTATATGGCATTGTCAGTATAAGGGGGTGATATATAGGATCTAACAACCCAAAATAAAAATGAATTTGGCCATTAGAACATGGATAATTGGTGCCTCTTTCAAAATACGATTTTAGCCCGAATTCTCATAGAATTCAGTGCTATATGATTGCTTTGTAGCTCATATTAGCAGTTATTGGTATTAGTGTTCCCAACCTGCAGGTTATATTCCCCAATATTTTGGTCTTTTGCACAGTAAATTTCAGAACTTTTTGAGTAATATGTTATTCACGTATGTTATCCTTTTCTCTCCCCTCTGTCCTCCCAAATCTAGCTGTTAACTATGATGAGTTAGAAGAAGCAATAACAGTGAACATTTCAGCAGTCAAGAAAAGAAGATACTGTTACATTTCCATCCCTAACAGATCTCATTGCAACCTGAAGTTGAAGTTTTATGACATAGTTGATTGTGTCACAGGTGTAGTGATGATATATACACGATTGTATGACCAAGTCTACCAGTCATTATTAGCTGTGTAACCCACCAAGGGGATGAGGTATTGTCAAGGTAAACTCTTCACTCCGTCAGCGTGGTAGCAATTTCGGGTGTGAGGGGATTTACTACCGGTACTTAGGGAGCGTTCATTATTTATGGCAGGGGGGTGAGCATTTCGAGGGGGGGGCAGCTCATTTTGGGACATTTGCGAGGGGGAGGCACTTTATTTTAGGGTATTTTAGTGGGGGAGGCACTTCATTTTTGGATATTCATGTAGGGGGGGCGCTTCATTTTAGGACATTCGTGCCAGGGGATATTTTATTCTAGGGCACTGGTATTTTTTTCTTATTTTTGAGAAAAATCAGCTTCTAAATCATTTTCTCCCAAAGTCTCCCCCAGCTTATGACCAAGTTTTATTGCTATAGATTATAGAGTTGTTCACTGAAGTCCTCTCGGGGACCAACTGGTACCTATCTGGTAGGTCTTATCTGCAGAACTTGCTGGTACCAAGCTCCAGCAATGGCCATGCCCATGGGATAACCCGATGGGATGCCCTGCTACATCGGAATAGGTTAAAAGGAAGCATTCGCACACGCTTTTTGGCTCTTCAGGTGTGGGTTCAAAACATTTTGACCCCTTGAGCGGGGGGGGGCAGAATTTTTTTAGTATGTCCGATGAAATAGAATATAGGGGGACTTATAATGGCATTCATTGGGGCAACAATCAATGTTTGTAAGTGGTACCACCATTGGTAGTGATTGTGTCTATAGGCGTTTTCACACCTTCTACTACACGAGCTTGTAGCAACATAAAGGGATGCACACATAGTATGGTGCTATATGGTATATCAGGTAGCCAGCATTGTGGTTGAAAGGAAAATCCCTTTCCACAGGAAAGTGCCATTTCATGTGCTAAGGGGAAGAGTGATATTAGGATATTTCTACTGAGGGAATCAATTTTAGTGTATTATAGTGAGCGGTAACAAGTGGGGGGCGGCGCTTTATTTTGGGGTATTCACAATGGGGGGGGGCACTGCATTGTGGGGTATTCACATAGGGGGGGCAATTCATTTTGGGGTATTTCTGTGGGGGAGGCGGTTCATTTTGGGATATTCACATGTGGGAGACGCTTCATTTTCAGGTATTTGTCAAACGAGATTCTCACCCCCCCCTGCCATAAATAATGAACGCTCCCTTAGACAGTTGATGGTGAACTAGGCAGTGGTAGATGTGCGATGCAGGGGTCCACTAGGTACTCTAGGTACTCGGTACTCTTTATCAGCTAGTGCCTGGTACAAGATACAGGAAGGCTGATATACAATGGGATTTTCAGCTTGTTATCATGTTTCAGCATTCTTTTGGAAATGTGTAATGGATACCTGACGTTTTCACAGGTGAAATTGGCGTACTGTAGAATTTCTTCTGTTTTAAAGACTCCCGGGAACTCTCTAATATGCGTCGGTGTGTTTCCCTATAACCCAATATAAAAAGGTCTTATCGCCTCCTTTTCTGTTCCCTCCCCGCGTGGCTGTCTCTGGTTCCCATGTGCACAGGTATAAGTGGAGGCTCCACTACGCGATTGTTTTGCAACATTCTCATAAACTGTTACCCAGACAGTGTCTAAGGTATAGGCTTCTGACAGTGCTGACTTGTCAACATGAGATCTAAAATTGTAAACATGAGATTTGAGGGGTCACTTGTGACAACAGGGAGTGTGTTTACCTATAGTTCTGTTTACATTGACTCCAAGAATGAGACTGAGAAGTCACACTGATCAAGTAGGGGTTGGTGACCCTCTTCTGCTGTATAAACAATAACACTGCAGTATGATATAAATAACAACAACCTTACATTGCAGGGTCCTGTCCTGTAAAACTCAAACCTGTCTGATATTAAATTGCAGAGACTTCCCATTGTGAAAGTCTTCAATATTTACACAAGATCAGCTTGATTTAGTAAACAGAGGCATACCTGAGATCACACACAATCACATCCCCAGATAAGCAAATAGCCCCCTCATCATACAATTTCTACCTTTCAATGACAACAAATGCCACTTTTAGTCTGTGATTGTGTCCCATTTTGTGAAAATAGCTGCGGTTCTGTGTAAAAATCGCATAGTGGAGCCTCACCTATAGATACACATAAAGTAATGTCTATATAATGTAGTTTTCCCACTTTCACTGTTACTACATTTTGTGCCCCATTTATCGCAAGTTGATGAAGATTGATGGATTTTCTTGGTGGAAAGTAGGATGCTTCCTAAATGAATTCAGCGAAATGGGATAAAATGGGATTGCAGGGGAAGAATCCCATGACCCCCATTGGTTTAACCAAGTGATAATATAGATTGAAAACCTGTTTTTCATAGCGCAAACGAAATCTCTTATTGTCTTAAAATCTAATCTGAGAGCAAATCGGCAGCTATAGAGTCTATGCTGCAGCCTATGTTGTGATATTTCTCCCAAATTGAATGAAAGGGAACATGGAACACAATTGCCTTATGAAGGTAATCCTTTGATCATGACTCCTTGTCAGGGAGCACAAGTGATGCATAAATTGGTACAGACACATCTGAAAATGTTTTATATAAAATCGATTATTCTCAAAGAGCATAGGAATATATTCGGTTTAGAAAGCTGATATGCCGCCTTCCTATCAAGTTGATGTTAACCTTTTTAGTTCATTGAAATAAAACCAAGAGCAATCTGATTTCTGAGTGGCAATCAAATGTTTGAAATAAAAATCCTAAACGTTATAATGTTTTTGCTTCCAGGTGGGTGAGACTTTTTCAGTAAGCAGCCGCTTTGTGGTCATTACGGTAAGAGAACCATGTTCAATTTTCTGATGTCCGTATTCTCTCTCATGTATTTATTAGTTTAATATGTGTACTGTTACTCCGAGACCCTAATACACGAGCCTTTAGCATTGAGTTCTAAGGGAGGAATCAATTGTACAGCAAGAACGCATCAGCTGGATGATAGGGAAATGATCAACAGAAGACTCAATGTTCACTAGTATGTCGTGTATAGGAAAATCAAAGAAGGCCTAGTCTTTATATAGTTGTCATTAACGTATCTTAAATAAGTCAAGTTTGGGAATAAGTTTGAGATTTGTGAAGTGGCTTTAAATAGCATGCTGGGATTCAATTAATAAATTTTAGGACAGCGGCTTATGGAAAGCATCTTAAGTTCATATCAGATTATGAAATAATTTGGATGAAGCCACCTCTTGCATGCAGGGTCTCTCACAGTGTAGATAAAAACGCTGAGGCCTAGTTGTATGACTGATGGGTAGTGTGGGTCAAGGTTAGTTAATGGCTACTGCATGGTTATTTGTCTGCTTGTAAAAATGTGGTGGGTGAATTAGGACATGTTCATAGTACCAGTCCGCTTGCCTGCTGGCAGAATGTTCCACCGCTACATGGTTCATTACTCATAGCCAGGACATTCTGCAAAGACCTCAGAAATAGCTCCGGGCCAAGTTGTGCAGATACAATAAGTATCATTTCTGGCCCTGGAAGCGGCGCTGTGACGATAAAGGAGACTGGCAATGGGGTGGATGAGGGCCGTGTTAGCTATGGGAAGTGTGCTAATAGATGATTACTCTCATCCGGAGGCGTGTTGTGTGTCGGCCTGGTATCTGTCAGGCCTCCTTTTTGGCCCTGGGGGTAACCTAGGTCGGCACCTCCATGCCCCTGAACATGTCCTCTCCTACCCCTGGGCTCCAGACCTTCGCTTCTCAGAGTAGATGCAGAAGCTGTCCATTTATTAAGATAGCATGTATACATGTCGGGCTGTGTAGATAAGGGCTTCTTCTAATGGAAAGTACAGACTGATGGTATGTTTTGAGGAAATACTAATCCAGGATATTCTGAGAAACAAATAGGAAATAATTAGGTCCATCATCGCATTCAAAGTCCATGTACACATGGAGTGTTAATGAATGCCTTGTTGGTGCCACAGTGGTTCTGTCCATGGTTCTTGTTAAGCATGTTGGATGTCAATTTATAGAGAGGTTTGCATGCTTTCTGAAATTGCACACTTGTCGCTGGAGATTCCTTGACCGTGCACAAGATATTGTGCTGACTTGTCAGTATTGTTATTATTATTTTTTTTATCTCAGGGATATCTGCGCATCTTCCTGATTTCCCGTATCAGATTATGCTGATGTTCTACAGCAAAGTTCCCACAATCATTCTCATCTTTTTACCTCAGATGGAAATAACATTGATTTTTCTTCTTTTGGAATATTTATTCAGCATTAACACAGGGTTATCATTGGTATACTTACTTTATGAGATACTGGTACATTACGAGCTCTGTATGACGATTCTCCGCCTTTCCCACTTGTATCTGACATCATTCTTTAATCCTAATCCTTCAGGCTATATATGTACAGAAAAAGGGGATTATATGGGTGATTATTCCTAAGTGCCTTCAGAACATACCCAGAGAATGAGAGAATACATTGCATCATTTATGCAATGGTTGTAAAGTGAAATCATCTATAAAAAGGTAGGCCTATGGCTATTCGGATTTAATGCACATTCATTTGCAATGTTCAGAGGCCTTTCCTCAGGAGGCCCGTTCGTTTTAAGAGTTCAAACTGACTAACTGCAGGATACCAGATAGTTATGGAAATTTTTATTCTTGAAATCAATTTTTATATTCACTGACTGAAGGCAGGAGGGATATGGTGTAAAGGAGAAAACACTGTTGTGGAAATCACATTTCCATTGACTATATGTAATCTGCATTAGACAGTTTCACGAGATTTGGGAGTAGCCTTGTCAGGCTTGTGAGATCGCCGCAGTCAGACATGACCTTGTGTCTATTTTGTATGTTTTTTAACATTCAAAATTCCATTTGTCGTAAACCCTGCAAACATGCAAGTGGCCATTTAGGACCATTGATGCGGCTTATAATACAAGTACCTTAATTAATTCAGGGTGCTGCATTTACGCGGTACATGGAGAGTGACGATGGAAAACAACCATTGGTTTGATGACACATTTCTTTCAAGAAAGAGCAGTCTGCTTGATGCCCTTTATAATACGGCACCTCTATTATCTATGACCTTAGTAGTGCAGCCATTAAGATTGCAGACCATGCTTGATGTATGACAAAGGGAAAGAGATCAACTAGGGCCAACTATAGTAAAGAGGTGATATTTCAGTAAGAATGAGTCTTGAGAAAGTCCGAGAACCCAACCATAGACAGACAATCTCTCACCAAGCCAATCAGTCTGCAGTATCTCATAGTCACTTGGGCCATGTGAGAGATTATCTCTCCTCTAACACAGGACCCAAGGCCGTCTGGCTATCTCTGATGCAGCGATTTTCTACTGTGATGGATCCTCTATACTGAAGACTTCTTATCAGCAGGGTGAAGCACAAGTCTGGGAGAATATAGCAGAGGTTCTTTATCAAAGAGCTGTTAGATAGATAGGGTGGGGTGAGTAGAAAGGGGCAAGGTGGGTGGAGGAAAGTAATGTTACTTAAAGACAAGTTTCAAAGGCCCATCGTCGATGCCATCCCCTTTGTTTTTTGTTCATAAGGCCCACCACCAGTCATTGGTCTTGGCCCATGATGGTGACAGAGACGTTCAACAGTTAAGAATAAATCTTAGAAACCAGACGGGAGGCAGATAGAAGTTGAATGAAAAGAGAGCCGAGGAGAAGCACAAAATGTCATTTACTACCCGAAAACTGCCATGTATACGTGAAAGGAAAATGACTGACAGTGCATAATAAGTGAGGTATTACTAAATCTTTTAGCAACAGATGCGGTTTCACTATAGATCCTGTGTGGTGCACATATGCGCGGGCACTGACACATTCTTCTGTGAAATAGTAATGTAGTTCCCGCCATGAATATGACCTTAGTTGTCGAAATGGCGTTAAACATCTATTACCCACCCACCCACCCACTATAGATCCTGTATAGGGCAATTGCATATGTAACAGAAGAAATGGACGGGATGTAAGCCGTCCTGAGATTCCGTTATCTGCTTACAACTCTGTTAAAAATATTTCCCTTGGTGCCGAGTTTTAAATCTCGGAGATGATGGAGTGAATTCGACGTCTGGGGGAATGATGAATGAGTAATAAGTACACGGCCGTTGGTAAACTACAGTCTAGGCTAAAATGCTTTTATCGTTTGGAACATCCGTTGCCGATTTGCATCATTAATGGAAAATGTCACTGCTTTTGATCGATATCAAGTTTTTTTTAGTTATAGTGTGTATATATGTGGCATCTTGTCTCAGGCCGGTGATGGGATAATGACGCTACGAAAAACAGGTACAATGTACAAATTGTCCTTCTTCTCGTCATGAGGTAGTTCTGGTGGAGCTCATGGATATTGCATTTTTGTCAATTGCCTTCAGGCTGTCTTATACCTTTAACATCACACAAAAGCTCCAGATTTAATAATCAAATCAACTTAGATACGTAAACTGTATGGTAATGATATTCTGAATGCACATCACCAGCTTGTAATATATGCGATCTATATTGAGATAACAAATATACCATTAACATTTAAAGGGGAATATCACGTCACAAATGATTTGTAACTATTTTAACTTCTTTCGACTTACAAAGGAAGAACCATTCCATTCTTACATTTTAATGGAATATATATCCTACGATGTAGGATATATAGAAGAATGGATTATCAGACGTTCTACAGCTGTATTACCCCTCAAGGTGGTTTGTTTTCCTTTGTAAATGTCATTGGACTGGAACAATATATTACACCCCTTTGGGGGATTTTGTAATATTTGATAGATGGCTGTATTCCCCTAAGAAAGGAGTTTGTAAGTGATAATTTCCCAGTTTGTTCAGAACAAAGACAGGAGAAGCATTATCAGGGCATAATAGTGCATTAAAAGTGACCCAAAAAATCATTCTTTTACAGTGAGAGATTTGTAAACCTCCTTGTGTCCATGGACAGTTGTCTCCTGTTGGCCGCAGTATATTGCAATGCCCATCATCTTATTCTGTGTCATGACAAATCCACCTTAGGACTTGACTTCAGCCACAAGCTGTAATGTCAGTGTCTAGACTCTAGCCAAATGGACAACACAGCTGGATTTCTCAGTTGCTTCATTTTGGTATGAATAAGCCCAATTTGATAGATATGGAGGGGTGATCTTCAAAATTCAACAACAATCATTAGTCTGATGCAAAATGACAAGCTGAGAATAAAATAGAGAAAAAGAGAACCCCCTTCTAGTTGCATTGTAGTCAGTTCCCACAGGTGGCACAGATCTACCTTATTTCTTCATGTACATGTATTCTGTGATTAGGACCTCAGTGAGAATGTGTGTATATGATTTGCTCCATCCTGTTTGAATATTCAAATGCCTAAAGCGCCAGTTCCATCTGAGAGATTGGACATTGTTGCCTTCCAGTCTATTCAAATGCAATTAACTGAGGTTTGCATCGGGAATAAGGGGCCGTTCGACATCCCTGCTTATCACTCTACCTACATGTCTAATACAGGTTGTTCAAAATAGGTACTATTTTATTTGAGGTTCTATTCATGAGTCATGATAGTACATGTAGCCAACTTAGCCAATATTCAAATAACCAATTTAATCAGGCGAAATTACCATGGATTCAAATCGTTTTTATCTGCAGAGAAACCTGATCCCGTGGTTGAATAAATTTAGGCTTGTAGCATTGATGACTGGCATGAATTGGTCGGCAAGTGCCCTCCTGCTTGGTGTATTGAAAACTGAGTATGATTACCATAGAGTATTTGACAGAAGAAGACAGAAAAAAAGGAAGTAATTTAATAATAATGAGACAGACATGAAGTGAGAGAATATGGATACATTGGTGAAAAGATGTAGCCATTTATTAATTTTACAGTAATTCCAACTTTGTTCATACTATTCATAGGTTTCAGCTCTGGAGAGGGCAGTTGCGTATAACCCTATTGTGAGGGTGAAAATGAACATTGGAAAGCAAAATTATCTTCTCTCACAAATCTGAACAATAGCACGAGCAACCAATGAACAGATCAAGTTGTGAGGAAAAGACAGCAGTGATTGCTAAACTGCTGGTCTCTGTTTTCACGGCTAGCAGGAGAACACAGGGAGAATCTAAGACCTCCATTGTGACCATGGAGCTGCCTTCATGGCTGGATGGCCACGTGGTCCTCCAGTGGCTTATATTATTCTTCCCTTATTAATCACTCCCCTTTAAAGGATTCACCAGGCAGGAGCTGCCGTGACAGAAACAATTGCCATCATGCCTCCAAGGCGTTACAGATAATTGAGCCTTTTGTCGGCATTACCCGCCTTGCCATTGACGGATACCTGCACACCAGATAGCACAATGGAAACGGACGGGAGCCACAGCTCATCTTAAAACTCATTGATCTTTTACACGCGGCCCACATTGTATAGCTATCAAGCTAAACTCTCATTTGACATGACGGATATCAATTACTTTGGTTTCTATGGAGGGACATTCATTGAGTTTAATGGCGATTAGTACATATTATATGTTGCATGATTTGCCTCTAACGTTTCTTGGATACATACATTGTACTAAGGCCCCTATATACATGTACACATTAGACCAAGTGTTTCAGGGTCTCAAAGTCTAGGGTAGTTGCGTAGGTCAGATTTCTTTTACTCATTCCTGAGAATTAATCTTAAATCCACTCACAATCTCCAGATTAAATAATTTGAACCACGGTGGCGAGTCAAAATACCCCAAACCATATGTTGGCCTATTCATTTTCATTAGACTTAATAAAGTTTTGTAAGGTCGGCCATGTTTAGTTGGTGGTGTCGGGTTATCTGAAGCGCACATTATTTTGATCTATCACTTGTCACTCGTTTTAAACAATATATATGCAGATTTGCCTATTTAAATTTGTACTGTTGGCCTTTCACTTAAGAGTTTCATCAATGTATTGATTCATTTTTATTATTCTTTTATAGCGATGTAGGCAATTTTATCATTGGCATACATACAATCTAGATTGAAATACCCCGATAAGCGATATGGGGAATGTCATAACCACCATTGACCTTAACATACATAACACTGCGATAAATAATGTGATATATTATACCAAGCAATCTAAAATGCAAATCAAAGCAATACCAATATTTCATTTATAATTTATAACAATAGACACACATTGTTTTATAGTAGACCTATTGGCATCGATGAGTTTGAGGTAATAATAATGTTTATCGGTACTGCATCGTAAACCAATTTAACCATGGATTTCGCGATCGGGAAATTCACTTTTGAAAAAGGTACACTAGGAGCACATTGATGGATTTGAAACCTGGTGCCTTGACATCTATATACATGTACATTTTGTTTAGGCATGGAGTATACCATATGGGGAAGTAACAATCCAGCGTCTTTGAAGTGTACTCCGGCAGAACTTGTATTGAAGCGATAAGGCTATTCAAACCGTCCCAACAACAACAAAAATAGATAAATCTATCTCAGACAAAGATGTGTTCATTAATCAATCATCAGCCAGATAGCTCACAATATCACATGGTAGTCTCAGGTGGCTCATATGGCCCTTTGCGGTGCAATATAACATACAGCACATGGGTATCGACAAATAGTGCAGTAATTATGTGAAAGTCTATATGGATCTATGCTATATTGATGTCTGTATTATTTAGTGTGTGAGCTGCTCATGGCTGTCGAGAGCAGCTCAAGTGTTTACACCTGGATGTATAGGCATGCCTGTGGTCAGTCAACCATACATGGACATGTATGGATTAACCACTCATTGACCGGGCGTTACCGTGGAAAGCTCGCATGAATATAATGTGCAGCTGACATCATTCCCTTTAAAGTAGAGGGCCCATATCGTTTATTTATCTATGTGATAAGTAATAAGTAATTCTTTTTTTTTTTGGGGGGGGGAGGGGCTTTAAGATAGATTCTGAGGCTTGCACTGCTTGTCGCAGCAAATGGCCTAAAGTTATTAACGTCAGATTTTCTAGCCATGTTACATGAATTAGATATTTGGCATAATCTAGTATATGATGTGTGCAATGTAGCATCGGCTTCTGATATCATTGATTGATTGCAAAACAATTTTCTGTGACAGGAAACTAGTTCATCGTTCACCTAACCATGATTGTGTCCATGTTGCAAAGGTGTTCTGACTCAAGTTATGGTACGTAAGAGACACATGCGCCTACCAGTGTTACGTATATATACCGGTAACTTCCATTACCATACTCTGGGAACTATTGAATTGCAACACCGATAGAGTAAACAACACTCTTGAGATTCACAGAGCACCTGCCGGTTTGTGGCCTCAACCATCTAACCCAGGTAGCATGTTGAAAAATGGCCCCATACCCTTTGCACCTGGAGAGGGTAGATATCCAGATGAACCCAACACATGGACACCTGCACTACTCCAGGTGTGTGCACACCATACCTGCATGATCGATGGCCAGGGTTAGATTCCCTTTTCATTCCTCCACCTGCCTCCCTCCCCATCCTTCTGTGGGCCTTTAACCTCTGACCATACGTCATACCTCATCTACGTCACGTCATGAAGTCTTCCCATGCCATGTACCTCCAGGATCAAATATTTAACTCTGCCCAAGCAGTGGCCTTTGCTATATTGATGTAAGTAGTGACCTTGGAGATATCGTATCCGTAACATCTTGATGCCATCATCAGGGACCTCCTCCAAAATATGTGTATATTATATACAGCATAGGAGTTACAATGTTGTGGGTTGAGGAGATGAGACTATAGGGGAGCAGATGGAACAGCTCAGTGAAAAGGCCGACCTGCTTTGATATGATCTATGTTTCTGTCTGTTGCTATCCAAGACTTATTCAAACCTCTGGACTTAAAGGAATGTCGTGACAACTACAACCGATACTGTACCTTGAAAAATCACAATTTATGCATGTGCAGTATGAATGGTGGGATGTAGGCATAGTAAGGGTTGGTTGGGCTCCCAGTTAATGGTAGCCTAGCTCATTAGTAGAGCGTCCATCCCCTCAGGGATCACTCTAGACACGTGTCTCAACAACCTCACCCGTCTGGTAGGACAGCTCTTAGCCAATGTCCCTGTTTATTCTGTGCCGTAGGTTACCAATGGCACAGCTTCATTAGATACCAAAGTAGCAGGTCATTTCTTAGAGTGCAGGAGTCATTGACAAACGGAAGCCTCAGTGCAACAAGGTTGAAACTGATATTTTAACAGAAGTTTTCTTCTGTTTTAACATTTATGGACCCCTATCTACCTTTTATGAAAGTATTTAAGCCCTATCTATGAAATATGTGCCTACATACCCCCATGCAATAAGGTGGTGTTAACTGTGCTATAGCATGCAATTGCACTTCTTTTGCCTCTCCTTCAAAATTTGAAATATGCAGATACAACCTTGTTACACTGAGGCGAAAAATATTAACGGAGTAAGGGAAGTTAGGTGCAAGATGAAACCAAGTAAATTGCAAACCGAGTTAATTGTAAATAGACAATATGAATATAAATCGATTCAGTGACAAATCAAATCAAGCGAGTGTCATCGAATATCTAGATTCATTTCGGAGGCATAAGTAGGTTTTTTTTTCTAGTTTTTCCTTGTTTAATCAGACCCATATGACAAACAACATCATAATTTGCAAATATTCAGAGCACGGAAAAGAGTGTAATATCACAGTAGAGCATATCTTATCTAGGTCTAGGATACTATAATTCATAATGACCAACAGCGAGAATAGCTGTAGCATGAGTGTCAATGTTGCTGTATACAGCATATGCTCCACAGCCTGGACATTACCATCCTAGGTAAATACCATTAGTGTGACAGGAGGCCTAGCATCGGACAGCACAGAGTGGCCACTATTGTACTGCTACCGATTGATCATGTCCCCCATGCAGATAGTGGCGTGGTGGCTGTTTGGTTAGGGATTAGGGTTAATTAATAAAGCCATGTTACGGAAATGAAGCCGATTATGTCTGTAACCAACTCGTGGAGCTCCTTCTCCAGGACTTACCCCTAACTCTTTCACCCCCCCCCCCCAAACCCTACACCTACCACATGCACACAACTACACACATGTAGTTGTGTAGGAGTAGTTCCGACATGCTACAGGTTTTCATGGTGCATGAACTGTAAGGTTACCTATCATATCATCACAGTCCTACAGTCTATGAATAAATCCCCTCTGGTCATACACACATTCACTTAGATGTATTCTACCTCCGTTTCAGCAATCCACTGTCCCACCTCGTTATAACACACGTGAGGTATGCCTGGCACCAGATTACTTCAGCTGACCGCAGGTAATCAGTTTGATTGGATCCCCTCGCAGAGGGACTAATCGTGCGGGTGTGAAATACCCGGCTGATGAGCTGATGGCAGAGCATGAGCTGCTCTCTGCATGAATGGCAATAGTCCTTGGGGCTGAGGCAGGTGGTGGCCACATCTATGATCCCTACCGGTTAACATCTGACGCACTCAACCCAGGTGACAAATGAGGTTCAGCCGAATTCTGTCTCTGAGGGGACTACCTGATGTGAACTGAGGTTGATTGAAGAGAGTGCCAGGGTCTGCCCTGTCCCCCTTAGAGAATGGAGTCCGCCCAGGATGGGTCTGCCCCAACATTTCCCTCATCACCACTGGCATCATTCCCACAGTGGAACTACCTGGGCCCCGGCCCCTGCATTCTATATGTAGTATGTACACCACCTGCGTTCCCTCCTTCAAAAAGGTGCCCCATTTCCATGGAATTTTATGCAAAAAAGACCCCTTTTTTGTGGGAAAACGTTGACTTTTCAAGGTAGAAAAACACCCCTTTTTCTCACAAAATGCTGACTTTTTTTTAGCACCCCCCCATTTTCCCACTTTGAAAATAATTTGAGATATTTTCTCAATTAAACAGCATAAATTTTATACCTGTGTGTGAATATTTATTGGTAAAATAAAGGAGGGAAATCCTCTAAACTACAGAAGCATCCATGTTCTTCAAATTCCATGGAGTCAGCCCATAAAAACACCCCATTTTTCTCTAAACCATGGAGGTTATTTGAGAAAAATCCCCCCTTTTTCTTGATTCCAGGGACATTGGAATGAGATGGAAAATCACCCTTTCCCCCTGCTTTTGGGAACGCAGGTGGTGTACTTCTACCATAGAAAGTGCAGGGGCCGGGACCTGGGCATGATAAAGGCCACCGTCAGACACAGAGCTGCTCATGAGTAGCTCCCACCTCCCATTACAGCCGCCAGTGTATGGTCGGGGAACTATCCTGGGAAAAGGGCACTTTCTGATTATGATTACCACACTTGTCCTCACATCCATTGCGTTGAAGGGGGAAAGGTTGTCTGTATATGTCAGTGACTGTCATGGTATTTGCACAGCATTTCTTGCACTGTGCAGCAACCTTTACATGAAGGTAAAGTTTGTTCTTTAAAACGTAGCAGGTGTCTTGGCTTTTAGTAAAGTATATATGTTGGCCCTACAGACAAATGTCGATCTTCTCTTAGTGCTGTATTTCACAGTCTATATTCCTGATACATACTCTGGCACTCAGGAAAGAAACTTCCGTGTATGTTAAATGTATGTAGAAGAAGTTCTCCGCAGGAGCATCTCCTTGATAACAATGGAAGGGTAATTGGAGAGGCCGACAGAGGCCTTCGGGTCCAATCATCGAAGAGTGGTACATGTCCAATGAGGGCCGTTATCTGCTCCCGGTTTACTATAGTCCTTGTCACTAGACATTAATCCTGGTATAATGGCAGGGCCTGCCTAAATGACAATGGGTTATTCACTGGAATTAGTTGTCCCCATTCTGCCCTGCCATCCAGGTTAATGTCGCTCTTCACTTGTAGCCTTATGGAAATGGGGTATTGTTATAAAAGGATTCCAAGGGTGATTTACTCCTAAATTAAGCATGCTGCTCTTTCTCATAATAGAAAGTATTGTATTGTACACTGTCAAACATGTTTAGTTATATAGGGGACCTTTCCATTATTTTGTACATGTATGTATGCTTGTATACAGTCACTACATCAATCATTGTAGCCTTTTATTCATACCAACATTTTCGAGTCACAGCCATATGGTGTTGATGGTCAGGGACCCTAAGTCATTCTATCAGCAAACAAGCAGGTACCACCGATAGAGATTATCTCCACCCCAGAGATCATCCTCCAGACTGTTAGTGGTACATACGATGTGGTAAGTTATGTGAAAATTATAGATGACTACCATACTGGATGTTATATCAACCGCGTGGTGGCTCTCCCTCATGTCCACCCTAATCCCTATGGCTAGGGTTTCAGGACCATGGAGGTTTAGGGTAAGGGGGTAAAGCTGGTGTTGTGCTTAAGAAGCAGGGAGCACATTGATGTTCAGCTTTTGATTTACCATGCAGTATGGATATATCAAGCCCTGATTGATACATAACAGATGTATACACGATATGTGAAAGGAAGAAAAACGTACCTAGACTGTTTGAAGTGCATCCATTTAAATATTAACTTCAAGGTGCCTGGTCTGGTCCAAAGCCATGCTATTATCGATTGTAATTTGGATGTCTAAGCATACAGATGTTGCATTTTAACTTACTATCATGCCCCCCCCCCCGACAGACACACACCATTTGGCTAACGCAGGTGCCCTGTCCGAGCAAAACATAACACATCCCCGCTGCACTTAACCCCAGGACCATAGAACAGGGTCTGGTCTGTGCCTACATCGCAGGCCCCTAGCCACATTGCTCTCGACAGACATCTATAAAGGCACTTATGCACCTGTAACAGACCCTGAGATAGGCCTACCCGGAGGCCTACCTACATCTGGCACTGATACACAGCAGGCACTGACACACCTACAACATGCAGTGGCACACCTAAAGCTTGGTCTGACACACCTGCAGCACACACTCAGTCACCTACAGCTGGCACTCCTATGCCGATTACTTGCACACCTACAGTTGACACTCATACACCCATAGCACACACTCACACACAAACACTTAAACCAGCACTCACACACCTACAGCTGACACCCACACCCACAACACATACTCAAACACCCCAAGCTGGCACTCACACACCCACAGTTGGTACTCAAACACCTAGAGCACATACTTGAGCATTCACAGTTGTACACACTTGAATATCCACAGCTGGCACTCACACACCTACAGCACATACTCAAGCACCCACAACTGGCTCTCACACACCTAGAGTACACACCTGAGTACCCACAGCTGGCACTTACACAATTATAGCACATACTCAAGCATACACAGCTGGCACTCACACACCTTCAGTACACACTTGCGTACACACAGCTGGCACTTACACAATTATAGCACATACTCAAGCATACACAGCTGGCACTCACACACCTTCAGTACACACTTGCGTACACACAGCTGGCACTCACACGCCTACAGCACATGTATACTCAATGACCCATAGCTGGCACTCACACCTATAGCACATTTATACTCAAGCACTCACAGCGTGCACCCACACCTACATCACATACTCAAGCACCCACAGCTGACACTCACACACCTACATCACATACTCAAGCACCTACAGCTGGCACTCAAACACCTGCATCACATACTCGAGCATCCACAACTGGCACTCACATACCTACATCACATACTTAAGCACCCACAGTTAGCACGCACACACCTTCAGTTGCCACTTGCCATCTTAAGCACATACTGAAACACCTACATCAGGAATTCACAAACCTTCAGAGCCACTCGCGCACCTACAGCCCACACCCCTCAGTCTCCTCCAGGTCCACTCGGAAGTTCCCTCAGCCTAGGACATTGGCATTTCTCACGTCCCAAGCATGGTGCGCCCTCATTTATCATGCTGGCGCATGGTTCACATAGCATCACTCAAATATTGACGCAGGTTCCTGTGTATGTGAGGGGGGGGGCAAGTTATGTGCAGTGTTCTCAATCACAAACAAATACAGACTCACTCCCTGTTATTAATGCTCTCTGTAGGTGCTCTGCCGACAGCCGCACTCAGCAGGTAAACCGCCTGGGATCTGTTAATGTTCTCTGGGTGGACTTCAAAGTTATCCAACAGCCACAGACCAGGTCATAATCCAATGTTTTCTTTTTTTATGTGTGTGTTTTATCAACTTCTTATCGTAAACTTTATGCACAGCAAGACTTTTAAGTTGGCTGGGCTGTAGTAAAGTAGCAAGGAACGTAGATTACTCTTGTGTGCTCTGCTCATGACCTGAATCTTGATTCTTGATGGATATTTACACTGAGCGACAGACAAACGCACATTTACAATGGCAGTGGCGGATCCAGAAATTGAGCAGATATAGATGTACTGCAGATGTGTATTTTGTTATCCTTGAAATAATAATGAGGGGAAAAGGAAAAACATTGCTTATGATAATGAGACATATTGGCCTGTCATCTGGAGTGTTGCCCTGGGATATTCTTACTGTTATTAATAATATCCCTTGTACATGTAATATAAAAAAATGTATAGAGGATTCGTGTCTGTGTTGGCGTCTCCTCCTCCCCCATAGTCCCTGGTGCAGAACCCTGTAGGACATGTCTGAAACCTCCTCCTGCCCTATCAAAGCACTTGGGGTGAATTCCTAGCCACCAGGGGTTTTGTTGGCGCTGGCGTCGGCATTCTGGCTAATGCTGGCACGATTTCGGCACTCACGCAGTCGGACGCCGCCGATTGCTTCCAGCGCCGAGTAATTTGCTTATAGCTGCCCTCTCTTGGTGGAGCCGACCTCTGAGCCCAAGGCGGAAGAGTCTGATGCCCTGTGCAGACATCCTCGTCATGGTGTGAGTGGCGCCATTTGTAGTTGTCTGAATTTGATTGGGCATTCTGAATGGGGCAATTCAACAGGAAAGTATGAGAGTGGAATCCTCCAGAGGGCCAGCAAATTGAGTGGACTAGAATGGCATAATTGGCCTTATTACAAGAAGATAGAAATTAACCGGTATTTAGACCAGATTAACAAGGTATTTGTACATGAGAAAAGCCCCTCAATCTCCAGCACATTCATATATTTTCGGAATTATTTTTCTTCATACCTGTTAAATAAATTACACATGGGTCTAAGTATACCTGGTTTACACGCAGTACCATATTTCTAGATATCGCAATTCCGGTACATTGTACATAATAACATCCAAAGTTCGAAATCATTCTGCAGGCTCCATGCCGTTCCTGTCAATGAAAAGTATAGGATGCAGACAGACAGAAAAATCTACTACATGTACATATGGAATACCATTTGACTGCTTTTAAGCATACGAGGTGCCGAAGTTCAATATAACACACAACCTTTTAAACATGGAATTCGAGCATTATGTAACTACAAACTAGAACCCACCCAACATTATTTTCCTCAATGCTGGTTGTGATCACCATGTTCAGTAGCATTTTGTATTTTCATCAACACTAGAATATTACAGTGCTAGCTTATTGAGCCAGCATTGTCGCTATTTCATTGTGTATATGAGACACTATACTCACTACATTTCAGGGGATTAGTCCTATACGCTATACATATGTGTAGCTTTCTGTTCGTGACTTGAGCAAGAGCCGACAAGGCAAGTCTGCACAAACGATTGCATAATGACGTCTTTAATTCTAATAGTCCCATTTAGATAGTTATTTTTTTTAAAGGACACTCTCTTGTAATTGTATCCCACCTTTGAAATTTAGATTGGGGGGGGGGGGTTCTTCTACATTTACTGTAGTTGAGAGGCCTTCATAAGCTTATAAAAGGCAAGCCCGAGCCCGGAATCACCGGCACCTCCATCTAAGTAGTTGTTAGTTTTGATGTTTTCAAAAGCTGTAAATAAATCTGTATCATTTCCAGATAAATATTTTTCATGCGAAATAGATTTTCAAAGAAAAGAAATCTTAAGATAATACGTTTTGAAGTACAACTTTGTTTCTTTTTGGCTTCTTTGTTTCACTTTTTCTTGAGTAGCCTAAATATATGTATGAATATGAGCGACCAGTTATTATCATTGTATGAAATAGGAATAGGGAACATTGCACGCAGAGTCATTTTGTCACGGCTCAATATTTTGTGCCGACTTCATCATCCCCAGGTAACTAATACGTTTGGAAGATAACAGTGGGAGTATCGACGGGTATTCTTATTAACTGAGCACTAGAGTGTTTGTCAAGTTGGCGTTGCCCTACGTGGTGGGTACCTTAGATCAATATGTTTCTGTACAGCACAGATGCGTAGGAAGCAAATCTTCAATGGGGGGCCCGGCGAGGGCACCATCGCGACCACCTTGAATTGTTGGCTGATGCGTGATGGCGTCTATTTATCCGTATTTAGAATTCATATAGATAAGTGATTTTTGGTAAATTTTGGATCTGACTTTAGGCTCAGACCCCCATTCTACCTATGACATCACCATAATAATCAATTTGAGATGTAAAGTTTTAACTTCTTTTACATTGTGTTTATGAGTTCTTGGAAAATATTGGGGGGGCCCAGACATACTCAGGCCCCACCTCATTCATGATTTGGGGGGCCCAAGCCCCCCTGCCCCCCCCTTTTCCTACGCCCCTGCAGCAGAAGAGCTTATGGCCAAAATCCACTGGGCCTCTATGTTAACTGATTCGGGTATAAAAAATGCTATGCGAAGTGGAATAACAGAAACCCCACGGACGATTGGTATAAGTGATAGCTCCTAGGAAGGACACCTGGAAAATGTATAGCGCATAATGATATTGTGAATGGTGATTTATTTGAAGCTGATGTAAGTCAACAATGTACATTCGTACGGACGGTAACTACGTATCTTGGTAAGTTGCCAAGGTTACGTGTCATGTGCGCATGGCCCGCGCCATATTGTGCGGGGGACAGATTTGTAGATGCTTCAGTACTGGGGCCACCATTCAATGTCCATATTCTCCCAATGAGGGTACTTATGGCATTTTCATCCACCTACCAAAAAGTTATTACAGCGAAGATGATATCATGTGTATATTAAACTCAGTTGGAGGCAGTATGACAGCCGTATCATGGGTTTGAAATTTGGGCAGGGGTCCAGTGTAGCATTTTTCTTATGCGACGTAAGGGAGAGCGCCCAGCGCAGAGCACCAGTTTGTCCCCGGCATCAGGTGTGCCGACATCGGCACGTCACCAAGGTTACTGGACTTTTCGTCTCAATGAATTTTATGTAAATTTTAAAAGGATCACCAGTGACAACTTAATACATAAGGAAAGAATGATGAATTAGATAAAGATAGTTTATCTATTTCTGATATCTCAACCTTGTAATCTACAAGGTCACCCCTGCAATATAACATCCCTTTCTAATAAATCGCTGCAATCAAGCCAAGCCCGATTCACAGAACCTCACTGTCCCAATATCGGCAATATGGGGATTTGGGTAAGGTAGACCTGGATATAAACCACCCTTGCGATTACACAGCCATTACTCACATAGTGACATTTGACCATAAAGGAAAAGACGATCCCCAGGTAACTACAGTGTTCACTGTACGGAACTTTATCTCCTCAAATGAATGCTACACATACGTGTTCCTAACCCCTGCTTGCATTTTTTTGTCCTCTCCCCCATACTAGCACTAAATAGACCCACTGAGTCACCCTACGTGATATAACAATGTTTTAATTTGACTTTCCTATATGAAAACATTTTGTAATTGTTTCAATGCTTAAACAATGCAGCTCCTGATGCATTTGGTCTATTGTGACGTCATAGGCTGGAACAAAGAAGCCTTCTCCCTGTACTTATAATAGCTGGTATTCCAAAAAAACTATACCTGTAGAAACTACGAAGTAAGTTCGTCTTTTACTCTAATTGAAAATATGCAAAGGGTATGACCAGATTATGTATGAATGTTGCCAATAGCATTAAACGCTTACCAAAACTCTTATTATCAGTTTGAAGGTTAAAACATTGCTAAGTAAATGACTAATTCTTCTTGTGTTATTACCTATAGAGGCCAGATCCCACAAGGCGGAAAGGCTAAGAAATTCCTGTGGTTTAGGAGTGCAGGGTTCTCCTAGCCGATAGTGGGGGGGGGGGGTGATATCATCGAAGGAAGACATGAGAAGCTTAGAAGCCTTTCCAAACTCTCTTGAATTGGATAGAAACAAACATCGAACGACTTAGACAGTTGGTGGTCAGTGGGGAGGAGTTGTTAGAAGATCGGAGATAAGAGATAAGATAAGGGTCCAATGGAGGCCTTCTACTACTGACCCCTGATTTACAAATCTCTCTATTTTTCTTAAAGAGGTAATCTCTATTACTAGGTAGGCTGATTTTTTTTTCTTCTAAATTTCCTCAAGTTTAAATTCCTGATTTTTTTTAGATTTTATCAATGATTTTGTGAGTTTGAGAAATTCCTCTGTCACTTTCTATTACCCAGAGGTTTAGAGCCCCACTGCCTCTGTCCACATCACCCTCACACCAGGGGATGTTTCAGAAACGACTGACCTAGGTCTGTAGATACTTTCTGCTGGAAACTCTGATTATGACTGGGATTTATCAGAAACATAGAACATATGGATTTTAAAGGGAGGTCACTGCAGATATCTTTGAGATACTCTTAGAGAAAAGGTCATTCAAAGTCATAATGTTTGAGTAATTCGCCCAAACTACTGTCTTAAATTGCGACATCCAAGATACCCTGCATGAATCCAGATATAGGGGGATTACGAGTTACAAGAAATGTGGAAATATTTGAGCTTAATTATATCTGTAAGATTCCCACCTGCTCACTGTCATGAATCAGAAAATATAATTCTGCACCATTTTCTTGTGCTGTGGGATTTGACCTGAAGAAGGAGATGTATCTTTTCACACTTGAATCTATAGCTATATAGATAAAAGGTCAGATGGACCCAGACTGAGCAATCTACTGCACATGTTTTCCTACACTCCAATAACGCTCCCCATCGGTGTGTGGAATGCATGCACTCTTCACATGCAAGCATACTACTTAGTTTCCCTAAGATCTGCCAGGGCAGGGGCGTAGGAAAGGGGGGGCAGTGGGGCCTGGCCCCCCCAATAATGAGGAGGTTCCCTATAATTATAAGCCTATATAAAAATATAGAAGGCCCCCCCCCCGAGACCCCTGGGCCCCCCAATAAAAATTTGCTTCCTACGCCCCTGCAGGGTCAATTCAGATCCATACAGATCGAACGAGATATCATTTTATCATTTATAGGGATGATGATAGGGCTTTGCCCAACCCGAACTACTCGTGTTGTGTTGGTATCTCTAGTGATAAGCGAGCCAAAGAGCCACCCAACATATAAGTCGATACGAACCATTACACTAATACTAATAATGTACTTTTAAAGTCTGACACCCCTCGGAGGGTGTACGTACAGGACCCATCGTCCGAGTAGGCGGGTCCGCATATAGGAAGAGGGGTCTTAGTTAAATTTGAGGGTCTGAGTATATCAGTCATGTTCTAAAAGCACCAGAATGCACCGTATGGCTTCTCAATATCCGATGGGGGAGGTACCCCCCAAACCGCTACTTTATAAATGTGACCTCCATTTCCGTACTACAGGACTGGTAGAGAAATATCTCTGTAATGGCCATGGATTACTGACATGCTAATTGGACAAGAACACTAAGGGGCTTACTCTTCCCAGACTCCGGGCTTCTTAGTTTGTCTAGTGAATTCTCGAAACTAGTCTGATATTTTTTCAGAAGGTTTTCGACGGAGGCAGTTCAAAAGCATGTCGTATACTGTATTGAAAAATGGCCTTGGTCACACTCGGACTAAGGAGTCGTGTAACAAACACATGGTAAAATGCTATAATTTATTTCTGTTCAGTTCTTATTGTTTCTCCTTTGGTGTAGAGATTCTACAGTTGTAGGCAACAATTTCTGCGAGCTTAAGCAGTTTGCTAACCTACAATACTCAAGCACTGTACAAGCACGGGAGATATAATGACCGGGTATATTGTTATTATTATTTTACATGCTCCATGCATTCTGGATATCATGAATAATGGTTGAGCTTATACCTGAATCAAGTGTTTTATTGCATAGGACACATAACATTAAACAGGGGAGACAGTAATATGCCTACATAGAAGTTTTCTAGCCAAATCTTGATTTCCAGGACTTCTAAATATTTGGAGATGGTCATTCAAGCGTCCAAAGATTGGTCACTCTTATCTATGAAATAATGGCGAGGGCAACTTGTCGGGGTAGGTTGGAATGAGGATATAGAGGTCGGCATTTACCCAGTATCTACTTGCACATTCTAGCAGAATAACAACGTGTTCTCAGTAGACAAAGAATGCATGTGAACGTTGTTCACAGGGCAGCTGAGCAAACGCCTTGACCACAGAGGTAGTAGGTAAACGTACACAGGTAGGCACCTATTACACCTACGGCCACCTGCGCACTCTGGACAATAGTCTCTCATTTGAATTATTTATGGTTTGGCCCTTGTGAGCAGATTCTGTATATGACCTTCATAACTCATCTACATACAATACAGAATCCCATGCTAGTCTAACTGTACACTATGTTTGCCCACATTAGCTTGCAAGCTCATTATCAACGACAGTGTCATAGCAATTTGAAAATGGCTAACTTGTCTCACAGGGTCTATATTACAAGATTGAGAGGTTATTTTTGTGACAACAGCGGGATTTGGAAAGCACAACAGTTAGTTACAACCTTTGCAATTTGCAGTATACGCTTTGCTGCAAGGCTGCCAATCTGCAACTTAAGTCAACTTAGTGCCTGACTCAGACTAGGTACATTTGTAATCAGGTACAAATGTCGTGATAAAGCATCATCCAATGTATGTGTGAGGAATACTGGTACCTTAGGTAGCAGAGACACTTAGGGTGCAGACACTTAGGGTGCATGCCGGTGGAAACTTAGGGTGCTAGGACATGAAGGGTGCAAACCACAGGACATGTAGGGTGCAAGGACACATAGGGTGCAACGGCAGGACATTTAGGATGCAAAACAAACTGGTCTGGATTTGTAAACTGTGAACTATTCTGCCCCCCTCAGAGTGTCTGCCCCCCCCCCCCCAGAGGCTTGCGGCCAGGAGTCGGCCTCTCGTCGGCAGTGATAGTGGAATTAAAAAGATTTGGGATTAATAGTGAACCAAATAATCATACTCCAAGCTCTAATAGAACTAGAAACAATTAAAGGGCTAGGGATACTATCCCTACACCGTCAGTCGGCAGTTTTGTTGTGTATACAAAGATGAAATCACCAGCCTCTAGCCCTACCACTGATTTTATTCCCCATAGGCTTGTACCATAGAGATAAAATCAGTGGTGCAAGCTAGAGGCATGTGATGTCTGTTCAGAGGGGACTCCCTAAGGACAGATGGGCTATAGAACGACTGCACCCTAAGTGTCTTGGTATTTTCACGCTGCACCCTACCTGTCCTTTTTGTGCACCCTAAGTGTCTGCTACCTAAGTGTCTTCGCACCCTACATGTCTGCACCCTAAGTGTCCTTGCACCCTAAAGTACCTGTTACCTGTGTGAGCCAGGCAGAGTGCGGATATGACAGCACCAATAAATAATTTGGTTTTTGAAGCAAGAGGGTGATCCTAAAAGAATGAGAGCTCAGCACACAACTGCAAGACCGGAACGCAACCCAGCTGCTTCTTTATAATGCCTATATACAGTTCCTAGAATAAGCACCATTTATGTATTTCAGTTCAAGCCTCTGCTGCGATTGTGTGTTTGAATCTTTGCCTGCCATGGGCTGAACTTGAAACTGGTGGTTCAGCTCGATGTTATATGTGTATGGATGTAAACCTTCCCATATGTCAGCATCAAATGTTCCACAACACACTTTTCACCTATGTTCAAATGCCATGTAGATCATCTTTGATATAAAATATAAGACCATCATAAGATGATATTATGGCCCTAGAAAAGGCTTACCAAAATAGTTTAAAAACGCAATGCCCTTCGATACTATATACATAAACCTTGACTCGTTTCCTAGTGACAGCAATCTGTGAAGAAGAGCAGCACATGGGGTGTATCTTTTAGGGATGGGTATTTTCACTGTGTTGCCCGTGAGAAGGCTATGGCTAATATGCGGTAATGGTCTCTGCCACCCTTTAAGTTCTTCAGGCCCCATACAAGAGCACGTTGTAAGAGAGTGCTCCCATTGGAAGCCTCTCTGAGCTGCTCAAGATGTCCACCAGATACAACCACCATGTGTAGCAATAAGGTGATGCCTTTAAAGAACCATCCAAACGTCTGTATTAAATGGACGTCATGTATAATGGAAATATGATTTAGCTACATAGTGTTGTAGAGTAATATCCAGCATGGTTGTGTATGGGAATGATGTAGTGATGCAGCGGCCCCAGTTAGTTATGTAATAGAGAATTTACCACATATGAGATCATTTACAAATATAATGGATAATGGTTGATGCACATAATGTCAGTTTGATACAGATCACATTTGGATGGTCTGCCCATATCTGACGGTGCATGTACAACAAATCAGGATATCGTATTGAGACATATCACGTTTGTACGGATCTGTGTCTGAGACGCCTTACTCTTGGCGTGACTCGCAACAAATCTTGTATTGCCGAAAAAGAAGACATACTATTATGTCAATGGCACGAATTAATTGAGTGTTACACCATCAACGTATTTTCATTCAATTAGGGCCTACATGTAGGTCTATAAGACCTTTTCCGCAGTTGCCTCGCATTTACTGCCATCAGCCTCTTAGAGCCTCTGCTGCCATTATAGTATCTACCATAGAAAATGTATACGGTCGCTGATGTATCTGAAAGGTGTTGATAGCAATGTAGAATAGAAAGTGCCAATATGAGTGTCGTATTAGTGTTCCGGATTTACATATTTTCCTGGATATTGACCTTGTGTTAAGTCAAAAAATAGTTGTAGGATGCACAAACCTGCACCCAAGTGTTGGCACAATGGACATGCACCTCCTGCATACCTTATACACCCGTCCCCTAGAAGGCCAGGCTTGGACCAAAGCAAAGTTATTATTTGAGTGGGTGAAGCTGGGACGGGGGTAGGTATAGTTTATTGTTGTGCAAGCTAACGACTACTTTGAGGTAAACTTACTTTTATTCACAGGAAGATAAAGGCTTTTACTAAGCTTTTTGGTATTTGGCATCACCTGAACCTGCTCCCGCTGCTGGGGGTTTCTTGTTAATTTAGAAGTGAGATGATCATACACGATTCCACTTCACAATCCCTTCCATGGGATTATTCTTCCTATTTTACTATAACACAATGAGTGCTTAGTAATAGTATTTGCCAGGCCATCAAAGGAAGCATTTCGCGCCCCAAACTTCTAACTCGATTACTGAAAGTGGTTTGGACTTGACGAAAAAAAGTCGACAAATTGCAAGATTTTATAGTTTAATTTTCAGACTTTGGTCTCTTCTAGTGAGCGTGGTTTTAGTTTGGAGTCTCCATTTTCCTATCGAGCACGCCGCAGTTGAAGTCATTGCCACCTTTTGTGTCTTGTTTGATTGGGGACCCTTGGCTTCGTTTTTCTTATCATGACTGTACATGCATAGCGTGTTTTACATTATCACAAGGAGACTAAATTTGAACAAGCACACAAGGGACTGGTCAAAGTGTGACATTTCCCTCACATTGACTAAACTGTTAGAGGAAGCAGGGGTGGGCATATACCAAAGCGCTGGAGCAAATTGTTGTAGCGAGGTTCAAGGGGATTGGGTTGAAAACCAGTACCTACCCTAAACAAAATCTAATTGATCAGATTTTTCTATTTTTTGGGGGGTGGGGGAGAAAGGGGTTGCCTTATACAATTGGGGGAGAAACAACAGCACTCTGCCAACTCAGGATGAGAAACAAAAAGAGCCCTTAAAAATGATGAAATTGTTGAATTTTAAGGAGCCAAATGGTGCAATATCATACTTTTTGTGGACGATTGATAACTTTGTATCCTACATTTTCTAAGACCACCCCCAATATATATGGTAAAATGATATTTTATTATCTGCAGGCATCACAAGATTGACCCTGACTGACTTTTAAAATGTTAGTGTCCTTGAGGATTTAGGGAGGCAAATTTCACAGGTAAGATACACAGGATTATTCGTTCATAGAGATGAAATAACCCCTGATACGTTTTAGGGAATAAGTGAGAAGCAAATTGGTGCAATAATTCTTTTTTCAGATGTCTCTCTTAGATGTTGAGATTAAAGAAAGTTTTCAGATTCGATCTTTAAAATGGTTAGGGAGTGGTCATTTTTTATCAACAGGGGGGCAGTGGGTTTTCGCTAGGACGCGCGGAATTTTTTTTACGCCCCCCTTGGCAGCAATCAAAATTTTTTGGAGACGCAGAGAGTTTTTGTGCCCCTCTTTAATCTATATTATAAAACGGCTGGCAGTGCTCTGCTGCACGATAGAAGTGACCTTGAGTGCATTATAGGAGTGTAGTGCACACCTGAGCAAGGTCACCATAGCTGTAAAGCAGTAAATGGCCATTAATTGATCTAGACATACCTTGATTGGGTACTTAAGTGATTGGAATGAAATTTACAATGTTTTATAAAGACAATAGACAACTCCTTCTTCACATCTCAACTGTCTGTTTCCTATAATGCACTCAGATGCATTCATGCATTAAAGGACAACAGACAGTCTTGATGTGAAGAAGATTGTTGTCTATTCTCAATAGGCCCCCTATCTACCAATATATAGGGGGCCTATTCTAAGGGACAATGGACCATAAACAAAATTGTAAAGATCATAACTTTCATTCTAATTGGAATATTTACAAAATTATTTCAGATTTAGAAGCTCAGATTATACCCCATGGCCCTGTCGCATTTTCTAATGTCTCTGTCACACATTTATACGACATTGCGACAGGTTGGCACCCCTGGGAAGGAAATGAGGATTTTCATTATGAGCCATTTGGACAGTTGTGCTTGTGGGATCGCAGGAGACACTTGTAAGTGTGGAATTGTTGACGTGATTACTATCTTTATGATTTATGACATATGGTTTATCGCCTATTAGAAACATTTATGCTTGCAGGTATTGTTTCCCCTCAAACTATCCTCCATACCCTTCTCACACATTATTGGCCCAGGGTATCCCCTGGGCTATTGGAGCCGGGTTTTCAGTCAGATCCACAAATTTGTAATCACCAACTTTAGGGTGTAATCATTCAGTGATATACTGTTAGTTTACACATATTTCAAAAGCCAAAGGAAAGTTTCAAATCTCATCTATCAGACAACATTTTGTCCTTTATGGTGAGTGATGTCTTTCTCTAGGAAAAAAGCTGCTGTACTTACGTCATGTTTTTGGGAGCTATACTGACTACAAGTCCTTTAACCATTGGGTCTATGGGTCAGATAGATTTTGGCAATGAAATTAGCACATGGAGTCCTATGGGTAATCACCAAGTGAGACACTTTTTTTCAGCAGGCAATGTTTATAGTGTCCAAGCTATACACATAACACATTGGGGACTGAGCGATAAACTAAGCATGCTAAGGATAAAGTTTTCTGTGGGGGCTAGGTGTCCAGGGGGCCAGGTGTCCAGGGTCTAGGTCTCCGGGGGGCCAGGTGTCTGGGGGCCAAGTGTCCAGGGGCCAAGTGTCCAGGGGCCAGGTGTCCGGGGGCCAGGTGTCCGGGGGGCCAGCACACCAGGGGGCCAGCAGTCCAAGGGGTTTAGTAAGAGAAGATTATGCCAGACTGGTGTCAGTACATTATATAGATAATAGTCTCTATTTGTAAGTAATTAGTCAATATTTTGCAAGTGCTGATTCCTGTGACCCTACAGGGTTGATAGAGGGTTTTATGGTACCTACCCTGAGCCTTCTGTGCTTCAATGCACAATGCCCAATTTTTATATTGGCGGGAGGTTGTAGACCCTGGGCCATATGTGATATATATCACACGTTAAATCTTGTTAAACTCCCAAAGGACTGATCAGCAGACAGTTGACCATGGGTCTAATGTAGGGCATTGGTCAGCGATCAGAACATGCCTATTGCGGCTTCATCCCTCTTCTCCCCACAACCCTGCCAACCCCCACAGGCAAGCCCATTCCACTCCTACCCCCTAATACCATCAGATCACGGATAATGACGTTTGTTTGAAGTCCCTTTGGTGGTCTCCTCTCTGTCGTCCTCTCCCCTAGTCTTCCACCATGACCTGAGGTAGAAGCCTTACTTCCGGTGGCTTCTTCCTGCAGGTGCCTCTAATGCCATCCATCCCTCTCCCTTGGAAACAAACACGTAGCCACCCACTCGTGCACACACACGGGGACGTAGAAAGTGGCCCTACCACTGCCCCCGACCAACCCTGCTCCACACTGCCTACCATAGTCTACCTCACCCTCCCTACCCCCACTGATCCTACCATCATTGACTCTCCACCCACCTGCCGATGGCGCTGTCGCAGTTTTATTTAGCGCCCGGGCAGCATTACTCCAGGTGCCAGTCTCCCCACTCCCGGGGAGGCGTCTTCTTTTCATGGATGGAAGTCAGGGCGGTGTGTTTAGGGGTGGGTGTCCATGGCTCCAGTAAAAGTGTGTAGGGCCTACTTGCTTTAACTGTACTACAGATTCTGATGAAGATTTGTGTGTTCGAAAGTCCATCAAATCATTTTCATTGCCTTATATTTACAGCCAAGAGAATATGTTAGGTTGTGGGTTGGATATATCGATTTCCTGGTTAGCTCAGTTGGTAGAGCAAAATTTTCCAAAACCAGGGGGCCTGTGTTCAATCCTATCCTAGAATGCATTGGATACGAGACCAAAATCGGGATTTTTTTGTTATACAACTAGTTCAGCCACGGGAATTCACAGTCTTAACCACAGGAAATCAGGGAATACCTGGGAATACAGCAAGGGAGGCGTCTTCTTATCATGGGGGTCACTCCTGGGAGGCGTCTTCTTCTCATAGGGTTGATTTCCTGATCACCACCTAGATAAGGGCTGGGGATACTGGACTGTTCTGCTGCTGCTGTATATAAACACACATTAAACCATACATTGTTTTTGATAGGGAGTGACCATGATTTTTAACAAGCGGAGTGTGGAACAAAATTTTAGATCCCGCTTGAGTGGTGCCCACCAAATTTCAAAGAGGGGGGAATCAAAAGTTTTCAGATCCCTCCGATAATGTTAAAAAAAAGATCCACAACTTTTGTTAATAAATGACAATGCCCCCTGGAAGCCCCCTTAACCGTTTAACCTTTTAAGTGTTGATAATGTATCATGGTCATTGGTCGGCATGCTGCACTAATGAAATGCTGGTGACCACTCACCAGCACTGTGTGGTGCACATATGCGCGGGCACTGACACATTCCTCTGTTAAATTATCAACCTGTGAAGCACGGGATAGCCACTTAGTACCACTAAAGTGCTGTAATGATGTCAAAGGAATTTTTCATCTCATCACACCCTATAATGCTTATTGTACTATGATAAATATAATTAATTTATTGCGATCTAATATTTGACTCAATGCTGCATACCTTGAAATGGGGAATTGCCATGCACTATCATTACATAAATGTATTTCATTGTAATAAGGCCCCAGAATAAGGTCAATGGACGGGCCCTACCAGCACTCAAATGCTTAGAAGTTATGTTAATATACAATAAACTGCTTTAAAAAAAGTGAAGCCCACTATTCTCCAGAAGCACAGCCCCTCCCCCATAAGTAAAGGGCACTATCCCCCAAAACACAGACCCCTAACCCACAGGAATGTACCTCCAACCAGCCCCTAAGCTTCTCAAAAACAAATAAGGCGTCTTTCTACACCAGTGCGCTATCTGATCATGGAGGGTTTGTCCCAGTGTAAGAATGCGCCAACGTCATCTCACCATGATGAATCTGAGACTGGAACAGCGCCAGCAGATTCTGAGGGGTCGGATCGACTCGACTAATCGGCCCTGATGACAAGGGCCGCCACCGGAGATGGCAGTGGCCACGGGCAGAGGGCAGGCGAGGGCAGGAGCCGGGCCTGCGGTCATGGCTTCCGCCCCTTTGTTGGGACACTAAGCTGCCGTACGAGGCCTGCTTAACTTGTATGTGCAGCCGCAGCCCTAGTGCAGTGCCAGGAAGGCAGATAGGGAGCTGTTCGTAAAACAGTGTTTCATGTTTCACATTGGGATGTCCCCCTGCGACAGTGGGCATACCAGATTCGTAAAAGACGACAAAGCTGGGGTTTCTTGTGGCTTGGGGTGATCATGTGGGCAGCTGGTGTCCATATGTGATCAAAGGCCGTGGTTTGTCTGGCCCTGCCTATGGTACCAGGCAAATAAAAGAATACTTGCTATCCTTCGAGAAGAGTAGGGGAATAAAGCCCTGGTAGCGGTTTTCCCCATCAACCCTCCTCACAGATTCGGTCATTCATCTCATGGATTCGGTCATTCATAGATTCGGTCAGTGTTGTGTCGGGCAAGCAGCATACATAAATACCTGTCCAAAAAGAAAAAAAAGGACTTAATGTCTGAGTTCCTCGATGGCCCCTGGACATAAAACTAAACAAACAAACATTGGGATGACCCCTGCTCATTGTACGCAGTCCCATCACTATCCCCCAGTGCACAGGCTTGTCAGCCACACTAGCACATGCATTAACCCTAGACTGTTATCTCTCTATAGTCACTAAGCCACACTGCCCATCTTACAGATATACATTGTAGATTCATATTTGGTCATTTCTACAGGGAACAGTTAAGTAGAATTTTCAACAGTCCCATGCTGCTACTGAGATGGGTCACGAAACACCTCTAAAATCATATTGTAGTTTGACTGCATGTCAAAGTGGCTTCCCGGTTGGCGAAGTTAAAAGATGCTGTATATTACATTGCTTCATAAAAAGCTACATGTAGCGAGGAACTCTAGATAAAAAAACAGTTGCCCTTATTAATTCATTTGGCGTGGGTGGCCGCTCTTTAACTATTGGCACATCTGGTCACTGTTGTAATTCTACCCATGATTAATCCATAGACCACCTGAGACTGAACTTTGGACTTCTTTTCCTCTGCGAAATGTCACACAAGCATGGATAGGGGCGCTGCGACTGGTCATCTCAATTCAACAAAAGAGCAGTGTAGATGTGACTATAGTGTAGGCAACTGGCTACCATATACCAGTCCACTAATTATGCTGGTATAAAGATTATATCTCATAGGTACTTTGATACATGTATACCTTTCTCTTTTTTTTCTTTCTTGGGTGATTAGGCCCTACTATATAAATTGTGGTTAATCGTGCGGTGTTGCTTAAAAAGCTATGTAGCATTGTTTAAACTTAAATGCCCGACGATGCCAGGACAATGTTTCTTAGGGACAACATAAATGTTACTGATATTATTCATTACCAAGAAAAAGCTGAGGCTGTTACTATAGTGGGAGAGACTTTTTTTCAACATGTGCAACAACTCTGCACTGTCTATTTTTATTCTATGGTCTTAGACAGACCATAGAATAGTTACAAGAACTATGTTCACCGATGTTGAATCGCCCTTCTAGTGTAGACTTGTCATGACCAAGTCTCTAGCCTAGCCACATATTGCCCTTTTTTACTCATAGGATTACACATAGGGTTGCACAGGGACCAACCTATCCTTTTAATGTTGGCTGTTAGTGCTTGGACAAAGAAAGTCTACTCACCCTGGATATAGCTGTGAAAACCCATGTTAACCCTTTAATGCAATGGTGTCTGTTTCTATAGGGGTATACATAGGGCAGTACATAGGGTTTATGATGCATTGATTCACACTGTGATCCTTACAGGATTAGTTGGCTGTCCAGGGGCCGCACATACTTCCCTATGGCCACCAGCACCAGTAGAGACACCCAATACCCCCCCTCTAGGGCGTGTTTTAATTGTGTTTTTCACACCTCCCACAGCCCACATTACCTGTAGAGGCGTCCTAAGGCGTGAAAATGCGGCCCTAACACGTCTCATTGCTATACAATCACTACCATAGCCCACATTACCTGTAGAGACGTCCAGTTTAGTACCTGTACAACGCCAATAGACTCCTGAAGCAGTTCTACTGAGCCCTAACCATCTCACACAGTTTAGTACCCGTATCACTCCAGATAGAGGTACAGCATTGTATTTGGCCATGAAATAAATTATTTGTCCTTAAAAGATCGCTAAATAGGCCTAAAATATCGCTAGGTTGGTATAATAGACTCTACACATTTTTATTAGCTGGGAGACCCTTAGACCACCTGTCATTTTATTCCATAAGGTCAGCGTGATGCACCAATGCATTTATTTGTCCTTAAAAGATGGCTAAGTTGGTGATAACTTTGTTCCCATTGTGCATATTTGAAAATAAAGACCGCCATGATGTTCGCCAGCTTGAGCTACCCTTTATCTATAGGTCACACTATGGGAAACTCCTATTATTAAGGGAGATACGATTTATTTTTTAAAACTGCCAGTTCTTGGACCTCTCTGCCAGTGCCTGGACTGGCGTCTGCCCCCGCGTCCCAAAAAAAACTATATTTCGATCCATTCCTTCCTCAAACCTGCCCTTTTTCGCCGGTGACACTTAAAACAGATAGGTTTTGGCTGGAGGTAGGGCGCAGGTGGACCAGCTCAGGCCGAAAAGGCTGCAAGTCAAAAAAATTATTTCGCTTATTCTTTTCTGAAACAAATCTTTTAGGGGGGCATGTCCTTTAGGGGGACAAAACACCCCAGATTGATACCAAACATTCCATATCCGCGCATATTATTTGCATAATTAGCATAATTATGCAGTATCTTGGTACTGTTCAATATAATATAGATATGTTCCATTGGTCCCTTATAGAATTCATATGCTTGCAAGTATAAACTACTGACTGCACCTAGTGACAAGTGGAATCTGAACAGTAGAAAAGAAAGACCCCTCCTCTACCTTTGTATAGCATCAAACAAGTTGTTCAATGGAGGCAGCCATTGCTTGATCAGATGCTTAAACCTTTTTCTGCAATTAGTCAATATTTGTCAGTAATCATTCACTATTTATCAGAAATAGTCAATATATGTCAGTAATTACTCTCTATTTGTCAGCAATCATTCAATATATATTAATAATTACTCACTTTTTGTCAGCAATTAGTCGATTTATGTCAGTAATTGCTCACAATTTATCAGAAATTAGTCAATATATGTCAGTAATTACTCACTCTTTTTCAGCAATTAGTCAATATATGTCAGTAATTATTCACTATTTATCAGAAATAGTCAATATATGTCAGTAATTACTCACTCTTTGTCAGCAATTTTTCAGGATATGTTAGTACTTAGTCACTAGATATCAGAAATTAGTCAACACATGTCAGTATTTACATACAATTTGTCAGCAATTAGTCAATATATGTCAGTATTTACTCACTTTTTGTCAGCATTCAGTCAATATATGCCAGTACCTCCTCCTATGTCGGTAATAATGCAGTGTTTGTGAGCAACTATTCAATATATGTCAGTAATTAGTCACTATTTGTCAGCAATTAGTTAAAGCATAGTTTAGCATAGCACATAGACCACAGTTGCCCATAGATCATTTTAGGGCAATGCCCTATCCTTAGACATTTTATAGAAGTTTCTGTCAATTTACAATCATCTTAGCTCCAGGTACTAATGTCATATATCATATTTCTGTAATTAGACTGCAATGGCCTGTCTGCAAATACCAGTATATCTGTTATTGTAGGTAACTGGGCACTGTATATATTACGAAAGGATTGTATTGATGTTGACCAGTGTCTGTTTACTATAGAACCTGTCTTCAATCCCGTACAATCCCTTGCTTGCAGTCGGGGTTATAGGATAGGGATGGATAGGAGGGGACTAGAGCAAACTTTTCAAGAAAAGGTCACTTATTTTGTGTCCCTCCTCCAGGAGATTGGGAAAGGCAGTGCTGGGAGTGACTGATGACCCATGTATGTCAGAGGTGAGAGCGCGGCAGGCCAGCCTAATATAAAGCTGGAGTAGAAGCTGATGTGTATAGATTTAACTTCCTGTCAGCAGGAACATGGAAGCAGAGCTAGTACGGTATCCAGGCACATGGCCTATAAGACAAATGGCCTTAAGTCTTATAGCCCCACGTCATATGGCCGAAAAAAAAGTGGCCGAAAAGACAGATGGCCGAAAAGACAGATGGCCGAAATTTCTTTTTTGTCTTGTATCTGTACCATAAGACCCCCATACCACACCATACAACCCCCATACAGCACCATACGACCCCCATACGACCCCCATACGACCCCCATACTACACCATATGACTCCCATACCACACCATACGACCCCATACCACACCATACGACCCCATACCACACCATACGACCCCATACCACACCATACGACCCCATACCACACCATACGACCCCATACCACACCATACAACCTCCATACGACACCATACAACCCCATACCACACCATACGACCCCCATACCACACCATACAACCCCCATACCACACCATACGACCCCCATACCACACCATACGACCCTCGGGGGGGCACTGACCCTCTGTTTGGGTACCAACTGTGGTAGCAACCCCACGGAGCGGTGGCTGTCGATGAGTCAAAGGGGAGAAAAAGGGGGGCTGTTAGCTGAATTACATCTTGAAATTAAGGGGCTGTTAATACCTTTCATGCCTTGTATGGAACGGAAGTAACTTGAATATTCCATGTTATTTCATGTTGATATGCCCGAGATATTGACAGCCCATAGCTTTACCATTGCAGCTCCGTATCTCACACCCCCTGTGCGATAACCCGCGAAAATATCACACGCCGAGGTCATGTGACCATTTGATGACGTCATAGCTCCAAGATGGCGATGTAAACAGTGCGCACGGGGAGTCATTCTGGTAAATTTGATTCTATTTATCTGATTTAGATGAAAATAACATGAAATAAATCTTCGGGCGGAGTGCGATACGGTACAATGCTGCTCGTGAAGAAACCCATCGTAATTCCTCAAACTCGTGAACCTTTGCTAATTTATCACTCCAGGGCTGTGAAATTCCTGAGTATTATTGTCAAAGAACCTTGATTTACATGGAAAAGGGCCCCGAAAAGGGGGCTATTAAGAGACTCAGTGCCCCCCGGGATACGACCCCCATACCACACCATACGACCCCATACCACACCATACGACCCCATACCACACCATACGACCCCATACCACACCATACGACCCCATATCACACCATACAACCCCCATACCACACCATACGACCCCATACCACACCATACAACCCCCATACCACACCATACGACACCATACCACACCATACGACCCCATACCACACCATACGACCCCTATACCACACCATACGACCCCATACCACACCATACGACCCCTATACCAGTTCAGCTGCCGCATCGCACTCCAACCTACGGGCGTCGTGCGATACGGCAGCTGAACTGCACGTGAGAAATTCTCCCCCTCGTGAACATTTGTCTATGTATTGTGTGGTATGGTGTGGTATTGTGTGGTATTGTGTGGTATGGTGTGGTATTGGTGTGTGGTATAGGTGTGGTATTGGTGTGGTATAGGTGTGGTATAGTGTGGTATGGTATGGTATGGTGTGGTATTGGTGTGGTATAGGTGTGGTATCGTGTGGTATTGGTGTGGTATGGTGTGGAATTGGTGTGGTATGGTGTGGTATTCATGAGGTATGGTGTGGTATGGTGTGGTATTTGTGTGGTATGGTGTGGTATTGGTGTGGTATGGTGTGGTATTGGTGTGGTATGGTGTGGTATGGTGTGGTATTGGTGTGGTATGGTGTGGTATGGTGTGTGGTATGGTGTGGTATGGTGTGGTATTTGTGTGGTATGGTGTGGTATTGGTGTGGTATGGTGTGGTATTGGTGTGGTATGGTGTGGTATTCATGAGGTATGGTGTGGTATGGTGTGGTATAGGTGTGGTATAGTGTGGTATGGTATGGTATGGTGTGGTATTGGTGTGGTATAGGTGTGGTATCGTATGGTATTGGTGTGGTATGGTGTGGAATTGGTGTGGTATGGCGTGGTATTCATGAGGTATGGTGTGGTATGGTGTGGTATTTGTGTGGTATGGTGTGGTATTGGTGTGGTATGGTGTGGTATTGGAATGGTATGGTGTGGTATGGTGTGGTATTGGTGTGGTATTGGTGTGGTATGGTGTGGTATGGTGTGTGGTATGGTGTGGTATTTGTGTGGTATGGTGTGGTATTGGTGTGGTATGGTGTGGTATTTGTGTGGTATGGTGTGGTATTCATGAGGTATGGTGTGGTATGGTGTGGTATTTGTGTGGTATGGTGTGGTATTGGTGTGGTATGGTGTGGTATTGGTGTGGTATTGGTGTGGTATGGTGTGGTATGGTGTGGTATGGTGTGTGGTATGGTGTGGTATTTGTGTGGTATGGTGTGGTATTGGTGTGGTATGGTGTGGTATTGGTGTAGTATGGTGTGGTATTGGTGTGGTATTGGTGTGGTATGGTGTGGTATGGTGTGTGGTATAGGTGTGGTATGTGGTATGGTGTGGTATTGGAGTGGTATGGTGTGGTATAGGTGTGGTATGGTGTGGTATTGGTGTGGTATGGTGTGCAATTGGTGTGGTATGGTGTGGTATTCATGAGGTATGGTGTGGTATGGTGTGGTATTTGTGTGGTATGGTGTGGTATTGGTGTGGTATGGTGTGGTATGGTGTGGTATTGGTGTGGTATTGGTGTGGTATAGTGTGGTATGGTGTGGTCTGGTGTGTGGTATGGTGTGGTATTTGTGTGGTATGGTGTGGTATTGGTGTGGTATGGTGTGGTATTGGTGTGGTATGGTGTGGTATTGGTGTGGTATTGGTGTGGTATGGTGTGGTATGGTGTGTGGTATAGGTGTGGTATGTGGTATGGTGTGGTATTGGAGTGGTATGGTGTGGTATAGGTGTGGTATGTTGTGTGTTATGGTAAGGTATGGTGTGGTATTGGTGTGGTATAGGTGTGGTATGGTGTGGTATTGGTGTGGTATGGTGTGGAATTGGTGTGGTATGGTGTGGTATTGGTGTGGTATGGTGTGGTATTGGTGTGGTATGGTGTGGTATTGGTGTGGTATGGTGTGGTATTGGTGTGGTATGGTGTGGTATTGGTGTGGTATGGTGTGGTATTGGTGTGGTATGGTGTGGTATTCATGAGGTATGGTGTGGTATGGTGTGGTATTTGTGTGGTATGGTGTGGTATTGGTGTGGTATGGTGTGGTATGGTGTGGTATTGGTGTGGTATTGGTGTGGTATGGTGTGGTATGGTGTGGTATGGTGTGTGGTATGGTGTGGTATTTGTGTGGTATGGTGTGGTATTGGTGTGGTATGGTGTGGTATTGGTGTGGTATGGTGTGGTATTGGTGTGGTATGGTGTGGTATTGGTGTGGTATGGTGTGGTATTGGTGTGGTATGGTGTGGTATTGGTGTGGTATGGTGTGGTATTCATGAGGTATGGTGTGGTATGGTTTGGTATTTGTGTGGTATGGTGTGGTATTGGTGTGGTATGGTGTGGTATGGTGTGTGGTATAGGTGTGGTATGGGGTGTGGTATAGGTGTGGTATGGTGTGTGGTACAGGTGTGGTATGGTGTGGTATGGTTTGTGGTATAGGTGTGGTATGGTGTGGTATGGTGTGGTATATTTCGGCATGGTGTGGTACAGTGTGGTATGGTCTAGTTCATTAGAATTTCGGCCATTTGTCTTTTAGGCCATATGTCTTTTGGGCTATGTGACTTTTCGGCCACATGTCGTTTAGGCCACATGGATTTCGGCCATATGACCACAGGCTATTTGACTATAGGCCATTTGTCTTAAGGGCCATGTGCCATGGAACCGAGCTAGTACAGCTCGAGTAAATAGACCGTCCTATATACCCGGCACCAGACTACAGTTACCTGGTACTCAACCAATCTGCAGATGCCTCAAGGCCCGTGTAACTGAACTTGGGTCGCCAATGATCTCTTCTGTGGAAATGGTAAAAGTGTGGACGAGAGGAAGCTAATGTGTGTGTGCAATTACATTGACTCAGTCTTTGATGGAAAGAATTATAATCAACCTTTTTATAAGTATGTATGCAGTACAGTGAATGTACCTTTTAGGTAAAATGGTAGGTGGAAAGTATAACTTAAACAATTACAAAGAGGTAAGGTTTCATTGTAGACCTGGTGCTGATGGCGTATGTTGTAAAAGAAAAGGTCATTATGCGCAGGATCACAATTGCTATCTTCATTATAAAGGCGTCTGCACAATGCGTAATTGCTTCTCCCTTCCTCAGTCATACTTGATAGGAGATGTATCTCTGTGCTCTTTATTTCCACCTAGACCTTGCAGCTAGCACCTCCCATCCCAATTACAGTAAATGGTGTTTGTGTCTCTACATTAGGTTCTCCATTCTCCACCTCGCATCTTCAGATATCAGTTCCCATTTACACATTCAGATATAGCCTACACGTTTATCTGCTTGTTTAGTGAAGCATATATTATGTGAACGCATTTTCCCCATTTATTTGTATACGAATTATCCAGGCATGGCTGTAGGTAAATCTTTATGATAATTACAATTGCATTATTTCTCGTTGTCGTAAGTACTGACCGTTATGCTCTTGGTAATTTTTAAGTGGTAAAGCCCACCACAGGCAAACATATCATTAACGGTATCCAGTACCTGGTATCAATTGTCATGCAGTGTAGTATATCTCATGCCAACAGAACAAAGGACATACTTTATTAATAAGAGTTTCACAATAAAAAATATTAGGTGTGTCTTATTGGATATGATTGTGAGTGTTTAAAGTAGTGAATCTGTTAACCATGGAATAACTCTCGCTAACGTTGTGCAAAACCTCTTTATGCTATTTTGTGCTTGTCAAAGTGGGAGCCGGTGTCATACACACTATATTCTAGGCACCCAGAAGACTATAATACATTTTGTAGAAAGTTCACCTGTAGTTCATGCTGTAATCTTGCTGTCTTCTATGGGAACTATTAATCGAGTCGGAGCCAGTCGGAGCTGGAGTTTCGCCATACCCATTACTGACAAAAAGTCCTTTCCTTGGCAATGTGAGTAATGGATCTTAGACAGTCCTTTGCAGAAACCCCCCCCCCCCCAGTAATGACATTGAGGTTTGGTGTTTGAAGATTGAGGCTGGGATATTAGGCGTCCAAAACATTAACCGTTTGTTGTACAAGGTCCTCATAATGACAGCTCCTACTCCACCTTCCCCGAGCCGTCAGTAATGGAAACCATAAGAGGCATGGCCCAATGTATCTTACCTAAATTAGGCCATTTTACCATATCTTTCATCTTCACACTGGTTGAGGCTATGAATTTCTCAATACATGATACATGACACAAACCAGGTCAGACCCTAGAATTTCCCTTTTCTGTGTCAATCTACATGATGCGGGAATTTCTTTTGCTTCCCAGACACAAAAGTAAGTAAGTAATTCAGGTAAATGATGCGTCCGTCCCATTTGAACATTTTAAACCCAACTTTACAGATAAATGACTATGTATCAACGTTTGTCACCCTTTAAGGGCCATGTAGTGGGTTGATTAATGCAGTAAGCCCTTTGGTCGTCATAATGCATGGATGTAACCCTGGTGAACCTAAGCACGAGGGCCACTTTCATGCATCGCGACAACCGTATCGCGCATAGGGAACGTCACCAACAACTACCGTAATCTCCCGCGTATAAGGCGCGTCTTATACGGGGGGTTTTAGTTCTCATTGGATCCACAAGGGGGACACCAAGACCTTTCTTTTGATATCTTACATGCCCCCTTGGTCAAAATAGGACAAAATGGGGCCCAGGAGGGCCCAAGGTGGCCCAAGCTACCCATAGGTTTTTGAATTTTGAAAATTCATTCAGTAGAACCAAAGTTATGAATTTTTCATTTTTTTGAGAATTTTCCAAAACTCTAGGTGCGCCTTATACGCGGGCTGCGCCTTATACGTGGGAGATTACGGTACATACACATGTATAAAGTATAATGTATGGGCTTGCCCAAAAGGCGGTATATGGTTACTAGTGTATCCGAATTTGTTCACCTTACTATTCTCTTTTGAATTCCTCTGTCGGTGTAGGCTTCTGAATTGCCTTTTTTTTGCAAGTGTACCCTAATACTATACAAAGTTGGCAGCCATAGCATTTGCCTTCCCCTTCTGCTGTTATACTCCTGAGGGTTCTAGCATACACAGTATACCAATTCCTCTCGGACCCTGCCCCATATGCCGCCGTATATCATTAAGCGCATATGGCACTCATTCTATGTAGAGACATATATAACGAGAAGTAACATGTTTACCATAGAACAAGGCGGTATATGGTTACTAGTGTATCCGAATTTGTTCACCTTACTATTCTCTTTTGAATTCCTCTGTCGGTGTAGGCTTCTGAATTGCCTTTTTTTGCAAGTGTACCCTAATACTACAAAGTTGGCAGCCATAGCATTTGCCTTCCCCTTCTGCTGTTATACTCCTGAGGGTTCTAGCATACACAGTATACCAATTCCTCTCGGACCCTGCCCCATATGCCGCCGTATATCATTAAGCGCATATGGCACTCATTCTATGTAGAGACATATATAACGAGAAGTAACATGTTTACCATAGAACACACCTATGTAATAATTTGGCGCCATCCTGCCCATTCCAGCAGCCCATATATTTCACAAATGAATACCTGCGGGTACTGGGGAGGGTGCATTTGTGGACTAGGTATCGCACATTGCGGTACCATCAGTTAACAAGGATCGCCAACACAAAATAGAACCAGGTGCCTTAACTGCCTGTTGTGTTTGTATATAAGGTTATGAAAGTGGGTTGCTATTTCAGGGTTGCTATACATGCTCTACAAGTCATGTGCGTCAACATCGGGTCCATTCCTAGCGTTATGTAATTCCAGGTTATCTATATAGCACAGATTATTCCAATTCCCCCAATACCTGCAGAGATGCACTTGCAACAGTAGAAATAAGGAGGTGGTGAGATTATTGACAAAGGAGATAATTACCTTCTTTCATTGCGGAATTGTTTTAAGGGTGCATTACATGTCATCTTGTACCCACAATGATGGCTGTCATCAGTGCTTATCCTTCCAGGTACCAGATAAAGTAACTGCGGGTCCACTGGAAGCTCTGGAACCTCGGTATAGGCATAACTCATCAGTTAAATAAGACTTTATAGTCTAGCTTCTGTAACCTTGTCCACTATCCATTAGTGCACCACATGATTCAAGACGCCCAAACACCTCAGCTATACACATTATATACAGGAAATGGAAAAAACAACAACTAATACTAGGACAATATAACATGGACAAATTATGCCCACTACTTTATTCATGTGTGCTATTCATGTATAGTGTGTTCACACTCTGTACTATAATGTATATTTGCTATGGTCCTTGGTTACAACTACATGTAAATTCATACCTTGGGAAATTAAGCTAAAACCGGATACCGGTAGTCTATTTTTTCTAGTCGCAAGAGAGTAATTTGTAGCATTCTCTTTTCGCATCATCAGAGGAAATAATTAAGGAATACCAGCGAGTATATATACAATGGGTTATGCAATATTCATAATCAGAGAGGTGTGCGAACATAATTGGACTCAATTATAACTATGTATAGAATAGTTAATTGGAATAGAGATCTACTGCAATGACCTAGTGAACAGATACATGTATCAACGGGGGCAATTTGCTAATAGATAGTGATACGTCTACGGGTGTAATTTGCCCTAATATAGATGGCGATATGTAATACTAGTATTTCAATTACCTATGCAGGGCGGAATATTTGATGTTGCCAAATCTGCTTGCTGGTACTATATCAGTGATTATCATATCAAAAGTTGACTGATGTAGAGGAGTATTGATTAAGCTCATGGGCAGAGAGGAAGCCATATGTTCTTTTCGGGTGAAGCCACGTTTGTGTAAGTGCGTGGCCGGACAGGACTGTAACGTGAGGTGGTAAACCCTACCAGCATTTAGAGACAGGTAGGGGCGTGCACAAAATTAAGAACTTACCTGACTTCATGCACATACATCTCGAAAATGGTGCAATGTTGGTAGAAATCAAATATACCATGTGGTAGGGTATGTTTCAGAGACTTTGTAGGTGTCATTGTTACCTGTTATCAGGTTCTTATTAGCTGGGAGGTCTACACCTCCCAGCTATAGTACATTGTCCTCGGTCAGGGAGAAACCGTTGTCCATTTGTCGGCCTTGCTTAGGTCATTTCAGTTATTCATTTTTTATTTGCCACAATAGATATAGCAATGAAAACCTCGTCTCATTAAACCCACTCATTGTAAGGAATATGCAAGTCTAGTGTTATCACACATACATCACAGCATCGGCCCTCTCTATCCCATGTCCGTCTCTATTCTGTCCTGTTCTTGTTGATTTCATGAAGCCGTCATTTGCCCCCCCTAGGCCGCCTCACGCTGTGGCATTGCTCCCTGAGTGTTTGTTCACCTCCTAAGGCGTCATTAGCCCCCCTGGGCCGCCTCACGCCGTGCCCTTACCCCCACAACACTCCAGCACCAGTAGGTACCCCCCCCCACTCATATACCTCTCCATATAGATGTACTTATTAGCAGTTCAAACTGACGTTCCATTGCATTTATTCGTCATTAAAAGATCGCTAAGTTGGTGTAATAGACTAAAAGTATCAATTACTTTGTTCCCATTGTGCAGATTTGAAAATAAAGACCGTCATGACATGCGCCAGCTCGTGCTACCCTTTATCTATAGGTCACACTATGGGAAACTCCTATTATTAAGGGAGATACGATTTATTTTGTAAAATTGCCAGTTCTTGGACCTCTCTGCCAGTGCCTGGACTGGCATCTGTCCCAAGTCCCAAAAAAGCCTATATTTCGATCCATTCCTTCCTCAAACCTGCCCTTTTTCGCCAGTGACACTTAAAACAGATAGGTTTTGGCTGGAGGTAGGGCGCAGGTGGACCTGCTCAGGCGAAAAGGCCGCTAGTTAAAAAAATTATTTCGCTTATTCTTTTCCAAAACAAATTTTTTAGGGGGGCATGTTCTTTAGGGGGACGAAACACCCCAGATTGATACCAAACATTCCATATCCGCACATATTATTTGCATAATTAGCATAATTATGCAGTATCTTAGTTCTTTTCCATATATATATAGATATGTGTCATTGCTGAATGGATGTCTTTCCATTTCTCCATTCTCTGGTGTTTGATTGAAAACAGGTTAGTATAGGTTCTATGGTATGATGGTAATTACTCACTATTTGTCAGCAATGAATCAATATATATTAGTAATTACTCACTATTTGTCAGCAATTAGTCAATATGTATATCAGTAATTACTCACGATTTGTCAGCAATTAGTCAATATACGTCAGTACTTAGTCACTCTATATCAGCAATTATCAATACATGTCACTATTTACTCTTAATCTGTCAGCAATTAGTCAATATATAACAGAGAAATAGCCATTGATTCAATTGTGCATCCTGTCTTGACTGGTATTTGTCAAAATATGTCAGTATCTATGGACTATTTGTCAGCAATTAGTTAATATATATTAGTAATTATTCACTATTTGTCAGCGCGGGCACTGACACATTCCTCTGTTAGATTATCAACTTGTGAAGCACGGGATAGCCACTAAGTGCTGCTAAAGTGCTGTAAAACACAAATCAGTCAATCACTATTTGTCAGCAATTAGTCAATACATGGTAGTAGTTACTTACATTTTATCAGCATTTAGTTACTTGCTCACTATTTATCAGCAATTAGTCTATATGTTAGCAATTGCTCACTAGTTGTCAGCAATCATTCAATATATATTAGTAATTACTCACAATTTGTCAGCAATTAGTCAATATATATCAGTATTTACTCACACTTTGTCAGCAATTAGTCAATATACGTCAGTACTTAGTCACTCTATATCAGCAATTATCCATGCATGTCAGTATTTACTCGCAATCTGTCAGCAAATAGTCAATATATAACAGAGAAATAGCCAATGATTTAATTGTGCATCCTGCCTTGACTGGTATTTGTCAAGATATGTCAGTATCTATGGATTATTTGTCAGCAACTAGTTAATATATGCTAGTAACTATTCACTATTTTTCAGCAATTAGTCAAAACATGGTAGTAGTTACTTACATTTTATCAGCATTTAGTCAATATATGTTAGTAATTGCTCACTATTGACTAATATCTGACAAATTGTGAGTAATTACTGATGTATATTGACTAAGTATTGTTTTATAATGACTAAGTACTGGCATATATTGACTGATTGCTGACAAATAGTGAGTAATTACTGACACATATTGACCAATTGCTGATAAATAGTGAGTAATTACTTACATATATTGACTAATTGCTGACAAAGTGAGAAATTATTACTGACGTATATTGACTAATTTCTGTTATATAGTGACTAAGTACTAACATATATTGACTAATTGCTGACAAATAGTGAGCAATTACTAATCCAATCATTAGTACATAAATCTAGATGATACGGCCGAGCAGCTATTACAGCAATGCTGTATTTCTATATCGAAATATAATATCCGATCATAAGTACATAAATCCAGATGATACGACCGAGCAGCTATTACAGCAATGCTGTATTTCTACAGAGATATATAATAAATGATCATAAATACATAAATCTAGATTAAAGAGTCATGATAATGATCCTCGAGTCATGATAATGAGTATAGAGTCATGGGCGTCCTCGTCTTTCTGATCTTAAGGTTTAAAAAGGTAGGTCATCTCAAATTCGATGTAAGATGCTTTGAGCTGTCAGTACTTTCCTAGGGGCGTGTCATTTTTGGGTGGCAGGTCTGGGTGGGTTGGGTGTCATGATGGGCAATGTGAAATATATATTTATATTCATATTTATATCCATCTTCATCCACCTTTTTTCTTTAGAGTATTGTCTCATCCTTTCAGAGTACAAATACTTCAGAAAATCAGTTTTTCTGTGGTGCTTTTATTTTTGTTGAGCAATGAGAAGAAATATTTTTAATAACATTTTGAAAATAAAAAGCCATGACGTTGGACACATGCTTGAACCCTAAAGGCCATTGCACCTACTATTGCCCCCCTTCTGAGTTACCAGCGTTTACAATCGCTTCAGTACTCGTTCACTCAAATCCTGGAGGAAATGTCGGTATTAATTTTGTGAAGGAAAATATCTTCAAAACTGAGTATTAAGATGCAACTGAGTGTTCTAGACTATAGGCTTGCTTCTAGGCCCAGGCTTCAATAGAGGAGGTCTGCTATCAGGATGTCTGTGACACAGGTGGGGAGTGAGGTATGAAGAAAGGTGTGCCCCAAGGTGGACGTGCCCTGACTGGCCATGTGCTAATTACCTGACTGTCTCCCAGGCTTGCCGCTAACGCATCCTGTCCCTGCAGCCTCCCTTTACGCCCAGAACGTGACCGACGCCCTACCTACTAAATTTACCTACCTTACCAGCCGCACCCGTCTGCACAGGGAAAAGTTTCTCGTTAGAGGACATTGTCAGCTATGATTTGGCCATTTGTTGGGTACGCGTGACTTCACGCTAAACATGACACAGGGTTAGTAGCTACTTGCTCAGTTGTAACAGGTTCCTGTGATCCTTGTCTCACAATCACAGTCTGCCGTCTCCACCTCACCTGTCTCAAAGCCAGTCTGCCTTCTCCACCTCACCTTTCTCTCAACCACAGCCTGCCTTCTCCACCTCACCTGTCTTAAAACGATCTGCCTTCTCTACCTCAGCCGTCACAAAACCACAGTCTGCCTTCATCACCTTACATGTCTCTCAACCACAGTCTGCCTTCTCTACCTCACCTGTCTCTCAACCACAGTATGCCTTCTCCACCTCATCTGTCTCTCAACCAGAGTATGCCCTCTGCACCTCACCTGTCTCTCAACCACAGTCTGTTTCTACCTCACCTATATACATTGCACATTCAACCACAGTTTGCATTCCCAACCTTACCTGTCTCGCAACTGCAGTCTGCCGTCATGCTTTACCTGTATCTCAACCACAGCCTTTTCTACTTCAGTGTATCTATGCATGTTTGAATCTTCTCGCAGGAGATGCAGTGTGTCTGGAGGGTGTGGTGTTAGATACTGATGTTACTTTTAGTATTTCACTATTATCCAAATATATCATTCTGTTTAGGGTAGATTAACCTAAAGACGACCACATACCTAGAGTCAACCACCTGTCAGCTTGTTTTTCTCACTTTCATATGTGATGCATTGGTTTTAAACCCTCATATTATTGAAATAGAGGTGTTATAGTACCCCATAGAATGATGTCCTGGAATATATGAAGTAATTGTCATTGCATGATAATACACTAAAGTTCCCATATTTGAATGGTTTTTACCATGACCAGCTGTTCATTTCATCAGAATTCTCCAACTTTGGTTCAGTAATTTGAAGATGACAAGTGCTCGCATATACAACATTTTTACTCTAGGCATAGATACATATCTTTGCTAAATGATAGCATAAGGAAAAGTGCAGAAATGTTAAATACTTTCTGTATAGGACTTATTTCCTAGAACATACCAATTTCACCTTGAGATGACCACCATTTCACCTTGAGATGACCACTTCTCATACACCTATTTGTGCATTTAATCAAATAGAAACCATTGATTATGTAGGATTACATCCCAAGATTCATGGCCAGAATAGTTTTGGATAGAACTGGATTATGCTCTGATGCATACATTTCAATCTTTACTGTAATGCTACAGTTATTACTATATAGAGGAACTAGTTTATACTGAGAGTGTGATGATAAAGTTAAGTAATGGATTATTATAGTCCATATTGAAGGTCTATCAAAGTACATTAAAAACAAAGCCTCTATAATGCAGGGTTGGAAATACCACTTCTATTTTGATGAGATTTACAATATCCATGGCCATAAAATTGCCTCCAATTTCCATTCTAATTGAATCACTATACAAACATACATTTTCTTATGATGCAATAGTTTTAGTTACACCATTTTACTGAATATCTATAGAAGACAGTAATTCTTTTCCAATCCCAATGAAGTGAGGCACTATTGAGGGTAAGAGAAGTAGAGAACCATCTCACCCAAACCATTTCATGGTCACTCAGTTTTAACACTGAATTAACCTAAAGGCAGGTAGGCCTATGTTAGCTTTAACCCCGGAGTCCAGGGACTTGTATTTCCGATTTAGACACAGTTATGGTGTTATGTATGTATATTATTGGTTGTTCCTAGTTTCTTCTCAGGTAGCCTTGTACAATATCATTGGTGCACAATACTAGATTAAACCTGTTAAAGTTATTATCATATTGCATTAATTCAGTATCAAGCTCTGGGGACAATATTGGATTGAGGTGTGCAATATAAGACTATACATACTAAATATATATGGTATACTACTGGCCCCCAGTAGGGGAAAGTACATGTAAGGCTATTTTGGTAAACCCTTTGAAGGGCCACTAGGGTGATTGGCCTAGGGCAAACTGCATACAGAGTAATTATACAGGATCACTCACTGTACACATATATCTACACCTGCAAAGCCTTGGTATTACAAGTAAGAGTCACGGTATTTCAGAGTACAGCACTTTCCCCTGTGAGCTTACAAGAGACATCTCTGTGATAAAACATAAACTTCTTACAGTGTAATCTATTGTAAGCAGTCTCAAATGATCATATCAGTGGCGAGCAATACATGCAAACACGTGATATGGCTCGTATGATAGGACGCTATGCATCGAGGAGATAGTGTCAAAGTCCGGTTGTCCTGTATACACTAATGTGGGTGGGAACATGTCAGGATATATGGCCTCCCAGACCAGGGCTGTACACATAGATGGAGGAAAAGGATAGCGACTCCCATATGCTCTGCCTATCTCTGACCTATTCATCATTTTTCAGCCGTCCATTGGACAATATCCCATTAGGGATCGGCCAATTGCCAGTAACACTTCTCAAAGTTGAATGTCATACGTTTTGCATATTCAGTCTATATCACTACACAGGTCGAAATCCACTACACAATATCGGTTTAGTATTGGGGACATTCTCTTGTTTGTTGAGACAAGCATTATCATGACAATTGTCTCAAATTTGGGATAATAGTGCAGCCTTGAGCATGGTCATGTCAGAGTAACAGGTAGTAATTGCCTACCATTCTTTGAAATTAATACCAAGAGATTAATCATGGCCTCGCCAAACACTTAGTGCTTACATCATGGTGTAATCAAGAGCAGTAAATGATGACAGCAATTATCATTATTGTACAATTATTTCCTACTGACGCTGTAAACAACTCACTCAGTCGTTCACGTATAGTTCCCATTGCAAAGTTAATTCATGTATCAACAGGTGCATGGTTGTTGAAATCAGATGCATAGGAACCTGACTGATGTGCGTAGGATTTACATAAGCAGGTTGGAAATTTATCTAATGAGCAGAAAACTCAAGTTCTGTGACCTAGCAATTTTTTTTATTGAAGAATTGTAGAATGTTACCATGGATCTTTGGACTGAATCGTTCACGCTACTCCCTCCCCCATCACTCCCTACCCATTTCCATAATGAAATATTATCCTCCAAATCACCCTCAGCCCCCCCCCCCAAAAAAAAAAGAAGCTTGAAAGTCAATTTGTTGATATATTGTTATTTTTGCAGTGATAAAAAAAGTAATAGGTTTCTACCCCGTCGAGCCCTGGCTTGTAAAGTTGCTGATTCTAACCGACGCCTGCTCAATCAAGAAGCATTAGGCTGCAATCAAACGGCTTTCATATTTCAATGCCTACTTAAGGGGAAATGATTGTGAAATCACATGAAAATGTCTGAGGTTTTTTTCCCCCTCAAACTGGAGTGATCTATTCCCCGTGATTGCATTCCTTCAGAGCAAACAAGAAAATCTCGATCTTGGGTTGGCAAAAATATGGCGGAAGCAGGTTGCCAAGTTCTTTAATGTGAAGGGGAATTACATATATAGACGGGAATAGTAGCCGTATGCCTAATAAGAAAAAAGGAACTGCCAATTTTACACCAGTGTATCCGTTATCAAGCATTATGTCGCGCGATTGAGCCATACATTTCCTATATAAATTTCTGCGACAGAGGCCTAGTGGACCATGGGTAATACTAGTTGCTCCAAGTCTAAGCTTATGCGTAAGTCTGTGGTCCATTGGCCTCTATCGCACGATTGAGCCATACATTTCCTACAAATATTTCTGCGACAGAGGGCTATTGGACTATGGGTGTTAGTACAGTGTTCCCTTCTTGCACACAGATGCATATATGAATTTGAATGATTTATAGTAGTGCAATGTTCAAAATGCGCGGATTTTATTGTAATAACACGCTTTAGTCAGTCAGCATTACAAATGTGTACCTACGGTTCTTTCTGCAATATTTTCTTTCCATTTGATATAGCTGTAGGCGCATGCATTTTTGAGAAATCATAAATCAGATTCTTAATGGGGTAAAGATTTTTTGGTTTGTGAGCGGGAACTACACCAGCTCTGGACAAGACATTTTCGATGTTGTTAATGCATGTACAATAAAAGACTTAAATCTAATACCCAACATTTTCAACCAGATAACGAGAACGATGATTATGATACACAAAATATATGAATTGTTCAACTTATGTCCTCCCGACCCAATTAGCCTTCTAGCCTTTTTAGTCATAACTCTGGTAGTGCTTCAACGTCTTCCATAGCCAATCATATATAGTGCCAGTAAGAAGGTTATATTTTCATTTTGAAACGGGCTTTAGGAATGGTTTCATTAAGGTCAAGTCCCACGATGTGATGTACCAATCGAAAAGGGCAAATTTTGCCTCATATGTAAATTGCTTCATACAGATGAGAAGCCATGCTCTTACTCTAAATCACAAGGGCATTTGCAAGATCTTTCCTCATACCAAATCCCGATGTTGGTTCAGCATTGCCCCCACTGTATCTCTGCAATATTGGCATTTTTGGCAGCAACCCCCCCCCCCTTGCAGTTCCAGTTCCAATAAAATAATGGCTAATCTCAGAAACTTTCCCATGGACATATACAAAAAGGAAGTGATCAGAATATCTTATAACTTCCACAGACTACAATGCCTGGTATCTTTGCAATAAATGCATTTTCAATATACGGTCGATCCCCTCCATATTTTTGGGTCATCCAAATAACTAGAAAATTGCTTTTCAAGAGGCAAATAGGGACTGAGCCTTTCCAACCAGCAGGGGTTCAAATCCCTGTCATACTTTCTGCGCAGTTCTGTAACATTTAAAATGGAATCTTCAGCACCGATGTCAATTTAAACTTTTCTTTTACATAATTTATACAATTACATGTATATGCATGAGACTTATCTCCAAATGATATAACCTAATGAGTATTACATTGACCAGCGACCAGTTGTCATACAAATGAGCTGCTCATAATGAGTTTGAGTCTGAACATATAATGGCATGCCTTCTGATTCTCATCGAACATTATAACTAATCAATTATCATGCTTGCTTTACAGGTGAGTTCCTTACCTTCACAATTTGAATATTCGGGAGCGTGAACTGTATAGGTATGCTTTACTGTGCTTTTCCTTCTCAAGCGGGATTTGAGATTTTATCCCAGTAGACTTTAGAATGTTAATATCAGTGGCAGATCCAGGATTTTTAAAATGGTTGGGGCCACTAAATAGGGTAAAAATAAGGGGTGCACCCTCTATGTAAAAAGGAATACAGCCAAAAGGGAGCCCACTCTCCCCTAAAATGGATAGGCCTATAACTGTGGTGTAAAGCACTGTAAAAGGTAATCTGTTAAGAAAATTAATAGTATTTCTAAAGTTGAAATTTGACAGCGCTGAAAAGGGGTCTGAGGCTTTTAATTTGGCCTATTGGTAAATTTGTATTCTTGCCGGTTTTGCAAATTACAGGACAAGGGGACTTAGGTACTATTACCTTCTGGTGTCAATACCGCTACATTATTGACAAGAGCAAGGCCACTGTGTGATTTTGAGCTGAGGAAATTATTCTTTGATCTCTTCAAAGACTGGACTTGAAAACTTCCGAATTAGTGCAATACTTAGGTATACTGTAACAAATGTGTGTTGAATTTACACACTTTGCATCACGCTTATTTGCAGCACATTTTTACTCACTTATTTTTTCAACACACTTAACTCAAAAGTGTGTTAAAAAGTGTGTAACTCTCAGTAGTGTGTTGACAGAAAAAGTGTGTTGACATGAAAAGAGTGTAAACATAAAGTGTGTGGAGATTAGTGTGTGTTAAACTTTGAGGAGGGGGGAGGGTGGGGGGAGGCAGTGTTAGTAGGGGGGGGGGTATCTTTATTTTTCAACATTTATCATCACTTCAGTTTGTCTGTTAAGTTATTCCAGGCTCTTGCATTTAAAGCCAGTCCATCACTATACAGTTCTTCTGTGAGCCATGATGAATGAATGGTGCAAATTCTGACCTGAACTATTAAGAAAACAAAGGATTAATGTTTAAGGTGAAGAGCAAAGGAACATGTTATACAAAAATAAAACATTAGTCATGACAAGAACGCCACAGGAGTGATTGATAGTACATAAAAATACTCCATGATTAATTCATTAATTTCTTTTTGAGAACTCACAAGGATGTCTATATAAGGCCTTCATTGAACTATACATGTCATGTATACATTGTACTATAATTAAATCAACATTTCAAAATGTAGATGGCCCCACTTTCTAGTTCCTGATAACTTACTCTTCATAAGTCGATGTGGGTACCTGCAGGCATTGGAAGAAGCAATTATCTGAAGAGAAAAAAAGGGTATACTACATGTATTTATATAATATATTACTTTGTACAACATGAAAGATACTTACTGGATGGCACACAACATGTTACATAGTCATAAAGCCTTTAATGGAAAATTATTCCTTCATATAAATGACAGTGTATTGCTATGAATTACTACAATGTACATGCATATTGTACTACAACTGGCATTTCAATCATTTTTAAGAGGATAATTTATAAAGGATAATATATAAAATTACTTACCAGACATATAGCATATAAGTGAAGACACTCCTCTCTCCAGCAGGTTCAGATGCAAACTGACTGTGTGTAACTGTTAAAACTGACCTTTGGTCAGATGGGGGGGAGAGGTAGTTAATCCGTTGCATAATGCCACTTAAGACTGAGCTGGCATGTGTGTATTGCAAAGGATTAATAAAATGTGTGTTGATTGAACACACTTTTCAGGATCTAAACACATTTCACGATAAAGTGTGTATGTGTGTTGGAATATGTGTGTTAATGTTCAGAAAGTGAGTAAAATGTTAAAAGTGAGTTGAATATCCATGTGTGTTACGATTCAGTGTGTTCCTGCAACAGACATTTTTTTACAGTGTAGATGCATAATGCCGAGCACTTTTTGAATTTCATAGTTCCAGCAGAGGATATATTTATGTTTTGGTGTCTGCCCCTACCCAAGAGTTTTGCAAGGTCTCCTATCCAATATAGGCCTTCCTTATGCGATATCACCCCTCCAATACCGGCTAAGGGACCACGCATTCCTAAATCACATGGATTTCCTGACCATTTTCGCATTGTGGGATTTGGTCTCGAGTAGTTTTATTAACATGAATATAGTATTCATATCGTATTTTAGTCCATTCCAGTGTTATAAGTAGATGAGCAGAGGCGTAGGAAGCAAATCTTCATTGGGGGGGGGGCCGCGAGGGCACCATCGCGACCACCTTGAATTGTCGGCTGATGTGTGATGGTGTCTATATATGCATATTTAGAATTCATATAGAAAAGTGATTTTTGGAAAAAATTTTGGATCTGACTTCAGGCTCAGACCCCCATTCTCCCCATGACATCAGTATAATAATCTAATTTCAGATGTAAAGTTTTAGCTTCTTTTCTATTGTGTTTATGAGTTTTTGGAAAATATTGGGGGGGGGGCAGACATACTCAGGCCCCACCTCCTTCATGATTGGGGGGCCCAGGCCCCCCTGTCCCCCCCCCTTTTCCTACGCCCCAGGATAAGATTCAACTATGACACTGACAGAAAATAAAATGACATCGTACCTGTTATTTCAGGCCCCTTTGTTTGACGGCTCTCTTAGGGGGGTATAATTCCAGAAAAAGAAACACTGCCACACAGGAGTAGGGGCTTCTCTGGAGTGTCTGCCACTGGCAGTATGCCTTTAAGAGTTTCCATACATGTGCAAAGACCATTCCTTAATGTAGAGGGATAATATTAGAACTAAAGGAGCTACGGGGAGGACGGCTTCATCCGATTCAACCAATAATACATGTATTTCCTTGCATCGTCATGCAGCGCTTGATTCACGAGAGAGCTCATAGGTCGAAACCCTGTACACGAAAAAAAAGGGTCTTAAAACCTGTGATTTAGATATATCATCAGTACTTGACCCTTGCCGATAGTAAAAATTAAAAGGGTTCTAAAACCACCTCTGAATCCTCCAATTTTACTATAACGAGTCCCTGTGATTTGTATATATGGGAAGGGGGCACCTCATATTATATTTTGGTTCATTATTATGGGAGATCATTTTGGGTCTGCATGCATTTATGCCTCAGAGCATTACCGCAGTGCATTTAAAGTGACCCAAAAGTGAACCTCCCTTTTTATACCTAATTATTTACAGGGGTTTCCCTGATTTAAGGGATTTAAGGCCTCCTGCCCCCCCCCCCCCCCACCTTTTCCCATGCGCCTTAGTGGGATTTGAGCTACACGTGAGAACAGTCTCGGTCTGTGCAATGAAACGTCGAGCTGTATTTTTATTATCATCAAGAACCGTAACGTTAATCTTGCATTTTGAATTCAACACATGGTTTTGAAAGACTTCTAGGGGTCATTATCCATATAATAGGCTTCAATTAAAATCCCACGATGCGATCTGTGCTCTAGACTTTCTGCAATTAAAGAATCTGTTGCCATATGAAGCCCTTTGTGCAAATTGAAATAGATTTGGCACCAAAGGTAGTATCTTTTACAATGACAATATCGATTTGCCAAATTCCTTTTGAAATACAAGAATATTGGACTAAAACAGGGAGGATATGTGCACATTTGCTCCCAAAATGTCAGAACCGCAGCAAAACAGCGCAATGCAGTAGGATTTGTAACATACGAAATCTTCTATAAAGGTGTGTTATGCTAAGGGTGCAGAGTGCGATCCAACTCAATGTGCGACAGGTAAATCAGTGACAAAAAAGGCTTTACTTTTACACCATCTATACAGATACAACAACCATAACAATGAGTAACACAATTAATTTAGCTCTCAGAAAATGACCATATATGCACAAGGCTGTGTATAGTGTACACTGTAGGGTGTTCCATGCCTCTACAGTGTATGTATAGTACAACACAGTCATATCGCTTGCTATTGTTACATTGAGCACCATTGCGATCAGAACACAGATAGCCTACAGCAATGGTAAACATTCATTATTGACCATGTCATCAGCACATGTGTGACCCCCAGGACCCCCACAGCATTTGCCTCTCATGTTGTAACCCTCGAGTCCCAGTGCCTCGCTGCTGAGACTAGACATTGACCTGCGGCCTCCCCAATCATGCCATAAACCCATTAGGGCTCCCAGTCGACATCAAATACACTTTGTGTGGCCCACGTATTGTTGACAATATGGGTTCAACGCCCTGGCATTTAAGACATTTTTGCTTATGTGCAAGAAGGTTGAAATCTTATTAGATGAAATTGCTGAGGCTGCAGCATGATTTATATACGGTAGAAAGTCCAGGGGGAAAATCAGTGTGTAAATATGGATTATGCAATGCAGTTCATAAGCTAATCTAACCTCCCACCCTTCATAATGAGGTTATGGTCCAATTACTTACCCGGTCAACAATTGAACCTAGACTGGTCGAATATTGCCCAACACGATATGGAAAGTGCTGGGATAAATGGCTTGTCCCAGGAATATATTGATAGTCTATATGACAATAAGTGATAATTCATTAGCAGGCGTGTGAATTCTCCGCAGAAATGCGGAATTCAGCGGCTTTGGTGGCCACCAAGGCCATTTTTGAGACATATGCATTGTATTTCTCATCTTCTATAGTTTAATATACAGTGTGTAGAATAAACCTGTTCACCGGACAGTTCAACTGAGAAAGTGAAGACTTCTTCAAGACTTTCTCCTTTAAATGAGGGACTAATCGTAAATTGGGGATAATGACTTCAATCTAAATTGCAAGGGCTATTAATTGGGATGGTTGGGGGGGGGGTACATCACAGCATTTTTATTTAATAGGAATATAAACAATGGCCGATTAGTGGTCAGTGCATAGTTTTCCCATGAGATTGTTGGCCTGTATCACGCAGATTCAAAGAAACTTCTCAGATAAACAAAGGCATATATCTAAATACATAGATCCCAGTTTTCCCTCAAAAAATCACAACAGATGTCTTGTAATTATGCATGTCTGGTTAATGTCTTGATATTAATAGAGGCCCCAAATTTGCTTGAGATTGCCAAATCGCTGAAACTTTACTGTAAAAAAAGACGGCAAAAATTGCATCTTGGGATTCGACCTTCACCTATTCAGATGTTAGGAAGTGCAGAATCCCCTCTTGTTTTCAGCTCCTCGGTGATGATAAGTGGCTAGAATTTCTGAGACTTGAAAATGGAACCGTGTGATAATGACTGTTTCCTGTTCTTGATTGAAGACGGAATATCAAATATCAGAGCTATAGACGGTGCCAATGATACCAGTATTTATAGTTTGCAAGCACCAACGCTATACCTAAAAATGTGAGGTTATCCTAAGATGTGATGATACGATAAATGTTCTGCGATTTTGCAATCTGTTGCGATTTGGTGCGCCCTCTGCATATTCAAAGAGCTATAACAGCAACAGGGAGATATAAGGTTCTAATTTCTAGATAATATTTTTCACTTTACTTAAGTGTAATGATTCTGCAACATATGTCATCTTTTGAGTCCGAAATTAACCCTTCTGATATAGGAATACATGGTTCCTTTGCCAATAATAAAGGGGCTATATCGTCTAAGGAAGTCTATATTGGCTAAGAAGCCTTGCCGAACTGTTGTGAGATGGTTAGATTCAATCATCAAAATGTTTAGTTAGATATTTTCTGCTGGAGACCTCAATTATCCGTGTGATTTACATTATCACAAACACATGGATTTTAAAGGGAGGTCACTTCAGATAGCTTTATGATGTTCTTGAGAGGAATGTTCATTCAAAATCTTAATGATAAGTAACTCCCCTTAACTACTGCCTTGAAATGTCACAAACCACAAAGATTCACTGCATAAAATCATTTGAAGTAGCAAGAAATGTTGTGGAAATCCTTGTGATTTGAAATACCTGAAAAATCCCCAAGGCTTCTTAGCGTATATATAGAGAGGGCCTTCCTAGAGAATATTACCTCTACAATACTGACCATCTTTGCATCGTTGGATCTGACTAGATATTTGACAGCCTACCTTTCGTGGTAAATTTGTAAATGAAGTCATTTAATGAGGTGTTGTTGTTTATGCATTGGGTAATTCCAGAGACGCCATTATTTAACATCTTGTGTTGTATTCTACCAGTAAGTTGACACAAATACCTCATTTTACCTCATTTTTAACCATGTATACATCTATCTATTTCCTACACGGATGGAACCAATGCATTGCCTTATTGAGGCAATAATTTCTGTCCTGCAAAGGTAAGGTCGAATCCCACGATGCAATTTTGACTAAAAAGCTTCTGTAATTTAGACATCAGTTGCAATATGAGGCTCTCTCCTCATATTGCAAGACCCATAATGGCTACTGGGGGCTTTAAGGCAAGGAAACTCTTGCAGATTCGGACACAAGTTAAGATCTTTATATTTAGATATTTTCCATTGCTTAAGTCAAAAGTTTCTGCAATTTTCAGGATTCTCTTGCAATTTGCAGAAAGTTGGACAAAATCCAGGACGAATAGTTCTATGTATTCATTCTAACTTTCAACCCAAGTCCCACTATGCAATCTAATCTTTAAACATACACTGCAATTTCGTCCATTCTGAGCTCATACACAGAATTCAATTTCAGTCTTATTCTACACTCTGCTTGCCCATAATAGCTTGCAAATTCAATATCATTGAGAAAGGCATTGTAATTTAAAACAGCTTACATTTCTCATAGGGTCTACATTGCAAGGCTGAGAGGTCATTTTGATTGCAAGTGTGGGACTTTGAGGATGCAATGGCATGTTAGAAATCTTGCAATTTACAGTAAAGTTAAGGCTCCGTATTTGCCAGAGTTCCCAAATTGCACGAACTTTCCTAGTATAGATTGTAACGTGGAATGCGACCTGTATGCGCTTTCAAGAAAGCATATATAGCGACTCTCAAAAATAATATTAACCATAATCACTGTAGAAAAGGGGCTTAGGTTTTAAACATGTTCAGGTCTCAACGTTTTTAAAGTCTAAATACATTAGCTAGATAGGTGCATTACCGTTCATCTATTTACCCTATATATAAAAATGGGTTACTAGATCGCTGGTCACTTTTGCATGATTAATGACTGCTTTTGCCTAGAGTACTCGTGAGGTACCAGATGAAGAAAAATATTTAGGCTATGAACCAGTTAGAAAAGTTCCAGCTAACTTGACCTGTAATTTATGCATTAAAACAAAATTATTTTCATAAATACTTATAAAATTATCTATTTTACAGAAGTAATGACTAACTATTCAGATGTTATATGACCTATACTTTTAGCAGAACAATTTATAGCCTTGAAAAATCGCCAGCCAAGGTGCTATGGCCGCCATTTTGGGTCTCAATTCAAATAAAACCTGTCCTGATTGTATTTATCAGTGAAACTATACGAAAATGGTATATGGACTCTATGTACCCAGACCTTTCATCTGATAGGTCATACATCAAAATCCTACAGGTAGTTCCAGAGATAACTACTGAAGATCTAGCCTCCGAGAGAATCTGCTGGAAGAGTGTAAAATTGTTTGGGGGTTGCTATGATACTCATCGTTGCTAAGATAAGCGCGCTGTTAGGTGCAGTTCGCCAATCTGCGCATATCGGCAATTCTGCTTTGCACAAGGTACAAATGTGCAAGATTTTCATAAAGTTTCTACCACATTTATAGAATTCATTTGTCTAATATTCTTTATAGATGCCTTTATATGTTATTCAACCACTGGTCTATTGTTTGTCAAGTTTTCCTGCTTAGAGTTTTAAAAAAGGAGTTGAAGTCCAAGACCTGCTCGCCAAAAGGCCGATATTGCTGCTTTGCACAAGATTGGTGCTTTGCGCAAGATTGGTGCTTTGCGCGGCGCCGATGTTGCGCAATTTGTAAATTGCGCTGCCCAATTTGAGAAATGCGCCGATTGGTGATCCGTGCGGAACACGTCTCTTTGATAAGCGCTTCTGTTGTACAACATCAGGGGGCTGCACTGAAGGGTGCTTTGGGCTTTTTTTTTTTTTTTGGGGGGGGGGCAGTTATCAGGTTATTGGGGGGGGGGCTAATACCCACTATCTATGGGCACCGTGCTATTAGGGGGTGAAGGGCTTGTTTCCACTTAGGCCAAGAAAGGAATGGGATAATTTGAGATGCATAATTTGTCCCCACTATCTGGTGGCGAAGCCATTTAGATAAAGTCGTAGTTATCTTCAGAGACATCCTTTTCGTGTGACAACGGGATAGGGAAGGCTATATTCTCTCAACCATACTGTTGTAGTAAACTCTACATAGGGCTATTCCCTATTGTAGATAATGCATGTGATGATATTCTCTGAGGGTATTAAGTACTCTCCACCTAATCTGCATAATAGTAGAGTAATTGGATTGATCTACCCAAGGACAATATCCATAATTATCTGAAACATAATACATCAAATTAAACATATCTAAACATGACAGATATAAACACATGGACAGCCTATGCACAAACACAGTAAACACTTTGCACACCTTAGCATCACAGACCCTAACACGTGAACATCATTAATCTAAGCACAAAAGCTAAACACGTTTTTTACACCAAATTCGACATTGTAGCTTGTGGACCCCTAGCCTTGATTACGAGATTAGTAACCTGTTGTCATCATTCCAAACTGTTGGGTTTCTCTTTATGGATCCTCACCATCGGGTACGTAGGACGATATGATATGATTTGATATAATTTTGATATCATCTTAAGACTGGTGTTTGTCTGGCACGTAAGATTATAGTATATTGTAAAAATGTGCTTGGCTGTGTTCAGGATCTGAGGATCTGCCCCTTCAAGGAATTTACGATTTAAGAACTTTTGCAGAATGATAACCTTGTATGTCTACAGAGAGCATATTAGTGGGCTGAAACACACCGCTGCATTTTTCAATTCCCATTGATGTGGAAAACATAACAGCCCTCCCTGTAATATAAATTATATGAGAGAACAAGGATTTGAAATAGGGTCATACCAAGGTTACTTGAGAGAGCAGGGTTATGAGTCTAGCATACTGAGCTTCCATTCACCTGTATACAGGTAGTCACAAACGTGGTATCGAACGCCTGCAATCTTGAGATAACAAAGCTGACGCCATATAATGGATGTTACCAGTGATAGTTATGCCACGTAGTTTTCAGCAAATGGACTAGATGTAACAAAGCTGACGCTATGTAATGGATGTTACCATTGATAGCCATGCCACGTATTTCTGAGCAAATGATCTGTTAAAAAACGTCTGTTGATTAATGTCATAAATCGCCTGAATATAAATGGAAACACATTCTTTTTCTGCTTTTGGGGAAGCACTAGATCTAGATAGGATGGAAGTTGCCGATTGTGGATTCTAAGAAATAGACGGAAATGGAAATCTCTTGACACGTTTATTTATAGTGCACAGGTTCATTTCAGTATTACTTTGTAGAGTATATTGTTACATATTTACAATACTTATGAGTCGCAATCTGTCTGATGAATATCTCTATACAATGATATATCTTCATATTCAGCCTTTCCATATTATATAACAAACATGATGTAAAACACCTTATTAGACCCGTGTTGACGCTGTCGTTATGCAACTGTATTGCACACCATTCGGTGTCTTCTGCAGTTTCTTGTGAAAGTACTTGAAGAAAACGTCCTTGAAAGTCTTGCGAAACTGACGACTCATAATGCAATAGAGAATAAAGTTAACAGCACTGTTGATGAGCACAATTATGTCCCAAATATCGCCCAAAGGCACGTAAACATTCATAAAAATATCACTGTCGACGCCACTAAGAAAGGCGAGCATGCCTTGCGGAAGTTCAGCTATGACAAAGGAGAGGACGACGGCCACCAGCATGGCCGTTGTCCGGTTATGTTCGCTGGCACGCTCCGACTCGGCGCGCTTACCCTGCGACTTGAGGCGGCGCCTTTTCTTGTCGGCGATGTGCATGGCGCGGATAAGCAGCGTGCTGAGGACGGTAAGAAGCACGCAGGGCGCCACCTTGAGAACTACACCGAACAGCCAGAAGTTGAACACCTGGTGGAACGGTGTCACAAAGAAGTTCTTGTCGAACCACCAGCCGTCAGACTGTTCCTGCTTGGTAGGGGTGTACATGACGTAGTTAGGGATGCAGAAGACGACTGTGGCCAGCAGCACGGCCACGATGGTGATCTTGGCACGCACCAAGTTACACAGCTTAGGTCCCAGGGTGTGATGACACACCACTATGTAGCGGAACACGGCCAGTGCCACAGTCAGCCACATGGCTACCGTGTGGCAGGTGATGATAAAGTGAGTGTTAAATAGCAGGTAGACAATCCAGCCATATGGATGAGGGTAGCGCCAGTCAGGAATGGTGACACAGTAGAAGTAGACGGCGTACGGCAGGTAGGACACCATGGTCAGCATGTCAGCAATAGCCAGAGAACTGAGGATGTAGTTAGTGGAGGTGATCATGTTCTTCTGTGTCAGCACAACAATGTTCATGGCATTACAGATAATGCCAATAGTACACACCATAATACTGACATAACCGTGCACTCCTACGTACCATTGGTGGAAGCGGCGCAATACTGTGTCCAGTTCCACCCCGTGGTCCGGCGATAAGGATGTGATTAGAGTACTCGTATTGTCCCACAGTAGGGACATATTGTCAGGGGACAGCGTGCCGCTCCAGCCTAGGGCGTCCACGGCTGTCAGATTTAAGAGACCCGTCATGGAACTTGTGGAGTTGCTGGCTGTTGTCCCTGTCCAGGCCGGGGCCCGGACGGAGGAGACGTTACCAGCTGCGTCAGCTACAGCAGCAGAGGCAGTGGCCTGTGTTTGAAACAGGGCCCCTGCCATGATGGCTACTGTTATGATATTGTACTTGGTACCCTAATATACTTGTATATACGCTCTATTAACACAGTTACAGGCAAAATGCTATAGCACTAACGGTTGAGCAACTTAACAAAAGGGTTACTGTGGAGAGTAAGTAGGGTAGAGAGTTGGGCGTTTTTATAGGGCCCTTAGCTGCCAGTTGTAATAATTGTATGATATAATAGCGTGTCACATCAGGCGTCAGAGTGAAATATGGACTAAGTACCTTAAACGTGGGTAGAATCCACTACCAGATATATCCAGTACTGTCTCCTTAGTCATATGTTGATATGAATGAATCAAACTTTAAACCACATAAACTATAGACATCCGCACATTATGAAGGTAATTGATTCATAGCCGACAACGATAAGAGGCTATGTAATTTACTCAAAATGTTGTCGCAGGCCAGACATGTACAGATGACATCTGATGATCAGTTCAAACCAACCTGTTATTGGTAATCCACATGATATACTCAAAGGCCAAGGGCAGATAATGCAAGTACACTTTCAGGTTCAGTAAAATAGCCTAACCGATGGATTTGGAACCAGGACCATAGATTCAACAGGTCCTAGCAATGCACATGTATGTCCTTTGTAAGAATGCCATCTCCAGGAAATATTTACATATTGTAAATCACTTGACAAGTCCATGCACCTTCTGCGTGTCGCAAATGCAGGAGTAGGACAGCAGGTCCATCAAAATGATTCTCCTTTCTCCATGTCAACCACTATTAAATCATAAAAGTAGATCTGATCAGTCTAGCACATTGATATAGTTTGTAGTGCGTATATGTGTAGCTTTAGGTAAATCCTGCCAACAGCCCCGCCATTGCTTGTTAGGGAACAAACTGATGAGCTACTCACAATGGCTCGCAGCTCGGAGGGCAGAGTCCATGGGCTGGCGCTGACAGGCCAGTTGTCCGTGTGCTCTCCAGGGTGTCCAGGTGTGGTCTAACTGCTTTCCTGTTTCTGACTCTTCCACCACCACCACCTCCTCCACCTTCCCTCTCAATACTACCTGAAGACCGACCAAGTTGTCTTGTGATATACTCTGGGTAATGTGGGAGGGAGGACAGAAGCTACGCCCATCCCACCCAGATTCACCCCTGGTGAGCTTCCTGATTGGCCAGGCGTTAATGCTCGCCTGGCTTATCGAGTCCACAGTCCGGAGGTGGCTGTAGTGGTGATGTGCTCAAGGTGGTGGGTGGTGGTGATGGTGGTGGTGGTAAGTGAATGGGTTGGAGGCCACCACTTCTGTGACCAGAGTCTGCCTAGCAGCACTATACACTGTTTCCTGGGATGCGGACACGCGTGTGTCAGGCTGGCTGAGACAGCTGATTGGGAATCAGTCGAGCCGTAGAGCATGTAGAGCATTAGCAATGGCAAACGAGTTAACATGAGAGGGAGCCGTGAGGTGGACTGTTCGTTCTGGCTATTGCTGTGCGGGCGCTGTATTGCAGTTGGTACCAGCCTGCTAGTAGTATACCAGCGGCAGTGAGCTTCTGACTATGTGGCTTACCCAGCTCTCCCTGCTCATGATCATTTTTCCCTCATAGTGCCTTGAAGTATGTTAGAGCTAGAGGCTGTGGGTGCTTTGAGGCTTCTGACTGATGGGGGAGTGAGTAGTACCCTTTATGACAGTACCCCCAGACTAACTTGGGTAGAAAAAGGGTTTTACATAAGTTCACTCCCAGTGGCTCTGATTTCTAATTAGAAGCCTCTTGATTAAGCTCCTATAATGAGGCAGTAAAAAGAAGGTCTCAGTCAGTGATCCCGGTACCGGTAGGGAATGAGGGCAGCAGTATTAGTGGGACCAATAGTAGTCTTATTTGTTAGCCAGGTGAGGGATGCAAGGAGAATCCTCAATATTGGGTAGTGTGAACAGAGGAAGGGGGAGAGTAGATTGAGCAACAGATCAACTGGTAGGTTGACTGGTGACGAGGTCAGAGCTGCTCTGGGTGCCACTTCATTGGTTCTTCTCTAGTGGGAAAGACTCGTGTCTCCACTAATTACCTTCACGTAATTGCACTAATGAGTCTTGGGGGCAAGAGTGAGCTGCTCAAAGCTGTAGGCCGCCCTTTTATTCCCTCCCCAAACTCAAGCCTTATCCGTGTCCTCCTCCGTACGCGAACTGCTCTTCCTGCTCGTTAAAATGTCTGTTTATGCTCCCCACTAGACACCTGTATTTGAATCTCCGCTACTAGATGGGCTTTTTAAGGTACCCAAAACCATCTTCCTTCAGATTTCTCTAATTTCAACACCAGATCGGTCTGAGATGGAGGAGGGGATACAGGAGTAGCTTTTAAGAAAGCTTGAAAATTCTCTCTGAACGGACGGATAGTCTATTGATGTAGGAAGGTCAGTCTAGTTTCAGGTGTGATGTCGAGCCAGTCTTATATGGTTGAAAATGCGGCAGTTATCAGATATGATGATTGATTGACTTTATGATTGATTGTTGAAGGAGAATCCGTTCAAGCAGACCTACTTGAGGTAACGTTTGACGCTCTGAAGAGCATGGTCGTGTTTTACTCATATGAGCTCAAGGCGATTTGATGTCTTATTCTTTTCGATCTCTAAAGCAATGTTCAGCACACATAGGAGGGTAGGCAGTGTCTGGTTATCTATGTATTCACATGAAAATTCCGAGAGTTCCATATGGTACGCTTTTTGCATTGAGATATAGACAGAATCGTACTCTTGCTCATAGTGGTGAAATGCTCACTGCCTTTGAGTCGCTCACTTCTCCCTGTGGAACTGCTCAATTACTACCGCCATCTGATAACAGGGGCTTCACTCTGCTCTACAGAGTTGGGACGTCGCGCCAGCCCTCTGTGGAATAAAAGAAAGAATACTGTTAATTCTGCATGCCCTACACAGCCACGATTGTGCTATTAATTGCAGCTAGTTGTCTTACCAAAATCAATAGAGTCGTTAATTATTGGTTAATTTGATTGTTTATTGACATCCAAATGTGTTTTAGCCCTGTCCCTTATCACTTTGATTACATGGAATTTAAATAAAATGTTTAAAAGAAGAACAATATGAGTGTATTTTCTGATGGCTATCAGCTTATCATATATATGTCATTGTAATCATCCCACCGACCTGTGTATTCTGTGAAATGGTTTCCTTATTCTGTGGCTACAAATTAACCTTCCAATTATGCCCCTGCCATTATCGTGATAAAGTGTTGTGGGTAGGTCTCATTTAGTATGATAACTGCAATATGATTGTGCCAAGAAAAAAAGATGATGTTGGTATGTATACTAATAGGGGCGTTTTTTTGTTATTGGGTGGTGTCACGACTATTATTTAGAGGCTCACAAAGGTTTTACCTTTTTCTCTTGAATATGACCTTCCAGAGAGATAGTATTACTGTTCAGCCTCGGGTGTTTTGTCACCGGAAATCTACCTGGGCTATTATGCTGGGGCCAATAGACAGCCATGCACCTCATATTGCAGTTTACCAAAGGCCTACATATTAAACTATGGGAAAGATCGGGAATAGTGCGAATAGGATGGGCTGGGTAATCAGCTGTAGAAAGCAGCCCCGCTTGACACATGGATGAGGCCTCCTTTACACATCTTCAACTGAGGGCAGTGTATTTGCCACTGATTACCATTGTCCTCCATAACCATGCTCCTATTAACAACACAATGCCGCTGTCATTTCTTAGTATCCTTCCCCTGTAGGCACTAACGGAAAATGTAGGGGCATTGTCAACTAGTTGGTTAGTTATCTTACCTGACAACAGGATACATTCTAAATGTGTCCTGCTATGCCCTCTTACCCCGGTTCCCTTGTCCACTGATCCAAGAGGCTCTCTTCCCAAGCTTTCCTATGTATCTAAGGGAATGTATATGATTTAGCCAGTTATGATTCACGGTAACCCGTCAACTTATATATAGCTTAAAGGTCAGATGCAACTGGTCTAAACAGTGGAACGATATTGCCAATTTTATCATGAAGATCTGCAGTAAAATGGATTCATATTGAGATTGTAGTCACAATCTCATGGCTGTGATTGGACCAAACAGCATATAGGAAAGGCTCTAGTAATTTAATATATGATGATTATGGATGTACAAGTCAACGAGTGCATCCATAGTCATCACACATTGCATTTATACCACGGTCTGTATCTTTAGGATGCATCAGAATGTACTCTGCATTCATTGACATACTATATATATATATATATATATATATATATATATATATATATATATATATATATATATATATATATATATATATATATATGGGTGGGGCTCCAGAAAATGTCCAATTTTGAGAAAAAATAATCAAATTTTTTAATTACCCTTAGACTTCTATAGTTTTACATGTCTGTGGAGGAGGTGATAAGCCATGAGAATGCTAAATATTGTGAAGTTGGGATTTTTCCATCATTTTCTATTTTTTAGCTCAAAATGCATATATTTTAAGCATTAAGAGGGGTGTTACGTTCATCAGATTTGATTAAATGAGATAAAATTGTGGAAAAATGATTTTCAAACAATATACCATGATATATATTCACTGGAACCTGGTAGAGATGTATCTCTTCTATGCACAGAATATCATATATAAATTTTTCCTTCGTTTCCACATATCTTGTGTCATGCTTAAAATATCAGGTAAATTGAGAAAATGATGGATTTGCTCTAAGTTCATTTAAAAATTCTTGTAAACAACAACAAAAATATAAAATTGAACAATGTTCCACTAACTGACAATTGGAAATGATTGTATTCACTTTTATTAGCTATACCTAAAGATACTTCTTTGATCTACTTATGCATTATAAAGGATTTTATCTTTGATAAGTCATTAGCCTGAATCCGATGAACGTAACATTTTTGGGGAAAATCATGAAATATCTCCTAAAAGAATATATCTATCCGGAAAATTCATATCCTATGCTGATTAGGTTGATTTTCTAAGGTTTACTGGTTGTTTAAAATTTTCTTCATTGATGATTTATGCCATACATATGCTATCATCAGTTTATCCGATGAACGTAACAGTCTGATGAACGTAACACCAAAAATCTGATGAACGTAACATAAATCCGATGAACGTAACATAAATCTGATGAACGTAACATTTATGATTGCATTCCTATTACAGCAAAACAATAATCTACATTGAAAAAATTCTTACACTAGCTGGTGCAGTTCACTCCTTGGGTACCCTATTGATATTTGTTTTAACTATTATTGAAGAATTAGGCAAATTAGAGGTAAATCATCCATGTGAATCCGATGAACGTAACATAAATCTGATGAACGTAACATTTTCAATTTTCTGTCTTTTATCATACTTTGAAGTGGAATTTCCGGAATCAAATGGCAAGATCCTTTCCAGGCCCCCACCACACACAGTGTCAACTGAATTTCATCTTTATATGCCTTATATTTATATAATAAATTATTCCCCAAAGAAAATAGCCTTAAAAGGGTCATTTTTCTACCCCTCTTTGGGCCTCATTTATGGAGAGAAAACAGTAAAATATTCAGATTTTTGCATATCTGCTCCAATATGTGGGTGTCAGACTTCTACATACTGTCAAAAAACTACCTCAAACGCATTCTATTCATATAGATAACACATTTTTTAAATAAAAACATGATTTTATGAGAAAAACTCTATTTTTAAAGATTTTCATCAGATAATGAAAAAATTTGAAAATTTTCTTGGAGATTCACGGTGATGTACAGAAGGGTCTCTAAAATATGTTGTATTAATTGCAAAATGGGTTAATACAATGTGAATAGAGAAAAAAATTGAATGAAAATCATTTTTTCTCAGGGGACATGGATTTTTTGGTATTTTTCAAGCAAAATATGGGTAAATTCAGAAAATAACAGGAAAAATATAATTTATTCCTTAGTTATTACATAAGTACTCATTGAGATCTTTGTAACCATGCTGTTCATATCACCTGAAATGATCTTATTACAGAGTTATTAAAGAAAACATGACAAATTTGCATAATGGACATTTTCTGGAGCCCCACCCATATATATATATATATATATATATATATATATATATATTCATAGGGTTCAAGACATATACATTCCCACGTGAGTCCGCTCGACACGCCCCTTCTACCGGATTGTTCTGTTTAGCCGCCATGGTCTCAAGAAGATCTTTGATATCAGCAAGCTGGTCTTCCATTACCGTAGTCCTCTCCTCCAGATTGATGAACGCCTGGTCAGCAGCTAGACCCAAATTAACTCCTGAAGCTTTTGGAACAGGTGACACCGGGTCAACCATACTTGGATCTGAGCTGCTCGAAGTCCTAGAGTTGGCCTTATTCCTCGCATTCTTTGTAATTTTCTTCGTACCAGGCTTGGCATTAGCCCCACCTGTCGATTTCCTACCCATATTGCAGGGTATTGTACCGTAGAATTCGAACAAACAAAGAATAAAGTTAAAATTTCTGGCACCACCCAGCGTGGTGTGTGCCGCTCGGAGGATATACGCCAACTGACGGTTAATTTGGATCCCGCAGCTTTTATAGGCGCTGAATGTTTATGGTGACGTCACACATACCAATGCGCGCCCTGGAGGAAAAGTAGATCCAACCACTGCACATATTAATTATATATATATATACACGGGTGTATATAGTCCCATATATATATATATATATATATATATATATATATATATATATATATATATATATATATATATAAATATATATATATATATTCATAGGGTTCAAGACAACAAGACTTATCTAACCCAACACCATTGTCCAGCCCTGTGGCCGCATGGATAACATGCAGCACTTTGGATCAGAGGATCCCTGGTTCTATCTCCACTCATGCTGAGCTTTATCGGTATGAATCAGTGTCAAAGCTATATCTTAGCTGCTGTCACATGTAAGAACAGTATAGAAAAAGAACACTGTCAATATTCAAGTGTCAACTCATATGATAAAAGCACTCAAATTATCCAGTTCCACTCGTTCTGAGATATGATAACCGTGGTATAAGCAATGATATATAGTAATCATTGTCGTATATTTCATTAATCTTTTTAGCTTATTTAAAAGTGTCAGCCAATCCGAAATGCAAAAATGCACTGTACTAAGTGCGCATGGATTCGTCTAGCTGAGGAGCCAAATTATACCTAGGCCTGTATATTAGACCAACAGTACTTAGTTGCCCATTAGTGTTACAAAATGTAGCTATAGTGCACAATAAAGTGGTATGATCAAAAGTGGCTTCCATGTGGCTTTGCAAGCTCTGGCACGTAATCATGTTGTGCTCTTCAAAGTTATTAACAAAACATTAAGGAGCATACACCTGAGTAGCTCAGTCTAAGGTTTGACTCTTTCCATAATCCCTAGAGTGCAATCTCCACGACAGCCACCCAGTAGATAGAGTCAAGATATAGTTCATCACACTGCAGTATCTCAGCTCTAGATGGCTTCCATGGGATGTTAGACAGCACTTAAGTCAAACCTGCGAGGTATTAAGATGGCGTGTGCAGCCCGTCATGATGTCGCTGCCGACTGAATCGATTGAGCTTCACAATGGGTTCTGCACACGAGAAATATTGATTTTCTTTTTTCAGCTCGTGACCGAAGGAATCAAGGTGGATACGATTGTCATGCCATGTGTTTATTAGAACGAGGCAGAAGTACACGGCAGCCTACATTTACTCCCGCTTGCATCATTTACTATTTATGACGGTCACGTCAAGCATACAGAGTACGCTGCTTAACCGGCTTCTGGCCGGATCAGGAGGGGCTTTTTGGCTACAGACCACTCCTCTGGCTTCACTGAATACAGGGGTGGAAGTCTTCAGGGATTTCCCTGATTTCAGGGATTTTCAAATGCCAAGGACCTATACTTTCATATACAAATCAATATTTAGATAGGTTCCTAGGGAGCATTTCAGGGATTTTTGGCCTCGGTGACTTTCATCCCTGTGAATATCCGCCTCGGGCCTATTTCTCGCAAGGCTTTCCGAAAAAGTGGACGGTCGGACATTTGGTTGATTCAATTGTGATCTCGGGGACACCCGGTTATCATTATATGCGATTATGTTGATGTGAATAGGAATAGGATCTTATTTTCCTTTATGCCTTTTGTATACTGACATCTAATGTGCTACATACAGAATAGTTGGGGTCCTAGCTCCTTTTAATAGGATAGGCTCTGAAAGCCATGCATGCTTGGTCATTAATGGTCTGTACCGACTTAATGTTATACATTTGTAATAGTGACACTGGCATGTAAAAGTAGTTCAATGCTCCCTTGCTTGCACGGATGGAGCCTGATAACACTTAAAACATGGCATATGCCAAATGCTTATGTTCAAGGAAGGTCAATCCTCATAATTTTGATGTTAGAGTGGACGCAGCATCGCCTTTGCCCCTTTTCCTTTCTTCCCCTGGCCCAACGCCAATGGGCAGTAGCATGCAGCTGCCCTGACCCATCAGCTGCCCTGACCTATCAGCATTCAAATCTGCCTGCCGGACGCCAGAGGATATTAAGCACGGGCTTTCAGTTAGCCTTCCACTGCATATACCCTCATCGACCCTCCATTGTACACGCCACCCCCCTGCACCATATTGTCAACACCAATATAAACGCTGTACTATCCAATTTAAAAGTCGGACATTATTTATTGCTAAATTCTACCCTATTCCTATCGTGACCAGTATTGTAAACGTTAAAAGGTACAGTCACTAACCTATATCGATTTCAGATGGAGTTATTAATGGTCATGTTGCGATACACAGGTCTTTTGCCATGGTGCCGGGCATAGGAATAATTCAACGAAATGCGCGCCACCACCACATAAAGGTACACTGCCGTTCAACTGCTGTAATTGGCGGTGGAAAACATAACATTGTGTGGTGGGTGGTCGTGTGCCATTTCCCCATTACTCTATGTATACCTCATATAAATTCCACGTGGCTAACCCCAGGCCAAATTGTACACAAAATACATGGCTTATCCACCTGTAGGCTGTACAAAGAGCCGAATTGTGGCACAGACACTTCAATAGATTAAGTGTTATTGATCAGGAAGGCGGATAAAACAAGTCAACTATAGATGGCTGCAGTGTGCCGACGTTTACTCCGGTCTGCTAGTACTTGGCTTGTATACAGTAGTATAGATGTTCTTCCGGTGCCAGGCTAAGCGTCATTGACCACTACCCCGGGGCCGCTGTCCACATCCATTTACCACCATTGACCAGCAGCATAACTGAAGCCAACCAGACTGATGGCTTCCCTTCCTAGGTCCTGTGGTTACTATTGACTCTGCACATCTGTATGGAAGCCAATAGGGAAACAATTAACGTATGACCATACTGCTGTTATTGACGTCTTTGTTTTTTTCTTCTCTCATTTAATGTTACACTGATGTTGTTGACGTGCCTTTTCTCATCTATCGCCCAACTGCATGCTGCAGCAGTGGCGGATTTAGAGGGGGGCGCCCCCCCCCTTTTCCCCAGTACTTAAGAGTTTAACTAAATATTTTGGACCCCAAAAGTTGTCCAAAAATAGGGAGTGCGCCCCCTCCTTTTCCAATTCCTGGATCCGCCACTGAAATGCTCAACCTGACATTGAGCTCACATTGCCATTTCTGATGTGCCTACATCACAGTGGAGAAGGTTCTAGGGTAACTGGCAGTTTCCCCATCCAACTTGGCAGATCCTGTGATGTACTATACAGAACTAAAACCAAGATTACACAGTTTTTCAACTGATTTGAGTCATGTTGAATTGTTAAGATATGGTGTACAACATGCACAATCATCTAAACTTTTACCTATAGGCTGACATTGTCTAGAACAGTAGTATAAAGAGGTTTTAGATTTCTCAGTACCAGGGTAACTCGGTTTGTTTACAATAACAAGTACTAGGGTTACTTCATTGGGAGTTACCCTAGGACCCAACTTTAGATTTTGGCTCATTCCAAGTAATCCAAGTAATGAAGTTACTCTAGGTATCGTCTCCATAAGTATCTCTGCCCTATTTAAGATTCTGTGATACTATTATGATGTAGAATAGTGTATTAAAAGCAAAGAATGAGGAAATGTACACTGCATATGACCCCTCAAGTTGGATGGGGTAACTTCCAGTTACCCTAGTACCGAGGTAGCAGGTTGTCCCATGGGCGCGGCCATTGCTGGAGCTTGTTACCAGCGAGTTCTACTGATAAGACCTATCAGATGGGTACCAGTTGCCCCCCGAAGGACCGCAGTGACTAGATTGGAGCTCTCTCATTGGCTAAAAATTAAACCTGCTAAGTCCGTATATGCACTGTATACATTTAATTTGCCCATCCTTATATAGCCCTGCATTGCAGTTTCTGTGTGCCATGACCCCCCCCCCTCCCCTTGTAACGTCCTGTACCTTTCCAGAAAGGGCATGATACATGATATCGCCTACTTTTTATCTGTTTTGATGTGCCTTACCTCACGTATCCACACATCAATTTCTGGGATCACTCTTTATTCCAATTGCTTATATAACGCCGAACCAGACCACCACCGCCTTGCCCTCCCCAATGGTCTGATACCGATCTGAATCTGTCGCGGACCCTGTCGTTGATCCCTGCTGACCCCCACCCAGTGGTCAACGGCGATCCTCGTTGACCGGCAGCAATTGGCACGCTGGCTTGTTGGCTGTCCACCCACCTCCGGCGGGCTGTGACTGAAGGTCGCTCGTGTCAGTCTGCCAGGAGGCCAGGCGCCAGCCCCCAGGGGCGCAGGTGGACCGAAGGGCAGTCACTCACTAATGGTGTCCTGGATCCCATCTGGAGGAAGGATAGGGCACACTAGGGACCAGACTGAACCCCATCTCCGCAAGCCATATAGCCTAGGGATACTACCGCCCATTGCAGCGTCCATCTACACTGCCCCCACAGCGTCAGGGATGAGCATGTTCAGAGCTAGAGCAGCTGCCGTGAAGCAGAATGCCTGAGTTGGGGCCAGATCATCTTCTAAAAAGTGACCCCAAACCCCCAAGAGATGCTTTGCCAGCTGAGACTGTCCTTCCTCTGTTTATTTTTTTATTTTTTTTTATTTTTTTTTTTTTGTAAAAGCCCCTCCGGCCGGTAAAGTATGATACATGGTTGGTGTATATCCCACCTGCATGGGTGGCAGCTGTGTACTAATTACACAGTCATGGGTCTATGTAAGTAAGGACGGAATTCTGGTGATTTTTTGCAGTGGCGGATTTAGACGAAGGTAGGTACCTCCTTCCTGTTCCCAGTAGTTCACAGGGTATTCAGCCATTTTTTTTGCTTAATATCAAGCCAAAATTAGAAGCCAAACGAAAGGCACAACCACTCCCCTCTTCCTTTTTGAAATCCTGGATTCGTAGGATGCAACTGGTACCAATTGTGATGGTTGTTATCAGTACTCATCTCGCCAGTTACAACTACATGGATGCGCCCAATGGACAATATGTGAGAGGTCTATACAATATGGGAGAGGCAAACAGCTGAAAATTGAATGCTAAGTTAGGACAGTATCAATAGAAATCTTTACGTTTTTATCATTGCCCCCCGACAAGTTAAGTTTGTGCAATGCCCTATAGATATCATGTGATTCCGAAGGTGTAGGAATCAAGTTTGTTTTCATGGTAGGGGGGAAGGGTCTCAGTGTAGGGTTATACAACAATTTTCATATACTAATAGGCACATATCATGTAGGCATATATGTAGTGGACTCTCCCATCATTTGGCCACTGGCCACCCATTTCCTACGCCTAAACAAATCTATTAACTAGGCATGTGTAGTTAATACGACTTAATTACAAATCATTGTATAGCAGGTGCAATGATGTTCCCAGGCACTACATGGTAGATATTCTAGGGTCTTGCGCCTTTGTTTCAATTCCTACATGGATAGGACACGGCGTCCAGTAGTATACAGTATAATTTGAATTAACTAGATGTAGATTATTATACATCTTTAAATCTAAAGGATGATGGTTTCGGTTATGTCTTGGGCCTACATGCTTGTTTTTATTCATGGGACTCTCCCTCAGTGAACCACATCTGGGTGATCAAAGGCCATGGTTTGTCTGAACCTGCCTATGGAACCAGGCAAATAAAAGAACACTTGCTATCCCTCGAAAAGAGTAGGGGAATGAAGCCCCAGTAGTGGTATTCCCCTTCACCCCCTCATAGATTTGATCATTCATCTCATAGATTCAGCCATCCATAGGTGCAGTCACTGCTGTGTCGGGCAAACAGCATACAAATACCTGTCTAGCTGTCTGGACAAACAGCTTTGAAATACCTGTCAAAACAGAAAAGAAAGGACTTTATGTCCGAGAACCACAGTAACTCTGCTAACAATTTTCCGAAGGCCAAAACTGAGATTTGTTTTTGGTAATTAGAAATTGTATATCTTTATTAACATTTAGTCAAATTAATTGCAGAGTCATATGAATCCGCTGAGAACTTCTGGAACTGTTTATTTAGCAGAATTTGACCTACATACCCTAGTCTAGATATTTAGGTCTTGGTCTAAGGCAAACAGGTACAGCCAATAACATATCATTATTGTTACCCACGAAGCCGACTATGACTATTATGTGTAACATAAAGAGATATAGAAAATGTACAATTATCAACAGCTGCAATTGCTGTTCTGTTACAACCGACGTGAAAAATCAATTAACCAGGGAAGGCATATGGGTGTGTCTGTATACCAGATGGACGCCAGAGGAGTCTGGTGTATATCTACTTAGATGAGGCATACTGACACCTATAACAAAACACCCTGTAAAATACATTTCGGTTGGCAGTCATATTAAACAAACAGAAATACAGGCACTTGCGACATGAGGTGCACTGAAAACCTGGAAGGTCCGAAACTAAGTTGTCATCTTGAACATCTAAAGTTGTAGATTTAGGTATTGTCAACCTGAGGACCTAATGTCGTCACCACTGACGAGTATCGGACCTTCCAGGTTCTCAGTATAGGAACCATTTACTCAAATCCTAGACACAAAATTCTCCAATAGTAATGCATTGTTTTGGCAATTAAAGTAACTCTTCGAGGGTTGCAGGCCCTAAGGGTTTAGTAATCACCACCATCACTTAAGCACAGGGACGCATCAGTGCTGCCCTGTTCAAGATATCACTGCGGTGTGGTATACCAAATTTCTATGGCATAAGTACTTTTGCCATCTAATTTGGAGGTGGTAAAACGCATCACTCGGCTCATTTACTTATAGTTAGATATTAACTTGTAGTAGCCTTTGACTACCCTGAGGTACTGGTAGTCATATTCATCCTGTCGTCAGGTATAAATGACATTAAACAGCATCACACAAAAGTGTATCGAGTCATGAGGGTCCTCTAATTGATGAGCATTAAATAAATAAGTCACAACTCGTCAAATTTAACTTATTTATAAGTAGGCAGCTGCCAAATTGCAGTCAAGGAAATGGCAACTGGCATTTGTGCACTTGCTTTGTAAGGCATATTGGCAAGTCACATATTTTTTAGATTATCACAATTGGAACAAGATACTATGATCCACCAATAAACCCTCAGGATCCATGTTCCTTTCGATGCATGTATAGTTAGACATGCTGGCACAGTCACTACTGTCTAATGATTTACAATCACTGTACAATTTGGACCAAGACCAATTTCTCGGGGCAGCTCTTATAGAGAGAAAGCCTACATACACTTGGCAATACTTCAGGGCTGGTTTCCTACACTGCAAAAATGGTATTTAGATTTTAAACATGTTTAGGCCTAAACACGTTTAAAACCTAAACATATAGGTCAGTTTGGTGTCTCATCAGCTACACATTTAGGAAATGAACACTTTTATTCTAACTACATAAACATTTATGCTAAACATGTTTAGATGTTTAGAGTTGAGACAGGTGAATAATAGGTGTTTAGATTTAAAAATTAATATGTTTAGATACTTGGATGTTGAATCCACACCAGGTAGCAGCACTACCTTTGAATGGACTATCTGCACACAGTTATAATCAATTGTTGTGACAAATGTCCCCAAATCCCATGTTTATCATGGTTTCATTTCATAGAATGTCATGTGAATAGAAAGGGCAATAGAAAATTGACTAGATTCACCTTATGCCACCATCATTAGCATAAAATGATCAATAAGCTCCATGACTGACACCTATTTGATGTTATTCTGGAATAGATAAGGCAATGTCCTTCTTGCCAAGCTGTTGTACTTTCTCAAGTCTCTCATTCTGATGCAGTGTGCAATACATGTACATGTATATAGCTGTGCCTGACATCTTTGGAGACTTTGACAAGTAAACACCTGCTGATGTCCCCCCCAGTAAATGAGAAAACAGACAAAAAATATATCTCTGTAAACCTTAACTCTCCATCAAATCATTTAAACATCTAAACAAAAAAATTCATAAACACCTAAACACAAAAATTCATATATCTAAACACAAAGTTTTAACCTGAACACCTACATTTCTTAACACCTGAGCTAAGCACATTGTTTGGCTAAACATGTTTAGGAAATTAATGTGATTACAAAAACGTTGCAAGAATATGTTTAGAATTGTGTTTAGGATCTAAACACCATTTTTGCAGTGTAGAGTCAAAGGTTTATGAGCAATTGATTGGTGCTTTGATGGTGAGTTGGGGAAGGGAGAAGGAGGTAGGTTAAAGTAGCCTGGTCAGTAGTGGTCTGAGCTACTAAAACACCTTCTGGTCAGTAGTGGTCTGAGCTATTCAACCACCTTCTTGTCAGTAGTGGCCTTAGCTACTCAACAAAACCTTCTAATGCTGCACCTGCCACGGCAATCTTTAAGGATGGAGGCCGGATGTGCCGTGGGTGAGACGACACACCTGCCCCTCGGTGGACAAGTTTTATAGCTTTTTGCAGGCTGGGGTCTTATTGAGGGCGGCTCAATAGTGCTTACAACCATGTCCACCTTAATTGAAAGTTGACGTAGACAGGTGGGATACACGGCAGTGCAGGTCCATTATCATGCTTAAGATTGCCATTGTCCAGTAACCCCCCCCCCACCGCCAAAAGAAAGGCCCACCTATATGAAGTGTTGAAGGAACTTAATCATTTGAGCGTTGAGAGAACCCGGGGAGAACCCGTTTGAAGGTGATGTTGAAACATGTTTATGGAGTAAATACTGATTGAAAATCCCTTTTGTTAATATAAGTTATTCTATATTCCTCGACGCAGTAGTAATGAAGGTATTAAAAACACACCAGTTGAACCTGTAGACAACCCACCCCCTGTTCATGGCGATAGTTGGTTTACATCCTCGTACTGCCACATGGCTGTAGGCTATAGTGCCAAGCCCGTGTTCTTCTGTAGTGGCCCATCTCAGCAGCTTTCAACGCTCTTTGATGGCCTAGCTTTCGTATGCGCCGACTAAGAGTCCCATCCCCTATAGCAGAGACCCCAGTCCTCCAAGACATGAATGAGCCTCTGAGCCACTGACCATTGACTTAGAATCAAAGGCAGCAGACTAATATCAGTCAGGAATTGCCACATTAGCATTGGCCGCATATCATGGAGAGCTGATCTCCAGTCGCCATCACTTGTCACCTTTAAGCAGGTGTACAAGGTCTATCAATGCTGGAGTTTATTTCAAAAAGTCGTACGGAAACCGTCTTTCAAATCGTAATGGGAATAGGAAACCTTACTGTGATGCTTAGTAGTTATGCCTTTTTATGTTTTCACTTCTCCAACATTACTGTCAAAACCTATCAATAGGAGCCTATCCCCCGCCCCCTTCCACAGAACTGACCCTATCAACTTGAGACTGTCCATTCTTAAATTTATACATTTTCATTATTACGTGACTGAACGTTCCGCCTCTACCATCGCTTTTGAATGTAATTTCTTAAAAGGATGCCATATTTTTTTATAACATTATTAGACCGACAAAGAAATGCCGGAGCAGAACGGGGACCCTAGGGGCAGGGTTAGATTTGTATGCTCAGTAAGTTCGTGTACTCGTGAACATACAGTAAAAGTTGAATAAACCCCACCGGCTTGTAGGGCCGAGAGGTAATCTCCCTGACCATGCTGCACTCCTGTACATGTATAAACAGAAAGTAGAAACATTCGAACAAAAAAAGAAGATTACCCCGAGCACTGTATCTGATAGTCATTGTAAATTCCGGTAACGCTCATGAATGTATGATTAATCCATTAAACTAGTCAGTAATTGAGTAAATAAGCACACCATCAGAGGACGTCGGCTAAAGATGAAAAGCTCACCATAATCTGAGACCACTATGAGTAGCTCATGTTGTAGTGGAGTATGCAGGTACTGGGGTACAGGTGTCACCTGTGAGGAGGAGTGTATGTTGTGTGTGGCCTGCAGCAGGCTCTGGGCTCCAGCTCACATTGGCGCCGTTTGTGGTGGCCAACTCAGGCCTGAGTGCAGCACACAGAGCTGCTCACAGGGCCGCTCCAGGAGGCTACAGCAGCAGACAAAAGCAGCCTTGTCAGGTGTGAAGTTGTCTACTTAGCACACCTCTCCTCGAGCACAACATCCTCCTGCCCCTCCTACTGCTGCTCTTCCACTCGTATGTTCCTCCATGCTGGGTTGCCGGCACCTCGACATGCTCAGATCCGGTGGCATCAGGCGTCGGCGGCGGACTGCTTGCACTCCTCCTGCGCCTGCACATCTTAGTGGTGGTGGGTGGGCAGGGCTTGAGCTCGGTATATCGAGGACGATGGCACCGCCGACCAACCACAACCGCCGCCAAGGCGGCTAATAGCCTCCTGCCGCACCCGCTGCATGGTGCCACCAGCGTCGGCGACAACCCAGCAATAACGGCCACATTGACAACATAGGGGCGGATCACGTTAAAAAGAGCGCGCACCCAAATCCATGCCACCCACCCACTCTTCACAAACGCGCATTGAAAATAAAGTAAACACAAAGTGGAAACCAGATGGATAAATAAACAGTCGGCATCGCGATTGTTTACGCTTATTGGCGGTCTCCCCTTTTTTCAGTTCCTTTTGTTTCCAGAATGCCCATCCCTTACACGTGGTTGTCAGGTCTGGTTTGACGACGCAAGAGTGTGAGGACAGGAGGGGCAATTAGCAATTACAAAGTGTGTTGGTTTTTCATGCCGGGGTTGAATCCCACACTTTCAGCCGCTAGTCCCATTCCCAAGGCCATTGTCATTGGCCAATAGCTGGTCTGGAGCTGGTTCCGGTAACACACACTAATAAGAACTGATAAGATGAGACCAGCATGTCCCTGAAAGTGGGTGTTAACCAGGGACAAGGTATCCATCATGGTACGTCTTATCAGTGGGTTTTACCTCAACCAGCGAAATTCAAAATGGACGCTCCACTAGGCCTCCATAGGCTGCAGGACACTAATTATTTTCTCACTGTTGGCTTATATAGCATATAGGTGAAAATAAAATATTTGTGCGAATTTCTGGGCTTGGCCACTGTTATTTTCTTGTAGGCACAAATTTTCCCCATTAATTTAGGGCCATGAGATGTGGTACAATGTGATTAACTTTTCCGCTATCGACCGTCGAGTGCGGACCCAGATTTGGGGGTTTTGCAGTGAACGATTGCAATAGATTCTGTAATTGAAAAGAGTGCACCCCCCTCAACTTACCCTCAGATATCAGCCTAAATAACACTCAAATCTATTAATATACATCCTAAGGATTAATTTGATGCCTGGTTTGCCTACCCACTGTCAGATTTTAGACCAATAATCATTGTACAGCACCCTTCAGTGCGGAGCTACAAAGTGTCTCCTGCTACCACCTCCGGTCAATTGGTGTTCTGCAGCCCATACTGAGTCCTTATTTTGATGGTGTGCTGAGCCAGACGGAGCCACACGTGACGCTAAGTGGATGGGGTGAGGGCATCATCTCAGCTGGAGGATGTCATGGAAGGCCTCCATCATTCAGCATGTGATTCCCACGGTTCGCCCAGGAAGGTAGATCGATGGTAGATCGCCCATGGGGTGAAAGCGGGAGAGAGAAGTATAGTAACCGTGTATAGGTATATAGGGGTATAAAGCTGTTGGCATGGTATCGGCTGTTTCAATCTCGGCATCCTTCACAGGCAATACCACACTTCGATCTCCTTAGTCAGTTCTAGTTTGGTATCCAATGAAAGATTCTTTCAATATGTCCCTTCCTTTAGTGTCCTATATTCATTAATATTTTCCTTGTATAGACATGCAGACATTTTGTGCTTAAATATGGGTTAAGGGAGTGATCCTTTTTTAACAACAGGGGGGGGGGGGCTGGTGGGTTTGCGCACAGGCGTGCGAAAAAAAATTCCAACCCCCCCTCTCAAGGGGGTATTTTTTTACTCCCCCACCAAGGGACGCAAATGGCGTGGGGCCTGCTATATTTTTTTATAGGCTTATAATATATAGGGAACCTCGTGCCCCCCCTTTTCCTACGCCCCTGGACATGCCCTTTTAACCTATAGGAATGCACAGGGTTTTCCACTGAAAACAGGTGAAATTATTTTGACCCCCCATCAGAGGGGTTGAACAAATTCTGACTCCCCTGGTCAAGGGGTTGAAAAAATTCTGACCCCCCTCAAACCCACCAGCCTTACCCCCGTTGTTAAAAAAAGTGATCATTCCCTTAGCCGCATTCAATGACCCACGGGCTATGCTTGCATAGAATTTACTGTTGCCATTGGGTTGCTGGATACATGTGCTTCTCTTTATTCGGGACCTATGTCATTGTTCAGAGGAGGGATTGAGTTGCCGTCGAGGTAAATCGTTTTATATATTGAATCAGTGATGTCTAGCGCTAGGCTAGATTTGAGATCAAATCACATTACTCTATTCCATATCAGCAAGACAGTATTACTATCATGGCCTCCAGTCTAGCATATAATGTGACCATTTTGTTCCTTCATGGTGAGATTACAATCTTTGAGTTGCAGGTTCAAATAGAGCAAGAGGGAGGAAAGAGGGTGGAAATGACAGTTATAAGGTTAGCCGCAGCCATTGCCTGTAGGCATTGCCCTGACGAAGTTAGGCTACAGTAGAGGTTGGCCAGATTAGGTCAGGACGTTGGAGCTTACTGTATAGCAGCCTGGGTGAAAAGGTACCAAGGAGCCCTAGACCCTTATGCTGACAGCTGAAGCAATCCTAGAAATATATCTGGATGGATATTTCCACTAGATGGACTATATCTCTATCACAGAATCAGCTATGTCTGGACTTTTCTTAACTATGACTCCATGTGATCCCCCAACACTTATGACCAATCCTCAAAACTCAAACTTTTTCCGTGCGAATTTCTGGGCTTGAAAAACGGTTCCAAGAGCATAGAAATCAAAGATATGCAGAGAGAGATAGTGTATTTAGATATCCCATAAATATTGCATTGAAAAAATGAACCAAACACCTTCTATATCATTTCAAATCTTGATGTACACTCTGCAGTGAGTATGCCCCTGTAGCAGAAGCAATTTGGCATGGTCGACACTAACGCCATCTACTGTATATACTTGATAGAACTTTTGTATAGGGCCTACCAGCGGACCATTCAAGTAGCCTTACATGACCTTCACAAAAATCACATTTAGAATAGGAAATCTATAATGAAGGAATACCCTAACATGCCCAACATGTGGTTATGTGGTTAAATATACCTTTAAGGACAAAACTTAAATACATCGTATAGGGAAATTGTGTTTGATTGGCCTACGTAATTGGGACACAGAAAAGTCGGTTTGACTACCCCTCCACGTTTATGTCCCAAGCACGGGGTTGCTAAACAGACAGACAGCCCTCATTCAGGTTTAATACGAATCTGACTCTATACCTGCATATATTTGTAAGCAGGATAATCACAATGCTTACAGCTAAATGGGCTGAAATCAAACATTACAAAAGGGGCAGCGAACCTGATTGGGGTCTCCGTGCATTTATGAGAAAAGTCCCAAAATTTGCAAGCTATAGGCGGCCTGTTGCGCACGTTAAGTTTTCCTTTAATTCAGGGGTAGCCAAATCACCTCTGGAATAGTGTGTTTTACTATGCACGCAAAAAACTACAACAAATTAAGTTATTGATTTAAAGAGAAATCAACCCGTATTAGACTACGTAAAACAGAAATTCAAGACTAAAGTGAAGAGAGGGTGACCGTAGGAAGGTCAGGTAGATTACGGGGGTAAGCACTGGAGCCACACAGAACCATTAAAGTTTTACCGACCTGGCGGCAGATGAGCCACCCGGGGAATGGGAGGCAAGTCGTCTATAGCCCTAGGTCATCACACCAGACCTTCCTACAAGGCTCATCCCATTGCTGCTATAGTAACACTGCCAAACCACTCTCATTCCACTATTGCGGCATTTTCAATCCACTTAATTCTCTTCTACCCCCACACTGACCAAAAAATGTTGGCTAGAACCATAGAATTAAGTACCCGGCACAGTCACGCCAACCCTTCATTATCAGCGACCAAACCTCTTCCCAATCCATCGTGCAACTAAGCATTCGCATGAATACTAGATATTATATAGTCATGTGATCATAAACTCCAACTATCACTTAACTGATCATCCAGTGATGTACAGTAAACCCATATTGCCCAAATACCCATTATGTGCCTCCTCAGCCACCCTATTCAAAATAGGGTGCCTCAGCCTATTTTGCAATAACATGATATCTACCCACGCAAATCAATTCATGAAGTTGTCCTAGCCCCATAACTGTGCACTGCTACCAGGTACACTCACAATCTCATGACCTGACAATACGTGCAGAAGCCACAAGCCTCTTTACGCCACCCATCAAACTCCATCATTTTATAGTTTATTGGTCGATTAGATGATGTTGTCCGAGCGCTTCTCTCGTGATCCCACACTTCCCAATACGGCCTGCAAAACGAGAGAAAACCAACAAAAAACAACACTACTGGTTGCCCTCGATATGTTAATCATCACTTTTCTAAAAGAACCTGTCATGATGGCTCTTTGATCCAAATAGCTTCCTCTTTAAGCTTTCAGGGCCATAGTGTGCATGAGTCTGAAAACACGATGATCAATTCTGATTTGACTATATCGATTGTAGTTTAGGAAGACACCGAAGCGGAGTGGATGGATCCCAGTCTGAGCTTATAGTAGCACCATAAATCTATGCAACTTGAGACCACTGCCTGATTTATATGTATGCGTGTCCTCGGGAGTTTGAAAATCCCCAGGAAAAGGGCAATATGAGGAGGGATTCTATATGGATGGCAGCAACAACAGCATTTGGTTTCTTTTTTGCTCCCTGTATGCTTTCCCTACTCCTGCCCTCCCCCCACTGTCCTTCCTATCGCCCCCCCCCCCCACTTTGCTCCTTTCATAGTCTCCATTATGCTAAGCTGACTTCTGCTCTCAGTCGCCCATGAACTCCCACTCATAAACCTAAATGTACCTCTGGTACAGGACTCTGGAGTAAGTATAAATGTAAATTTAGGGGCCGATCCACTGCGGTCTGCTAACGAACGCTGGTTGGTAATGGCATTTGCCCAATAGTCAACGAGCATACGTAGTAGTCGTGGTGGAAACGAACATATAGGCCCCACGTTTAGAGTATTACACGCACTGCTAAATTCTCTCCCATGCCGCCCATACCAGTCTTCATTCGTACCAGGGGGTTTCCTTTAATATCATGCATACCTGAAAACTCAGTTTTCCCAGTTTTTTCTTGGGTTTTTTCTTGTCCGGAGTTTGCAGGTATGATCATGTATTTTCTGTCTACCTTTTCCCTGCCATCTACGCCGACCCCCCCCCCCCTTCCATCCCCGCGCTTTCCCCAAATGTTACCTCCTTCCCATCCTATCCTATTTATATGTCTTCTATTTTGTACAATCAAATGACATCTAACATGGACCTAGTCTGCAAATAGCATATATGCATTTTGAAAATAAATGCATTGCCTGCCACCTGGTTTACCTTTTCCTCCTTCATAGTGTTCTGCTCTCTTCCACACATTATGTCACTTGATATAACTATAAGATATGGAGATGACTGCAGTTCATGTCAAAGTAATTTTATACAATATTAGCTGCCATGCCTCTTGCGGTGCCCCCAGACCACCGTTTCACAGCCTTCTGCCTATCGTAAACGTATGTCCTGTATAAACCACCGGGGAAAGTTTCGCAATTGTATATACAATAGGCACACAGAGCCTAAGCATGTACTTTTCAGGCATCATGGGCATCTGATTGGATTATTCTATTTTTGATCACAAATACTAAGTTATAAGAGAAAGGATCTATGCATTTTAGTTGTTGTACAATGTGCATTCACGAAAGGACATTAGGCTGATGATTAGCGTAGACACGAGGGACCATCTTAGTATTTTCCCCCCGTTTGAATACCTTTGAATGTGTTCCTTATTTGCCCAACCCTGCTTGCATGCTATTGGGAGTTGGGTGGGCACATCTTGAGAGAGGAGGAGTCGGATGGGAAAACGCGAATGGAGTGCTAGTCTATACATGTAGTAGCTCCATTTCTCAGTCCTGTCCTGTCAGGGGGACTTAAACCATCCTGGCATTACAGTGATGACTGAAGACAGAGTGGCAGGGTTGTCTAGGAGGACGGACCATGTGTTCTAACTAGAACAACCCACCTTAATGAATCTGCAGATGTCATAGGGCTACCCCTGAAAGCCCTCCAGCCCAAAGCCTTACCCCAGACTCCCCACCGTGCTGGTCAATTGGATCCGTCGTCAATGAGATTAGATCCAGCAGCTCCTCCATCAAGGTCCATCTAAGTTGGGCACAGGTCGAAAGTCAGAAAGGCTGATGGATCCTATAGTTCGGATTCTCTTGATATTCATCACGAAACCTGTTAAGTGTAGTCAAGCAGGAAAGGTATTCAGCTGCAGATTGTGTTTGGTAGTCCTCAATCAACCTTGGGGTTGCACCCGGGGGTTACATCAAAGTCACAATTACTCAGGCTCGTCATATTGTCACATCCTGCTCCCCATATTATGGCTTCATAAAACAATGGACATTAAACCTGGGAGAATTATGTGTTTGCCACTAGGTTGTTAACGCAGGTAAATGACAGATGGAGTTTTGCATACAGGTGTGGACGACACTCCACATCATCCACTTTCAACAGTAGGGCCTACTCATAGAGGATGGGACAGATGGCTGCTGTGTGAAGTATTCATGGTTTGGAGACTGTAATATTGCATCCTCCTCGTGCTCTACTTAAAAATATATTTTCAAGCCTGATCCCTTCTCCTGCTTTCATGGTGCTCATCAGTTTGCATTTAATAAGGCTGGAGGACCAATAGTACGAGCAGTAGCTATAGAGACATTTAAGGTATTACATGTCAGTTCCGGCATACTAGTGGTTAGATAAATGCAATATACCGCAATAAGACAAGAAGAGTGACTTTTTCTAATTCATATGGAAGAGATTAAGTTGGCTTTGGCCACTGCACACATCCTATCTCCTTTATGAAGTAGCCTCTGCGTTGTTCCCGGCAGGTGCCCTTTTTGCTAATAATAACGGTAAATCGCTCATGGCTATCTTATCACATTGTCTACTGTGTTCCTGGTTATGTGCCACTCGGCATTTCCATGAGCTAGCAATAATCAGCACGGCCCTGGTCTGTATTTAGCCGACATTTACAGGCTATACTCCCTGAGCAGGCCCTACCTTATCCTGCTCACGCCATAGTGAGGACCCTCCTCACCTGCACTTATCCATCTAACTACATGTTCTACCTTCCCAACAACCAGCCAGGTGAGGGGTCGTCATAGCAACATGCATGTGTCACAATATTAAGCAACGGTATAGGAGTAATGAATTGTCCGCGTAATCATAATGTATGTACAGCCCAGAAGAAAATGGAGGATGGAAACGTCACAGTCTCTCACAAGGATGAGGAACTGGTGCCATAGTCAATAACAAGCTGCCAATTGAGTGACAGGTCTTATCACACGCACCTTTCTTAAGTGTTTAAATGTTTTATTGGGTCTAATAACACAATACAATCTATAAAAAAGGTTTAGTATTAAGCCTAGCCTGGGCGCGTTGCCCTACTTACGCTAGGACCCCTGTCCTTACATACTAAAAACTATGTAACAATAATAAATGTATGACAAAGGTACACATATGTTTAAGGCTTAAACTCTTACAGAGATGTACTTGAGTGAATGCAGCAAGATGTGCTGAGGGTTATGTTCCTGGGCCTGATGTTTTTCACAGTGTTTTGGTAGGCTACACACTGATGATTAACATAACAAGGAGCAACTTATCAGACCATATAGGCCTATTTGCCTCCTTGGTTCATGTCCAGTGTAATTAAAATTGGATGTTTACTTTGATTCACAGCCCGTGATTTTGACTAATACATTCAGTTATAAGGACTGATTACCCACAGTTGTTGAAGACCCAAGATGTTTGACCAATCTATGGATAAAATTCTGATGGGCAACTTCTATCCCTTACAAAAATAAGCAGTAAAGCGACTTTATCACACACATATGAGGTACTTGAGCTGTCCACAATTACGTGGAGAATTAATTCACTCCTCCCTCGACAATCAACTCCCTGTAGAGTTATCACACTCTAAACACTGTTTTGAGACTAAAATAGCAATCTCCAGTCCCAGAATTGTATTTTTTGCCAAAGTTTTAGAGTTGTTCACGAATAGCCAGGTATCAGATATCAAATCAGATTGCCCAATGCGGGTGTGATGGACTTTGGTTTGTATTTGTGTTAGGTGTGATTATATTTGCCCTGAGTAAACCGTAGGAATAGCACGCTATCAGATATCCAATTATTGGGCTGGACGCTTGCACTCGTGGTCCGTGTGCATCTGCGGATACCGGGTACATGCAATTCGCATCATATATCGATATGTAGAAATATGAATGTACAATAGATATATTTTGAGTGTTTAGATAATTTTGACTAGATAATGTACCATATAGAATATATCAATATATCACTCATGAATAAAGTATTAATGTAAGTTACGGTTGGGGACTGAAAGCACAGTCAATATTTCCTGTGGTGAACCCATGTGTGTTTTTGCCTACCGCATTATCAGGGCAAAAATCTTTTCTGGAGGCTCTCATTTTGATAGATACCAGGAAGGAATTGAGATAGCTGCAAAGGTTCTGGCCCTTTGATTGTAATGTTTCTTCTCAATCTTTTTGTATAACTCTTTGCCCTCAACTCCAAATAACACACCGCAACCCACTTCAGTTTTTCATTCTGCATCCTCTAGTTGCTGACGGGTATTTGCAAATGTTTCTTTGCCTTCTTATATATCTCTGAACGCACCACGTAGTAGACAGACGAGGCCAGAGCCCCGACCTATAGGGTAACTCGCCCCTGACTCGACCACTAGGCATGTCAGTACCTTAAGTCAACCACCCTGGGCTAACTTCTTTCGGATAGCATATGCCCCCAGTTGACATTGCACAATTAATTTCATTATGAATATCCTTCACCTGACACCAGCAATCCTGATTTATTGTGAAAAAAAAAACTTGAAATAAGGCAAGGTGGTCGACATAAGGTACCAACCTACCTAGTGGTCGAGTCAGGGGCGAGTTACTCTACAACCCTCATTCAGGTGGCTAAATGAAGAACAAGCCCTGACTTGTAGCATCAAATGGATGAGGGAGGTGGTTGGGGCAGTTGACCACACCCAATGTAGATAATGGCCCTGGTGGCTGGTTAGGACTAATGGCAGAAAAATAGAATGTAGCCAGTATTAGTCTGTATAGCGGAAAGATTGCCCCATGGACAGTAGCCAACAGGCACATGTCAGCCAAGCCTCAAGGGCCAAAGAGCAGCTCGGCCGTAAACTCATCACCACTTATATCCTGCAGCCACCCCTGCCATAATGCTCAGAGCTGCTCAGTACTGCCTCACTACCACTGAGCCCCTCCTACTTCTCCAGAAAGAACTGCTCAAGGAAAAAGAAACAGTTGCAGTTTACCCCTTGGGGTGCGGAAGGAAAGGCTGCAGTAGGCCGCAGGAGGTATAAGTAGAGCACTGCACTATGTTCACGGCATACTGCTTGAGGGCTTACCCTAAATAGATGAATAGACACTATTCTCTGCCTGGGTGGAACACCTTTGTACAATCATTAGCCTCCCCTGTCAGGTAGAAATCATTTAGTAAGACATATGATTTAAGGTCAGTGGTGGTTCATTTTTAAATCATGTGTAGCCCAATTTCTCCGTACCAATGAGTCCTGAAAAACAAGTCCCCGAATCCTTAATTTGCAATAATTCCGTGGGCTGCATTGCAGCTGACCTAATGAGTACCTTGGGTCTAAAGCTACCCCACGTATAAGACATAGGCCTTTTTGCTCATTTCAAATCAGATTTGATGTTATTACCCGTCTACAAGGCCCACCGGGACTTCGATTGGGTCCTATAAGGCGCTCCCAAGGTTTGTTTCATGTATAAGCCACGCCTTATTTGTGAGGTATTAGGGTAGGTTAAAAGACCGTTACATTTCTATTGGAATCACTTTTTGATCTTCTGTTAGATTAGGCGCCACTGAAGAAGTCTGGTACATTTGTTGTCCAGTTTTTTAAGTTGAGGCAAGAGAGAGTTTATGTCTGGTTGCTATGCCGACGAAGTTCTCACAACAGAGGAGTCACGTGATACCGTCCCATAACGCATCAGTTCAGTGCGCGATCCCGCAGCAGCTACACACACATCCCAGAGTAGGATTATTTGCATTAATTTCTTTCAGAAATCTACAATATCTACAAACTTTTAATGACCGTCGGTTAGGTCCTAACAGTCCAGTTACTGTTGGCTTCCTTTTGACAGACTTTGCTGCTTCTTAAGACCAAAACCACCGAGTGATCTCGAGCTGGTCCGAGTCAGTTGCCATGACCAGTAGGTCAACACGTGCAACGACCAACAATGGCGGCACCACTGACCAAGGCACTGACCAGGGGGAACCTCTACCGCCACTACCACCATTACCACACAGGCAGTGTCACTGTCTATTGAGCAAATGGCTCAGATGAAGACTATGTTGAAGGGAACTATTCATTCAAAGGTCAAAACCGTGGTTAAAGATGTGGTTGGGAAGCGCAAAAAAGACAACATCAGTTGTGACAAAGATGACCAAGATGGCGATGGTCAAGGCGCTGACCACAACACCAGCCAAGATGGCGGTGACCCAGGTTCTGGGGACGACCTGAATCCTTACTACAAGAGCTTTGAGGTTCAGCTAGAAGCTGGGCTTCCCTAGCCCACTTAAAAGGGTCTACTTCTCATCTTTCCTATCCCCTCAGGATGTGTGTGGTGCACATATGCGCGGGCACTGACACATTCCTCTGTGAAATTGTGTAATGTCGTTCTCGCCATGAATATGACCTTAGCTGTCGAAATGGCGTTAAACATCTATTACTCACTCACTCACTCAGCTAGAAGCAGGGGATCCTACAAGCGAAGATCTTCTGGAGAGATTTGTTAGCATCTTCAAAAAGGCTTGTGGACCCTCTTTTGATCTCAGTATCATTAAAGAAAAGAGGGATAATTTCCACAGACCAGCAAACGCGCCGGAGTTAAGAGTGCCCCAGGTGAACCACTTTCTAAAGCGCGCTGCTTCAGCAAATGCGCTGGACAAACCCATGGCGGAACTTCAGACCAACATGTCCGCCACAATGACAGCCATGGCTAGGCAAGCTACTGCCATGGAGGAGTTTAAAATATGGGCTAAGCAGAACACTGACCCTGCTGTGCTCGACAAGACTGCCAATTTCACCAAGTTAGTCATCAATGCCTGTGATGCTAACATTGTCATGACCAGGACCATGTCAGACAAGAGAAACCTGAGACGTGACATCCTAAAGTTAGGACTGTCAGAAAAGGTAGGCAACCTGCTCACTGATGAAAATCCACCTCAGTGGTTGGGCGGCGATGATATCATATCAGCCATGGATAAACTTCAAAAAGAAGCCAAAAATGTCAACAAGTTCAAGAAGCACAGCCCAGTGACTGGAGGAACAGGCACTCACATGCTGGGGAGTACTCGTCCAACACATACAAAAAGGACAAGCAGCACAAGCCCAAGCACAAGCCCAAGCACCACAAAAAGAAGCCCAAAACTCCGAGTTTTCCGAACGGGAGGTCTCACTAGACCAGGTGAGTGTTAATAATGCTTTGCATAAAAACAAAATACCCCCAAAGTGCCAATTGCTCCTGTACCGGCAGCAAATGAAAAATTAGAGTTTGGTACATTTGTACCTGGTGGCACTAAAAATCATGTAAACCAATGGTTAATATTAACACATGATCCCTTCATCATAGAATCTGTTTAGGGGGTGAAGGTTGACTTGCAGGAAACTCCCATGCAAGAGACAGCTCCTAGGGCGAACCTAGTGTCTGAGGAAAATAGAGAAATTACTGACCAAGTTGTGAAAGAACACCTGGACAAAGGCATAATAGAAACATGCCAACCAGAGAAAGGACAGTTTATTTCAAACATTTTTCTTAGGCCTAAACCAAATGGCAAACACAGACTTAATTTTATATCTGTCAGAACTGAATTCTTCAGTAGTCTATAGACATTTCAAAATGACAAGCCTACAGACAGCCATAGACATGGTGCAGAAAGACGCCTTTTTAGGTTCTTTAGATCTTTCTGACGCTTATTACTGCATACCAGTATCAGATACCGACAAAATGTTGCTTAGGTTCAAATGGTGGGGGTGTTATATCAATATACATGCCTACTGAATGGACTAGCACAAGCACTAAGAACTTTCACTAAAGTCCTAAAACCAGCCTTTGCAGACTTGCAAAAACAAGGCCATTCTTGTTTTGGGTACATAGATGATATATTCATTATGGGGGAAACAGCACAACAATGTGCTGACACCATAGCCAAACTACAGTCTTTGTTGGTAGGCTGGGGTTCAAAATTTACCCAAACAAGAGTATAGTCACACCAACAAAAAAAGCTCATTTTCCTTGGGTATATCTTAGACACCACCACTATGACAATTAACCTACTGAAGAAAAGGTCAAAAAGTTTAAAGACCTAGCATGACAACTCTTGAATAAAAGAAAGGTTGTAATCAGAGAGGTAGCAAGACTAGTGGGTCTAATGGCAGACTACTCTAAAGGCCTATTACAAACGTCTTGAGTCTTGAGTCAGACGTCTTGAGTCAGACAAGACTAGAGCATAGCCAGAAAAAAGAATTAACTTTGAGGCAAAGACGGAAATCTCCCATGAGGGGCAAGAAGACATTTTCTGGTGGTTAGAAAGACTAGACACAGGGTGTAGAAAAATCAGACTACAAAAGCCTGTGACCACAATCATAACTGACTCCTCAGACAATGGATGGGGAGCAGTGTGTGGGGAAGATAGGACAAGGGGTTTATGGTCACTCAAAGAGAGGGAAACCACACTAACTTTAAAGAGAGTATGTCAGTACTGCTTGGCCTACAAATATATGCTATAGAGTATCGTAGTTAGACGATCAGGTGTTTATCTGACAACACTACAGCAGTAGCTCATGTAAAATCATAAAGGAGGATCTAAAAACCAACCTTGTGATGACATGGCAAAAACCATATGGGAATTCTGCAAAGGCAGAGACTTATGGGTAAAGGCAGCCCACATTCCAGGGAAAGAGAATGAGGAGGCAGACAGAGAGTCTAGAACTGCAGGGCACACTGAGTGGGAAATACCTGACTCAACCTTTGAACAGATTCAAATGAAATGGGGACATCACAGTATTGACCTATTTGCCTCAAGACTAGCATTCAAACTAGAAAACTACTACAGGTGGCTACCTGACCCAGGGGCAGCTGATACAGATGCACTGTCTTTGCCTTGGCCTAATGACTATTATGCTTTCCCTCCTTTCAGCATGAACCTTAGAGTCGTACAGAAGGCCCTAGCAGAGGGCGTGGAGGGAACAATTGTGACGCCCAACTGGGCGGCACAACCTTGGTACGGCCTCCTGAACAGGACAGCGAAGTCGATTATGAGACTCCCCAAGACACCACTTAGGAACCCAGTCACAGGGGATCTGTGGTACCTAGACCTTGTTGCATGGAGGATCTAGAACGAGCACTACAGGCTCAGGGTGCCACGCCCACTACCATCCGGCTATACATGGAGTCATAGACCAAAGGCACCAAAACTCAATACAATGTGTATTTGGAAAAGTGGACAAAGTTTTCTGTGGAAAATAGGGTACACCCCGTAAAACCCTGACACATAGAAGCAATGAACTTCTTCTCTAGCCTTTATGATGAAGGATTAGCATACACCACTATAAACACTAGATCTGCACTATCTGCTTATGTAGAGTTAGATCAGTATGGTAGAACCCTAGGTTCACATCCAGACGTATGTAGACAACTCAAAGGAGTTTCAGTAGTTAGACCTCCCAAGGCTAGATATACTCATACTTGGGACGTAGACATAGTACTTACTATGCTTAAGTCTTGGCATCCACTGGAAAGCTTAAGTTATAAACAATTAGCATACAAAACCGTGTTACTGCTGGCACTAGCAACAGCTCAAAGGGCACAAACATTACATTCCTTTAAAACCAGCTCAATAGTATTTACTGACAATGAGGTAATACTACCGGTAGACAAACAATTGAAACATACCAAGGAAGGATAATGTTTCATGTCTACAAGTTTGTAAACAGGGCACTATGCCCCTACAGGACTTTAAGGAGATATCTTAAAGTGACAGGACCCTTCAGGGAAGGTGGCAAAGACCAACTTTGGTTGTCACTATGTTCCACTAAAAAACAGATTGACTGTAGTTCTATACCCAGATGGATAAAAGATGCCATTTGGGAAGCAGTTGTCCCCAAATACTTCAAGGCACACTCTACCAGAGGAGCCTCGGTATCTAAGGCGGATAACAGCAAACTACCTGTGGATTACATCCTGAAACAGAGCAGATGGACCAATGCATTGACTTTTGCTAAGTTCTACAAAGGGCCATCCACAAGGACCATTGCATACATGTCTACAGAGCTCTCCATGGCGTCCAGCAGACAATAAGGTAATTACACATCGCTATGTTGTCTTTACCAGCTGGGCAACAAGGCAGCTTTCAAATCTCCATTGTGAGAACTTTGTCAGCATAGCAACCAGACATAAACTTTATAAGTTAAACAAGACTTACCTTGGTTATAAAAGGTGAAGTTTGACTTAAAGTTTATAAGGCTTGCTAGACTGTCGACAAAGAGAACAACGGTCCCACCTGATTTGATCAAGTTTTCACCCACCCCGTTGTCACTGGGTGGACTTCAGGTTCAGGACCCATTGGGGGGGGGGGGATTTACCTTGTTACCTAGCTAGCATTAAATACTGATGCATTATGGGATCGTATCACATGACTCCTACTCCATTGTTTTGTTTGCTGGCAGTCTAGCAAACATTATAAACTTTAAGTCAAACTTCACCTTTTACCAAGGTTAGTCTTGTTTAACTTATAAATTACCGTATAAGGGACATTTATTCCAAGAACAGAGTATGGCTAGACCCGATGAAAAAGAAAACATCCTTTAAATCAGATGACCATTATTGTGTGTGGGGTAGATTAGGACTGCCTTTAAATTGGTGTTCTACTCCATATCAGCTGTATACTGGTATACTGCCTGTGCCTATAACTATAATCTGAGTATACCCTTTTTACAGAGTGTGATTTATATTTGCCTAACATGCTGCATCAGTAAGAACCTTTCCTCAATTTGATGGGCTATAGGTTTTAATTGTCTCTACGTTATTGCAACATGAAATGATCAACTCGAAGGCAGTGGCAAGGTTGTAGCCCACGGTTGGCAATCATCATTAATGAATACATGATAGGGGCAATTTCCGCAAACAGTTAAATCTATTGGTCTAAGATAAGCTGTTGCGATTGAAGGATGATTTCCGTGCTTGCATAATTGGATGGGAATGGATAAACACCATAGCACCCATACAGAGGCGTAGGAAGCAAATCTTCTTTGAGGGGGCCCAGCGAGTGCCCTATCACGACCACCTTGAATTGTAGGCTCAAGAGTGATGACACCTATACAGCTGTATATATAATTTGTATAGAAAAGTAATTTTTGGATCTGATTTTAGGTTCAGGCCCCCATTTCCCTATTCCATCACCAGTATTAATCTAATTTGAGGTGCAAAGTTTTAGTTTCTTTTCCATTGTGTTATGACTTTTTGACAAATTTTTGGGGGCCCATACATACTCAGGCCCCACATCCTTGATGATTGGGGGGGCCCAGGCCCCCCTGCCCCACCCCCTTTTCCTACGCCCCTGCCATAGCTGTTGAGTTGTGCACTGGAGATGAATGGGGAAAGATATGAAAGGCTTCGAGCACATGCAGTGTAATATTTGAGAGTTAAAGGGGACATTGATAGATGTTCCAGCCACTGAAGGAGCCATAAGTCTTTTGATTGTTAGGGCGGCCCCCAACACATGGCAGCGTATACACGGAAACCTGCTGAGGGCTGGGCGTTTTTATACAGTCCGAACAAGGCTTATATTAAGCTGGTAATATCTATCAAAGTATCATAGATGGCTGGTGTTACGATTAACAATGTCCTAAAAAGCAAGCAACAAGGGCTGCAGCAGAAAGATGCCAGAGCAAAATAGTGACTGTGGCATGCTCGCACAGAAAACAAAGCCATTCAGACCAAACTTTTAATGGAGGCAAATACTTTGAACGACCCGAACACAGTTGTTTTTATATTGAACCTCGTATTTCGATATGCCATTCAGATAAATACCGCTCTAAATTGGCCCAGATTAAAAAGATGACTAACCTACCCTTTGAAGGAATAACTGAATTTCAATGATTTCACATGAAACAGGATTTTATCAGTTTCGGGTCAGGTACTCTACGTCAATTTTATTTGCAGTTTGTCTGCATCAAAAGTACTTTATAATTATAATATTGGCAATAAAAACGAAGAATTTAAAAAAAAATAATTTCTCTTCCCATTTCTTTAAAATTTGGCAATTTTATGTTCCACAAAGACATACTGAATGAGGTATGGGCCATACTTTGATTTACTGAATCCCTGCGTATAATGTTTGTACGATAATACAGTTGTAGCAGAAGATACACTTCAAATTTCATAATTGATAGCACTGGATAAAAGCTTTGTTATGCCAATCATGACAGGAGTTAGTGAAACGGAGATGGAGACTTAAGAGAGGCCTCAATAGTTCCACTCACTGTGCTCATATCTATAACTTCGATATGGATGCGGACTATGATATAAGGCAATCACTGATTCCTAGCTGCAACTGGCGTCTAGCCGCTGTCGCTTAACATTTAAATCGCTTTCAATCCCTGACTCCATTAAAGGTTGGTCTAGGAAGAGAACATCCGATTAGAGTATAATTCTTGAGTCTGAGGGGATCGGTTGTCAGCGTGGGCACCGTGGTGGTCTAATTTATGGACATCGAAGAGCTCGACCAGGGCAGATCCGATCAAATATGGAGTTTCAATTGGTAATTAATGGTGAATTACTGCTTCACTGGATAATCAACTTCAGGCTTTATGATTGTAAAGGATTCATTATGATCACTTATTTCATGGTCAGTATGGGAACTTTAAGTTTACACTTTGAAAGTTTGTGATGGAAAAGACATTTCGAGTATGACCTTTTCAAGTGGAATATTATTTGACAGCGGAAAGAGTAATGCATTTCGTCCGTGTGATTTTATATTCATTATGCCTTCAATGAGTTTAGCTGTGATCTAGGGTATTTTGGTCGTCCATATCCACTATCTTGACATCATGCACATGTATTAGAGAAAGTTAATACAGGAATATTACTCATACACATTTGACCCTATCATTCATGACCGTAGATGCCGACAGGTGTGGCATTTCTAATAGAGCTCACCTTGCATTTGCTATTGGCGGTCTCCAGGTAGGTGATTGCTCTGGAGAGGGCCTGGAGGAGGGTGAGGGCATGGGGACAGATAATAGCGTTGCCACCATCACCACTCTTGTAATAGGCCCAGATGCCAGCCTCCCACCGATGACAGATAACCCTCCTAGGACTTACACCGCCGTGGCAGCCTGTGCCTACTCTCACTCATCCCTGATAAGTGAAACCTTTGGAGGTGCAAAAAACCATTCACTGATTAAATAGGTGCAATAAGCGTATATATGCTTTCAACGTCCTGATTGATATTTACCATTTTGTGTTTATGAGGGGATCTTATGGGCGATGCTTTTGGCACTGTTACTCACCTTGATCCTTTTGCTCGAAACGTGAAAACAAATATGAAGGAGTTCATTAATCTTACCGGCCTAGTGATGAGGTGACAACCCCTTCGACCCAGAATGAATAACATTCGCTGTCACGACGAAGCTGACATGGCTTTATGGGCTCTTAGGCTGCATCGTAGAGGATTTCACGAAGATTACTTACATACAATTCACAAGAGAGACAACAACAGCAACAGCAACAAACATGAGAAAAAAAGAAAATGGTTCTGCAACGTAGTTAAGTATGGAGAGGGTAGATGGTGCCCTATGGTAAGAGGCTGTATGCCGGAAGAACACCAAAGTGGTATATGGAGAATAAAGAAGGGGTAGGTTGGGGCTGATGGATGGTGAGGGCGGCATGCCGTGGACATTGAGCTGCACCTTGACTGCCACCTTCAGGCACCACAGGCGGACCTAAGAACATTTATCATTCTGAGGACACAAGGAATAACCACTAATAAACCTAGACGCCTTGACAGTCAGCTGGTGAGGAAGGGGAAGCCTCGCCCGTCACCATCTGGATGGGTTCTCGTCTACGTTCACAACCCACTGAGCCTACACTGTAACGAGTTAGGGTTATATAACAGGATTGTTCTCTGTAAATCAACAGGGGAAAAGGCAGTATTCACCATTAGCTAGGCCTACCAGTCACCCTGATGGCCCTAATAAGGGTTTACCTAATAAATAGCCTTACCTGTGCCGGTTCTCTCACTAGAGGGCAGCAGTACACCAGTTTAGTTCACGTGAACCCCTTTGGGGAGAAACGGTATGATCGGAAGTGTGTCCCTGGTACCGGTGGTGAAAATGCGAAAGTCTTTACAAGCGAAAATGGCGCCGCGTTAGCGCTTCTCCCCCAAAGACCTAACCTTTAGTTCATACATGTTCAGTATGTTTATTCTTAGTGTACATCTCAATCCAATATTTCCCCAGAGCTTATCAATGAATTACAATATGATAATAACCCCAATAGGTTCAATCTTGCATTTTGCACAATTGATAATGCATGGGGTTATCTGAGAAAAAACTAGGAACAACCAATACAATCCATAGATGACACTATAACGGTGTCTAAATCTTGAATACAAGTGTCTGGACTCTGAGGTTGAGGCTAACATAGGCCTTTAGATTATATCAGTGCTAAAACTGAATGACCATGAAATGGTTTGGATGAGATGGTTCTCTACTTCTCTCATCCTCAATAATGGTACATCCCTGGGATTGGGGACACTTTTGTCTTCATCAGGCATGCATAGTTCATAGTATCAATGCATGCAACGAGTACATACATAAATAAATATCATGGGGATTATCTCATGGACTAACCTCACTTGTAACTAAGTAATGTATGTATCGTAGGATATCGCAACTCGTGGCCTACGGCCACTCGTTACAATATCCTACGATACAAGCCATGAGGTGCCTGTTAGCCCATACCTTACTAAGTTTATTACACGATTAATCAATAAATAATCTATAGAATCTGTGATTTCCTGTGCCCGGATGGCCGACCCGCAGGGGTGGGTCACCGGGTAGTCACATGTTCCCTATCGGTATCACACCGATCCATGCGTAGGTGGAAGGTAGAGAATGTCAGGTCAGGGGAAGTAGCTCAGAGGAAGGGCTTCCACTTCGAAGTTGGAGGGTCCCGGATTCAAGTAGCCACAAGCTTCCATTCGAGGCGTTCGGGCAGCGGTTTTCTATCGATATCTAGTGCATTATGGGTAGGGGTGACCTCGAACGCTAACTACACCACCTCAGCTGGTTCCCTCCACCCCCTTCCCACCCAGCCAGGTCTGGCTAGGTACCAGTCCCTTACTATGCTTGGGAGGGTAGTAAGTTGACTCAGGGATCAACATTGACCCACATGGGGAGGACCAATAGGAGGTGGCCTTACAAACTAGCATTGATCCCTCGGCCGTACTCCGAACGCACCGACTAACACAAATGTCACGGGAGTCTATGGACGCGCCATCTGCTAAATCAGTTCCTCTGAAGGCTAGGTTTCTACCTTCGAAGTTCTCATCACCACTTTCCGAAAAGAATCACGCCGCCGGACCTCATGTCCAGCGGCGTGATCAAGGACACGATAGCAAAATAACCGATCTTTGTGTGTAGTGTAAAGGGACTGAGTAGTATATGAAAATGATACCCGCGTCTCTTAGTCGTTGTCCTTGACAGTCTGTCTGTCTGTCTGCTTTCTCTGTCTCCCTCTGTCTCGCTCTGCCTGTCTGTCCCTCTCTCTCTCTCTCTCTCTCTCTCTCTCTCTCTCTCTCTCTCTCTCTCTCTCCATCTACCTCTTGTACAAATTTAAATTTTGAAGATTTACTTACATGCAGGGCTACTTGTAAAGAGAGTGAGTAGTATATGAAAATGATTTCCGTTTCTTAGTCTCTGTCCCAGTCTCTGCTTTGTGTGTGTGTTTCTCTCTCCCTCTGTCCGTCTGTCTGTCTATATGTCTATAACTGCCGGTATTGATGTAGCTTTTACATTCAATGAAACCTTGTTCTGAAAGAAAAGCAAGAAGCACTGCCTGACAGGCACGGGAAAAACGCGTTAGATAAAATGAACCATAAAACGTTCACCAGTTCAATCGATGACTAATCACCGCACAAACACAGTAAAAAAACTCACATTTGCCAAGTCATCTTACAAGATCAAACAACCATATTAACTGAGTATTCTATATAGGCTTATCCCCTGGGGCCATTAGATAATCAGTTGTTTGATAGATTTTAGCTAGCATGTAAAAACAAGGACTCTAACACATGTCTGGCTGCCCATTCTGTCAGGGTATATTGGTGTGAAGACACAGCTTTGTGCTGCTTGTCATTAATTATGATACATGATGAAAAAAAATGCCTTACTGTGATCATTGGTACGTTGTGTTTATATAAAGAAAACGTAGCTAATCAATAACCCAGGGTAGATAAAAAGGAAATGGTAATGGTACATGAAATATTGGTAGAATAGTCTATATGTAAATACAGAGCTCACGCTCGGCCCTGAGAACAAAAGAAAAACCACGCGTAATGTATTGCTTATATAGATATAAAATTAAACACGATGTCATTCACAGCGCTTCAAGTTATCCGTCTATGGGATGCCATGTATGTGCTAAATTATGTATAGGTAAATGCCTTCCTTTGTGTATAGGCCCCGATTTCCGCTGCCAATTTAATAAAGGAATATATATATATATATATATATATATATATATATATATATATATATATATATATATATATATATATATATATATATATATGCATAAATAGCTATTAGGTTTCCTAGAAAAATGATATATATGTATGTGTTATGCGCTAAATCTGATATCGGAAAATTTCCTACCCTGGAAATTTGCCAAGGTATTGGAAAATTCCCTACTTCGGAAATTTGGCATGATCATGTACCTAAAATAGCCCAGTATTTATTGTTAAAAATATTGCTATGGTTCTTAAATCATACAGAAATGTTCCGAAATGCTGCACATTTATATATTGCATGTAACATCATGCGCCCATTATGCGCGGCTTTAGGTAAATACACAGTTTACATTTCCCATGAAGTATGTATGTGCTGGCCCCTGTGGATGACAGCAGGCTGTGACTCATTACCTTTGTCCATATCACTATTCCTGTCCTCGCACCCTGATGGCCACAGGCAGATTGAGCCCTGTCGGATTCAACAGATCAGCAGCCCGGGGTGTGTTTGGCCATTGGGAGGGTGTGCCGATCAGCTTCCTCTTACCGGCGGCTTAGAGCCGGCTTCCTCCTCCTTAGGGCCTGGCTGGACCCTGGAGGCAGTCGCCTGGAAGGTGTGGGCAGTTAGAGCTACCCCCTTAAAAGTGGTCAATAGCACTGGGGGAGGGGGGGGGGGCTGCCCAGCCACTTTCAGTGTGAGGATGGAGCGGTCCTATTGAAAGTCCCTGGACAACGGTCCCTAAAGTGGCTCACGATGGTAGTAAGTGACATCATGAATTAATCAGGGGAATAGCAGTTGATAGCAGAAGAGTTCACAAAGTGTATAAAAAAATAGACGATTTCAGTTTGTTTTTCTTGGTATTTGGTAAAGAACTGATCCCCTGTTCACACAACAGGCTTCTGTGGTAGAGAGAGAAAAAGAAAAATGAATATCTTATGTGGATTGAGTGTGGAATTTGACAGAGCTAGAGACCCGGACCCTAAACATAAGGATCTGGGAGCCAAAAATGTGGTTTTGGCATGGACCTGACTAGAAGTGGGCAACCAGGACGCTGGGACAAGCAATAGTTGTGATAGAGCCACCTCCTGTCTCGGTAGGTTCTATAGACATTAACGGGATTGCCGGGAGTGCTGGGTATAGGGCTGACCCGGGATGCATTATCAACCAATTAGATCAATTCCCTGTATTCACTGCAGAATTTTTTGTGTACATTATGTAACACCTGGTACCCATCATGCTGGTTCTTATCAGTGCATATCTCGCCGGGTGACAGATCCAGCAATGGTGGACCCACTAGGCCTCCATACTAAGCCCTTATAAGGAGGCCAATCAGCATTCCCAGCCTGTCGGACACGAGCCATCACCTTGGTTTAATCAGAAAGTCGCGTCCAGACGTACAGCTTCCATCGGGACATGCTCCATCTCCAATGGTCACCAACGGCACCAATTGCCTTCCATATCATTGGTTCAGGACCAGTCTCCGCCAGTATAAAAGAGCTTGTACCCTGACCACATTTACCGCTGTCCCTTCCTACTGCACCCCTTCCCAATACACTGTATTTTCTGGCCTACCTTGAAGCGGCCTTGTAGCTAATAGTCCCCCTTTCTTCTCTCCCCTTGCCACGATAGAGGCCCCTCGATTATCCTTAAACTATTCCACCTACGCACAATCTGTTTTCTCCTCACTCTGAAATATGCCCACTGCATCCCAATTCCTCTTCCCTGCCCTGTCCTCATCCCTATTGTCACCAGCTGCACCTTTGTCCACCACCCTTAGCAGCATTCCTTTCGCTGTGGAGCCATACTGCTCGTGCTGAAACGCTTGTTGCTCGTGGTAAATTATGAGTTGTCGGTGGGGCCTGTTGGTTCAGCTAACACGGGCGGCCGTCCAGTGGGCGGACATGCCCATATCCCGTACCGCCCTATTAGGTCCTCACCCAGCCACACTCCTCTGTAGTTATGTCTACTTTTTCTCGGTTGGTGCGTAAATCGTCAGTTAATGATGCTCGGCATAATTGCCACTAACTCTGGATGCAGTTAACACAGGAGCTGTGGTATCCTAAATGTGCAATTGATGCTATCTGTGGTGCTTGAAGTCCTCTGTGTCAGACCAGTCTAGGAAGAGGTCTGACCTTTCAGGTCGTCTACCCCATATATAGCTATGAGCTGCTCTGTGAGCTGCTCAGTGCCAAGGGCCTCATCAATATGCTACCCATCTCCATCACTGAAGCTTATCACGGTTCTGAAATTACGCCATCTCTTTGGACCAGAATTTATGAAGACTAGTTTTCACCATTAGACAGGATCATTATACCATTACCGTGTACGTCCTAAAACGGCCATATATGCGTTTTCCAGTTTGGATGTTGACAGCAGAGATGTCACTTTTCCTAACTTTTTAGGAATTCCGAATTTTTAATTTCCATTCCTATAGGTATTTCGTATTGTAAATTGAGAAAATTTGGAGGATTTCCGAATTTTTGGCGATCAGTGAGTGGCATCCCTGTGACAGATCTATGCAATAATCTGGCATAGCTTTCCCTTTTGGCTAATGAGACAATTCGTCGGTGACTATCTAAAGTGCTTGGCAATAATACCGATGCCCATAAAACTGACTTCCAATTCAGCGATCCACGTAGGTCTAGACGTATGGAGTGCTTCTCAGGATCGCAGATGTAACTGACGTTGCACATATAAATGCTGACCAGGAATTCTCTTTGTGGAGAACACTATGTACATGTATTGACTATGTGGGTGGGTAGTATGGAGCATACCAAGCATGTCACCTAAGCCCTACCCCAACCCCCTTTCTCTGACCTTTTCTCTGATGAGCACGTGGTGTCAGGTTAGGCATGGCCAGTATAGGATAAAGGAGTCATTGGATGACACCATGACATGAGGGCAGGTTGGGGCAGAGATCGGTCAGCCACAGAGCCCAAGCCTACAGACTATGTATTTCAAGAGGAACAATGGTTACCTGTTCATCTAACCTTTTTGTCAGGGTAAACATGTCAACTACCCATGTGTGCGATTGTAGCTTCCTTATGTTTCTTTTTATGGACTTATTCTGGCCTGTAGCAGATCCTCTTTTTACAATTTTCAGAAAATGTGCTCTGATCCAGTATTGCGAAAATTGGCACGCCGGCATCGACACGATGGCTTTTGCTGATAGAGTTCCTCAATGACAAACCTTAAGTCTTGAGCTGACCATAATGATGGCTAGCCATTATCTCAGTCTCCTAGTGGGGAAGGAATTTTTCCAAATATTCCCAATACTTGAATAGAAGACTTATGTGAACTCACTGAACAGAACCCAATACCTTCCAGTAATTAAGAAACATTTGTATAGATATATCTATTTTGAGCTAACACAAAGATGGGTAGATAGACTCTGGCCACAGAAAGGTCTTGGAACAGATGGTAGATAAAGTGGGGATGTATAGAAATGAGACACGAGAAGTTCTCGAGTATAGAAGACACATTGACGCGGGTGGGGATTGGAAAAGCCCAGGACGATCGTTGTAGATGCATCACTGCGAACCTTATGGGAAGCTGTGCCTTTTGATGTGGTCGTAATCGAGGATTTACCGCCATTTATGTGGTGCTTAGTCGTGCTGCTTAGTTGACCCCGTGCACTGGTGATGAAGCACTGAGCTGAGTATTTTACAATGTAAAGTCAGTGTGAGCAGCTCGTTCAAATTGGTGCCTACCAACTGCTCATGTTCCAAATGAAATTCATGTCTTTATAGGCTTCACTGCATCCAATATTTCTTAAATGATGATAAAATGCATTTTTATCCAATGTAAAAGCAGTAATACATATATTTGAACAGGATTCCCTACCGGTAGTTCAGGTTTATGGTTGGTAATTGAAGATGTATATATCTTTATGAATAAGAAGATCAGACAAAGCAAACTGCAATAAGAGATCTCCTTTAGGGCATTATAGTAGCGAGTTTGGTGCTGAGGCCATAACGTGACTTCCTATCTGCCACAGTGTTAAAGAAGGGGTTCTTGTATGGCTGTCTATGGGTAGTAATCTTGTATCAATCTACATATGCAATACCTCAATGGAGAGATACATTATGCCCCTTTAAGTATTGCTATACAAAAGTGTTCAAAAGAAATTTGTTTCAAAGTTATTATAGTAGTTATCTCTTGATATCAATGACGATCTCTCTGGTGTGTGCTCTGGAATGTAGTGCGTTAAAGGCTACATGGGATGTGTCATTAAGTCAAAAACGGATCTAAATTTGTTATATCAGACTTATTTTTCATGGGTCAATAGCATAAATCACAAGCTTTAGATTGATATGGTTATCTAAGAGTACAACCCAAAACTAACACAATATATACTCCAAAACCAGCTGGAAAAGTCCTACTTCCAGATCTGATGTAAGTATAAGCGTATTTTTGCGCATAGACCATATCTACAGGCAGTATTTACCCTTCAGAGGCTGGCCCTGTAGTATACACCCAGGCCCGAGGCTCTGCCTGCCGTGAGGTGTAAGTGAGTGCGACCTACCTCTATGCCGGGCACCCACACACCTACCACTGCAGTACAGTGTAAAATGACAGAATCTTAACTCACCCAAAAGCAGACAAAAATAACCACAACTCGCTAGAAGTTCAATGGATCTTCATTAGTTTTTGCATGTGGCAGTTTCTGCATGAAAGCAATCCATGGGAATGAGTTTTGTATTAATTTTACCTCGGGTCAACACTTCCGGTTACCCTGGTAACAAATGAAGAAAAGGTGGAAGCTACCAGAGAGCATTTGTTCCCCGTAACACGGAAGTGTTGCCCTCGGTAAAATCCTAATTTACCTTCAACTATACCCTGGTAAGTCTCGCCAAATTCTAATATTATCTGATTGACTAGACGTCAATCAGATACTTACTTCTATCTAAACCTTACCGTTTTTTGCCGATACAATGTCTCCATGAACATTGCATAGGTGGTACATTATAGGACAGTGAAGCCTTCTATAATCTATGGTGCAGACAGGCTATATTCCGAGGGCTAACAGCAGGTTATTTAGCCACAGGAATAGAGTATTGATGTTGTCACTCCTCCTAGTAACACTCAACCATTTAACAGGCCACCTACATATATGTAGGTGGCCTTTACATAGGCTTCATTACCATAAGGTTGGTATGATGTATTAACTTACTTTGTTTATCTTAAAGGGTTAGTGATTTCTCACCTTGAAACAAACAAACAGATTAGCCTTCGAGCCTGCCCGCATCAGTGACCATTAACCCCTACAGGGGCACTTACATATTATATGCATAGACTGTATATACAGAGATGCCACTTTTCCTGGTTTCCCAGGAATTCCTGGTTTTGATTCTAAGATACCTGTATTAAATTATGTTAAATTCCTGGGGAAATGTGTCCAAAAGTCCAGTTTTCTTGGTTTTTGTTGGCCAGTGAGTGGCATCTCTGTATACATGTATATAAGTCATGGCCAGGATAAGAGGAATTCAATCAGAACGTGTGCCTTTGGCACAGACTTAGACAATTTTATTTTGATTATTTCTATTTTGAACCGAATACGCTACTTATATGGGACTAGCACATTGCTAGTGATAAGAAAATCAGCCAGGTGGCTCATGTAGTCGGGGGCTAATCCTTTGTATAGTTTACATTGATGGTCTAATCCTCAGGTACTATTAAGAGCATAGATGACCATTAGACTTTCACTAGGTCCTTTATCTAAGGGATAAAAGGACCAAGTGGAAGTCTAATGGTTTCCACCATTAATTAAATATTTTTACCTTATAATCCAAGAAAATCAATATTATTTGTTGCGAGTCGACATGACTGTCCTCCACCATATTGGTTTCTCAGCGAGTGGACCGGACTGCCTGGACGTAGAGTGTTACGTTGACGTGTGTCCCAGGGGCATTTTCATAGTAAAACTGCTGTTAAGGTATTTAAATATGTTTTATTTTGAAAGTTGACATAACATAATAAGATCATCTGTGATGCAACATCTACACATCCGTGCTGATTCAGCATGTTTGTTCTATGTTGAATTATTGTCGATAGGATATTGCTTCAATGTTTATAGTTTCTTCACAAAATCAATATTGAATGGAGAACAATATTTCAATGTTCATAAGTCTACTGTTGACTAGATGCCAGTTGAGAATATTGAAATGGCAGCATTGCCAGAAGTGCTGAAGGCAGTTTGGTCAACATTGTCAACACATATCAACCAGTTGTCAATGGTGATTCAAACTTGCCCAATGTGCAGTGTGCCCAGGGGTATGCTGAATGTAGTGGGTATACGGCATGAAAAGATGGAGTAAATAGCTGGCATGCATAGTGTGTGTACATGGTCTATAAAATGTATACACAAAACAAGAATCTAGATAGAGTGCATTGAATTGTTTGGGTGTGGACATGGCCGTGTGTAATGGTGGTCTGCGTCCACACATTCTGGCACTCTGATATTAGTCAATGCAGCCCTTAGATATAGACCTTTTCTATAGTTGGTCTATGCTAATTCTCCATATCATTTCACCGTGCATTCCCTCTGTGTTTAGGAAGAGGGGCCTCGTCTGTGTCCAATGTAAAGAAGCAAATGCATAATTGGGGGAAGGCTTTGACCTTTGAGTTAATATGATAAAGTGACTCTAATGTTTGAAATTGTTTTTTGTTCCGTTGCAGGTGAGTCTGTCATGTCTATGTCATTCCGTGATACTGCAAAGTGTAGGTAAGATATGTAGTGTCTGCCTGTGGAGGAAGACGTCCTTGAAACATCATAGTTTTATAAGGTATAACTCTGCTTTGCCAAAAGCGTGTAATATCCATATAAATGTCATTTGATCAGGACTGCTGAGCTTCATGGATTTTACTTACAGGGGTAATACTGCTTCACTTTGTAGAGCACCATGAACCCTTGTTGTGGTACTATATCAAAGCATCACTCACCTTTCAAGGCTGTAGTTTTAGGCACAGAGGATCCTCAGTGATTGCTCACACATACCGGTATTGATTACACCACCTCAGAACTAGTTGACAGGTGGGACCCCTTTTGCTGAAATGATATTGTAACCTCGGTATACACATTTTCTGTGGTATGATATTGGAGGTAGTAGTATAGAAAAAGTTGACTTTGTAGCGGGTAGCGTGTCTTGCAAGCGTACGCGCCTTTGTATCGCACCTGAGGTGAGGTGGTGTCAAAGGGAGGGAACATTGTTAGCACTCATTTCTGTTCTCATCCAACCAAATATAGTATAGCATGCCTCGCAGCGATTTTAGGCCTAGCATGTCATGAGTGCCCATCAACATTATCTGCATAATGCTCAGTGTAATTACGACTTACGCAGTCAAAGAGGTGCCCTGTTAGACAAGTATTTACCAAATGCAGCACTGCCGATAAACACTAAATTTGCAAATAGCATTGGGTCTATGGCTAAAGTAATGTAGACACGACACAGCGAGAGATGCAGGCACCGTCCTTCCTACAGAAACGTGTCATAGTTTTGCCTTCATGATAATTTCTATGAGCCTCTCTCCACTTAAAGAGGCATATATGCAGCTGAATTGTGTGCCCCCTTCATAATGAAATATCTTACAACCTATTTCATAATTAATCCAGCTTTGATAAATGCAATAGGCATAGGAGGGGTAATACATGTATATGGCCAGATTTGATATAGTCTGGCTAGGCCGCCTCTCAATAATCAAATGCTATACTTCAATAATTATTTCTTACATATCTAATGCTTAATTGACACAAACTTCTTTCGACCCATGCCTCGATAAAAAGGAGGATAAGGTTAATATATTTAAATAGATAAGAGGATGCAGCCTTGAATCTCGCAGCAGTAAATGCTCTTTGCTTAATAAAGAAACCTGGCAACTCTGGGGAATTATGCAAAGTCCTTGAGGAGGATGCTTTCATCTCCTGGGAGGCAGTACGGGGCAAGTCGGATTCACTGCGACTTAGGTACGTTCTTTACTCGAGGGTTAAATTAGTTTATGCCATATTCATATTCACCCTTCATAGGTGAAGGCCCCTTATTACTAGTTGGGCATTTGGTCAGTATCTATCGTAGAACCCGAACATGTAAAGCACTCTTGCGAGAGATTGCACCGGTTCTTGTATTTCATACCATTATGGATCACCTCTCCTATATGATAAAGCCTATGGAATTTTTGTTTTACTCTTTCTGAAAAGTAAAATCGATACCGGGTTTAAGTGACTTATCTCTGAAACCAATCATCAAGTGCGTTAACAGGGGGCAAGGGTCTCGGTGGGAAGAGGGCACTATTATGCTTCTATAGGTTTATAGGAGGCAAGCTCCCGCCCCCCTGCCCCCCCCCCCTATTTTCTTACACCAGGGATGAAGCGTTTCGACCTGGATGTATGGATTTTGGGGTTCTTCATTCAACGTGGACGCTACTGTACCTTGGGGTGCTGGGATATAATGAACAGCTGCAAGTGGGTCGTAATTCGATTACTGCAGTCACATATGACTTTCAGTAATGTTATATGGCCAATATACGGTCCCTTCCAATTACAGAAGCCTGGCACTTGACTAAATTTGAATGGCTTGTATATGCGGAAATGCAAGGTCGATCGACATAGCTAATTGAATCACATGGATCACTCCCCCAGGCTATATACCGAACAGAGATGCACTAAGCTTGTACTTGCCACAGAGTCAATCCTTTTTTGCCATCAAGGGTACGAGTCAGCATGCATGCTATCAATATACCACATATAAAAACTCCAACCCAGATTTGTTTCAATACAATTTTCTTTTTATGGACCATCAATAGTTCTGGAAGAGATTGATCTTCACTAGAAGTCTCCTCAACAAGTCTCTTCATCATCTACACCCACTGCATGCCAGGCTGGAATCGATCGTCCCCGCTGATTTGTATCCTTTCGACTCTGGCATAATGTTTGCCCGGTCTGCCTCAGCCGGCCAACTGCGAGCTGGAATATTGTCATGCAAAATGAACCCCAGGGGCTTCTTATCTCTCATCGCGCCTCAACCACATGAGAGTGAAAGGATCCTGTGAAAGAACCAGTTTCATATGGCGGGGTTCGAGATCTGTGATTTAACAGCCCATTGGAAGTTGGCTCTAATATTCTATCAGGGCTACAGAGAGATAGATTGTCTGTCTGTATATTTATCTGGCCTATCCCTACCAATGCTATTGGGTCTCTAAAATGCTGTCACATAAACCTGTTAGATAAACATATTGTATTTTCTACGTCCTAGTATTTATTTATTCATACTTCATCACTATCTTATTCAGGAAACTAACGTCCCCCCTCCCTTTTTTTATATTCTTTATTTATCCTGGCAGTTTAAAGGCTCAGTAGCCTGGAAAGTAAACAGCAGCCTTTAATAAAGGAACATCATGAATGAAAATATGAAATCATTTTCCTGAAACCTCAACTCCGCCGCCCCATTGCCATACAGCCATATCTATTGTTGAGATCACGTTCAGGAGCTACTACCAATATTGAGAGGAATTAGACCCCACACACGTGAGGTCTTCTTGTCTTCACCTCTACTAGTTACGTCCAAGTATATAGTCTATGCATGCACTCACTTTATCAGGCTCTCCCCCTCCAGCCCGACAGAGAACTAGTATCAAGAGCCGCTGGCCGAGGCTGTCACTGGCTGCATGTCAATATAGCAAACCTCGCATTTAGGGGCAGGGATGAAAGTCTTCAAGGATTTCCTGATTTCAGGGATTTTGAAGTTCCAAGGCCCTATACATTCCTATAAAAGCTCAGCTTTTTGGGCCGATATTGGACCATTTCAGGGATGTTTGTGCCCTGTTACTTTCATCCCTGTAGGGGCAAAGGCCATACGATCCTTGCCAACGAGTGTAGGGTTTAGGCGCTATATGGGTGTGCTGCATTGACCTTTAGATGGTCACTCGGTGCAGTTTGGCCACCAATGGTAGCATGAGAGTTTCAGGCTGACTGTGGGTAATTGATGTCAGGACAGAAGCCACTAATTGCAGTTGTTTTCCTTTTATCAGAAAGTAAAGTGCCAGTGAAGCAGGAGACTGAGGACATGGAAGGAGAGGGACATTTGTAGTGCACGCAACATGTTTTGTTTGGCCATTGTTGTTGTTTCTGCTTTGTCTGTTTGGTGACATCGTTAACTCGTTGGCATGAAGCAATGGTTGTGGGTCGGGTGATGGATTGTTGTTAGGGGGCGGCACATCGTCGTCTGATTAATTATCATTATGCAGCTTGGCTTAGAATTATACAAGTCGCCCAGCCAAGCCTCATGCCTATCTTAATATATATGGCCAGATTTGATATATTCTTGCTAGGCCGCCTCTCAAGAATTCTTCGTTGTGTGTGTACATATGGTACAAACTCTCATTACATGTATACATATGAAAATCCACTCCGCAACAGGGGAGCATGTGTGCTTGACGATACAGTAAACTAAAGCAACTTGATGTTTGTACATTGCCCCTTAGACATTCTCATTTGGATCTTTCTCTATTCCCCATTCCCGACCAATCAAAATGTTGCTGACTGCTTGATAAAAAGATGTCTGCTATCTGTTGAGTCGAGTGCAGTGACTTTCAGGAAAATGATATACAGGACACCTCCCTATCTGCATGCACATAGTGGCTGCATGTCAATATAGCAAACCTCGCATTTAGGGGCAAAGGCCATACGATCCTCACCAACGAGTGTAGGGTTTAGGTGCTATATGGGTGTGCTGCATTGACCTTTAGATGGTCACCAATGGTAGCATGAGAGTTTCAGGCTGACTGTGGGTAATTGATGTCAGGACAGAAGCCACTAATTGCAGTTGATTTCCTTTTATCAGGAAGTAAAGTGCCAGTGAAGCAGGTGACTGAGGACATGGAAGGAGAGGGACATCTGTAGTGCATGCAACATGTTTTGTTTGGCCATTGTTGTTGTTTCTGCTTTGTCTGTTTGGTGACATCGTTAACTCGTTGGCATGAAGCAATGGTTGTGGGTCGGGTGATGGATTGTTGTTAGGGGCGGCACATCGTTGTCTGATTAATTATCATTATGCAGCTTGGCTTAGAATTATACAAGTCGCCCAGCCATGCCTCATGCCTATCTTAATAAGTAATGCAGCACCTCGCCTCTAGATGGGCGTCTTAGATATTCGAGGGTAAGCCTTTATAGAACATATAGAAGGTATAGCCTTATGGGTGAGGATGTTATTAGGGCATGCTTTTGTTACTATAACTCTATATGTTAGAAACAAAAGTATGCCCTTTGGTAGTTGGGGTCGCTGCCATTCACCTCAGTGTTAAATCCTGAATATGTAACATTCTATATCCGTCTCCATCTACCTTTTCTCATCGATATATTGCCTAATCACTGCAATGCTGAATACTAGAGAGATAACCAGTTTCTATGCGGTTTTTATTTTTCATAAAGAGTGCAGAAAAAGTAGTTTAGGGGTTGTTGAAAAGAAGGTTTCACAAGGACATTATTGGTCTTTGTAGCAGACAGACTGGCACCTCCAAACATGCCAGCCAATCAGATGTGCGGTCAGCTGTGATAGACATCCTAGAACACCTGTTGATGGCATTTACACTTGTAGACATGCCCTCAGTCTTACTAAACAATGAACCCACAATTAGGCAGAATGTGACAGACCTGTTGATGGTATCAATTCAGCCTGCAAATAGCACAGTGTAGTATTCATCAAAGACCTATCCAAAAATGCTGAGCAACTGTGACCTAGTGGCTAGGCTGGTATGTGGTGGGTTTTTATGAATTTTCTGGCCTTTTAGATAGGAACCTCACCCACGCAACTGTCACCCGGGCTGGGGTTGAGCCTTATTCATAGGGTTTTGCAAAATATGCATTCTGGGCCAGGTGCGCCTTATAGGAAATCAGGTTGGGGTGTGCCTTATACTTAGGTCTCCATATACACTGAGTACTACAGTAGCTCACAAATACCACCTGGAAGAGGAATTCAATCACCCTCTCGGAAATTTCTTCAAAAATCAGCATCATGCCTATATTTGTCAGCAACAAGTCAAAATATGTCAGTAATTACACATTCTATAACATTAAAGCACAAAAGCATGCCCTATTAGTACACAAGATGTTACTAAACCTACGCTATAGATATAAATTGCTCTATTTTTCTACATCATCATACTAATTTGCTCAAAATCAAATCCCTGCTTTGCATTATAGCTTTTTAGCGCGGCGACTAGTGAGTACTACTCGTGAGATGAGTAGACTAGTGTATGGTTCACAGTCGCCACGGTGTAAGGGATAGGGAGGCCTTGCAATCTATTTTTGTTTGTGGCTCCTCTGCTATGGACTATTCCTGCTCACTATTCTAATGTAATAACAACAGTGTGTGTACTTTACTTATCAGTGAAGGAATTTTCAGAATATATCTCATACTTTTGATTTTATTCGCAAATAAGACATTTCATCATTTGGAGCCCTATGGCAGATTAGCATTAGAGCATTTTAAGATTCAGAAATGCATCCCTGTAGCCTTTGTTTTAGAATTGTTCGTTTTGAAACTACTATATATATGTAGTACAAGTTTTATCTCAGTGGGTTATGGTACAATTGGATCATATTTTCTGTATTTGAACAAAGTATTCACTGTCAAAGATCTCTATGGAGAAATCAGTGCTACAGTGTGTTGCCATATGTGCATTTTTGTAAATCAGAGGAGGTTGAAATGTAAGGCCACCTTGTGGAACTGCTACATTCTTTTCTGTGTAAAATTTTTAGTTTACATTGAAATAATGCTATCTCAGAATATGTATCTACTATTGGTGATGAAAGATTAATTTGATTATTCCTTTCATTATATAAACGATTTTGTGGAACACTGAAAACATGTATGTACACCAAGGTACTTACACTGTGCTCCCCCCCCCCCTACAGAGAGGTGGAGTGATCTGGCCGGTTTGCTGACCACTGGCCCATGACAGGTACAGACTATTACAAGTGATTGGCAGTTGGGTGTGTGGGGGGGGGAGGCAGAGCAGGCTCCTGGCAATCTGAGACAGTGTACACTCATAATGACACACCTGTTGACTATGGCATTGAACATTGAATAAGACAGGTCCCTGTGGCAGCTGAGTGAGGTGCATGCAGAATGGACAGTCTACAGACTATTAGTACTTAGCTGCAGTGGGTAGTTCAGGTTGAATTGGTGCTATATATACTACCAAAAGCCCAGATGATAGTATGCCCTATCTGTCTCACCAACTGAAACTAGACACAAGATTACAAGTTGCCGCGCCATGTCTCACAGGACTATTCTCTACTATTGTATTAAAATCTACAACACTATGGTTTTATTCTTCCCCTATATGCGAGATGCGCCTTATTAGCTAGGAGGTCTACAACTCCCAGCTATAGTACATCGTCCTCAGTCAGGGAGAAACCGTCGTCCATTTGTCGACCAAAAACGGATACAATAGCTCAGCTACTGAAATCATCAGATCGTGACCTAGACCGCTTAGGCTTTGCTAAGGTCCTTTCAGTTATTCATTTTTTTTCTGTCCCTGCATAGGTATAGTATTTTAGACATCGCCTCAGACTAAATGGCCAATAAGAAAACGGATTTATATAAGACCTATGCAAGTCTATGTTTGTCACAGGTCGTTCTGGGCCACCTGGTCGTCTTGGCGCCGCCTGATAGCTTTTCTTGTTGATTTCATGAAGCCGAGAAAGCCTTCCATTAACCCACTAAAGGCCACCTACATATATATGTATATATATATATGTATGTATGTATGTATATATATATATATATATATATATATATATATATATTTATATATATATATATACACATGTACACATAAGTATGATGACCCATATAATATTAGGAGTTCTAAGTGGCGTGGCATTGGTATATTTGGAGTCTTGGGACCGTAAACATGCGTGCCATTCCCATATTAGGAGCCCCAATAGCGTGGCATTATTATATTTGGAGGATATGTTGCGTCCAATTAACTAAATCACTCTGTGGCCCTTGAGGATGAATAGGCGTCCAGACACGTGCCACCTGTCTCCACTAGGCCACTCACCACCAGTAGAGAACCCAATACCCCTTCTCTAGGGCGTGTACATCCACCTGTATGCAACCCATAATCGTTATAGTCACTCCAGATTGAGGTACAGCTTTGTATTTGGCCATGAAATAAATTATTTGTCCTTAAAAAATCGCTAAATAGGCCTAAAATATCGCTAGGTTGGTATAATAGACTCTACACACTTTTATTAGCTGAGAGACCCTTGGATCACCTGTCATTTTATTCCATAAGATCAGTGTGATGATTCAATTTATTTATTTGTCCCTAAAAGATCGCTAAGTTGGTGTAATAGACTAAAAGTATCGATAACTTTGGACATATTTGTCTTGAGATGAAAATAAACGTCACCACGACGATCACCAGCTCGAGATAACCTTAAATCATAGGTCACACTATGGGAAAACTCTTATATGAGGTTTTTGACTACCCCCTGCACCCCCTTTTGCCAGTCCTGCACTGGCATGTACCCCCCCCCCTCAAAAACCCCTTTTTTGACATCTTCCTGCCTTAAACATAGCCTTTTTTTTCACCAGTTGAGCGCAAAACAGGTATCTTTTGGCAGGAGGTAGTGCGCGTCCACACCATGGTAAGGGCACAGGTGGACTGGCTGGGGCCGAAAAGGCACCTAGTCAAAAAAATTATTTCGCTTATTCTTTTTCGAAACCGATTTTTTAGAGGGGCATGTTTTTTTAGGGGGACGAAACACCCCAGATTGATACTGAACACTCCATATCCATGCATATTATTTACATAATTAGCATAATTATGCAGTGTCCTGGTACTTTTCAACATGTATAGATATGTGCCATTGCTCCCTTATAGAATTCATATGCTTGCAAGTATAAACTACTGACTGCACCTAGTGACTAGTGGAATCTGAACAATAGAAAAGAAATACCCCTCCCCTACCTTCTATAGCATTAAACAAGTTGTTCAATGGAGGCAGCCATTGGGCAGCCATTGCTTGATCACATGCTTAAACCTTGTAGATCCAAATGCTAGTTACCAGTGCATTATCACTGTTGATAAGCTTTACACATCAATACCTGCGCAAGCCCTGTTTGCACTGAATGGATATCTTTCCATTTCTCCATTCTCTGGTGTTTGATTGAAATGTTGACGTCATTCTGTGTTTTAATTTGTGTTTTAATCTGTGTTTTTATGGTACATGTATGGGTTTAGGGCTATAACAGGTTAGTGTTAGTGCTATGGTATGATAGTAATTACTAACTATCTGTCAGCGGTTAACCCTTTCACCCCTGGATTTCCGTTACTCTATGGGACTTGCTTGCAAATCCTGCTTTATTGTGTGGAAGGGGTTAATCAATATAATTTTTATGTTAGTAATTACTCACTATTTGTTAGCAATTAGTCGAAATATGTCAGTATTTACTCACAATTTGTCTGCAATTAGTCAGTATACACTTAGTGACTAAATATTGACATTAAAAAGATTAATGGCATTTTAATCATTTGTGCATCATGCCCAGATTGACATGATGTACTCACATTTTGTCAGTAATTAGTCAAAATATGTCAGGAATAATGCACGATTTGTCAGCAATTAGTCAATATGTCAGTAATTACTCACTATTTGTCAGCAATTAGTTAATATATGTCAGTACTTAGTCACTGAATATCAGCAATTATCAATACATGTCATTATTTACTCACAATCTGTCAGCATTTTGGTCAATACATAACAGAGAAATAGCCATTGATTCAATTGTGCATCTTGCCTTGACTGGTATTTGTCAAAATATGTCAGTATCTATGGACTATTTGTCAGAAATTAGTTAATATATGTAAGTGATTATTCACTATTTGTCAGCAATTAGTCAATATATGGTAGTAGTTACTTACATTTTATCAGTATTTAGTCTATATATGTTAGTAATTGCTCACTATTTGTCAGCAATAAGTCTATATGTTAGTAATTGCTCACTATTTGTCAGCAATTATTCAATATATATTAGTAATTACTCACTATTTGTCAGCAAATAGTCAATATATATCAGTATTTACTCACAATTTGTCAGCAATTAGTCAATATATGTCAGTACTTAGTCACTCAATAACAGCAATTATCAATACATGTCAGTATTTACTCACAATCTGTCAGCAATTAGTCAATATATAGCAGAGAAATAGCCACTGATTCAATTGTGCATCCTGCCTTGACTGGTATTTGTCAAGATATGTCAGTATCTATGGACTATTTGTCAGCAATTAGTTAATATGTTAGTAATTATTCACTATTTGTCAGCAATTTGTCAATACATGGTAGTAGTTACTTACATTTTATCAGCATTTAGTCAATATATGTTAGTAATTGCTCACTATTGACTAATATCTGACAAATTGTGAGTAATTACTGACATATATTGACTAAGTATTGTTTTATAATGGCTAAGTACTGGCATATATTGACTGATTGCTGACAAATAGTGAGTAATTACTGACACATATTGACTAATTGCTTACAAAGTGTGGGTAATTACTGACATATATTGACTAATTTCTGATAAATAGTGAGTAATTACCTACATATATTGACTAATTACTGACAAAGTGAGTAATTACTGACATATATTGACTAATTGCTGTTATATCGTGACTAAGTACTAACATATATTGACTAATTGCTGACAAATAGTGAGCAATTACTAATCCGATCATAAGTACATAAATCTAGATGATACGACCAAGCAGCTATTACAGCAATGCTGTATTTCTATATCAAAATATAATATCTGATCGTAAGTACATAAATCTAGATGATACGACCGAGCAGCTATTACAGCAATGCTGTATTTCTATATCGATATATATTAAATGATCATAAATACATAAATCTAGATTAAAGAGTCATGATAATGATCCTTGAGTCATGATAATGAGTATAGAGTCATGGGCGTCCTCGTATACAAGGTTATACAGTGTATGAATCCATGCCTAACCTACCCGTCTCACTAGGAGACTGATGCTTACAAGTAAGACACACAATTCCGATATTGATAAAGTGGGGTTTCCAGAAGCACCATAATGTAAAACAAAAACAGTGCATTAGGTACACTTTGGGTTCACCCTCTTTAAGAGCGCTGCTTTGTTTCTAGCTACTCGCAGATATGGGAGATGGTTAATACAGATAAACGTTGATTGGGTCAGCCTTGAGTATTAAATACTAGCAGGACTGAAGGCAAGAGCCAGAGATTTAATAAAAAAAAAAGCAGCACTAGCATGCTGAACATCGATTAAAACTAAATTGACAAACAGGATCTTCTGGATGCCGTTAAACAATTTCTCATGAACATAAACATTATCGGCTCTCTGTATGAAGTTGTTGAGCATGGAATCCAAAAGATTGACATGCAAGTTAGCTAACTTGACCATGCACCAAGAGTACGATCTAAGTACAAATTATGACCAAAAAGGACATGACTTTGCTGAACACAGTGGGTTTTACAGACTTTTAGCTAAATTTCGACTAAAGTTTATCAGTTTACATTGTTTTCCCTCACATCTGTCCCTTCCTCTCTGTGCTCCCTACACGTTGGATTGAATTGGGAGAATTCGTTTGCTATTAGGGATTTACCAACCAGTCCGACTTCTTATTTCCCCTTTGGCCTCATTTTTATATCTTACTGGCTTCTTCTTACTGCACTACCCCTTCTTCCCTACTCATCACTTTACTTATCCCAATAAGCATCAGTATACACATGTATCTTAACTACTGTATTATACAGGGTAGGTGGCCTGTAAACCTTGGGTACTTTTATTTTCACAGAGGTATCAAAACCATCCCACATTTGGCTCGTGAAACAACCCTGAATATGCTAAAGTTGCTTAAAATGCATTTTTGTTGTTGTTTTGTAACAGCCTCGAAATTGGCCTGTACTTGACTCATAAAGGTGATTTCGACCCACAAATAACTAAATTGACTCTAAATACCTCAAAATGCCTTACAATTCAATGAATTCTTCAAAATTTGCAAGAAATTAGGGTCGGCTCTGCTTTGCTATATAGGTATGGTTTGGTAACCTGAAACATACTTTATTCATTTGGCCTAAATATATGGAGTGTCAGCTATGTGATATAAATTGTATGATAAAGGTCTATGCTCTGAGAAGAATTCTATGCATTGGGTGGGAACTTGCCATCAGTTACAGTAAGGCCTGCTTTGTTTCACATTCACTAAAAATCTAAAAAAAAAGGTCGTGTGCTTTCAAGGAGATATACTTTCCAATTTCCTACATGTATGTTCAGGAACGGCGTTAGAAAACAAGAAGCTCCTTTCTGTTGGTTTCGTTGGGATCACAGGAAATCAAAATGCTAATGAAGGTAAGGAGGGATGTATTCTGAAGGTGTTTACCCGGAACAACGTACCCTCCTATGCATTGGCTTAGATATATACACTGTCAAAGATGAATTAATCTATAGTTACTTCATTTCATTGTCACTTCAATACAAATGAATGGTTCCCATAGTGTACATTTGTGCTAATACAGAAGCTGTGCCTCATTGGCAAGGCACAGCTTTACCATAGAATAGAACTAAAGTGCCTATAATGAAGCTCCAGCTGTGCCTTATAGCATTTTCTTCAGCTCAGGGTGCGCATCATACGTGAGATATGCCTCATGCGCTGGTCATCATAATAGTACCTGTAGAGATCACTGGCAAATATGTCCCTTCCTCCTTAGAAAAAAAAGACAAAAAGACCGATTTACCTCCGGAATCCCGATGGTGAAAAGGAGAAAATACCAGGGGCGTAGGAAAAGCGGAGGGGGGCAGGGGCGCCTGCCCCCCCCAATCATAAAGGAGGTGGGGCCTGAGTATGTCTGGGCCCCCCCCCAAAAAAAAAAAAAAAACACAAAAAAAGAACAAATGTGCCAAGATAATAGGATAAGGAAAATGGGGGCCTGGTACTCAAATCTGATCTATAATTCATTATAATTACTTTTCTATACAAATTTTATATAGCTGTGTCTAGGCGCTATTGAGCTTAAGCCGACAATTCAAGTTGGTCAAGGTGAAGATTTGATTCCTACACCTCTGAATACTGATTATTTTCTGGTTATGATCCCTACACATGCAGTTTGCTCCTTCTTGTGTCTTTGATTCTCTGTGCATATGAGGTAGTATTAAAAGTTGGGAGAGCATCATTTGTGAAACAGACTGGACAATTTATAGGCCTCCTGGTCGTTAGGCGGGCTTCCCTAGCCCACTTAAAAGGGTCTATATCTCCTCTTTCCTATCCCCTCGGATGTGTGGTGCACATATGCGCGGGCACCAACATATTCCTCTGGGAAATTGTGTAATATAGTTCTCGTCATGAATATGACCTTAGCTGTCGAAATGGCGTTAAACATCTATTACTCACTCACTCACTCCTGGTCGTTAGGGGACCAAGACCTGTGTGTTTGTGCACAATGACCTACATGCGTTACGACACAATGTTACACAGGCCACACGGTCCCCTTCAGTAGCTTCGCTTCTCGTTTGTCCATAAACCCAGGTTTCCTCTGTGAAATTGTGTAATGTAGTTCTCGCCATGAATATGACCTTAGCTGTCGAAATGGCGCTAAACATCTATTACTCACTCACTCCATAAACCCAGGTAGCTCCCAGAGATTCAATTCCTTTTGGTAGCAAGAATAGTACAGCATTCCTGTTTGTAGGCTGTTGGTGATCAGGGGACTGCCCATATAGGAAGAGGCTTTGCTGCAGTGATGAGACATAGATCTGATTGTACACCGGTACCCCTTAGGGGCTCGGGTACCTGTTCAGGGGCTGGGGAGAACGAGCACGCAGACTCTACCATGTCGGTCTGAGCTTTAGTGGTCCCTCATGTGGAAGCCTATGTAACTAATGTAGTTTGACAGCTTGTGACTTTATGCCTCTGCTATAAAACAGAGTCTCTGGGAATGTCTTCAGACCGAAATACATTTGAAATCCACAGATAAGGGAGACCATGCATAGTTGACGCAAGTGACATTTCAAAAATTGCATTTGTCATTCACGAATCATCTATCGTATGGGGAAAGGAATACATTATATCAGAAAGCTCGTTTTGTGTTAAGACTATAGAGAGCTCTTAAATTATAACCATTACTCAATTTGATATTGCCTCACTTTTATGTGGACGAAGTAGCTATAATCACCATAGCTGGTACTGGGACTCTACATGTTGTAGATACACGGACTTATAACCCTGCCTTCCCCAGTTCCTTGAGTTAGTATTCACAAATTGTCAAGTACATTGACTGATTTCAGTCCACCAGACTATAGAATTCAATGACATAAGCTTCCTGGGGCCACAACGTATGTAGAAAACAAAATTAGTGCATCTCGGAAATCACCCTAATAGAAATGTGACCTTCATTTGGAGATTATCTATAAAGCAAATTACACTGTGTGGGGAAATACTATTTCCAATATCGACGTTTAGAGATATAGCATATTCCTTAGAATGGTTGTATTTTAGAGAAGGCTTAGTATTTCACTAAGAGAACTTCATTTTTAGAAAAAGAAATATTCCAATTACAATGTATTAAGGTCCACAGAGCTGTTTAAGGAAAATGAACTTTTCACGTGCAAATGGTCGAAAAGGGGGAATATAAGCAACGCTCACACTTTTACACACTTGTTTAACCAAGCATGTATAGGTTTTATCCGTTTTGATTTAATACATGTACCAACTGTAGATCATATATATATATATATATATATATATATATATATATATATATATATATATATATATATATATATATATATATATATATATATATATATATATATCCCATTTCGGTAGCCAGGATAATAAAAGATGCTGCCAGCTTTAGTATGTCTTGGCAGCTTCTCAGATCCGCACTGTGTATTGGCCTCGTGCACGAAATGCCGATTTATGTTTCCGGGGACCAAATCGTGGATTCCCATCAGTCTACATGTAGATGTACTGTACCATTTTGTACATCATCGCTTTAAGGCCTTATCTGACACCTATGTATAACCACCATGATTCAAGTCCCAGCGGACATTATTTGTAAAAAGTAAACCTTTTCATAAACATCTTTTTTTTTATTACCAAATCGTGGATTCCCATCAGTCTACATGTAGATGTACTGTACCATTTTGCACATCATCGCTTTAAGGCCTTATCTGACACCTATGTATAACCACCATGATTCAAGTCCCAGCGGACATTATTTGTAAAAAGTAAACCTTTTCATAAACATCTTTTTTTTTTATTTCGCGGGCGCGGGTATCTAGATTTAACGCGTCGTACATCGTACAGCCAGCTGAGCGATGCGTTTCCTTAACCTCAAGAGACAATGGTGTGAGATGGCAGAGCCATCTTCCATTGTACCCGCACGGCTGGAGCTTATGTCAGTCTTTGCAGACATTCGTCACTCACAGACCCCTGGAGGGGGATGTCAGTATGATGTATGTCTCTCGGCCTGTGCGTCGGACCTGCGGTGTGCTGGGAATTCATACCTTGTTATCGGCATTGATAAGAACTGTTTGAGAGGGGGCCTAAAGCCTTCCCAATGTGATAACCTGACAAGCAGCAGGTAGCATGCTGGTTAGACACACTTGAATGATTAACGGGGCTGTTCCATATAGCAGCCATACAAGTTACATACTACCTGCCAGATAAACACCAACATAGATGAGAGTTATAGGGCAAAGGGAAATGGTGAAGGGAGGGGGTATCTGTGGACATGTACACGCAAAGAAGGAAAGGTTCACCATCGAGCACGTGGTGAGGTTATAAGGGACTGATGCATAATTTAGAGAATGATCAGGGTAGTCTAGGAGATATAGGGTGATTTTGGGTCGACCTTGGCACTTTTGGCAGAAAGCATGAAAGTTTGCACATGCGGGTTTTTAGCGCCTCCCATGCCGCATAGCGGCGGTACCGCGAAGGGGTACGGGAGTGCGCTATGATGATTGCATTTGCCCCATGTGATGAGGTCTCACAATACAAAATTACTGAATAGAGAAATTGATAATTGTGAAAACTTCTGTATGTCTGCTTTTATGAGACATATCATCAAACACTGGTATACCGACATTAACGGCGGGAGGCGTTTTTTTACGCGGTCACAACCGCATTTCTTGTTGAACATGCTGAATCCATTTCTAAGTGGAAACATCATTTTCGAGAAATGTTTCCCCTTCTAAATTAGCTGGAAGTTGGATCGAGTGGCAGTTTGAAGCATACGGTTGGAGAGATGGTTGGGGTGGGAGGAAAGGGTTTTGGGGCAAGGGTTAGCCATGGCAGATTAGGAAAATAATGTTCAACAGTGTCTACACTACTAAAGGGGTCTAATAACAGTGACAAAGGCGTTCTGCCATCCAATAAAAATAGTGACCTGTGGGTGGTAAACCATACAAAATGGCTCATAGTGAGATGATTGTTGGAAGTTTCTTGATTTCCAAGGCAGGTCAGGTCAAAGTAATACCCAATTAAGATGATGAGGGTGGGGATTACTGACTGGGGTTGCCCTAACAGTACTGTGCCAGCATGCTAGTACCTGTCTAGATACCCTTGTTCCTTGCCCCAGTCTACCATGTAACTGATTCTTTCTTTGGTCATCATTACAAACTAATTTTGTCTTATCTAATAAGCAAAGCCTGGGACATATAAACATAGACAAGGTGACATTGACTATGTCCTTTGTTCTACACTAGTAAACAAAGTAGGTACCACAAGGCACACCCTAGGGTAAAAGTGTAAGCTAGGCTTTATCCTGTTAGTTTCTACAAAGAATTCCCCAATTATATTCATTGATCCTGAATGTGGATGTAGACTCAATGTGAAAAGGATTTAAGAAAAATGACCCTATCATGTCCCTAGATCCTGAGAATGTGGACGCAGACACATAAAATGAGTGTCTATCAGCCTCGGTAACATGAAATAGTAAAAGTAGGCTTCCCTGTCCAGGCTAATGATAGGTTGATAGGTATACATAGTGGAGGACCAACAATGCTTCTATTATATTCCTTGACCCTGAAAATGGGGATATAGCCACACTGTATGAATGCTTATCTGTCTTATTGGGAATTTCGGTAATGGCGACCAGAAATAGACCTATAATAGGCTTAGTGTACTTCTGAGAAAAATCAGGATATTAACAATGAGTTCCTAGACCCTGAAAATGTGCTAGTAGACACTTGAACTGAGTGTCTAACATCACCACCTGCAGAGTTATTGCAAAAATAAGGAATTTCGGTAATGGCGACCTAAAATTGACCTATAATAGGCTTAGTGTGTGTCTGAGAAAAATCAGGATGTTACCAATGAGCTCCTAGGCCCTAAAAATGTGCTATTAGACACTTGAAATGAGTGTCTATCATCACCACCCATTATTGCAAAAATAAGGAATTTCGGTAGTGGCTACCTTCTTCGGGCCCTATTTCAGAGAAAAACAATTCATATGCATGATATAATATTCAATATAATATATTTCAATGGGAAACGCATGGCTTTTTATTGTCCTTCTGTTTATTTCCCACCCCATTAAATCCTCAATGAATTTCGATGTAATTTATTATTAATTATTTACTTTTTCTTTTCAAAGTCAATTTAGAAGGAGAAACGTTTCTTGAAAATGATGTTTCCACTTAGAAATGGATTCAGCCTGCTCAAAAACCCCTACATGCAAACTTTCACACTTTCTGCCAAAAGTGCCAAGGTTGATGCTATATCTCCTAGACTAGGGAAGGTGTTGTATATACGATGCTGCGTTGATTAGGCCAAAAAAGCAAAGAGGTGTGTTTCCAGTTACATGAGCTACATAGCTAGGGTCGGTAGGTCAGATTTTTTATTTTGAGCGGGAGGGAGAGGAGTCTTCCTACTGTCCAATATAGGCATATTATACATCAAAAGAAACATAATTTCATGGTGAATCTGAGAGGATATGTGATCACAATAGTCCGACAATATATAAGGGAGTTGTTGTTATTTATCAACAGGGTGGATGGTGGGTTTGAGGGGGGGGCCGTAAAAATTTTGGACCCCTCCTGAGGCAGGGCATAAAAAGCCCCTTTTTAGCAAAATAAAGTGTGTGCTACTATAATTTAGCGGAGGGCAGGGGCATAAAAGATTTTTTGTGCATCTGCACGATTTTGGCAGATCAGAAGATTTTTTTCTGACCCCCCCCCACCACTATGACAAAAATGATCGTGACCCCCCCCCCCACTAAGAACTGACTTTTCAAAATTCCACCCCCCCCCCAAAAAAAAAAAATATCGGATATGCAGCTCTTTTTCAAAATGACCCCCCCCCCCGTATCTAACAAGCTCCCCACATGGCAATAAATGACTCATCCCGAATCAGCGGCTAGAGATCTTTCTAAAAAGTGGTCTGCAATTTTCGTACCTCTATTGGTTTGTTACTATGGTCCTGTAAAAAAAAAGACTTGGCCCTGTTTTGCTAGGGTCGCTAGGGTAACTACAAATAAACCTTTTTTGGCCTTATTTGCTTGCTTTTATGCTCCTCATAAAATAAGTCCCATAGACATCTTGGTAAATAATGAACATATAATAGTCAATACAATATAAACAACACCTTTACTTGACATAGGATTTATTTCAAAGAGTTATATCAGTAAATGAATAGGTATATAGGATAGGTAATGTTCCTTTGGTGTATTCTTTTTTTTAATCATGTTTTGCTCATTGAAACCATGGTCTCATCTAAATATGCCCACTATCTCATAACCATAAAAGCATGCATTTATCTTTAAGCAGCATTTAGGTTCAGGCCTGATCCTAGATTCCAATTTCCCCTCCAATGTTGATCTGTTAGTAACCAAAGGGGGGGGGAGGAGGATGCAGCAACATGCATGACGAGCCATGCCAGCCAATGTCCCTCTGGTGAGAGTCAGAGATACTCTATCTAGCCAGCCTCTACTAAAACACGGATGGTTGTTTTTGCTGTGAACTGGTGGCCCCCTTTTCCATTTGTGGTATTTGTGAAGTCAGTAGTTTACTATGACAGATGACTGATGGACTGACAGTGAATACCATATTGCGTGGAGGATATCTGGGCCTGGCCGATAAAATTCCTTCGTCACACGGAGGGGCTCTGCCTATCAGACCGCTCCTTTGCCCTCCTCCTCCCCTGCCTCGCTCTCCCTGCCACAATCTTCCAGAAGATCAGTATTGATGTTGCCAGTGTAATTTCTATATTCTCCAGCACGTAGCCTGGGGGCTGGGTCCACCCACCACATTATAAATCCTCAGGTATAGCGTGGTTCACAATGCTAGTTTTGAGCATTATGGTGGCGTCATCCAGATGTCTAATCCTTTGTCATTCCATGTCCACTATAGTAACGATTTGATTTCAGGTTACCAATAGATATCCCTGTCTTTCAGAAACCGAATGTAGAATAGTATAACGCACAATATTCATAGATATATGTATGCATTTGTACATGAGTACGTGTAGGAGCATAGAGCCTCCAATGTAGATGGAAATCAGCAAAAAGGAAATCCCAAGGAGTTTTAAAACCATAACACAGGGTAAAAGGGATAAGAAAAATTGGCAAAAAGGAAAAAAAAGAACACCCATCAAAAGATTTTGACACGATTACAAAACGCTCACAATGTGAAACAGATCACGAGAAGATCTTAAAATGAGAACTGATGGTTTGACATGCAATCTGCCATCTGTGTTTTTTTTTCTTAATACCAACTCAGTTCATAGAGTAAATAAAGCCTCTTTCCACATCATGATTAGAATAACAACAACATTTATAAATATGTAGAGTCGTCTTATTGACTGGCCCTCTAATTGAACAGCCTGAAATAAACGAGTCCAAACCTGTCACATTTAACTTGTCAGCTGTGGCACAGACTCTTCATCTTGAAGACTTTAGATGGTTCAGGCGCGTGCCCCTACCTGACGATCTTAGAGTGACAAGCCATAAAGTTTTGAACCCACACACCTATGTTGTCGATATGAAGAGTCTTTGTCAGGTTTGACAGGGTAAATATGACAGGTTTTGCCTCGTTTATAGGCCATTACACTGCTCACATTGAAGACACATTTTTTCAGTGAATGCCGCGCATACACACCACAAACACCAGTAATTCCAAGAGGAAATTCAAGTGGGGAGGCTGGTATGAACTGGAATGTGGTTGTTGTATATCGGAAAAAAAGAGACAGATTCCTTTTTTCCCTTGATAAAGTGGTACGTTGAATATATATGCAAATTGATGGCCTCATCCGATGGCATATATATTCCTGGATCTGCAAGGCTGTTTACTGCCAAGCTGGGGATATATGAATTGATAGAGTGTCTAGGGTCGTGAATTGGAAACAGAGTTCTTGATAGCTGGGGTGATTTATGACTAGAGACGATGCAATATTGGACTGACATCGATCTAATCCAGTGTGAACAGATATACAGACTGGGACGTCTCTCAGATGTAAGGTGGATGCCCCGATATAACAAAGAGATGCATGTATACATCGATATAATGGTATACATACATGATAAATGTTCGTATAATAAATGCATTTAATAGCATACACATCTAAAAGATACAGTATGTAAGTTGTTCAAATAATTCATTTGATGCAAAATACAGAGTATATATATATCAAAGCCAACGTTACTTTGTAGACTAGGACCCTAATATTGTGCATGGTTCTCTCTATAGTGTCACCATAGAGGATTGCCAGCGATCCATTCACACTGGTTGTTATTAGACCCGAGTTCCGAACTCGGGTCTACTTCTACTGTACAGTTTTCGCCAAAGGTTTTTGCAGAAAAGGGTAATGTGCACCACAAATCGACCATTGCCCATTGATGTTACATTGCATTGTTGTTTGTGTCTATGCACATTGATATTGGAGATTATTTTTGTTGTTATGTACATTTCAAATTATGATGGAATAATTTGTAAATCATAGTGGTATTTTACACATATTACTATGGAATAATTTGTAACTTATATTAGTATTGTACACAGTGTAGGGCAATTTATGGCAGGTCTACCCATAGGCAGCAGCAACACTTCAAGTCAGTGGTAGAATCCCTTGGCAAACTGTCAATGCCTTACCCCCCCCCCCCAACTTCACTCCTTTCCCTACAGTAGGTTAGCCTCTTTGATTGCCTCTCTCCACCACTACTACAGTCAATTCTCTAGTTATGGTCACCTCTCTAATGTGGTCACCTAGCCAATGTGGTCACTTTTGGAAAGAAGGAATGGTGACCACATTACAGAGAGTTGACTGTACTAGTGTATACATGCTATTGTCTGCATGCTAACTAATAACCCACTAAAGGCACCTACATATATATCTATACATGTACTCATAAGTCTGATGCATTGATGTGTAGTTAACCCTTTATGGATGGCATGATGCATTGATGCACAGTTAACCCTTTATTGATAGCATGATTCATTGATGCACATTTAACCCTTTATGGATGGCATGATGCATTGATGTGCAGTTAACCCTTTATGGATGACATGATGCATTGATGCACATTTAACCCTTTATGGACGGCATGATGTATTGATGTGCAGTAAACCCTTTATAGATGGTATGATGCATTGATGTGCAGTTAACCCTTTATGGACGGCATGATGTATTGATGTGCAGTAAACCCTTTATAGATGGTATGATGCATTGATGTGCAGTTAACCCTTTATGGATACCATGATGCATTGATGTGCAGTTAACCCTTTATAGATGGTATGATGCATTGATGCACATTTAACCCTTTATGGACGGCATGATGTATTGATGTGCAGTAAACCCTTTATAGGTGGTATGATGCATTGATGTGCAGTTAACCCTTCATAGATGGTATGATGCATTGATACACAGTTAACCCTACATATATATCTATACATGTACTCATAAGTCTGATGCATTGATGTGTAGTTAACCCTTTATGGATGGTATGATGCATTGATGTGCAGTTAACCCTTTATGAATTGCATAATGCATTGATGCACATTTAACCCTTTATCGATGGCATGATGCATTGATGTGCAGTAAACCCTTTATGGATGACATGATGCATTGATGCACATTTAACCCTTTATGGACGGCAGGATGTATTGATGTGCAGTAAACCCTTTATAGATGGTATGATGCATTGATGTGCAGTTAACCCTTTATCGATGGCATGATGCATTGGTCAGAGATGACAGAGTTTCAGATTTTCTCTGATTTCAGAGGTTCCAAGGTGATATTTTACTACAGAAATAATAAGAGAAAAATTTAAAATGAATATTTTATAATTCTGATATTTCTTAAAGGTACACCCAACCCTAAGTGTTTAACTTTGAAGGTATTTGTCACTCTGTTTAGGGTATAACCCCCCTTTTGAAGTGCCCCAAAATAATTTTCAGAGTTTTGCCAAATATCGAACTGACATCTCTGATTGGTGCACAGTTAACCCTTTATGGATGGCATGATGCATTGATGTGCAGTTAACCCATTATGGATGGCATGATGCATTGATGCACAGTTAACCCTTTATGGATGGCATGGATGCACAGTTAACCCTTTATGGATGGCATGATGCATTGATGTGCAGTTAACCCTATATGGATGACATGATGCATTGATGCACATTTAACCCCTTATGGACGGCATGATTCATTGATGCACATTTAACCCTTTATGGATGGCATGATGCATTGAGGTGCAGTTAACCCTTTATAGATGGCATGATGCATTGATGTGCAGTTAACTCTTTATAGATGGCATGATGCATTGATGTGCAGTTAACCCTTTATGAATGGCATGATGCATTGATGCACATTTAACTCTTTATGGATGGCATGATGCATTAATGTGTAGTTAACCCTTTATAGATGGCATGATGCATTAATGTGCAGTTAACCCTTTATAGATGGCATGATGCATTGATGTGCAGTTAACCCTTTATAGATGGCATGATGCATTGATGTGCATTTAACCCTTTATAGATGGCATGATGCATTGATGCACAAGTAACCCTTTATGATTGTAATGATGGGTTGATGCACAGTTATCCCTTCATGGATGGCATTTTGCATTGTCAGGAAAAATGTCAGTAATAATGCACTATTTGTCAGCAATTAGTCAATGTTTGTTAGTAATTACTCACTTTTTGTCAGCAGTTAGTCAATATATACATGTTAGTAATTACTCACTATTTGTCAGCAATTAATCAAAATATATCAGTAATAAAGCACTATTTGTCAGCAATTAGTCAATATATGTTAGTAATTACTCACCATTTGTCAGTAGTTAATAAAAATATATCAGTAATAATGCACTATTTCTCAGCAATTAGTCAATACATGTTAGTAATTGCTCATTATTTGTGAGCATTGAAAATAGCATTAAAATCTCGGGTCTTTTAGGTCTTAGACCTAGCCTGCTCCATCTTTTAGTTCTTGCCTGATAGGATCTAAACAAATAATCCCCTCCGTGACCCAAACATATCAACGCTACATATGTCTCTCTATATTCCTTTGTGGGAATGCTTGGTCCTACTGGATTTGATCATCGAGAAAATATTCAATGAATACACGTCGCTGCCAGCTTGGATATGACATACAATAAGCTACTGAAGTATGGCGGAGGGGTCACAACATGAGTTACCTATATGACATATCTTTTGGCCTGCACAATGATTGGCGTTGGCTGATAGTGGCTGTTGGGATGAGAGGGAAGAGGGGGTAGCGGATATGATAGTGCCAGCGTTTGTGAACCGGTGCTAAAATCGATGGGGACTGTATGCAATCTGGCTCCACGGGATGAAATATTCAGCTCATGTGCGACAAAACCGTATTATTTCTAATGGTCTGGGGCAATGGGCGGTTTGATGGTGGCCGCTGTGTAGTGGAGTTCCTAATGGGTCAGTGCCCATCCACAGCAACCCTTGAACTCTATCATGCTCTTCACAAAGCATGATGCATCAATGCAGCACTGGCGAGTAGAACCCGCTTGCACTATATTTTCATGCCCATCTTTCCCGAGCATCGCCATTTAATAGTGTGCATAACACTGACAAGACTGCACAACACACTGCAGCACTTCGCTAGCCTGAAAAGGTTACCACTACATCAGAGTCACCGTGCTATGTTTTAGATATCCTCACTTCCATATAGCTATTTATAGGCACATATTGTGGTTAACACACATGCAGAATGAGGTGGTGTATACTGGGTAAACCAGTTTTCACTTATTCATTTTTATGGTCGTAGCCACAAAGCATGCATGTGCCGTTTCGTCAACAGCATTATGGGTTCAGTACCAGCTACCCGTAATGGGAAGATCCACTCCCGCCATTGAAGTCGGATTCACTGCCAGACAAAAAGCAGATTTTAAAATCAAAAGGTGATGCCACTGCTAAACGCTTGGAAGCTTCTTTCCACAAATACTTCTGACGTGTTTGCCCATTCAGGTTCACCGATCACAAATTTTCAAAGTGATGGATTCATGTTTTTAAACGAGATTAAAAAGAATCTTCACTATTGCCCATGCCTCCCAGTGGCCCCCTCCTTAATTGCTGCCAGAGGATATTTGGTAAGGTCAACTTTCAGTTTGCCCCAAAGGATGACGTGCGTGTTTTCCTATTGCTGGGTACCATTTATGTGCTTCCTCCATTAGTGAAATAAACCGATAAGAAGGCTAAATGCGCGTGCTCCTGGTCAAGCTCTTGCCATGTCTACCCTGCCTACCATGCCGCCTACACTAAGCCCTGTGTGGTAGGAACTGTTGGTTTTGTTTGATTACAAGACCCTGCCAAGTCAGCAACTTCTCAGCACGCATGTACGTACAAGGGAAGAGAACGATTGGTTCTCCACCAAGCTGATCATGCTACAGCCCATTAGCTACTACCGACTTTGCTACCGGTTAACTTTTTCTCGTTATCTGACAAGAAGTCATGACATTCACTACACGCTAGAGAGCAGTCGGCTATGCCTCTCCTACAACCTCTTATTTTCTCCCTGCGGTGGAGGAGGGTGAGAGGAAAATTGGGACAGGTACTCCCACGGTCCTTATCTGAGAACACGCGCTTGACATGTGCTCTTAGACTTTTAGTGGATCGATTTGGACTTGCATGTTCTCCCATGTAACTGAGCCAGAGCGTGTGCCAAGTTGTGGATTCGTCAACCGTCGGAAGTTGTTGGTCTTGATGGTGTTCTATATATAGAATGCTATATTCCATAGCGTGAATTCGTAATCTCTGGATGGAGGCAATCTCCTAGTATTTCAATGTAAGTCTATGACCTCAAATATATACAACATATACTCAGAATCTGAAGCGTGGCCCAGGCCCCCATGTTTGTCTGGTTGTTGATTATGGGTGTGTGAGCCTTGTGCGTTTTACTATATATGATGTCTTGACCCCCCCCCCCCCACAAGGTAGGAGCTGGATACGTAAAATCGTAGCGTATTAACATGGAACAGTACCGGGTTGCTAAAACTGACCTTCCATGCCCTATACCAACCCTACACACAGGGTATAAGTGAAAGGTAGACCAGTTCCCAGCTGGACAGTGAGCTACTCATCAAACCAGCCATCCTCGGTACTGGTCACACAAATAAAGACTCAAGCATCGATCTCTAACTTAGCTCTCAATAGCAGAACATGACCACTATACACCCGGCCTTCGCTCTATTAGGGGCATGTGGCGAGTCAAAGGCCTAGGCATTTCAAATAATCAGAGCTATTGTAAGAGACGTCATATTAATCACTAAAGCGGGCCCTCCACTGTAGCCGATTTTTTTGCCCGATTTTGCATCGGCTCGCATTAGGAAGCATCGTGTAAACCATCGTGCATGAATCGGGCATCGATTGTGTGAATGGAAGAGGTCCGCCATTTTCACATCAGATGATGTCAGGGACTAGGTCTACCGTAGGGCGTGATCCCTGGAGGGTAATGTGAACCGCTTATGACACTCAGGAGACTCGTCAGTCACTTCACATAGAATGTATACGGACATATAGGCAGCTTTTAGAACTGAAACGTCCCTCTTCTCGGCCTGCAGGTAGATGTATTGTTAAAAGGCTTAAAGCCTAGAGCATGCATGTGTCCTCACTGTGGAAACGACTGTGGAAGACCACCTCATGTCTTCAGGTGGCGGGCGCAGGTTGGTACTAGATATGCCGCTCCCCCCACTACCGATAATGGGAAGGTCCCTTATATATAAGCCTCTATAATAAGATAGCGGGCCCAGACCGACACCCCCACCCCCATAGAGATTTGCTTCCCACGCCTAATTGTATAGAGAACGTCGTGATGCAGTTACCTGAAACTCAGCAGCTTTGAATTGGATTTAGTTCAGAATATATGTCTGACTACTGTATACATGTGTAATGCAGGTTAGGTTACCCAGATTCAATTGATTTTCAATGATAGGGATCACTGAAATATTGTAATTTATGGATAACCAACGAATTACCATAACCTTATTTTGTTTTTGTGGGTCATAGGCTTAACCATTAGATCAATATGAATTGCCCTAAACGTTAGAAGGAGTTTAATACACATCTGATGGATGTTGTCACACTTCTCCCTGATCCCAGTCTACCCTATGCCCTGTCTATCTATTTTATACCTTTAACCTTGGATTGAAGCACTACTAACAATAGGATAATGAGTACAATTAGTTGCTCAAAGGCAGTTGGGCATAGGATAAGCTTAGGACCTACCAGTGTTCTATACTTCCACTATACCGCAGGGGCGTAGGAAAAGGGGGGGCCAGGGGGGCCTGGGCCCCCCCAATCATGAAGGAGGTGGGGCCTGGGTATGTCTGGGCCCCCCCCCCCCCCCAATATTTTCCAAGAACTCATAAACACAATGGAAAAGAAGCTAAAGCTTTACATCTCAAATTACATTATTATGGTGATGTCATAGGGAAAATGGGGGTCTGAGCTTAAAGTCAGATCCAAAATTACTTTTCTATATGAATTCTATATACGCATTATATAGACTCCATTACGCATCAGCCGACAATTCAAGGTGGTCCCAATGGTGCCCTCGCCGGGCCCCCCCAATGAAGATTTGCTTCCTACGCCTCTGTACCGTGGAGGTACGGAACACTCTCACCGTGTTAGCATAGGCTTGGGCGATTCTTAGGGGAGGATAAGTACGGGGATATTTGGTAAGACCGATTAATTACATGTATTTGAGGATTTGAAATACGGGTTGATAAGGCTGGGATGTAGAGTGTGAAGGTAAAATATGATTTAAGTGGTGTTTTTCCCCCCTGATGTGTTTGATTGCGAGGGCAGTATATCTGAACATGATAGCGTTGGCAGTAATTAAACAAAGGATGATATAATGAACCTAACATCGATGATGGCATGGCGTAGTGTGAGTTCCTGGCTGGAACTACTCCCTGGTGAACGTAACTGTACTACAGACAGAGCCCGGTCACTGCACTCTATATGAAATATTGATATCCAAGTTCGTTCCCAAAAATGAGAAAAGGGGGGATATTTTTCCAATGTCTCTGGAATCATGCAAAAAGGGGTCTTTTCCCCAAATGAGTATTTTCTCAAATAATTCTGTGGATTTTTTAGAAAAGGTCTTTACAAAGTCAGTTTAGACACGTTATTAAGCCAATAGGCTTTTACTACAGAGGGTATGGGATGGTATCCAAAAACCATCAGATGCCCTCTCCAAGGAAACCCTAGCTCAGGGGTAAATAATTTCCAGTCTGACGAGTCTATAGCCTAGAGTTAGTTACCCCATAGGGTTTTCCATTGTCAAATATGCCGGGAGTGCACAGGGCATGGAAGATACAGGGCCATTTTATTGGAATATCCTATAGGCGTTCATAACATATAGTCTCTTCAGATGACCCATACATATGATACACAGTACCTAGTGGCTCTACAGTATGTTTGTAACACTAAAACTATAGACACTAATCCCCGGCACCTCACTTAACCACTTATTCTGCCCTAGAATATGCATACAGATATAGGCACCCCCCCCCCATACACACCCACTAACTAATACCTCATATGTTGTCTACCTTGCATTGCCCTTTGTATACAAAGCTATAGCAGCACGTGTGCACATGATTGCTTCTGGCAAAGTGTTAGTAGACCACCAGGTTGAAAACAATTCAGTTGCTAGGAATTAATCTCACGCTGTGAATAAGCTCCATTCACCACCAACTTTTTTAGTGCAGGTCAGTGTAGTGAACAAGTAATCAATGGATAATTCATGATGAGTGTGTGTAAGTGAAGGATAATTACACGAGGCCTACAGCCTCGTGTAATTAGCCTTTGCTAACACACACAAGTCATGAATTATCCATTGACTACTTATTTTATACCACGAAACCAATAAATAATCAATATAATACCAATAAATACAAGTTGAAAACAAAAATTATTCCCCCTCCCCGGGACTCAAAGCCAGCCATAGTGTGTGTACACAGGTACATACACCTCGGTGCCCGGCAGCGGACAGCGACAGCGCCCGCCTCGGCTAGCCTTGGCAGTGGCACACGGTGAAAAATAGTGTTTGTACACGATCAGTACATACACCCCGTCGCCCGGCAGCGGACAGCGACAGCCCCCGTCTCGGCTTGGCTTTGTTTGAATGCGTCTCGCGGTTATGTTTGTGTATAATACACCTCGTTGTCCGGCAGCGGACAGCGACAACGCACACGGCGAAAAAAAGATGCGCCCGGACCGGGACTCGACCCGCGTACCTCTAACGGCTGAGCGCAATGCGCTAAGCGCTAGGCCACGGCATCTCACCCCTCAATGCCCGTCTCGGCTTGGCTATGTTTGAATGCATCCTGCGGTTATGGTAGCACACAGCCCACAGTCGTCGCCTTCCCAGGCTTTGGAAGAGGTGGTTCTAACCAAGCTTCTTTCGTCAGTCCCTGTGGCGCAATGCATAGGGAGTTGGATTAGGGATCTGAGACTGCCGGTTCGAGCCCTGCCCAGGTCATAAGAATTCGTGGGTTTTAACATGTAACATATGACATGGAAGGACATGAGAGACATGTGGGTTATCCATGGATAACCGCACACCTTACAAAATTGATGTTACAGCCTACAGGGTGTGCAATATCGACAGGTATGTGCATGGGAATATCCAGCAAAAAGCACTGAGTAACCCAGAAATCGTGGTATAAACGCCAGTATGAGGTGCTAGAACCCTCTAGTATGTGGGGGGGGGGGGGCTCGGTATGGAGCTTTGTGGTGTTTGTGTAGAAACAATTTCCTTATACACTAAGTGTGACAAACATGACCATGATACCCTGACATAGTCAACCAAGTCGTATCGATATTGTGACTCACCATGACTGCATTCATGCATCATCATAACCCTATGGGACTAGTATCAATGGTCATTCTCAAAGGATCAGAATTAATGGTGCACCAATGGCAATGCTGGCAGGTAGACTCATTGCCACTGCATTCGATAATTGATGGATGATGCTGAGTAATGCATATAGAGTAAAATTCCTTTATAACGAATTTTCGTTTATAACAAACATATTTCTTTGTTCCCAAATTCCATACATTTCCATAGTAAAATAGTGCCGCTATAATGCCGTTGTAATGAACTAAATTCAGATTTGAAGAAGTAATTTTGACCAAAGAACCCATTGTAATATCATGTACCTGAAATGCTGTTGCCTTGCCCCCTCGTTAGTTAAAGGAAGGTTTGAATTACAGGTTTTAGTAGTTTTGTAAGAAATAAATAAGAATCCATTGATTTTCCATAGTGATACGAGTCGGGACCCACCCCGTCCGGCCATCCCTTGTTCGATGCGTATTTGACCTAGTTCTTACATCCGGGCACCTCCCCGCTTCGTCAACAAGACAAAATGGCCGTGTACCCGGCCGTGTGCGTTGGATCGCTATGGAAAATCAATGGATTCTCATTTATTTATAAGAAAATGGAGACAAAATGTAGGCGAACACCAACTAGAGATTGTATATTTGGCAGTGCTAGAAGTACAGGGCTTGACATGCTAGGATTCTACCCGAAAAGTTGTTGGAAAGATGAGGGTATGACTGGTGGAGTAAAAACAATGGCTACGGTGGCTTGGCAAACCGAGCGGATCGCATGCACTTATAAAATGTCTTCTCCTGGATTAATTCTGGGGTTATAAGGTAAGAAATTAATACATAATGGATGAATAAGTGAGATAAACACATTAATGCATTGATTTTCTAGGACTCGATGAGGTTAGCTTAAAATATTCGCCCGACCGCTCGTCAATACATTAATAGCTTAATATCAAAAGTCCATGCTTTTCCACAAAAATTTCTTCTTTTTTTGTGTAAATATCTGTGGGGTATTTTTTGAGGGAAGGGAACGAGCGTGGATGTCACTTCTGTATGGGAGTGCAGGGAGCCAGGGGTAGAGGCTTCCTCTCTCATCCCTCATGGAGTCATGTGAAGCTGACCGGGAGGCTAACCTTTACCTTTAATGTGGCTTCACTAAGGCCTACACACGTGATTCCCATCGAGCAGCCCTGTCCTCTGACAGAGCCCCTCTTACAGAGTTAATGGATCTTTCCCAGAGCAGCCCTCAAGGAAGGAGACCCGAGGGGCTGTGACTTACTGTCAGTGAGAGTTGTCAGGCACATTCTATTGATATCGGGGCAGTGGGGGACCAAGCTAGGATGGAATATGAAGGGGTAGGAAGGGAACGATTACTGTAATTTAGGTATAGTGATGGGGTGATAGAGGTCTACCACTTGGTTTTGATTAATTCAGTTTCTTATCCTTTCTGTGACAGGGGCATTGATTACCTTATTCACTTTCTGAACTGAATTGTAATCGTGCTGGTTTATATTTATCACAATGTTGTGCTGCGCTCAGTACCATGATAGAGATCTCTTGCTACTTAGACATTTCACCATCTTCACAGATAAGAGATGCCAATATGATTAAGACCCTATCTATTAAACCAGTGCATGATAAGAACATATCTAGATTCGTAGATATACAACATGTGGTGCATCACATGTATACGTGCTCCCCCTGTGGAGCGGGGACCTTCATGTGAGGGCATGGAGGAGCAGAATAACTTCATTGGGAGTCCACAAGGAGAAATCTCCTTCAATACTAACAGTGGGCATACCAGATTCGTAAAAGGCAACAAACTCTGGGTTTCTTGTGCCTTGGGGTGAGCATGTGGGCAACTGGTGTCCATATGCGTGGGCCCGGGCTTACATGCTTGTCTTTAAACATGGGATTCCCCCTCAGTGAACCACGTCTGAGTGATCAAAGGCCGTTGTTTGTCTGGCCCTGCCTATGGGACCAGGCAAATAAAAGAACACTTGCTATCCTTCGAGAAGAGTAGGGGAATGAAGCCCCGGTAGCGGTTTTCCCCATCAACCCTCCTCATAGATTCGGTCATTCATCTCATAGATTCGGTCATTCATAGATACGGTCACTACTGTGTCGGGCAAGCAGCATATAAATACCTGTCCAAACAGAAAAGAAAGGACTTAATGTCCAAGAAACCTTGAATGTCTGAGGTCCTCGATGGCCCACCATGGGCGTGGAAAGCAGGGGGGACAGGGGGACATTTCCCCCCCCCCCCCACTCTCGGGCAACTCCTCAAAAGGTCAAAACTAAAAGGTCAAGCAAAGGGAGGTCAAAAATTGCAGAAAACACCCCTGGTCCCACCGACTCTAAAACTGCTTCCCACGCCCCTGCCCCCGGACGTAAAACTAAACAAACAAACAAACATGTATACGTTTCCGATGCCCATACCGAATATGATAAGTATCTATAGTTCTTACCAAAGTTCCTTCAACCCTTTTTAATCCATCCTAACATATATCATATCTCAGCCACATGATCAATTGGAAGTGCAGATGTGTGAAAACAGATTACTGCAGTCCTAAACCAATACTGTAGGAATGCAATAGGGAGGGAGGGGATGCGTACGCCCAACTACGCAGTAGCCATTGTGTAAAATGATATGCAACCTATCGTGTATACAGTTACTTCTATGACCACAAAACTGGCCACTTTAGATAGTGGTGCAAAAATGGCTACCACCACGCAACCTTCTTATTATCTACAACATAAAGGGGCCAATAGCATAATTAACACCAGTCAATCTCCTTTGGAAAATTACCATCGGCGTAGGGTCGTGGCTCCTCTAATTAGTTCGGTGGCCAGATTTTATCTATGTTTCTGCAGCTGTTGATGTCAGATATACGGATTGACGCGTTATCTTATGATTGGCATTTGACTCAATGGCATCATTGATAATAAGCCACTTAGAGATAAGGGATACACAGTGGATGGTGTGACATTATTCCATATCCTACAGCTATGGGTGTCAACTGGCATATCTTACGTATGTGTGATAAGAAAAGTATTCACCACCAAAGTGGGGTTGACACATTATGCACTGAGATATCTCCAGATCAGAAAAGGAACAGAAATCTATAATTTGCTTTGTTTCTATCGAGTCTAAGTCTTCCTACATTTTTAGATATACTTTCTAGATTGAAATACACGTTTCATTTCTACTCTTATAGGAAAGGGAATGTCAAAGATGTTTTATATTTTGAGTAGCCATTGCTGCAAGTAGGCCATTAGAGTGAAATATGCTGACATACAATAAGTACAGTCTTACAGAAATAGTATGAATCTTCTTCTTAGTTTCAGTCCGTCTAATTACCATCTCCTCCAGCTAAATATATGGTTGGTAGCAAATGCAGGCGTGGCTTATCTCGTTCCACTGATATATTGCCATCAGCAGTGATTCTCTGTATTATCTTGGTCACGATGGGATTTATGCTTGCCTCATTACCCCATTGATTGCCGAGCCTGTGCTATCATATCTCGTATAGCCAGTTAGTATCAGATTACAGATTATACCATTCGGGCTGGTATGCCTGTAGCATACCAGCCCGAATGGCTGTTATCGACTCCATAGGAAGTTCTACATCTCCATCACCCCAGCCACTTACACATCGGCCAATAGTGTGAGGGAGTAGGGTTGTGCAGGTTGATACATGTAGTAATCCATGTAGAGTATACCCACGATATTAGATAATCCACATTGAATATAGAAATGGGAGCGAAGTAATTATGTTGGTCTTTTTTGTTGTTTTTTTTTATATATATAAAACGGTGGGCAGTGCTCTGCTGCACTATAGAAGTCACCTTGAGTGCATTATAGCCGTGTAGTGCACACCTGAGCAAGGTCATGGTAGCTGTTAACAAGCTGAGGGTCACTAATTGGTCTATACATACCTTGATTGGGTACTTGATTGTTGTGAATGAAATGTACACAGATGCATTTGTGTGTTATAGGACAACAGACAGTCTTGATGTGAAGAAAGTCGTTGTCCATTCTCTAACTATTAATAGATTAGCTGTTCATAAGGCCATGTTATTATAATAACTTGGATTACGGGATTTTTTAACTTGATTCTTGGGCGGCCAGAGGTAAAAAAAAAAAAAATTTAAAAAAAGTTTGAATTTTAGACCAAAAAATCTCAGCGACCAAAGGGGGAAAAAAGAAAACCACCCAGTTTGCCCCCAAAATGCACTCTTCATGCTATCAAAGTCACCTTTTGGCAATAAAAAATACTTTTTGGGGAAGTAAATGTAGGGAGGATTTGTTGGCTCATTTGCATGTACTTTTTTTTATACTTTCTTACCAAAAACCTTGAAATTTCCCAGCGGCCAGAGGGAAAAAAACAATTTTTTTATTCTATTTTTGCCAAAAATCCCACACAGAAAATATATATTTGAAAAAAGTGATCAGTAGTGATCCCTTTAGGGTGATCAAAATGACGAGGACTGGGGGCAGCACCCTTGTCATCTTTGGGTGATCATATGTGATCACTTTAGGTCATCAAATTGATTAGTTTGTTTTTTTTTTTCACATTTTTGAGCAAAACACAGATTCATCAAAATGATGACATGGGTGATCATTTTGATTATTTTTTCCTTATATTTTACTGCTAGTTGGCTTAAACAATAGAATTTAAGATTTATTCTTGATCCCCACTCCCCTATCCATGCAGGAATGTCATTGGAGTATATTTACCCTTTTGGAATTGACCCCATGTGATATAGGTCTGCATTTTACTGATCGGTGGTTGTTCTCATATTTCTGATTGAAACTTTTGAAACAGCAAAGGTGTCTAAGCTCTTAATGTATCTGTCTCACATTCATGGTCTTTTAACAAAAAAAAACACTTTTTTTTGTAAAATAAATCCTTCATGTCCACATGTTCAATGTTACCCATTTATTCAATTATCAATACTACAGTATAGCTTTAAATCAATACATGTCCTTGGGTATTAATCATATAATTATGAGATAATTGGATAGTAGGGGCCCCTGGTGGCAGAAATAAGGTGATTACCTAAAGATCACCTAAACTCATCTGCACTGTTCACTTTTCTACTAGTCTATATTTTCAGTGCAGCGGCGGATATGTAATCCAAGTTATTATAAGTCTATATTCAAGCAGGGGTATTGTGGGCGGTTTATTGTGGAGGAGTCAATATAACCCAGGTCCCAGTCAATATCTGTTATATTCATGGTCTTCCATATTTGTTCACAAATGCACAGGTCCCATGTTGTCCTTCTTGTTAGGGCATGCTTTTGTTACTAAAACTCTATATGTTAGAAACAAAAGTATGCCCTTTGGTAGTTGGGGTCGCCGCCATTCACCTCAGTGTTTAATCCTGAATATGTAACATTCTATATCAGTCTCCATCGACCTTGTCTCATTGATATATTGCCTAATCACTGCAATGCTGAGATAACCAGTTTCTATGCTGCTTTTATTTTTCATAAAGAGTGCAGAAAAAGCAGTTTAGGGGTTGTTGAAAAGAGGGTTTCAGAAGGACATTATTGGTGTTTGTAGCAGACACACTGGCACCTCCAAACATGCCAGCCAATCAGATGTGCGGTCAGCTGTGACAGACATCCTAGAACAACCTGTTGATGACATTTACACTTGTAGACATGCCCTCAGTCTTACTAAACAATGAACCCACAATTAGGCTGAATGTGACAGACCTGTTGATGGTATCAATTCAGCCCGCAAATAACACAGTATAGTATTCATCAAAGACCTATCCAAAACTGCTATGCTGAGCAACTGTAACCTAGTGGCTAGGCTGGTATGTGGTGGGTTTTTATGAATTTTCTGGCCTTTTAGATAGGAACCTCACCCACGCAACAGTCACCCAGGCTGGGGTTGAGTCTTATTTATAGGGTTTTGCAAAATATGCATTCTGGGCCAGGTGTGCCTTATAGGAAATCAGGTTAGGGTGTGCCTTATACTTAGGTCTACAGATACACTGAGTACTACAGTAGCTCACAAATACCACCTGGAAGAGGATTTCAATCACCCTCTTGGAAATTTCTTTAAAAATCAGCACCATGCCCATATTTGTCAGCAATAAGTCAAAATATGTCAGTAATTACACATTCTATAACATTAAAGCACAAAAGCATGCCCTATTAGTATACAAGATGTTACTAAACCTAAGCTATAGATATAAATTGCTCTATTTTTCTTATGAGAAACATAAACATAAGTGACCCATCTGGAGAAAACATGCATCCGGGGGGATTTTTAGTTCTGCATTTGGCCACCAGGGGGCAGTGTATGACTAAAACACTGAAAAATACACCAAAAAATGGCATAGATCGATTTTTTATGGGGAATTCAGTCGTATGCTCAGAATTATTCCATTTCTACTGAAAAAGTTCCATTTATGGAATGCAAAAGAGACATCCGTTGCCATGGAAACATAGACAATTGGCATATATGGCAATTTCTGGTTGCCATGGAACCACTCCATTATTCTAAATGGGAAGTTTTGCCACAAATGTATTGGATAATTACATAAGGAACTCAGAACCGAAAACAGCCCCAGAAAATTCCCTCTAGAACCGATGTTATGATAAAAAAATCATATTTCTTTGTTTATTTTCCCACAAAACTGTATTTTTTGCATTATCACTATTGAACCTATTTTCATAAGATATAATGTATTTAGAGATTATTTGCATTTTTCAATTGGTCACACCGACCTTTTTTTGGCAAGCAATTACAGAAAAACTACCAGGAATATTTTAGCTCAAGATATATCATTTTAAAGCACATGACATCAACTTTAAAAAGCCATTTCCCCCCTGGATGAAAGCCATTTCCCCCTGGATGCAGGTTTTCCCCCATAAAGTTAGCAGTAATAATCAGGAAAGTTCTTGATTTATTTTTTTTTTTTTGACAGAACCTACATTTCCATTTGTTTTACCAGATAGTCCTATACAATGAAATATTCCTAAAATATTTATATATCATGAACTCATTTCATGGAAAATTAGCTATAAAAAAAGAAAACGATGTCATGCAAAATGAATAATCACATATATGTCTCAACATAGAATGCATGATAAAAAGTCTCATTAGACCAAAATATGCCGACGACATATATGCTGGGATGCAGCCAACTGCAACCGCTGTCTCCGATTTGAATCTGAAAAAGAAAAAAAAAATACCAGCTGAAGGCAAGGGGACTAAGAATAAAGAAGGCCAAAACAGACGAGTTTACCATAAAAAAAAAAGACCGGTAGACTAGAAGAAATACAGGATTTTAGGAAGCTTACTTGATACCAGTGAAGACATAAAGAGTAGAAAGGTACAATGGAATGAAAAAGCTTGCACATATCCTTGAAAACAACAAACTTAAAAACAATGTTAAACTGAGAATATCCCGTGCATGCATCGGTAGCACCTTCCAAATGGTCAAAAAGATATCTCAAAAGAAAAGCTCTATGAAGTGCAATGCAGCCATGCAATACAGCTGAATAGGCACTTAAGGAAGCAACAAGAAAAAAGGGGATGTAGTCACTCATCGGTTAGGCAGGTCTTGGTAGTATATAGTAATAGGGCTGTAGGCAAGGCTTTGGGTGTGCAGGTCTGTGTCTAGAAATTGGAGTGTGGCTTAGAAGTAGGCCTAGGGAGTATGTAGAGACGGGAACTGTAGTCAGTTAGGTAGGTCTCAGTAGTAGATAGAAATGGGGGTTGTAGGGAGGCTTCAGTCAAGTAGAAGTAAGTAGTGCATAGAAATGGGGGATATAGTCAGGCTTCAGAGAGGCATGACTATACATATAAAATCGGATTGGAGTGAGGCTTGGAAGTAGGTCTAAGTACATAAAAACGGGGATTGAAGCAGGTTTCAGATGGATTGAGCTAGTATCAAAAAGGCAGGTTTACGATAGATAATTATCAATAAAATTGATTATAGGGAGGCATGTTTAACTTTACCTATATATATATATATATATATATATATATATATATATATATATATATATATATATATATATATATATATATGCATGCTATTTTCCTGTTAATACTAGGGGTGCAAGACAATGTGATATATCGTTTCAACGCATTGCGTGATGGGGATGAACATAATACCATCATATTTCAGTTTTGATTTAAAATATTTAGTACATAAAGATTAAAAATACAGCAAATCTTCGTCTTGTTTCTTCATGATAGCAGCTTTACTAGCTTAGTCTGGATAGTTCAACTCATTTCATTACAGATTTCTGCTTAGGCCTAATTGTTATACATGTAATCACAGGTTATCGATAGTTTTTATGGATTCAGACAGATTCTATCAGGTTCAGCAAGGTGCTGTCCCGCGGCTGTGTGCAGGGTGCATATATATGTCATAGGTATCTACATTTAGGCTCTTGTCATGTTGAGTATGCCTACTGAGGAGATACTTAGTAAGTAGTGAGTCCTTAAGACTGGCAAACACAAGCTTCAGTTCGCAATGCCCTTTGTGCCACTTCAAAATCATTCACACGCCACCGGCAGTTATTTGAAAGGCAGTGATGATTTTCGGTGCAGTGGAACTAGTTGCAGATTGTGGGGGAGCTCCGAAAAAGGTCAGACATGTAGTCTGTCTGACAGGCAATGCAGCAATTCATCCCTAGGTAACAACATTCAGTCCTACTGACTGCAGCCTTACTATTTATGGGCATCGGTACCTCGAAAGTAACAGTCATAACCATTGGCAATGCCCCTACACATAGATGGTCTTTACACAAGTGCCTATACTACTAAAATACACACCTGTCCTTGGGCACCGGTTCTTTCCCAGAAGCAGACTATGGTTCATAGTTTGATTTTATAGTGCTCTTATATTTCATGTACAGCGTTTACGTACCTTGGTTGTTGTAAAAAAATCAATAGGTGTCAGTGTCAGCAAAGCTAATACAAATCTAGCATTCCAACATGAAATTGAGATTTTTAAAAGTGGTTAGCTATATGCAAGATTGACATTCCCACTGTAGCTGTAGCAGCGGCAGCGTTACAGAACACCCCTCCAGCCTTCCTATGGCATTAACCTAGCCTGGGTCTTGCGCCCTAACATTAACGTCGACTTGTCTATAGATCAGTGTTAGAGGGGGACAATGATGCCGCCATGCCTTCTATGTCTGTAGTCGGGTCTAGCTAAATGTCACGGCTTGTCCTATGCAGGCTGCTGCTACTGTCAGTCACTGCTGGGTGACTGCCCCAGGTCACCACCATGTGTAAATGGGCCAATCAGTATTCCTCTACCAGGACCTAACCAGCGGGACCTAACCAGCCAACCAACTCACCCAGTTCTAAAATGCCTCCACTGCCCTATAGTTCCCTAGCTCAACTGGGCTCTAAGCTGTCACAGATCCATTGTTTTTTATGTATAAGAATCCCAATGGATATTATAAATGCGGAGAGTGTTTAGTTTTTAGTGATTTCTTCTGGGCCGTTATCTCATTTGCATAGTTTTCTATTAGGTTAACAAATTGAAATTGATATCGGTTATTTCAAACTGTAGTCAGGATGGGAAAAACAGTAAAGTTCATTTTAGCAAAGAATTATTTATAGATTCATGGCCTCCGATATGTTCTAATCTAACCCGATTGTAGTCTAGTAACAGAAGGCGTTTTATGTCCATGTAATGAAGGGTATAGTTATTCAGGAGCCTGTGTATCTGAAGGACATTCTCTTAAAATAATGTTTAATTGATATATGTGATTTAATTGCTGTACACTTACGTGAACCTCACAAGTAATGCCATGTGCTAACTGAGAAAGCATCAGATATAGTTGGCAATTAGCATATGCAAAGATTCGTGCCGTGCTTCATTTGAGTGCAAGTTGTTGTATTAAATTTTGTGCTTCTGATGTATCAATCTGTATGTTGTATCACCATTGCCGATAAAAAGCTTTAAGTCAATTATAGACCAAAACATCAGACAAGAAGGCAGTTCGAAGCGGGAGCGTCTCCATCAGAATTACGAAAAATCTTTAACAATTAATGCATCGCCAGTTTATCCGACACCTTGGTATGGCAGCATCTGCTTCCGGTTCCGGTAATACCCGGGAGACTTCCCAGTGGAGCACGTAGCTGGGTGTGTGTCTATTATTGTATGGCCTTATTTGCAGCTAGTGCTATTGCCGGGCTTAGCGCCAACCCAGCCTTAATCAAGTGTGATGAGCGCCTGTTAGAATTTTTATCTGATTACGACCTTGCCATTGGAGCTGAATTAGAACCAGAAATAGGTAGTGATGAGGTAGTTAACTCTATGCCGACGCCTTTGAACATCTATGAATTCCTATTGTGAGTTAAAAATTGGCCCACTTCTGCTTGAGTCTGTTAGCTTTTCCCTTGCCAATTGTAGGTATTAGGGTCAGGCCTGTTTGGCCGCTCCTGGGTAGAGTCCTGTCTCATTTGAAAACATCATTGCGGCATAGCAATACATACATTTGGTAAAGATTTAATGTGGCTTAGTACCAGAGGTTTCTTACCAGAATATGTCTATTGTGTACATATTCATGTATAGGCTTTCGATGCATGCCATCTCAAATCTAATGTATAAAGGTATGGAAATATTTTCAAAAAGTGTCACCTCTTGTTTCAAGGACTAAAACAAAAAGAAGGGCAGGTCATATAGAATACATTGCCCTTCTTTTTGTGTCAGTGTGTCAGAATTTATGTAATTTATTTCCACAAAAGTCCTTGCATTTTTATTGGAGATGCCCTTAGCATCTCCATTGTATTCACATGGGAGGTCGATTGCACACCAAATCGGACAGTCCAATAACCCTTGAGTCGACCTGTGCAATAGTAAATTACCTTATTTGATAATTTCTGTATAGAAATTTAGCCAAATTACAACTGTTTTATATTGCTTATATGGACACATTATTCATCTTAATTTTCAAAGTGTATACAAAGCTTCGTTTTACTATTTTGTCATATTTTGTTGGTTCATTTTGTTCTTATAAGACTAGTCGTAACAGGGTGATACTACCCTCCTTGCTAAGGTCATTTCAGTTAGCTGAGAAAGCTACCCACTCAGATCTTGCCTACAGAGAGGCTACAGCTTGCTCTCCCTGCCTACAGTTCCCACCCTCCTCCTAATCACCTCGTAATAGTATACTGTCAGACCCCCCCCCCTGCACCACCCAACACCCAATCACCTCATAATAGGGGTGGGTATTGGTGGGACACATAAACTTATGCCTGATACATGGTCACTTTAACCATTTAGAAGGATCGCTACATGCAAGCCACCCGCATGCATGCATCCATTAACCAACTAAAGGCCACCTACATATATATATATATATATATATATATATATATATATATATATATATATATATATACATGTACACATAAGTATGATGCACCTTATTATATTAGGAGTAGGCGTCCACACACGTGCCTGGGGAGTGTCCGGTCGTCTGCCTGACTGTAATTAACCCACTAAAGGCCACCTACATATATAATGTATATACCTTCACACAGTGTCCAGCCGGTCTCTGTGTGTGTGTGAGGGGGAGGGGGTACATATAGGTCCTCTATATACCGATATTGCAGGATGTAGAATGTGTGCAGCCCTTTCTTGAGCTGATTTCCAGCATGCTACACTGATAGCTATCAGAGAGCATTTGTACTCAGGACTGAATATATCAAGGCCTTTTCACCTCTCCGTTCTATGGTGTTTAATTGAAAATGTTGACGTCATTCTGTGTTTTAATGTGTGTTTTTATTATTCTATGGTCTTAGACATGCATGTAGCATTGATGCACAGTTAACCCTTTATGGATAGCATGATGCATTGATGCACAGTTAACCCTTTATGGATAGCATGATGCACATTTAACCCTTTATGAATGGCATGATGCACATTTAACCCTTTATGAATGGCATGATACATTGATACAAAGTTAACCCTTTATGAATGGCATGATGCATTGTTGCACATTTAACCCTTTATGAATGGCATGATGCATTGATGCACATTTAACCCTTTATGAATGGCATGATGCATTGATACACAGTTAACCCTTTATGAATGGCATGATGCATTGATGCACATTTAACCCTTTATGAATGGCATGATGCATTGATTCACTTTAAGCCTTTATGAATGGCATGTAGCATTGATGCACAGTTAACCCTTTATGGATAGCATGATGCATTGATGCACAATTAACCCCTTATGGATAGCATGATGCATTGATGCACATTTAACCCTTTATGAATGGCATGATGCATTGATTCACTTTAACCCTTTATGAATGGCATGATGCATTGATTCACTTTAAGCCTTTATGAATGGCATGTAGCATTGATGCACAGTTAAACCTTTATGGATAGCATGATGCATTGATGCACAGTTAACCCTTTATGAATGTTACAAAGCATTGATGCACATTTAACCCTTTATGAATGGCATGATGCATTGATTCACTTTAACCCTTTATGAATGGCATGATGCATTGATTTACTTTAAGCCTTTATGAATGGCATGTAGCATTGATGCACAGTTAAACCTTTATGGATAGCATGATGCATTGATGCACAGTTAACCCTTTATGAATGTTACAAAGCATTGATGCACATTTAACCCTTTATGAATGGCATGATGCATTGATTCACTTTAACCCTTTATGAATGGCATGATGCATTGATGCACAGTTAAACCTTTATGAATGGCATGATGCATTGATTCACTTTAAGGGCTTTCCTAGCCCACTTAAAAGGGTCTATATCTCCTCTTTCCTATCCCCTCAGGATGTGTGTGGTGCACATATGCGCGGGCACTCGGGCTTCCCTAGCCCACTTAAAAGGGTCTATATCTCCTCTTTTCTATCCCCTCTGATGTATGTGGTGCACATATGTGCGGGCATCGATACATTCCTCTGTGCGGGCTTTCCTAGCCCACTTAACCCTTTAAGGGCAGAGCAAAAATTGTTGCCCTGGCCATGGGGACAGCCTCTGAAAAAAAGTATAGTTCCTAGAGGACGAGCCTATTTTCAATTCATATACTAATCCTATATAATTGGCGTCGACTATAATCGATGCTAGGCCTGCCATGGTGTCGACTATAGTCGATGCTAGGCCTGCCATGGTGTCGACTATAGTCGATGCTAGCCCTGAATGGGTTGAAAGGGTCTATATCTCCTCTTTCCTATCCCCTCAGGATGTGTGTGGTGCACATATGCGCGGGCACTGACACATTCCTCTGTTAAATTATCAACCTGTGAAGCACGGGATAGCCACTTAGTGCCGCTAAAGTGCTGTAAAACACAAATCAATCAATCAATGATTCACTTTAAGCCTTTATGAATGGCATGTAGCATTGATGCACAGTTAACCCTTTATGAATGGCATGATGCATTGATGTACTTTAACCTTCTTGGATAGCATGATGCATTGATGCCCAGTTAACCCTTTATGAATGGCATGATGCATTGATACACAGTTAACCCTTTATGAATGGCATGATGCATTGATGCACAGTTAACCCTTTATGAATGGCATGATGCATTGATGCACATTTAACCCTTTATGAATGGCATGATGCATTGATTCACTTTAAGCCTTTATGAATGGCATGTAGCATTGATGCACAGTTAACCCTTTATGGATAGCATGATGCATTGATGCACAATTAACCATTTATGGATAGCATGATGCATTGATGCACATTAACCCTTTATGGATAGCATGATGCATTGATGCACATTTAACCCTTTATGAATGGCATGATGCATTGATTCACTTTAACCCTTTATGAATGACATGATGCATTGATTCACTTTAAGCCTTATGAATGGCATGTAGCATTGATGCACAGTTAACCCTTTATGGATAGCATGATGCATTGATGCACAGTTAACCTTTTATGGATGTTACAAAGCATTGATGCACATTTAACCCTTCATGGATAACATGATGCATCGATGCACTTTAACCCTTCATGAATGGCATGATGCATTGATGCACTTTATCCCTTTATGGGTGCCATGATGCATTGATACACAGTTGACCCTTTATGAATGGCATGATGCATTGATGCACATTTAACCCTTCATGGATAACCTGATGCATTGATGCACTTAACCCTTTATGGATGGCATGATGCATTGATACACAGTTAACCCCTTAGGGATAGCATGATGCATTGATGCACAGTCAACCCTTTATTGATAGACAAGGCATTGATGTGCAGTTAACCCTTTTATGGATGCCATGATGCATTGTCAACAAATATGTCAGTAATAATGCACTATTTGTCAGCAATTATTCAATTTATGTTAGTAATTACTCACTTTTTGTCAGTAATTAGTCCAAATATGTCAGTAATAATGCACTATTTGTCAGCAATTAGTCAATTTATGTTAGTAATTACTTACTTTTTGTCAGTAATTACTCACTTTTTGTCAGTAATTAGTCCAAATATGTCAGTAACAATGCACTATTTGTCAGCAATTAGTCAATATAATTGTTAGTTATTACTCACTATTTGTTAAAATATATCAGTAATAATGCACTATTTGTCAATATCTGATTGAATATTGAAAATTGAATTGAAAATAGCATTAAAAACTCGGGTCTTTTAGGTCTTAGACCTAACCTGCTCCATCTTATATATATATATATATATATATATATATATATATATATATGAATAAATAACCTGCACCTGACACAGTTATATATTGAATAATTGCTGACAGATTGTAAGTAAATACTGACATGTATTGATAATTGCTGTCATAGAGTGACTAAGTACTGACATATATTGACTAATTGCTGACAAATTGTGAGTAAATACTGATATATATATATATTGACTATTTGCTGACAATTAGTGACAGGCACTGACACATTCCTCTGTGAAATGGTTATGTAGCTCTCGCCATGAATATGACCTTAGCTGTCGAAATGGCTTTTAAACATCTATTACTCACTCACTCACTAATTGTTGACAAAGTGAGTAATTACTGACGTATATTGACTAATTGCTGTTATATAGTGACTAAGTACTAACATATATTGACTAATTGCTGACAAATAGTGAGCAATTACTAATCCGATCATAAGTACATAAATCTAGATGATACGACCGAGCAGCTATTACAGCAATGCTGTATGTCTATATCGAAATATAATACCCGATCATAAGTACATAAATCTAGATGATACGACCGAGCAGCTATTACAGCAATGCTGTATTTCTATATGGATATATATAAAATGATCATAAATACATAAATCTAGATTAAAGAGTCATGATAATGAGTATAGAGTCATGGGCGTCCTTGTTATAGTCGGTACACAGTCCAGTCCGCATGCACCAATTCAACCCACCCTCCCCACTCAAACCTCGCCTATAATTAAGTAATTATAGCCGGTACACAGTCTAGTCTGCATGCACCAATTCAACCCACCCTCCCCACTCAAACCTCGCCTAGAATTAAGTAATTATAGCCGGTACACAGTCCAGTCCGCATGCACCAATTCAACCCACCCTCCCCACTCAAACCTCGCATAGAATTAAGTGATTATAGCCGGTAAACAGTCTAGTCTGCATGCACCAATTCAACCCACCCTCCCCACTCAAACCTCGCCTAGAATTAAGCAATTATAGCCGGTACACCAATTCAACTTGCGTTGAACTTACATTGTCAATTGACATTTGATATTTGACATTGAGGCATCTCCTTAGGACTGAGTCCTTCACCTGTGACATTTTTAATACATACCCCTCTCCCCAATTCTGTCCCATCTCTTCAAATTAATTATCCCAAGAAAAGAGACTTAACAAAGCCTTATGGCTTATGCACTTTGTTTTTTCCCTCTAATTTCGGGATAAGGCAGAACGATCATCTCAATATACATAGGTTGCACTTAAGACGGCGCCTTTTAATTTATCTCAGGATTAGATTAGTAATAGAAGCCTTATTAATTCTGAGCAAAAACTGCTATAGACCTGTCTTGGGTTATAAGCCGTGTGACATTTACAAATAGCTTTACTAAGATTTTATTTGCATGACCCATAAAAGTATCGAGCGAGTGCATGTCTGCTCATGTTGCGGTTCGGATAGAATTACTTTTACAATTTTGAAATATATCGGTATGGCATATATATTAGTCAATATAAAAACACTGTGCGTTTATAGACCTGTATTAGAATGGCAAATTCCATGCTCCGGATCTAGATATTTCGTCTCAGCTGGCATATGAAATCATCAATCTCCAGCTACCACACATAATACACCGGGTATTATTGCTGAACATTCGGACATTGTTCAGTAAAGGAGTCAAAGTTCTCTTCTGATACTGACCAGCTCTGCGCTGACCCAAATATTGATTTGATGTATCAGGCGGGTATGGAAAGCAATAGCTAAATGACCATTAGAGATACAGAGCACATGGCACTGAGGGCACTGAGGTTATGCCGTCCAGTATCAGATTTATTTATAAAACAAGTAAAGTTAAAGGACTATTTTAAAGGGAATGGGTCGTATCAGCAGTGCCGTTTCATTTGGGTTTGGGTTTCTGGTGACAAAAGTAAGATTATGTATAAAGACCCATGGAGAACTTACTGAATGAGGCGATATAGATTTATTTGTTGATGAATACAACACCAGGATGGCGGTCACGGTGGTCAGTAGGAAGCAGTATGTGAGTTGTTGTGAACTGCTCTACCTGCTTCTGTCAACACACAGAGACTGAGCAGCTCCAGAGGTAACCCTTTTTGCCCTGATCCTGGGCCTGCCAAGGCACCATTACTGGTGCCTTATTTAGCCTACTTCTGCCAGCTGTTAGTTTGAGGATGCCCAGTGCAATGCTCCAGGGTTTTGCAGGGGGTGTTGTCTGTAGAACGTACTCCTATCCACCATTATCACCCCTCCACTACCTATAAAACTGATATAGAGGCCGGGGCCTCTGTAAAATCAAATCAGCCTGGCTGAATATAATCACACCCAATATCTCTACAGACACCAGACCTTTACTTTTCTATTAGAGGGATTGGTCAGTAACCTAAGTGAAAGGGGTTACCAAGCGGTAAGTAAATACATTAATCTCGGTCATGAATTCTAGAATCTTACTAAACCAGCTATATTTTCTGTCATTGTTAGCATATATAGTCAGTCACCTTTTTCTATGCCTCCTCTCATATATTACAAAGCCTGGGCCACGTGTGGTGTACATTACATGTTCAATCTTTTGAGAAGGTGGGGCCGTCTGAATTGGATGATTGATCGTGCTATACCAGTTTGGCGATTATAATGTATGTCATGGCAGGTATTATATATCGTTTTCACTTAAGGTATTGAGAACAGATTCCATCTAGGCTTATAACAGCTTAACATTGTTTGACATTTGCCCAGCATGGGCAATATGATTGATGTAAAAATCAATACAATCTTGAAATGGCATTATAAAAAGGCTGCTGTGCCATGTAATTGGTTATAAGAGGCACCGTCAATCAGAAGTGACCCTGCCTCCCTATATGACTATACGAATAGAGTAGACGATCCATCTTTAAAGTGTCATATTTCTTGTGACCCAAATCCTAAAAGTAATATGGGCCGCATTAAGCCAGTCTAAACAAGTATATCATGTATGGAAACACTCTTCCCACGGCCTTAAGGTTGGTAACTCCCTTGCAAAGTGGGCCCACTGCGCAGGTTTCTGGGCATATGGGTTCTCTAGTTTATTTACAAACCACCAGGTACTCCCTACTGGTGTGAGTAGCACCAGAATGGTATTTGCCAAGTCCAGCAGCAAAACCTGGTCCAGGGCCAGCCTTGAACACTCAACCTTTGTGTCAGGAGTGCAACAAGTTACCACTAGACCACCAAGTCTTGTATAGGAGTGCAGTGTTAATGGTTCCACATATAAACCACTCAACACTATATATTACTTCTTTATTTGAAATGCCAAAAACCTTTAAAATATCCCTGGGACCATATGTTCAAAATAACCTTATTGGACCAGTAACATTATAAGCTACATGTACATGCTGAGTGATTTATAGAGACGTTTAGTTACCCTCAGACAGCTTTATTTAAACATTTGTGCCAACACTATGCAATCCTATAACAGAGTCACTCAAACTTCAAGATCAAATATCTTTGAAAGTAGCGTGGGACCCCCTCTTTTCTTTTCATCAGTCAATTGTGCACATAATGAAGGACGCATGGTAAAAGATTGGTAAGAATTTAGTTATTTTTGGCCCATGGGAGTTACCCACCTTAAATGAAAGGTGCCGCATTACTATCGTAGTGCCTACGGCTTATGAGCTATTCTAAAAGGCAAGTGGTCGGTGCAGTTTTAGTTTATGCATTAGTGACGTTGAGATAGTAATGACCATTCCAGGCGGGAGGGGACTTTCAGAATTTCAGAGCTTGAATTTCGATTGTACAGGCTACAGCTTTGACATAACCGAGAGCAGAGAAGCTACTCCAAAATCACGGTACCATACATCTTGATCGCATTTGAACATTTGGGACAACACATAAGGCGGACGTCTAATGTAACCAACATACGCAGAACTGTTCAATGGGTCCGTTTAGAGAGATTGCAATCTACCTTAATAAGATATTCTTAAAGGTCGTGCTCTGGTTAAAATGAGGAGGTAGTCTTTTCTACATGTAGTAACAGGACGAATGCCACAGGATGAGGAGCCATCCAAACAGGCTCACCTTCTATGCTTCACACCAGCCACAATGAAATATATCCACCCATGTCCTACAGATTTTTTAAGGTGGGTCGCTACCATTGAAATTTAGCCTACTGCACAGGTTTCTGCACACATATGTTTTTTTCGTCAGAATGAGATCATTTTTGGTAGGCACATACCTAAAAATGCCCTAAGTGTCTAGGAAATCATTTGGGGGATTTTGATCAAAACTGTTCATTTTAGGACAACTTTAAATTTTGGCATATTTACATCTAAATTATTTTCTTTATTCTCTGACATTCTTTTGGACCTTGCAGTTATACCCCTAATATTACCTAGACAATGCTGTTATCGTGATATACTTCTCACAATGGTTGAGGGCATTTAATGAAACAATGTTTTGCCAAGGATGTATATATTTTACCCATCATGCAGTGCTTTGAATATGGATATTGGCTAATTTTCCAAATATTTTTTTTATTTCAAATGACCAAAAGTATAAAATTATGCATGGGACCCCATATCAAAATTACTCCTATTTAAAAGCAAATTATCTAAAGAATAATTCAGAAAATTGTAAGAAAAATCTAATGTCTAGAAATGGATGATCTAATAGTTTTTGTCAAAAAAAATTTGGAAATTTATCCTCCATTTTGCCAAATTGTGAGAAATTTGCCCATAATCCCTTGTAATTTGAGGAAAAAAGACAAATTCTTGATAAATTAGGATATTAGAATGTTCACCTTGTGTGTTATCATATTTCTGTGTTTGATAGTTGTTGCAGAAAAAGTCTCAAGTCTTAGTCTTTTTTTATGATTTTTTAGGTGAAAATGGAAAAACTTTATTTTTCAAAAATCTGTAGAAAAGAAGTAGCTCGGGACCCCCTACTTCTCTTTTCATATTCTCATTGTAGATGATGTTTTGTAACTCTGGGAGAAAAATGAGGAAAATCTAGGATTTCTGATTCAATGGTAGCAACCCACCTTAAAGCTATACATTTCCTCTCCGGCAAATATCAACAGGCTCGTCTGCAGTTCAGAAAGTTTATAGAAGTCGGAAGATGTCCTGTGCTTGCAACCTAGGCGTGACGTCTCTCTGTATGTGAAAGCACATTCCTATAGGCACAGGGTAAACCTAGAGGAGATGAATCAAAATAGACGCCTTGTAAAGGAAATGAAAGTTATGAACATTCGTTTCCTGAATGCCCGAGTCTGATTAGTCTGTTCCCATGGCCTCCAGTGGGGATAATCAATATGAATTGTTGATTAATTAATTAGTTAATAATCAGATGCGAAACTTCAAATAAAAGGATCATTGGCTTAGCCTGTGGAATGTTCCAAAGACAAGATGTTTGCTATATCAAGGGCTTAAGATTCAATGCTAGAAACTGGTGGCGAGACACTGTGGACATTTTGAGAACTTTCACATGCACACTCCACCTGGTGTGCAGCACATTTGAGAAAGGGTTTGAGTCTAAAGTTCCAAGATAGGCTAGAACTCCCAACCCTTAGATTTGGAGGCATCAGCTCAACCGAGATAACCAGGCAGGTGCTAGAAAGGAATACTGATATAGCGGTCAATGGCCCATGACTGGACTATAGGGATCCTCAAGGGAAAGTAGAAATCTATTTGATTTATCAAGGAAATACTATGAAAAATTATTCTGTTTCTCATATACATATTATACAAGAGATATTCCCCTAAGATGTGAGTAAGTACAGTTAAAGTACTGGATATGGACTTTAGATGACGTGTAAGAAATCTAATTAGGCTTCCATGCGATTCTGAGATAGTATCTATTATTCTTAATCATTAGTATAATCCGTATATGAGGCTTACATATTCAATAGCCCTGATATCACTGTTAGGCTCCTGCCATTCGCTGTTATCTTAATCTGCCGATTCTTTCTGTTACTGTAGAAGCAAGATATATGTGTTTCACCTTGTCATTCTGGCTATACTCAGTCTTGTAAATCCTCATTCATATTGAAGATAATTAAGTCTTAAGTCTCTTCAATGTATAGTAACAGAACTACGGGGGGTACTGATGGTTACTAATGGTAAAGACCTATACAGGGTGACGCTTCTTGTCGGCCAGTCAGACAGGACATCGCTTTCATGTGAGACAGATGATACTAAAGTGAACACACTATATGGGGTTAAAGTTCACCTCATCCCTTTCTAATATTCTGTCTGCTTGACCAACGTCATTTTTAATGCTATAGGAGAATCCCATCAGTATGTCTAGTTTGCCATCCATGAGAGACGTACAAATCCAATTAAGTTTTACTTTTTTCAATATAGAGTTAAATGAGTTTTTTCTTTTTTCAATATCTTACATCAATTGTTTTCTTTTCAGGTAAGAGACTATTGAATGGTGTTGCCAAGTCCGCAATGGGTAAGTTTTGCTATTAGATTTGCGCTTTAGATTCGTATTTGATGCTTGGTACCTGGGCTTGGGACTCAAATGACTTCAAAAACCATGCGGCAGCTCTACAAGTGACATCTTAAACAATTATATATAACTTCATGTTGAAATGACCATATAATTGAAATGTGACTGTCTCAAAAGAATTTGAGCCAGGTAGCCATCCATATGTCATGCTACTAAAAGAAAACTTGAAAAACACCTCTATGAACACTCGTTTTCTGCCAAAAGCTTACGTCTAATGGATCCGTTAGATGTCAAGAGGGCCTTAACGGACCACTGCTAAGATTAACACACTGGCCATATGATCAGGTGATGGCACCCCTGTCCATATATGGGCAGATCATCATGCAGTGGCTGACCTTCAGCCATTGGCTTTTATACTTTTGGGAAAGGTAGGAACCAAGATAACGTACTCCAAGCTGTAATAGAACTAGAATAATAGCAATCCTAGTGATACTGTACCTGGGGTGTCTGTTTGATGACTGAATCATAGCCTACAGCCGACTGTTTATTTTGATCCGTTAGCTGCCGTTCACAAGGTACAAAAAAACCATCCACTCGTTTGCATAACAGCCAGAATCAGGGCACAACCAGTTCCCTCATCCATACAGTGAGTACTCGGCATTTACGTGAAGTTATGACTTAAAAAGAAAAGATAATGATAAATGGTTTTGTTGTTGTTTTTTTTTTTTTTTGGGGGGGGGGGGAGGTGACACACACTGAGGTGTTCTATGTAATGGTGGTATACCACACTTATGTCTATTAACTGGCTGGCTGTCTATGGAAAGGAGGAAAACTGAGCACTGTATTCGAATTATAAGGAAAGATGTTCGTAGGGAGCTATAAAGATCCAGGTAGTCAAAGGTTTGTTTCTCACATATATTTAATTGCACTCTGTACGTACCTTGTTCTCCACTAGACTGAGACACAAAGACGCCCCTAGTATAAAGCTCCTTCTAATCTAAAGCACTATGGATAGATACCTTGCACTATTCATTGTTTGTGCAAGAGTTTGCCCTAGATGACTGCCGTGTCTAGTTGATTAATAGACTAGCCAATCTCTCTAATACTTGGGATTTATTTTGCCATGTCTTTCCTGTGCCCACTGCCATCTTGCTCCTTGTGGCCTGTGTCAGCCGAATTCCCGCAGCCTCCAGCAGCTTCCGACTGTTGTGTCTAAATCACCAAGTGATCGATGACCTCCAGTGCAGGCTTTCGTGTTACGGCAACCGTTTGATTAGCTGTAAGCAATAGCTGTCAGCCTATGGCCACACGGAATCAGTCACTAACGGATTTATTTATTTATTTATTTATTTATTTTTTTTTTTTGGGGGGGGGTCATTGCATTCATATGGGTAGTGGGCAAAATATATAAAGAGGTTTCAAGAACAAGTACCTCAAGTGTCTTTAAGATCATCAATATCCATAACATATATGTTGAACCACGACCTCGTTAAACAAAGGAGAGGCACAAATGTTGCTGGAATTTCTTGACAGGATGTTGTATTGAAAGGGGCACTTTTTCTCAAAAGATCTGAGGCTTTTTGTTTGTCGATGTCATTCTTTGGGCAAAGAAATTGAATACTTTAGTCCCTATGTCCATCAGAATTTTCATGCTATGCCAGGACCCTTTCTGGCAGCTTCGTACTGTCGATCATGCCTTTACCTTTTCTGGTGACGCCACCCTGACGTCACAAAGATCAGAGGACATGACGTTGGTGTCAGCAGCCATCCCATTATTGGGTAGGTGGCTATGACGTATATCCGACATGGCCTGTCACCACCACAAAGTTCGCCACACTTCTATTTCTGTATCGTTGTTTAATGTGTTTCCCTTGCATGTCAATGAAAGCCATTGAGGTTGATGGAGTGTGGACATTATATGTTTATATAAATGCAGGGATAGATAGTGCAGCGTCCTAGTAGACAGGTCTCAAAATTGGCAGATAAAAGCAGATTCTTTTATTTCATTCTATTTTCAAAGAAAATGCTAATGCCAAATATAAAAGCTTACTGACTGGCTGAAATGAGTTCAATTTCAGTTTACAGTTGTCTTTCAACTTAAGAGATTAGAATGAATGCTAAGCCTAGTATTAAATACAATATTTGTGTACCTGTTGAAATACGACTGGTCAAACAGACATGTTTAACAGAAGTTTAACACCACTGTGGGATTTAATATTATCAAATGATACTGAGTACAGTTTGCATTTCTGGTTACAACTTCCGATTACATGTAGATCTGTACAGAACATGTATCGGTACATCACATCTGCTTAAGCTACGTTCATTGACTTTTACACTTTGAAATCTGTGACCTTTTGGGTACCATGAACTGTTCGACTTCTAACAATTTAGATGCATCAAGCTTTTGGACCCCATTATAATCTTCGGACCCCTACCACCGTTGACCCCCCGCATTAGTCAAAATGTATTAAAGTTGCGAGAACTTTGAGGTGTCCAAAGTACTCCAACGTGCAAGGGGTCCAATAGTCATGAGTCCATGATATTATGCTTCCAAAGACCAGCATCCAACAAGAAAAGGTCCATTAGAGTCTGAGGCCAAAGATTCAAAGTTGCAATTGATTGATTCCCTGAAATGTCGCATGCCACTCTAAAACACAACCTTGGACATCACAGCAATAGGAGGACCAGACTATCGCACCCACCATTACCTCCCATGGCTCCCCTGATCCTGGACAGAGCTGCTCCTTAACAGTCCTGTGAGCTGCTCCTGCATGGGATAGTCCGTCTTAATCCATCACAGAGCCTCCTCTGGGCCAGCTATCCCCAGATCAGAGTTGCCCTGACTCCTGTACCCCCACCCCATTCCTCCAGGGGAGGAATTACCATTTATTTGCTTACCACATTGTCCTCTGTACCCCAGACTCACCCGTCTCCTTCCTGCCGAAGAGTGTGTGTTGATGTCTATATCTATTGAGGGATGATGTAGTTTCAACGTGGATAGATTAGCTTTGACATATCATTGTGTTATAGGGGTCAACCTTTTTGTCCAATGGGCGCGGCCATTGCTCAATCTGGTGTTGATGAGATAAGGTGCTGAAAACAGCTAACAGCATGGATACCTGTTGCACCCTAAGAATTCAGCAGTGAATTGAGGGAATTATTCGATTGGTCGAAGATCTATCCCGCCTGACCCGTATACATACTATGTGCATTTGTGAGCTGCACTGAGAAAAATATCTTACTCACTTGATTCTAGATCCTGGCTCAGGCAATGTCGCCAAAATGAGTATGATTTGATACTCAAATGAGTAAGATTTTTTTTCTCAGTGTGCACAGAATGATAACATATATAATCTCAAATAAATGTTTACTCCTCACGACTAATTCTCAAAACTGGGGAACATGAAGGAGAAGAGTTACATTCAAATCAAATATTCTGCCCTCAGTGCATAACGACAAGAGGCAGATAGATTGTAAAGCATTTGGTTTTTTTTCAACTTGTTGCAAACCTAAGGATTTCACAAGCATATTAAGAATAAATACTGATGATATTACTGCTACACATCTAAGTCATTAACCCCTGAAATGTGGTGTTAAGAAGGATTAAGAACTATTGAGATATTTTGCCCTGAGGGGAACCCTGAATGAAGGATCACCTTGGGGAGTGGAATTGTTATGTAGGGTAGGTTAGCCTACAGACGTCCATATACCCTGAAACATTCAACCCAGAAAATAGCCATAAAATGTGTTTAATGGTGATTCAGCGTTACCAAATGGTTGATTCAATCTCATCAATGATTTTCGCAATGAACATGGAGGAGAAACCCCAATTTTATGGCCAATGTTGTGGAGTGGACGCCTCAAGGTACGTGGACGTCTTAGGGTAACCTACCCTACCTGGAATGTGCATGGCAGACGCAGGGCCAGAATGCAGCCTTTTCCTGTGCATTTATCTGGCCACCCCGACCAACACTGGTCTTCATTGACATTCTGTGACTGTGTATAAGCCTAAGCATGAGTTTAAGGAGGCCATAATATAAGGTACAGACAATAGGCATATAAGCCGAAGCTGATATATGAGTTTTACTCCCTGAAAAATCTTGCAGGCCACCCCTGGATTTTTCGGTGTGGTTATTCGGCCTGTAGACAACAGTGAATGCATCTATGGGATTTGGGTGAATGAAGGTCATCTTGTCGTTATCCCTAAAATGTACAGGATATAATGAATGAGATTTAGTTTGCACCTGAAAATTGACGAATAATAGAATTCTCATACCGGGCATATCTCTGTGATTGGTCATTCAATTCTTTGAAATTAATTAATGAGATTCATTTTGCACCTGGAAATTAGGGAATGATAAAACCCAATATCCCCGGAATGGGACTAGAAACTAAGCTGTTTGTATCATGAATGTGGTAGGGCTATGTAATCTGATCATAATATTTCCTTTCGGAGGAACCAAGGTGCAAATACACATAATTCCAGTCAGATGCAGATAATTATTATATTCAAAAAGTAATGCATCATCTCCTTCTAAAGACCAACGGGTGAATATTGGCCCCTCCGGGTGTATACTTAAATCTCATTTATACCACGATTCTGGCACTTCCGTTGGTTTTATATGCGATATATCCATGGTATATTCTGCATATACCAGCCATGTGCATTTTTGAAATTTTTGGTATATACTTTTTCGGGGTCAAGTTGGACTTAGAATATTTTGGGAAATTATGGCAGCTATACAAAGTTAATCTAGCCATTTTCCATTGTGAAAAATCGTCCCAACTCGTAGGAGAATTGAACCCTGGCCGCAGTGGCGATAGCCTTAGCCATAGCGCCACACTGAACGGTGATGAAAACCCAATGCGAAAATAAATAAGTTCTAACCTGAGGTCCTAGTCCTATGTTTGCACTCAGTTTTCGTCTTGATTCCAAGCTTGTCATGTTATAATATTAAAATCCCAAGAAGTTTTCGATCCATAGATGAGGAATGCTTGCTAATTTTCTCCATTTTCTTCGATATAAATAAGAATCCATTGATTTTGCCATCGTACGCGAGTCGCGGCCCGGTTCGCTCTGTGCAAAGCCATTGTTTTGGTTCCTTGCCAGAAGAGGTACTGCCGTGTTCACACTCACTTTTCGTATGGAATCCAACCATGACAAGTCTTCAAATTAAAACATACTTATCCTTAGACATATTCAAAATAAATAAGAATCCATTGATTTTCCAAACCGGTCCGAAATTTTCGGCGTCTTCCTCGTACGATGAGCAGATGACCTATATCTACATCCGGGCCACTGACACACTTTCGCCGAGCAAGGAGGCGGGTGGGAATGGCCGGACCGCGACTCGCTTACGATGGAAAAAATCAATGGATTCTCCTTTATTGTTAATATTATGGACTCATTTGACATGGAGGGATCATTTAGACTATCTAAGGATGTATTCTTTTTAATATCTCGACATGTCATGGTTGGATTCCATATGAAAGTTGTGTGTAAACACGGCGGTGCTTCTCCCGGCAAGTAACAAAAACAATGGCTTCGCGCAGAGCGGCCACGGGCAGTATTGCTTGCACTTACAAAATATCTTCTCCTGGCTATATTCTGTGGATATCAGGTAAGAAATTAATACAAAATGGAGGAAATCGTGGTATAAACCTATTAGGTCATGGATATTGCAGCCCACAGGCCTAACATGATGTATATCCAGCATGTACGGCCCTAGGGCTGCAATATCCATGATCTATTAGCTTAGTGTACTGAATCACAACTACTGTGATATGTGTCTTTGCAAAGCAGGATAAGACTCACATATTTAGCACTGACTTCCCGCAGGAAATGAAAGGAAAGGAGGCACAATAGTGTGGGGATTAGGCGATGCATGGGTGCATTTCAAAACCAAGCAGCATGTAAAACATTGATTAAAGCATTTATGCCGAAGGGAGCTTGTATCAGCTTCTTGTGAAAAGCTTCTGGCTACCTTTAAGAGAAAATACTTCTGGCTACCTTTTGGCAGATTAGCATTAGAGCATTTTAAGATTCAGAAATGCATCTCTGTAGCCTTTGTTTTAGAATTGTTCGTTCTTAAACTACTATATATATGTAGTACAGGTTTCATCTCTGTGGGTTATGGTACAATTGGATCATATTTTCTGTATTTGAACAAAGTATTCACTGTTAAAGATCTCTATGGAGAAATCAGTGCTAAATTGTCTGTTGCAATATGTGCATTTTTGTAAATCAGAGGAGGTTGAAGTGTAAGGACACCTTGTGGAACTGCTACATTCTTTTCTGTGTAAACCTTTTTAGTTTACATTGAAATAATGCTTTCTAAGAATATGTATTTGCTATTGGTGATGAAACATTAATTTAATTACTCCTTTCATTATATAAACAATTTTGTGGAACACTGAAAACATGTATGTACACAGAGGTACTTACACTGTGCTTCCCCTCTACAGAGAGGTGGAGTGATCTGGCCAGTTTGCTGACCACTGGCCCATGACGAGGTACAGACCTATTACAAGGTGATTGGCAGTTGGGTGTGTGTGTGTGTGGGAGGGGGGGTTGAGGCAGAGCAGGCTCCTGGCGATCTGAGACAGTGTACACTCATAATGACACACCTGTTGACTATGGCATTGAACATTGAGTAAGACAGGTCCCTGTGACAGCTGAGTGAGGTGCATGCAGTCTACAGGCTATTAGTACTTAGCTGCAGTGGGTAGTGCGGGTTGAATTTGTGCTATATACTACCAAAAGCCAATATGATAGTATGTCCTATCTATCAGTCTCACTAACTGAAACTAGACACAAGATTACAAGTCGCCGCGCCATGTCTCTCACAGGACTATTCTCTACTATTGTATTAAAATCTACAACACTATGGTTTTATTTTGCATTAATGCTTCCATGTATGGCATTGATTCATTAAAAAAAATTTACATTTCTTTAAACTTTACACATAGTAGGTAAACTGTTTATTATCACAATTGAAGTGTCATAAATAGAATCAATGCAAAATATACTTCTTATTAAGTGAGTGTCCGTGATTAGGGCCCCCTTAATGAAATGCACTTCTATTTATATACTGCATCAATAATGCATGTTAATATTGCATGATTATGAACAAATGTGATCAGGGTAGTTTTTCTCTTATTCCGAAGAAATTTTTATATAATGGTTTTAGAGAAAAGATCTAATAAAGAAAATACTCAACTTGGAAGGAAACCCCATTTCTCTCTTTAAATTCTTTTCAGTGTATTTCAATATATTTTGAAGAAAATGAAAATGTAAAGAATATAGAAAGAAATTGTGTTTCATTCTTTGGATTTTCTTTAGAATACCTTAAATCTTTATTAGATTATCAGAGAATGAATTCTACGTTGTTTCTATGCTGATACGTACATTCTGATGGACAGACCTGGGAAACACCCTATGATGTCATAATGTCAGGAGAGGATCCCTTCCATCATTGGCTCTCAGTGATCATGTGACAAAAATTAAATATTCATGTAATGATTTTCTTTGTATTTTCTTTTTCAAATGAGAAAGGCTATATTTCTCTTTGTAGTTTCGTTTTTCACCTTTAAAGATTATAGAGGTAAAATTTGCTTAACGATTTCAAACAGATTATCCATAGACCAACCGTCCATGGTGAGGGTCACATGACCCTATCTGCATATCCATAAAAAGATTTTAGAATGATTTTATGAAGAACGAAAATATTAAGAAAATTTGAAGAAAATCTTACATATGACTTGAGTCTTTCTAAAACAAAACACTACCAAATTCATTGTTGTGAATTCTTTAATGTTTGTAGCCTTTATAAAGTCATATTTTTTGATAATCTGAAGAAAAATATATTTAAAAAAGTGTGTGGAAGTTTCTGAATTCTTTATCCCCACCTCAAGAGGTGGCCCTAACTTGACCTTAAGCAACAGGTTTTGGACATAAGAAAATACCAAAATATTTTCTTTTCACTAAAAAAAAATAAAAAGATTTTATAAAGATAACAAAGAGCAATACTTCAAATCTTTCTTCAAACGATTTCATTTGGACCACTTTACACGGTTTTGTAAAGAATGAAAATTTGAAAAGAAAATAGAAAGAGAAATGGTTTTGAAAACGATTTTTAGAAGATTAGACTTAGTATATTCTTTTTAAAAAGAGAAAAAACCCTCCAGATGTCTAGTATATTCACCAGATGCACGCTTACGACCACGATTTCAGACAGTCTATGAGACCCTCCCTTGTTATAACATCAATTCTATAGGTATTCTTCATCCATATATTTTGGTTTTTCAGTCAGAAGGTTACTATGCCTATATATATATATATATATATATATATATATATATATATATATATATATATATATATATATATATATATATATATATATATTAATCTTTTAACATCTTTATTTGCCTAATTTCTTACATTCTACATGCCCCAGTGCCTCATTTACAGCAGGGTGTCCGCTATTTGGTGCTGTCCGCTAATAGGACCTGTTACTCTAGTCTCGTACATGAGGTTGAAGGTTGTCTAACTCAAAAACGAGCTTTCGATCCCATGTTTTATTGTATTTTTTTTTTGGAAAGAAGGTAGGAATCTGATGAAGATCCTGCGACTATCAATCTATCCCGTCAGCCATTCTGTATCAGCCTGATCTGATGAATGTCACGGATGCACTGAGAACCTGGAAGTTATGAATCTCGTCAGTGGTGACGACTTTAGGTCCTCACGTTGACAATACCTAAATCTACAACTTTAGGTGACCAAAATAACGACTTTATGCCATCATCCTGATGACCTTAGTTGTCAGCCTGACAATACTGACAATACAGAGTCCTTGTACTGACGACCTTAAGTCATCATTTTGACCACCTTAAGTTGTAGATTTATGTATTGTCAATCTGAGGACCTAACGTTGTCACCACTGACGAGTTTCAGACCTTCCAGGTTTTCAGTGTGGAGCCTTAAGGCAAACCTCTCTCTGGGACACCTCCAGCCATTTGCCTTCACATTGAGGGTCATCTGTCATTAAAATGGACCAAATTAACGCATCTGAGATGCGATTTGAGAGCTTCAAGTATTTCTTTTTGGTCTGAATCCAAAATCGTATCTTTATTAAAACAATATGTCGTTATAAACATGTTATGCATGGAGCATTAGCGAAAATCTCCCCAGTGCCACATACTCATACACCTGATTGGCCAGCTCGAAATTGAATCCTGAAGACATCATGTCCAAAATAAGGGTCAGAAACACATGAGGTTCTGTCACACTGAAAAGGTGATAACAAAACAGAACGACAGTGTGGGTTCTATTAGATACAGCTGTTCATGTCCCACATTGTTTCTATATGTAGTAGTTAATGTTTGTATATAACATATATATGACGCATTAGGGCTGACTTCAGCCATGGCGCTAACAAGATAAAATATAGCTGCACATGTCACACATTGTTATTAGTCAATATATATGTAAACTATAGAGGGATGTCATTAGCAACATGACTGGGGGGGGGGGGGGTGCAAAGCACCTCAAGCTAGGCGCTTTGGGAATTCTGAGCATCGAGAGTGAAGCACGTTGTTTTTTTAAGGGTGCACACACAAGGAAGGTTTTGAAAAATTTAAACATTTTTTTGTCATCTGACGTTCCAAGTTCACTATATTAGAGTATATACTGGTATCTAAATTGCCGCCCACCCCCCGTGCCCATGCCACCGACTATCCCACCCCCTTTGTTCCGACACCCTGCGCCATATGACGAGATTGGACTGATAATTTCAAAAACAAACGTTGCCAGCTCTGAAAGTTTATGCCATGTGGTGCCACCCCGGTCCATGGTACAGGGAGACCTAATGCCGTAGATGGCAGTCACCCAGTCTGACCGAGAAGGCCAGTAGACATGGAATTGACCACCTTTACTGGACCCAAAAGTGGAACGCTGGCCATTCCTGACGGGCCCTGTCACCCATCCTCAGTGTACCTTATGTTTTCCTCAGATGTCAGCTACTTGTCTATGTACTAGTCATTGATTCCTAATCTTTCTTTCTTTTGGTTCAGTGAGCCTAGGCGGAACTCGTTTATTAACAAAGTATCACAGTTTACAAAAGCAAAATGTAATGTTTTCATTTGTTAAAAGGTAACCAATAGGTGTGCAGAGATTGTCATGATTTATCACAGGTAAATAATTTACAATAATTGAATCGTCACAAGGTTTATCAGGGACCTTGGACATTCAACTCTATGATATGGCTTATGAACCTTTTTCATTTTAAAACTCAGCATTTTCAGCAATGTTAAATAATAATAGTAGTAGTAATAATGAATCTCATGATTGGTCAGAATAAACTTAAATATTAGTTCAGGTAGAAGGTACAATATTGTACATAGAAGAATACTGCTTCTATCCGAACGGTTCGGGACTCCATCCATCAGTCTATTTGAGCTATCTTCTATGTTATATTTATTTTGGCTCACTTAATTTGGTTCCTAACCCTCGATGGGGTTCTCCCTTTCCCCTTCCTCTGCTTCTAGGTGGGCCTTTTGGCTTTTAATTATACCAATTGATTTTGCCTTTTGGGCTTTTGGGCTCAGACGGTCCCAGAGTTTGACTCCTCTATATATGGGACTCTTCTTGAACCTTTCTAGCCTTGGCCTCCTCAGGGGGAATTTTAGTTTACTGTCAGCTCGAGTTATGGGGGTTTCAACAGCATACATTGCTTATCCTATATCTCAAGTATATACAGTATGAATAGACATGACACTGCTATCATTTGGTCTTACCTGCAACACTCAAAACTGCTGTATTTAGGTTGATTATATATATAGAAAATGGTAGGATAAAGCTTAAAATAATAGGTAAAATACCATACTTTGAGGATTTCTTTTCACCCATAAAGAAATATGGAACACCTTAGCGACTACATTCAAATTAAAGCTGAAGATGAGGTCTTTCAGGAAAAAAATATTGCGGGTCAATAACTTTTGACTGATGAAAAGTAAATAGGGTGGTCCCATGCTAGTTTCAAAGAGTCTGAGTGACCTTGTCATGGGATTACACAAATGTTGAGAGAAAGACATCTTAGAATAACTAAATATCTCTATAAATCAATCAGAATGTAGCTTATAATGTTACTGGTCCAAAAAGGCTACTTTGAACATATGGTTCCAGGCATATTTTAAAGGTTTTGGGTATTTTATGTAAAAAAGTAATAAATGGTCAATTGCACTGAAATGGGGACAAACCCATTTTTCACCATGGGAAGGGTGTAAATGTGACTAAAGATTGAACGTTTTGGATATTTTTCATTTCTATTAGGTGGGTAAGGTCAGGATCTTGCTTGTAAACTATGGTTTTGCCCATGTATCATTTATATTTAAAGCAGCAGACTACAAAATATAAGCTTTTTATAGGGTATTTCAAATGTTTTTTCATAGTACTCCCACTCGTATGAGGCAAAGTAAAGAGAAAATGCATTGGAAATGTATGATTTATTTTTATATTTCCAATAGCCCCCAATATTTAGCATTATATATGATCAATTCAAGAACTATTCCCCTTATCTGCCTGGAGTTATTGCTAAAAATCTTGTTGTGTAGGTAAAGTGGAACCATACGTGCCTCATTCTTTAATACATGTTAGTGGGGAGAAATAAATCATATTTATCAAATGCAAAAATATAATTAGAAAGCCTTAGGTGTCAACTATCAGTCATTAGGTAAAGAATTTTAGGATTCATTAACATTATACTTCAGTATTGCCATATTTGAAATTGCAATGTGATTTGGTGTAGTTTTAGAGGAACCATATGTGTCACATAAAGTGATTCCTCCAGTGCTTAGTTATGGGATTTCATAGAGATGCATTGTCATAAAGATTAACCACTTATGCACCTATCTACATGTAAATATTACAGTCCCATTGTACAACTAAATGGAAATCTATGACAGCTTTTCCATGTCAGGAACCATACATGCCACATGGAACCATACGTGCCACAATTTGTATTATGCCTGAAATATCATGAATTAAGAGGTTTTGTTGTAATGACAGATTGCTATTATAAGAGGACAATGCCCAGCATCATGCAAAAATAATGCAAAAATGACCAGAATCCCATAGGAACTAATGCTAAACAATGGAATTGACTCTAAATTTGGTAATTTTTTATATTAGTGTTCCCAATTTTCAGGGTAGATGCCTCAGTGCGCCAGTTTTTTTTTTGGACACACAATTTCAAAACAATCCAAGCAGTTTAATTTTTACAGCTTAGTGAGCCCTGTGTGACCCCAACTCAGTGCAATTGACCAAATAGTGTTTGGTAGTCTATGTGTAGAACCTTCAACAGTGTATTCTTACACATTGCTTGGTGGTGTAAGCTGCTAGACTTCTGACCTGAAGTTTGGGTGTTCAAGACTTGGTCAGGTCCAGCTTTTGCCTGTGTGGACTTTGTGTACCATTCTGGGGCTACTCACAACATCAGGGAGCTCCTAGTGCTTTGTGAATGAACTACAAAATGCATATGCTAAGAAACTTACGCAATGGGCATACTTTGCATGGGAGTGAGCCACCTTAATGTCACAGAAGTGCCATATTTATATAAACAGTGATCTCTAATTGCGACTGTGTGTGCTTCGGACAAAAAATGAGAGTACCAGCATGTATTTATATAAAGTAGTTCTTGCCGCTGCCAATAAATGAACATCAGATAGACATGTTGCAGCATATATAATACAATTAAAGACATTAGGAATAAGTGACACCCCACAAATAACGTGTACTTGATAGTAACATATATTACACATCCTCGTTTCTTCCATTTGATAGATATTTTCAGACAACTGTGCCGTATGAGCCTTTAGATAAATCCATTAAATTTGTCCTTTCCACATTCCCATTTCGCCATGCTTTAGGCTCTGATTGTTCAAAGCATAACGGTCTAAAAACTTTTGAAGGAGATAACGTGATTTTCCCCTCTCTCTCTCTCTTACTAGGCCTACATGATTGCCTAGGTCCTTTCATAGGCCCCAACAGTTTTAGTCTCTCTTTACCCTATTACGTCTATTTGGCTCTCTGGATACGTGCGTGGTCCTCAAATACGGCACCGGACGTAGCGGACTTTGGACAAATGCTTTTATTTGCACCAATTTCGTTGCATGGCTACAAATTGTCGTTGGCGTGTTTGCCCTGCTCTTAAAGCTTGTAGTTGGCTAGTGCGGCGGACAGCCCAGCAGGAGACCAATCCCCTGCATGAATACCCCACCAGCACCCCTTCCTTGTCCTTGTTACCCATCCCAGCCTATCCCTACTCGTCCATCCACCAGGCCAGGACTAGCTATCGATATCTTACATTCCTGCCATGATGCCAGTATCGTTTATCTTTTTTTCTGTGTTTGTCTTTTTTCAGCAGAGGATGGCATCACTAGGATTCACCACATTGATCCATTGGAAATTTACTGTAAAAGTTGTTAAAAGTATAAAAGCAAGACAGCCTTTTTTATGGGTCCTGTTACATCGCAGTGTTTTTTTGGTTGTCTGCGCCAAGTATTTTGCCCTTCCCCTGAAACCCACGTCCCAAGCATCTAATGATACAGAGAGGAGTACATATTGCGTAGGCAGCTATGAAGGATGCAATGTTCCTGTGGGGTAGCTGATGCCACAGTGCAAAGGTGGGTAGATTGTCCAACTAAGCAGTTTACCCCAATGACCACTTGACAATTGCTCCCTCCCCAACCCTCCTCTTCTACGACATACTTACCTACCATCTGACCCTACACCCACTTCCAGCCTCTGGAGGGAGCTGGAGGAGGATAGAAAAAGATAACAGAATGATGGTAGGGAATAGAATGGGCTACTACTTTAGCACACACTCATGCGCCACAGCTACCTTGTTTTACAGGCAATATTTTTAAATCTGAGCCCTCCAGGGGCCGGTCATTTCACTTTGCAGTTAGTACCTCATTTCCATGATAAACGATTCCATGCATTTTACTACCGTCTGGTTCGTATTCATGCGCATTAATTCCACCTAAGTGTTAATGGCTTGTCTTGCGCTTTGTCTAAACATCATATTATTTCATTGAAATTTAACGCCTACACTACCTTTAGCTGTGATTTCACACTGAGTTGGCGTGGCCAGGCTAGATTGAATTGTTGATTATACATTCCATCACATAGGTCCATGCATTCCGTAAGCCATGTATGTCTTGGGAATGTATCCATAGCAGGGAAATAATCATATGCCCCCTTCCTTTATGTATAAACCGTGCATTGTCCATTCCTAGAACTGAGTAGATTGCATTACAATTCAAAAACATTATGTATGAGAACCTAGCAATACTGTAGGATTGCTTCTTTAGCTTTGGATAATAATAAAATAAAAAAGATAATCTGGGACTTAGTGAAGTTCCTTGCAAGGTCTTTCTACGGTGGAGCACTAGATTTAAAAAGTTCAAAAAGGGACAAGAAGAAGAGCCGCTGGCAACCGTGGGGAATATTCATACAGTGTTTTTCTCGGGTGTGTGGGGTTATTTAAGACAAAACGTTAATGCATGTTCAAGTTCATAACAACTGAGCATGAATGTAAAGGACACCCGGTGCCAACCTCCCAAAAAGCCACATCCACTATAGGTTTGCAAGTGAACCCTGGTGATCAGTAACAGAATTTGACAAAATTAGCCTTGGTAACCTAGGACATCTTAAATCTTTCGTGCATTTCAGAAGTCTGCAAGCTAGAAAAACGAAGATGAAATGGGATACAATGTTCGCATCAAAAGGTCCCATTTACTTTTATATCTCTGTCACGAATGACATGTGTGTCCGTTTGTTAAACGCAGAAACTCACGTTAGCTGGAGACCCAAGAGTGATAACTTCCTGTGGTCACAGGTCACCTCTTCTAGGCTATTGTTCGGCCATTGTTGTCATGAGTGTGTCCTAAGTATGATTGAAGACTAGGGCAAACGTGTCCCCTTGTGGTCGTGTTCTTTTACATCATACATTATAAAGTTGACAGCAGTGATTTGTAACAGGAGGTTATTGGCCTACAAGTCAACCTTCACTGACGTCCATATATACGTCGTCTAGATCTACCACAAACATGGACTTGGTTATTTTTATGTGCTTTTACTAGTCCGTTTATTTCATTTGGGTGCCTATTATACTTGATGTTGACGTCAGAAACTCCAGACATGAAACGGAGCTGCAACAAACTCACCTGTCTTTGCCGCAAAGAGAACTTTTGACATGAAAGTTTGAATTTAAATACAGTTTACGACTTGCTAGGTGAATTACAGTGACACTGATCGTTTCTCCGTGAAATATCCCAGTCACATAATGCAAACGAAAATAGCACTTATTTTTCCCCATAAGCCCCAAGAGATCGGTCCTGAAGTGTCTTTCTTTATCAAGGGAACGAAGCATTAACAATTAAGGAATCGTGCTTTCAGTAAGTTCCTCTGGGGTAGTTTCCCACGCCACAGCCGTAAATGAAAGACGCCCCAATCATATGACCAGTCTGCGTGGTGCACGCAGAGTCAATTGTGCTTTGGAAATCCCCCCATTTTCCCACTTGGAGGCTTATAAAAAAAATTAACAGGAGAAAGCACGTGAGCACCTGCCTCATCCCAGAGGGTAATACCTTAAACAGGTTAGATAATGAAGCACAGTCATCCCCAGAGGTGTTAAATATGCATCTATTGGTAACTGGATCTGCCTCGAAGGGCTCTATGGTTTATCTTAATCAGCAAGAAGACCTGTGAAATAGAGTCTGTCAATAGAGGTCCGTGGCAGTCTTCCAAAAACAGCAGGCAGGAACAATAATTTGCACCTCGGGTGCTGGTCGATGCCGTGACGCTGCCCATCACCATCCCATAGTGAGAAACTCTGCTCTGCTCCTAAAAGGAAGACCCCCTCCCTTAACGCCTCACAAAATACTGCCTTGGTTGTGTATTGTATAAATGTCTTTATGTCATGGCAGATACGATTTTTACTATATAGAACAGTACTGGACATGTCGTATTCAATGGGGGGATGGAATACAATGTGGCCGTATTCAATGGCTGATGATCACGTGACCTGCTGCAATAAACAGAGCTAAATTTTGTTGAATTTCTCTACTTAAAAGCTTTCAAACCAGTGTAGCCATAACATAATTATGCAAGTGGACATTTGCATATGAGGTTGAGTTATTTCTCATTATTGCATGATAAAGATAAAGTCAATTGAGATGGATAAATCATCGTCTAAGGGAGTGGTCATTATTTATCAACAGGGGGGTGGTGGGTTTGAGGGGGGCGTAAATTTTTTTGAGACCCCTCCCGAGGGGGGGGGGCTAAAAAAATTTTGACCCCTCTTGAGGGGGGGGGCTAAAATATTCACCCTCTTTTTAGCAAAAAAGCCCGCGCGCTACTATAGATCAAAGAGGGGCGCGAAAACTCTCCGCGCCTCTGGTGCGGGGGGGGCCACAATAAATTTTTACTGCCATTGAGGGGGGGGGCGTAAAAAAATTTTGCGCGTCCGCACGAAAACCCATCACCCCCCCCCTGTTGATAAATAATGACCACTCCCTAAGAAGGTAACACGGTAGAGATACTCAATGCTGATAGCTAAGTCAGCCTTCAGGGCATTCTCTCTAGAATAGCACGTCTGTAAATAAAGATTAAAGTTATTTTTTTTTGTTTTATTATTTGCCATGAAGTCATAGATATAACCTTATGTATGACCCAAGTGACATTTTGATATGAGTAGTATGTATGTATGCTCACTGGATCGAATTACGCACAGCAAAGGCCTAGGAGATTGTGTGCCAATATTGGTCTCTGAGAGTCTGTAATATATCCTATTACAGCGGATCCATAGGTACCCAGTATGATATGAAGCAGGAGGGGGTGCAGATGAGCTGGGCTGAGGGATGCTGTGTACACTAATGAACTGCTAATTATCCTGAATGCTGTATATCTAGGGCTGCTATAGGTGAGCAGCTCCTTGATGAAGGCATGCCTCCAGGGGAGATGCTCACATCATAGCAGACAGGTAGCTCAATAGGTAGGGTGTAAGTGGGATGGCCGATGGTCTGGTGTGCCACTTAAATGTATCAGTATGCATCTGGTAAGTGTAAGATTCATACCTATAAGGAGATGTAGATGGTGTGTACATTGTACATGATTGTATGAAATTTGTGGTGGACAGCTTCAGCATTCTATGTGAACATACAGACCTTATCGAATAATAGGATAGGCCCCTAATTAGCCTTTGATAGGTTTTGCAAATGTTTTAGAATTGTTATCTCAGTGGTGCACTATTTGTACCTGTAATATGACATGGCGTGGGGGTGGGTTTCCACAATGGTATCTGTAATGTGGCATCTCGGGTGGGAGTGAGGGGGGGGGGGGTCTATAAAGTATGTGCACACATTCTCCTCCGAAATAAAGCCCTCAAGAGTAATTGTACACATTGAAATGAGGGTTTATGTACGCATCTTTTCGCGTACCTATTGTATACTCCCTCCCCTATTATTTTCATAAGTAGTCATAACCAAGTTCTGGTGGCAAGCATGTTGTCAGCTGCAAAGAACAATTGCAAATACCACAGGCCTAATCTAATTTGTAACAGTGGTGTTACACTGACGTAATGACTACCGCAATACCTTTAAAGGAGGGGATTTGAAACTATATATATATAAAAAAAACTAAGTACTAAAGTGTCTGTTATCAAGCTGTGCCCCCCCGGGCTGTGCCTTTTATCAAGTACCAAGCTGTCATCAGCTGACAGTGCGCATTACAAACTAGGTTTTACGGTAGTATACATCAGGCTCCAAAATGGTTTGCGACGTACGTTAATTATCACCCTAGCCCTAGACCTACCCTTACTCCACCGGTCATTGTGTTTGTGGCTGGAATTGGATGGCAGCAGAGGGGTATTCTCCAAGGTGCTCATATCCATACATTAGTATACTGCCAGAGGGACCTAGCTGATGATATATTTACAACGCCGGCACACGGTGCCTGTATGAGGACGTCAGGAATTCCACAACAGAGTTTTTTATTCAATTGATCAAAGGTTGTTCTCGCCTGTCAGTACTGACATTGATTATGGACTTTACTCACCGTCCCATGCGGCCTATTATAGAGTCACATTACTCACACCATCTGTGGTTTACGCCCACCACAGTGTTAAAACATCCAAGCTCAACGTTTGCAGCTCTCGCTTATCGTAGCCATCAGTTTCCCACTTTTCCTCCAAATTCAAACGTATTTCTCTTTGAATTAGATGGATCTGAAACGTAGAAGGATGGATGACAAAACAAGACGGTCTGTGACATGTTGAATAAACTGAGTTGGTTCACTGAAATTACTGGGAGTTGGAGCGGGTTTGTGATACAACATTACTACCCCATCCTGTTGCAGACATGGAGGAGTTACCCATTAAGACCATTATACGATGTAGTATGTTATTGCATGAACTCACCAGTGCCATATTCCCGTATTATTTATGGGTGTGGACCTTGAGGTACCAGCTAATATTTAAAAAACTAAAGCTGCAGGTCCACTCCCCACCCTATATGTCCATGCATCCCTCCCTGCTCTCCCCCACCCTTCTCCTAGGCACAGGAAATTACTGAGTTCTTAATCAGCTGTAGCTGGACGCCCTGTGCAGCCATTTTACAAATGTCAGGCCTGACGCTGGGGCATTGTTAGCAGCTACTACGTCCTGACACACTCAATGCCCCATCGCCGCCAGGGGGCACTACACACAGAGCAAAGGTCGCCAATTAGTTTTCTACTTCCATACTACATGTACTTTCTAGTTCACGCTTCCTATTATGGGATCACCTCGGTAACGCTGATATGGACCTCGTAGGACCGTATGATGGATGATGTAGTTATGGAATCTGCCATACTTCGTCTGCACATTTGCATCTCTCAATATCCATGAATGAAGGATAAAAGCACAGCACCATAATTATCCTTAAACTGTTTGCATAAAATCATTTGTAGATTTTAACTCATTAGTTATGTATATAACACCCCACCACTAGCGCGCCATAATACCCCTGGTCATGTAGAGGTTAGAAAGATAGTGAGTTAGGGAGTGATAATTTTTTAACAACAGAGGGGCTGGTGGGTTTGTGTGCGGACGCGCGAAAAAAAAATTGACCTCCCCCATAAGGTGAGGCTCCACTACGCGATTTTTTGGTACATTCTCACCTAATTCTATCCCTATAGTGCCTAAGGTATAGGGTGTTGACATTCCTATATTGTAAACATGAGATTCAAAATTGTAAACATGAGATTTCAGGGGTTATTTTATGGGTTATTTTCAGGGGTTATATTTACCAACTTACCTGCACCTGCACAGACTCTGGGTGAAAGTTCAATATATAAACATCAACACAGCAAAATATAAATAACAACACAGCAGTCACACAGATCGCAGGGTCTTGTACTGTAAAAATCAAACCTGTCTGATATTGAGTTACAGAGAGTCATCAGTGTGAAAGTCTGCAATATTTACATTAGGTTAACTTGATTTAGTAAACAAAAACATCTTTTGGCAACAAAAATGTGCCTGAGATTATACACAAAGCCTTCCCCACACAAACAAAAAGCTCTCTAAATCTTCTATTTACACCTTGAAATAATAACAAATACCACTCTATAATCTGTTTTTGTGTCTGCTTTTGTGAGAATAGCTCCGATTTCGGCAAAAATCGTGTAGTGGAGCCTCACCTATTGGGGATGAAAATCGTGCACGTGAACACGCCCTTTATCCTATTGTAAACTGCAGGACTTTCCACTGAAAACAGGTGAAATTATTTCAACCCTCCCCCCTCAGAGGGGTTGCACAAATTGACGGGGGGGGGGTCGAAAAAAAGTACTAACCCCCCTCAACCCCACCTGCCACCCCTGTTATTAAAAAATAATCACTCCCTTAGGGGGATGGGGAGCTGAAATAATACCCGGATTTATTGACATGGTGCTTTGCCGGGGCTACATAATCTGTCATTAAAACCATTGTGATGGCCAGCATCAGCTTTCTATTTTGGGAGACTGATGAGAAAATGTTTCCTTTAGTCTGTGAAATTAATCTCTACCAGGATTGTTAATTGGCTGAAGGCATCAAAGACTGACGTTCGGCCTCACACAGACAAAATGAATGAGCTTTGAAGGTTCTGTGCAATAGGCTTTTACCAACACTGACAGAGGGAATTTCAAATACAAAAGTACAAGTTGGTACGGGTGTATCTATTACTTTGTATTGTAGAGGCTAGAAAATGAAGGCATGTGTGACTTGCCATCCACCTATGCCGATAGGCCTTGGGAAGCAGCACAGCTTCACAACTTAATGTGCACACTCAGCACTCCATGGAGTTGAATAGATCTCGGATTCCTGGCTCCATGACAGCTGTAATGGACACTAAAATCTTAAATTCTCACATCTCTTGAATTAGTCCTAGTAATATGCAGAAGGGAACTGAAATGGATGGCCTGCCTGCATCAATTTGTTATTTCCATAAGGTAGACTGGGGCTGCCAAGCGAACCGACTAGGTTTGTCAGATTCTGGTTTGGTCATTTTGAATACCTATCAAAACCTGAAATCGAGAAAACGAGATTCTGTCCTGCAGTTAACCCATTAGGTTTGAACTCAAAAGTACGTGTAGACAGTTTAAGAAGTCGTCCGAATTATGGACCCTGCAGTGCTACTATTACTTGAATATCCAAATTGATTTTCAACAATTTGGACATGTCCTCATTGTCAATTTACGACAAAGATGTAACTACTACTGCAGAGTTCTGCATGAAGCCTGCCATCCCTAAATTAAAAGAGTATATTTATGCATAGTATAGGCGCCTAGTGTTAAGGTGCTACATAACAATGTCAAAGCTGATTCCACCACTTAGTGATATACCCCGGGGTAATATAACACCACTAGACAGTTGCGAGATCAAACATTTAGTTTTTAATTCCTGTAAGTGGGAGAGACAAAGCGTGTGATCATAAAATAACAGATTCTGAAACTTTTTGAAACACCGTTACTGGTCGATAGACATAATATGAGGGATATACTGAAGTAATGTACGTTCATGGACTTCAGACATATTTCAAATACAGTGCAATGTCTAAGGGCTAACACTAGGGCTTGTATATCCTTAATATCGCTTGGCGTTAACATGTAAACCTTTGGGAAATCCAGAGATGGGCACTATGAAGAGATTCCTTTCTTTTATAATGAATTCGATATGAATATTAATGTATACATATCTTACTACGACACAGGTTTGACGTATGTAGTTGCTGTTGTGGAAATCAAGATCTATAAAAGTGGATATTTTTGTATCAACAGAGTCCTATAAACTGGAAGAGAGGGTGAATCGACCAGTTGGTAAATATGTAAGGGGAGCGCCATTCTTTCCTAGATCTCAAAGGGATATGCTTTATGTACACTGATAAAACATGCGTGGAATTGTGAGTCAGTACGGACTATGTTTCTATAGTCAAGTGACTGTATCTCTCATGACTATACTTGCTATAGTCACTGATTACTAACTTATCTTAGTCATATAGTCACCATATAGTCATGCCTTGATGCTTAGCATCAAGTACTTAGTCACTGTAACTAATATGTATAGTTAGCATGACAAATATCCATCCAAGATGGCTGCTGCATGTATGCCTCCTCCATGATGCCTTGTTGAGACTGAAAATAACCCTTGAATTTGGTCCTAACTCTGTGGTGAATAAACTGCAGACCATGCAGAATCATTGCCTGCGATTATGTTATCGGATTAGAGACCCTCGTGATATAACGGTATATGAATTACATGTAAGGTCAAGATGTAAGCTATTACAGGTAAGAAGGAATAAAAGTCACCTTGGCATCATGTTTGATGCCTCTAAGGACTCAGATAATGTATATGTTCCACCACATGCACTCCGCCGCAATGTTAAAGTGCAACTAAATGTTAGCCGATCTACATGCCTTGTATATGATATGAGTCCACTTGTCAGAGGCAAGGTGCTTTGGGATAAACTGGATGCTGATGTTCAGAAATTGGAATCCAAAAAGCAATTTATGTTGAAAATTAGTTAGTAATTGAGTATTAGTATGTCATTGAATATAAAAATGTGTCTGTTGGGAGCCCACTCCAATATCAATGTATTTTATTATGAAGACTAATTATTGGGATAATCTAGAATCACCTAGTAAGCGCCTATTGTATTCCCATATGCAATGCATTGTGAAATAATTTTTTCTTTGTGTATGGTTATAATTATTGTCATTTCCTGGCTGATCCTGTAAAGCTTTGGCCAATAAACTTGTTAAACTCAAACTTGAAACACTGGAATAACCACACAATATCATGATGCATAGATGACCTACCTATCCCTTAATTGTCAGACATGATCAGTATTGATGGATGAACAAGATAGGATGAAGATTAAGACTGATTATAAATGTCCTGATGTGCCACTGTCTCCTGTCAGCATCCAGCAAACTTGTGCTCTTTGTTTTTGTACACAGAAACCTGTGATATCATCAATCTGTGAGCTCTACACATAGTCAGAATGACTTTTCCTATGACTAATATGTGACTACCGTAAATTCTCTCATATAAGCCGTGGCTTATACCAGAACCAGAATCAAAATTAGGCTTATAGAATGGGCCCAAAGTGAGGGTGCAGCTTATAGGGGGTGTTTTACACTATAGAATGGTACTAAATTGACACTTTTCAAGGCTCAGGTATAGCTTATTCCAAAGTCAGGGTGTGGTTTATATGAGGAATGCGGCTTATACAAGAGAATTTACGGTAATGCATATAGTCATCTGACTATGGGGGGGGGGCAAAATATGCTGGTATAGTCAGTTCTGACGATAGGTTTTATTATCAGTGTAGAAAAAGGGGAAAAGGTCAAGTTAACATCTATTAACGGGCAGGCACAATTAGTTCACTGCATGTGATCATCAAGCAAATACACGTTCTGCTCTCTCCATATGATCATCATGCAATAAGGGTTCCGAACAATCAAGACGTATCATATATAGAAATTGTATAGAAAACTGTTCTTGTTCCAAGCACCAATAACAGCACTAAATAAGGAACCCAATGAATTGCTCAGTCGAATGTTTTTAAAAGTACCACATTGAACATTCATGAGGTTATGGATTGTCGATCGACTAATGTTGGGTTTCTGTCAATACAATTTTATTGACTTTTGGTTCAGTGCAACACTAGCGCCCGACTTGGGGCCAAATGACCAACTTGGGTATTTTCAACGTCTACCCGGCATATCTTAACTAAAACATATCTTTTCTAGATGTTAAACAGTTAGGTGCATGGGGCCGTCCTCAATGCCTTCTTGGCCTTCTTGGCTGTCCCTAAAGTATACATAATGCGTTGAACGCTACTAGAAATTTACTCAAAACCATGTATCTTCGGCATCAGAAATGCCCTCAGAGTATTGGGGGACGCTATATATAGGCAATTACCGCTATATGGTCCTGGCAGTGTTTTTCTCTCTTTTCTTTATATATACAAGTAGAGGTTATTTCTCCTGGCTATTTCACTTGAGAAGCATTTTTACTGCTCCCTTAACATTCAGTGCGGAGATGATGTGCACATGAATTATTGCACTTTTCCCTATTGGGCTTAAACTATACTACTTAGCGGACATGAGGCTGACGGTGCGGTTGGCCTGGTGTGGACGTAAAACAAGACGTGGTTATTGGTTTGACTCCTGTCTCTATGCCCAAGGCACAATGCTAGTCACCTCCTTAAGTGTATCACTATGATCAGGCAATGAGCAAATAACGGGCATTAACTGTGCCATAACTATACACTGCCCGTCCATCGGCTGCCATTAGGGGCCTCATGGTAGTGCTGTATACGGTTAGGAGGACATGTTGATAACCTTCTCTACTGTCGTTCATTATTCATTGCCCATACATGGGACAGCAGTTATTATCACCCAACGGGTTGTTTCTCACTCTGGATAAACACAGGGCACGTCCTGTGAGGAAACTGCTGACTGTTATCGGGCTGATATGCCCGACAGTAGACATGAATAAATCATCTGAGGTCAGGACAACCGTGACAGAATAATGACAGTGCGATTTGCTGCACAGTTGTTTGGCTATTCCATCCTGTACAAGTACCTTTTTTATGTAGTCTATTGGGTTGGTGGTGTAGCTGTAGGTATGTCATATTAAGCGCTATTGTGTGACGTAAACTCAAATTCATACCATAAATAACTGGATCTCATTGTGCATAACTTTTGAAGTATGACAAATAAGCATACAGATGTTCTTTCCATTTTGTTATAAGGTTGGTTCTACCCTGAAGGGGTACAGCTCTTCCTTTTCCATCCTCTTTGTGTCTGTCGTCCATAGGTACTTGTATTCACCTCCTCTTTCCTTCCCCCTCTAATTTCTAATATCTGTATTTTCCAAATGCACCGGCAATAATAAACGTGCTGGGATCTGTCAAGCTGATATCAATATGTATACACGTTCTTGCCATGGATATGACCCTAGCACTCTAAAAAGTGTTAAAGAACAATTACTCATGTACTATGTAGCTGCTCTTCATATATATAAAGACATATTCGTGCGCATGCGTCGGTGTAGTCCTACCAGGGGGGCATGATTTGCTGTCAGGGTAGGTGCAAGCTTTAATGTACATTGGCTATTTACATTTGGCATTTTGTAGGTAAAACGAATGCTCCAAAAGTTTAAAATAATCCATATCCAACCGTCACTCAATAACAATGTATGTCTAAAGAGTGGCCTTGGTATATTATATTACCATGTCTAGGGTCCATGTTGGCGCTAATATATGAACCCACATGCAGGTGGTGGGTGGCTTTTAACGCGAGTCCAATACAATTACCTCAGTCCGAATGAGCAGCACATGAGCAGCTCTTGAACCTGTGGGAGGCCACAAAATAGCGTGCTGTAATGGTGGTTCGATGTCCACCTTCCACACATCGGGTTAATTAGATTTACAGCTCTTCATCATGCACATAATATCTCACATAAAGTGTGCCTTACCAAAACATGGTTCGTGTCAGGAAAGAAAAAAAAAGAGTTCCCTTAAAGGCATTTCGTGTGAACTTTGCTCTAATGGTAATCTTCTTTAGTACTGCAGGTTTAGACGGTTATATTGGGGGTAGGGTGGGGGGTAGCAAGGGGCATACCACAGTATCAGTCTCCGTCCTTTGTTATGTATGAGGTGAAAACATCCCACCTGCATGTTGGTACCTGACTGCACCATGAGTGATGAGTCCCCAAGAGGAAAAAGGGGATGGTTTCTCTTATGTTTTAGGCTCTTAGCCCTTGTCTTCAATACTATTTCAAAGATAAGAGGGAAGTGAAAAAGTAGACCTACCTATGCCTGAAATGTACTAAAACTATGTTTTCGAACTTAAAGATATTCTATGGATACCAACATTGGGGGATGCTTTCCTGCAACTTTACACCCATAAGCCATCAGCTATTCTGATCTAAAACACATGCTTTTAGGCCAAAAAAAAAGATTTCATGTGTTTTTAGTAACATAACTCAAAGACCTAGGGTCGGTAGGTCGGATTTTTTAAAATTCTTTTTTTTTTTTTTTTTTTAATTTTGCTTAGAAATGTATGGGCAAATCTATCCGATTCTTTAAGATAGTCCAAACCAGTTTGCAGGAACAATGCCTATTAAAGCTATCAACTGGCCACCTAAAGATCATATTCATGAAAAATATGAAAATAAATCTCAAAAACTCGCAAAAAAATATAAAAAGTTTAGGGTCGGCCCTGTTTTGCTAGGGTCGGTCGGGTAACTGGAAACAGACCTTTTTTATTCGACCTTATAACTTTTGGATATAGAGTGTTACCTTTGGGACTTGTGGGGACTGTGCCGGATTTTCCACCTTTTGTTTTCAATTTAGGAGGGAAAAGAGGTGTGCAGAGGTTGGAATTAGAAGTAACCTGAGTAAGGGCTTTGGAGGACACTTCTATAGGGACCTATAGGGCATTTCCGCATGCTTAAACATGAATTATTTTAGGTCTTACTGTAAGCTTCTGGCGTTATGTATGAGCAAGAGAATCTGCCCCAAGTCTCTAGGGATTGCCATAAGTAATGACACAGCCTCGAAAACCAGAGTCTTTGAATAAACCTGTATTATATTCGCATTTGCGAGAATATTTAGTTGTTAACTTATTCTTAGTATACAGATAATGTGCAGCACAAACCGCCATGGTTGACGAATAAACATTTGAATGTGTTTTTGTCCCTACGTGGAAGTCTTCAGTGTTTTCACTGATTTCAGGAAGTCTCTTTTTCCAAAGACCTAGATATATTCCTGTGCAGAACTAATATAATTGAGGGACTCGAACGGAGAATTTATGGGAAAACACGCCCTTCCCAACCAGCCCTAAATACGTCTGGGACCCCTTGAATGTAGATACATGCTGGACCTTGAAAGATTTTCCCTCCACTATAGTTATCAGGGAGAAAAGAGTGTGTGGCTGTAGTTCACACAGACATTTGTTTAATGGTTCCTATATTATGTTTTCCAAAATCCTGAAATGCCACTCTTTGAAAGTCTGTGTTTTACTGTGGGCAGGAGGAGCGTTGTTGAGGGGTAATAAAGAAGGTACCAAAGTATGAGGTATGGGGGAGGTGGTGTGGGAGATCCACACCTGACTGTTCAGATTCAGCAGGGTGCAGAAGCTTGTGCATCAGAGCTTACAACATACAGATAAGTAGCCCCGGATACTACTATAGATAAACTCCGTCCTTCATAGACTTGGAATCTCGTGTCTGAAGTAGTTCTGTGAGTGGGTGTTGTTTAGGTTGCTGTGAAGCTGTAGTATTGTTAGCACTCACAGTCTAAGAGTTAGAGATCCACATAGTTTTGGTTTTATCGCCATACTTTTGCCATTCACTTCTATTGTTAAATCATGTCCGCTTTTTCTAAGTGCTCTAGAACTCTGAATTCATGTTTTATGTTTTTTTTCTCTCCATTATATATGTGATGTAATTGAATGGTTCTGTAAAGGACAGTTATGGGTTTATGGAAATTCTTATTTAAAATGTGCTTTTGAAGACTGTCAAAATGGACATCCTCGAAGTTTTGGTTTAGCAATGGTGTATCCTTTTCCCTGAGCAGAGCCTCAACAGGCAATTAAAATATGCAGACGCAATCCAAAGGTCCCATAAAGAGTGACGAGACATATTAGTGTAAGTACGTTCAAATTGGTTCAAGTAGGTGCAATACTTGACTGGGTAATGAGGTTATACAGTGCATTGGTCACAACACTCAACCAGCCTCCCCCTGTGGAGTGGGGACCTTCATGTGAGGGCATGGAGGAGCAGAATAACTTCATTGCGAGTCCACGAAGGAGGAATTCTCCTTCCATTGTACCAGTGGGCATACCAGATTCGTAAAAGGCCACAAACTTGGGGTCTCTTGTGGCTTGGGGTGAGCATGTGGGCAGCTAGTGTCCATATGCATGGGCCTGGGTCTACATGTTTGTCTTTTGCCATGGGAGCCCCCCTCAGTGAACCTCATCTGAGTGATCAAAGGCTGTGGTTTGTCTGGCCCTGCCTATGGGACCAGGCAAATAAAAGAACACTTGCTATCCTTCGAAAAGAGTAGGGGAATGAAGCCCCGATAGCGGTTTTCCTCCTCACCCCTCCTATATGTGTGAAGATATTTGTATGGGTATTAATCTATAATCTATAATCCTTCCTGTTGGTTTTACTTTAGCTTATGATAATGGACAAACGTACTCACAGTTTTGATATATACACATATAAAAACATGGACTGCTATAGAATTGGACTGCTCTATATTTTAAACAGTTCTACAAAGCAGTCCTGTGTAATTGGCCCATCAGCACATTGCAGTGTTCGTTGCTGACAACTGGCACGCTACTTTGCCGCGTCCCATCCTAACCGCGCAGACATTTCACGTCGATTGACAAGTATAGAGGCTGAGAACGGACAACTTGCCAGCCACGTCATCACAATACGCAGCTATCCTAATTGATGGTCTGAAATGGCGCGTGCATGTGGCAGATGTGAGGTAGATGACTCAAAAGTACAATTCATGTGACAAAAAAAAACAGGGGTGTGTTCAAGATCATATAGCTTGCCGCCTGACAAAGCATGGCTGTAATGACTTAGAAGGCCGATTTTAGTGTTTCCTGAAATATTGGGGCAATATTCTAGAATCGATCAGTATTTGAACTTTCATCGCTTTGAGTCATTGTCGTAACAGTTTTTTTTTGGAAGGAAAAGACTCATGAACATTTACCATGCCCAAATCTTGTAGATTCCCTTTGTCTATATCGAAGCAGTGGGTAGAATAATAGAAATATCCCCATTCTATCATGCATAACATTTGATGGAGATTCAAAATACCGGTAGATAATCAAGTGGTATATAGGCTACATGCCTCCATTATCCCAAAGGTTCAGATCACATGCGTGCATTGGGAACTTTCATACAGCATATTTTGGCCATTTTCGACAAGCGCCCGACATAAACACATACACCATGATAGCACAATGGAGCCGGAAAATAGACCCCCTATATTGACACGTTAATAGAATTACAGAGCTGCAATTTTAGCTCTTTGACGCTAATTGCCACTTAGGTCGGCGGTTACTATCGACACTTCACATCCAATTGTATAGCAGAACAGTGGGATCAAGCGCAAATGTAACTGTTTGAACACAATCGATTTTGTTCTCAGCTAGTCTCATTTACTGTCAGAAATATTGACTTTGGTAGTGCTATACTTTTAAACGAGTCTGGGCCTGTACATGTTTTAAAGCAGTCATCTGACAGTACACACTTTTTTTAGGTATTTATTCAGCGTTGAATTTGATCAGTTTATAAAGTATGTTAAGCTGAAGTGTGGCAATATTAGATATTATTACACGACTTCTGTGATTTTGGGTGCCTTTCTAGATATTCCCATTTGGATACCTGTCGATATTGCATGTCATGATGCATGCATCATGAACTTTGTAAGGTGTGCTGTTATCCATGGATAACAGGCACCCAGTGCTGCTATCCAAGGATAAGAGGCACACCTTACATGTCATATGTCATATGTCAGGTTTTCATTGCAAGAGGTAGGGGTCGAACCCATACCCTACTGCTCTCTATACCAATGTCCTATGGATTGCGCCACAGGGGCTGACGAGCAACAGAGTGTGTTTGCCTCTATATATACAGCCTGTGACAGTGGCCAGAGCTGGCTCTCCCATAGCTGCGACAGCCATGATAAAGCTGGATGCGTTCACAGCAGACTATCGGCTGCCGGGTGGCCAAATGGATACAGCGTCACGCTCATGGTCTGGCACAGGTGTTCGCGTCCCAGCCTAGCTCCAGCTTTTTCGCAGAGCAGAATTTTTTCACATTGTATTTATTGATATTACACTGATAATAAAACCTATAGTCAGAACTAACTAGACCAGCATATTTTGACCCCCAAAGTCAGATGACTATATGCATTAGTCACATATTAGTCATGAGAATAGTCATTCTGACTACATGTAGAGCTCAGAGATTGATGATGTCACAGGTTTCTGTGCACAAAAACAAAGAGTACAAGTTTGCTGGATGCTGAGAGGAGACAGTGACACATCAGGACATTTATAATCAGGCTTAATCTTCACCCTATCTTGTTCATCAATCGGTACTGATCATGTATGAAAAGTAAGGGATAGGTAAGTCATCTATGTATCATGATATTCTGTGATTTTTACAGTCTTTCAAGAGTTATTTTCAGTCTCAACAAGGCATCATGGAGAAGGCATACAGCAGCCATCTTGGATGGATATTGGTCATGCTGACTATACATATTAGTCACAGTGACTAAGTACTTGATGCTAAGCATCAAGGCATGACCATACGGTGACTATATGACTAAGTTAAGTTAGTAACCAGTGACTATAGTAGGTATAGTCATGAGAGATACATTCACTTGACTATAGAAACGTAGTCTGTAGTGACTAACATTTCAAAGCCTATTATCATCAGTGTATATTGATTATTCTATTGATTAATCGTGTAATAGAATCAGTAGTCAATGCCTAACATGTGACTCGTTCACTCATTGCCCCTTCCTTCATATATATATATATATATATATATATATATATATATATATATATATATATTATATATATATATATATATATATATATATATATATATATATATATATATATATGTCCCAGGTGTTGATAGCCTCGCGGTAGCTCCGAATAAATGAACAGGGAGTGAGATACATTATCTGGACCTATACATTCAAACAGTTACATTTTGTTTATATCTAGTCCTTGATATGGGATGGAGGCAGTTTCCCTTTCAGGCAATAGAGGTAATCTATACCCTCCTGCTCAGCACTCATTGTCTATTGATTTGTCCACAGGCTGCTAGGTGTCCACAGTAATAAGTAATGACATTTCGTTCAGATTTGGCTTAAATATACTGGTTTTGTCCACTATACCATAAATCCTGAAACTCACTAAGGCTTATGCTATAGAGAAGCCCTAGTGGCTTGCATATGAACGTTTTTGCACAATTTTCTTTACATGTGGATAAAGGAAAGTCTCTTCCACATTTACCACAGTTTGTTAAAGAAAATGCAATATAATTTTATCATATATTGGTGATCATGTGATTGTGGCCTTGTGGGCATTACTGGCATCGTTGGGGGTATTACTAGCTTGGTTGAATGTATTACTGGTGTAGAGGTATGGTATGTCCTATATGTATTATGGTTCTTTGGCACAGTGGGTGAGTCAGCCAGCGGGGTTGAGCCCTCCACTTGTGAGATAGGTGGCAGCACTGATCAGGGAGATGAGAGGGTAACATGGTGTGGTGCCACTGCTCCTACCTATAAAAGGACAGGGGCTCAGCCGTCTCTGTATTAACAACTAAATGTTCCAGAAGCATTCGGAACTCGATGAGAACACCTTTCACTACCTCCGGGTAGCCACTGTTTGTATGTAGAATAAATCTTGTTGGCATACACCCAAACCACCTTTCGTTGATTTAACCATTAAGCGAAACCTTTTTCTATGCCAGATATTCATACTATGCACACTTACATATCATTACACTATACTTATCTTATTTTTCAAAATACCATATACTAAGTTGAATTCTCCAGGCACAGTACTAGATCATTTCCTCATGATAATTTTAATTTGCTTCCCTCTATCTCTGTTTCTATGTTGATTTCACTGTGCCAACAGCAATATATATATACATATATATGTAGATTTTCCGGCACTGATCGAGCCAAACCTGAGTGTACTGGAGTCTCTATGAGCTGCAGGTATTACAGGGATGAAAGTCTTCAGGGAATTCCCTGATTTTAGGGATTTTGAAGTTGCAAGGCCCTATACATTCATATAGAAAACCAGGTTTTTGGGGTGAATATTGGACCATTTCAGGGATTTTCGTCCTCTGTGACTTTCATCCCTGGTATTAAACTTCAGGATGTAAAATATCACACTATGACAAAATACTAAACTCCTTCCACTTTTTCAATCTCCCTTCATCCCTCACCCCCCACCCCTCTCCCCTTCCCCAAGACCACTGAGTGGTTTCACCAATACTATAATGTGAGTGCCTGGAGTCTTGAACTTTTCTGATTTTTCTGATCTATCTTGTGTGAATATGATTGTTAGAAGCTATTTTCTCTGCTTTATGGTCCACTGAAGAGAATATTATTACTCGCGGCTGTACCAATTGTCAACATAGGAGGCTGAAATGTGGGCCCAGATGGCAGAATGGCCAGACCGAATTCTGGTATTTAACTTTAGACCCAATAAAACCTTTTTAAAAAAAAAAACGAATCCACCACACTGGCAAACACATTTCTACATGCTATAAAGCCATTTTCTCACCAACCAATGGCATCTGTACCTGGAAGAGGGCCTGTCAAATCATTTTGTTCTTTTATTTGGCATCAAGATGCATCCCTTTATCTAAAACTGATTGGTCTGCTAGTCTGATCTATCATCTAGCAGTATGAAAGTTGTTGAGGACTGCGCAAAAGGGTCACAAGCTGTTGTGTGAACATGTTGTTTGCTTGTTTTAGTCTCCAGGTAAAAAGCTTATTTCTGGTCCAACACAATAATCAATATAGACAGGAAAACTGATTATGCACCTGTCAACCTTTAGTGTAGGTTTGGCATTAGTAGTATATATATATATATATATATATATATATATATATATATATATATATATATATATATATATATATATATATGGTCATTACAATGCATTAATGCAATCACACAATATAGAAACCTATGGGCATGATGCATATTTATTCATACCCCATGAACATCCCTAAAAGTGTATCCACTAAGCCCTCTGTTAGCTGATAGCGGGCCCTTAACGAACCATTGGCAAAAACATATTGATGTCGACTGATGGCCGTCAGTTAATGATGGTTGGCAAAGGGGCAACATAAAAACCTACAGCTTATGGCTTTTTGAGTAAAGGTTGCCCCGCGCATAACCTCATGTTAACATAACCTCGTTTTCCAATATATGGAAAAAGGTCTTATCACATGGCCAATCCGTTAAGCTTACTTGCCAACAGAACATCAGCTAGGGTCCGTTTAGGCCCTGCTAACACCTAACAAATGCGTTAATCTTTAGCTTTTGCTCACAGAGGTAATTAAACACTATCAGCTTGTAAATACATGTAGTTACCTGAGAATTATCGTCTGTTATAACTCTTTCTCATTTTACCTTTGTTTAGCCTGGCAATAGGGGTACTCTCAGAGGATGGTAAAAACAATCTTAGTTGAGAGAATACCCTTCAAACTTGCAGACAATGCACGACGTCTAAATCATAAGAGGCATTCAGGTCCACATACATAATCAATAGCACACCAGCTGGCTGATTCCTTTAGTATTATTCTCTATATCTAGATCACAACAAGGGCATATTTGATAACAAGTTTATTAATGTATTGGATGTATACTGTATGATGATTTGTGATGGGAAAACATGTACCATTTGCTGTAAAACAACATCCTGAACTAGTCAGAATGGTGCCAGTAATACCAACATCTGCACAAATATGATGACAGATGACTGGTCCCCCATATCAAGTCAGCCATTTTTTTAGATCAAATTCCAAAATAACTGTTCTGGTAGACAGATGACATCCTTAGGTAAAGGAAATTACTGAAGTTCACAAAAAATAAAGCATGGACTAAACCTTCAAAGCTGGTTTACTTTCAATTTTGCATATATATATATATATATATATATATATATATATATATATATATATATATATATATATATATATATGCATCCTACAGAGATAGCAAAGGTTACCCTCAGCCGCACAATACCTTTCTGCCTTGACTTCACTTTACAATCTCCATGATTTTGCCTCAAATCGCTATATGGACCTGCTCTTTCATTACATCGACCGATCCAAGCTGAAACCCAAATTTAATGGTTTGCTGACATTTGTAATACAATGGACGAGTAACTCTGAGCCTTTATGATATATTGCAGGCTATTTTCCTTGCTTCAGCCCACTCACGTCCACGTATTTACAATGCCATTTTATATCACTCCCACTCTGTTTTCGATAGTTTGATTGAAGGCCTGTAGTAGTTCATACCCATCTGAAGTTTATTTTGTTTATTTTGGAAGCAAGCCATTTTAGCATATATGTAGGCGTATTTTAACAAGAGTTCTCAGCTTTGACATCTTGAATCCCTGAAGGGAGTGTGCAGTATCTGTTCAAGGTCAAGGTAAGAAGGCACGCGCACCAACTGGTCATTCTCCATGCAGAGGTTGTGGAGAGAAGGGTAGGACAGTGTCAGTCACTGTAGTACCATGTCTGCTTTGAGCCCATAGGGTTTGCACTGTGACTGCAATGTTCCATGTCTGCTTTGAGCCTACTGTCAAGCAGTCTGTACCAGTATGATGGCTCCAAGAGTGACCTACCCTATATATATATATATATATATATATATATATATATATATATATATATATATATATATATATATATATATATAGCTTCATTCTACCCGATTTCTATATTTAGATCCAGTTCTGGCCCTTGTAAGAAGGGAAGAACTCTCCACACAGATTATGTAAGCTTGCAAGTGGCCCTTTTCTATTTATACTACTTTTATCGACAGAAACAACCGACCCAGAAATAATTCCAAAGGCGTCCATTATCATTAATTACCACTAAAGTAATTGGGACAGAAAATCCTATTTTCGGACTAGAATGACAAGTAGATCGTGGTCTTTAAAGCCTCGTATTTAGGCACAAAGCTTATTCATGTGCATCCCTCTCAGTATTGACTATTTTTTGCCCTTCTCTCCGTTGAATCGTGGCTTTCGAGTATGTGGTTATCTAGGTCAAAAGGTAAGCAAGGGTTATATATACGATTGCTTTTCCATCGTTTAAGAAATGACTGCTTATGAAAGATAAATCCACAAATACACTCATTAATCAATATTTGACAACGGGAATGATATTTTATCGGATATTTATAATACTTGACGTTCATGCTAATTGTGGTTTGTGGCTGAGTTTTATTTTCCTATCATTCTGTCCTTTCAGGTAAGATTCATGTCCTGGTGAATTCGGTGTGGCGGTATGTAATGCATTTTTATTATGTTATACATTCTTCACTGCATGCTCAGAACATACATATCAGACCCAATAGGTCAAAAAGGTACAATCCATAGGAGCTCATGGGAAATTCCACGATAATAATGAAAAAGCCAGGTCAGACTAGAGAGTAATAGAAAGGTTAAGATCACCACGTGTACAGCAACGTGTACGTCTAGAATGGTATGAAATGGTAGGCTAACCATTGCCGTACACGCTACAAGTAGGCAAATCTTAATCTCACTAATAATATACAAGGTCCGGGTATACACAGCGCATTATGCCAAATAAAGTGAGACCTTAAAATGTCAACTACGGGGTTCATATAGCTATATAGATGGTAAATATTTCGTATTAAAATATGGAGGGTAGGTGTTCTTGTTCGACATTTGGAGTGCTCATTTTCATATTTCCCCTCTGTATTTTGCTTCATATACATAATGGGTATGGGAAACAGGTTATGGCCCTGTTGCCAGTCGCCATTTGCCATTCTGTAGGTTATGATATGCCAGTTTCAGATTTAGCACTCGTTATGTCACTTTACGCAGTTTTTAATACTTCAAAAAATCAGTATATATACTATTTAACATCAGATGGTTTAGAGATAGATGGAGACTATAGTCTCCATCTATCTCTAAACCATCTGATGTTAAATAGTATCATATCGACATCTCCGAGGCAGCCATCGCCATCTATGTTATAAGACATGTGGGTGGCAATCAAAGAAGAGTCTACATATTTCTGAATACAAATACAGGCTAAAACGTCTGAGACAGAATGAATTGAGGAATCACAAACACCATGCTGACTGGAAGATATATATGCATCTTTTGCGCTCATTTGACCGAATATAGAAACCCATGGCCAATTTGTGGTGGTTAGAGGGTCCGTGAGTTGGTACCTGTGAGTCAAACCCCGGGCAGCAAATATTGGCGTCTGCTGGGAAGCTGTATCAATTGTTTTGTTTGTGCTGGTTGTATGACCCTTTGCCCAGCTGCTGATGAACGGATAAGGACGATAAGGGCCCTTCATGCATCTAATACACCCACCCATCCCGCCCATCCCAAACTGATGTGTGGGCGAAGGGAAGGATGTAGATAAATAGGCTGCATTGCCTTGTAGTTAGAACTCCAGCAATCAAAGGGAGGTTTCGCTTTGTTTCGATCTCTGCCGTGGTGATATTGATGGAAATATCAATGAAAGGGCCATTTTAATGAACAATGACTTTTTGTGATTTGTGACCCATCAGACCGTGTTTAGGGACAATGTTCACGACACAGAACCTACTCTGTGATAAATGTATTGCATAATTGGAAAGACGTGTCACAAACACACACGCACACACACACGCACACGCACGCACGCACGCACGCACGTGCACGCACGCACACACACACACACACACACACTTAAAGCAAGAGTATATTTTCTCAATTATGCTCCCATGCACCTCCATCTCTTAGATTGTCACAAGGGCAATAACAGAATAACGATCTTTTAAATGAATTCAACGCTTTGTGTAGTTGGTGCACGTATTGATGTGTAATGACACTGCAGGGTGGTTTTTCTCTTTTTAAAAAGAATATACTAAGTCTAATCTTTTAAAAATCGTTTTCAAAACCATTTCTCTTTCTATTTTCTTTTCAAATTTTCATTCTTTACAAAACCGTGTAAAATGGTCCAAATGAAATTGTTTGAAGAAAGATTTGAAGTATTGCTCTTTGTAATCTTTACAAATTGTTTTTATTTTCTTTTAGTGAAAAGAAAATATTTTGGTATTTTCTTTTGTCCAAAACCTGTTGCTCAGGGTCAAGTTAGGACCACCTCTTGAGGTGGGGATAAGGAATTCGAAAACTTACCCATACTTTTTTAAATATATTTTTCTTCAGATTATCAAAGAATATGACTTTATAAAGGCTATAATCATAAAAGAATTCCCAACAATGAATTTGGTAGTGTTTTGTTTTAGAAAGACTCAAGTCATGTGTAAGATTTTCTTCATATTTTCTTTATATTTTCGTTCTTTATAAAATCTTTCCAAAATCTTTTTATGAATATGCAAATAGGGTCATGTGACCTTCTCCTATGGATAGTTGGTCTATGGATAATCTTTTTGAAATCGTTAAGCAAATTTTACCTCTATAATCTTTAAAGGTGAAAAACGAAATTACAAAGAGAAATATAGCCTTTCTCATTTGAAAAAGAAAATACAAAGAAAATCATTACATGAATATTTAATTTCTGTCACATGATCCCTGAGAGCCAATGATCGAAGGGATCCCCTCCTGACATTATGACCTCATAGGGTGTTTCCCAGGTCTGTTCATCATATTGTACGTATCAGCATAGAAACAATGTAGAATTCATTCTCTGAGAATCTAATAAAGATTTTAGTATTCTAAAGAAAATCCAAAGAATGAAACAGATTTTCTTTCTATATTCTTTACATTTTCATTTTCTTCAAAATATATTGAAATACACTGAAAAGAATTTAAAGGGAGAAATGGGTTTTCTTTCCAAGTTGAATGTTTTCTTTATTAGATCTTTTCTCTAAAACGATTATATAAAGATTTCTTCAAAATAAGAGAAAAACTACCCAGGACTACTGTTTTAAATGATGGGTAGCAAAAAGGAGTATGGGGTGGTGCTAGATCGAAGTAGAAGAGGAGGTAGTGGAAGGGATGAGAGGGAGGGAGTGATGACTTATGAGAGGACTTGTCACCCACCCAACAGAATATTCTGCCCGCTTCCCACCTTGCTGGAGTAGATAGACTACACCTATTCTCTGCCCGTGTGCAAGAGGCGCTGCCTTGAGAGCTTCTTGCACTGCAGTATTCTCTACTGCAGGCCGATATGTCACTCTAAAAGACTAGCACCCTCTGCATCGGCACCATCGGCTCTCTCTAGGCCCTTAGGTGGCATAGTCATACAGCATCATATTTTGGAAATAAATGACACAGCTTGCACGTGTCGGTGCTAATGGTGTGAGTTGTAACGGGTGTGGTTACTGATAGATATGGTAGAGTCTGCTATATGAAAATATTTATCTCCCTAGACAATAATGTGTATCAGTGTTCTAAGTGTAATTATAAAGTCTTTCATTAACTCGAAAAGTGTATTTTTGCTGGCACTATGGTTGCTACATATATCAAAAGTAATATTGAAATGTATCAGATACAATTCTGTCTTACATTTGAATATTTTGAAGGAAATATATACAGAAGGCAGGGGTTGTTAGAGGAAAGGTTTTCCCCGTCCTTTTGTATTTAACAACCCTGGTCCTCAGTCCTATAAGAATCTATATCAGTAACCTACTGCTGTTGGGATAGCGGTGATTTATGGGGATAGGAATTCCCTGTTTACCAATTTTCTAGCAATTTACTAATCAGTAAATTGCAACAATTATCAAAGGATGTGCAATCTTTTTATGAAAATGTGCCACCAAACTTTTGCCAGACAGATCACGTTTTAGTGAAATAGGTGACTCAACAAGAAAGTAGATGAAAAATAGGACCTTCTTAAAAGAAATTAAATCGAGGGGAAAAAACTCTTTCAATTCCTTAACTCAGCTACAGAAACTACCCATGCTCCCCTCTCCCAATAAAAAATGATTAAATGATTTAATTAAGTGAATGATGGATAAATGAAAAGAAGGAATGAAAACAACTCATTTCGAGTATGGAACCACAACGGGGCGGGCATATGTATACACGGTGGTTTACATTCAGTGTGGAAATTACCCCATATTTAACTGTAGAAAAGATCGGACCATTGCCAATTGGATGGCGCCGTCACTTGCAATGACTTTTGTAGCCTGCCTCTAGGTCTTCTCTATACTTCTTTTTGTCTACTTTTCCTTTTACTGATAAAGGCATTTTAATAAATAACTAGGATATCCCCATAATGTCCCTACCCCTCTATACTATTAACCTCAAGAGTATTTTACCCCCCAACCCATCTTATGCTGCTGCTGCTGAACTACCTCCTGTCCGTATCTGTGCTTGGTTACAGCGCCACATGTAAGCCCTGTAGAGGTGCTAAATCAATGCCCTTTGTGTAATTGGTGTAAGACGGCCTGAATAACACACGGACCGCCTCCTGCTAATCATATGCTGCTCACTCGACCTGGGTCACTTTGGCGGCCATGGAGGAATTGCTTCCCGCTTCTTATTACACGGCTGCCTGGTATTGTGTGCCGAAGGGGGCCTTAACTTAGCCCTGTCAGGATACCATGGTGTTTCAGTGCCCAATGACCCTTTGTCAGTGTGACGTGTTAACTCATTAGTGCTGCATTTATATGCACCATATGCAGATTCTATAGGTTTGTTACACTCAACATTTCAGAGAGCAGTGGCAGCAAATTCCTCAGCAGCACTGCGATGGTTCATAATCCAGACAAAACTGCATCATGTGTCTTGAAGGCTCATTATTGTCTAGCCAACCTCACATTGACTATAGTTTCACCGTCTGGGTAAAACGACCCGATGTATTGTGAGAGGACAATGTAGGGCCTCTTAGTAACGTTCCATGCACAACTTTAGGCACCTCGTCATTATACTAACGACTCAAGGTTCCTCCAAGAACCAATATCTAGAACCCTGGTTATCTAGAACCCTGGTTGGTTGAAAACACATATTCAGGTCCTCATATGACCAACCTGAATTGTCGTCCTTAGTACCTCTCCTAAGACGTTTGAGGTGGGGGGGGGGCAGATATTTGATTCCTTGCGGAAAGTGTTCTTATTTAATCCGACTTCGTTCAGACTGTTTTATATATCTGCCTAATCACTCTCGCCTTCCTATGCACTCACAAACCTAATGCAAGAGTCATACACAGCGGGTCCGCCATTTAAAATTTCGTTGGTTAAGTGAAACCCATTGATGAAAAATGCCTTTACATGTATCATATCCCCGATTAACAACCAGTTCCTTTGGACCTGCCAGCATGCCCCTATGCATATAAGCATAGAACAGAGTACCGTGCCGGTCGATGGCCTCCACTAAGTTCCTTGGACTAGCTTGTCCCTCATCCTATCAATAGATGTAGACTCTGAATTCCAAGGTTGGGCTGGGATTCATGGCAATACACTAAATGACAGAGCAATCAAGGTTATTAAATAAAACCATCTTAATACTGTGATGTTTGCCACTCCTTGAATAACAGCACTTTCACAAGGCTGCATAGCAATTGTAAGCATCCATTTAGAGAATTATACCCCTGCAATATCGCTCGAGACACCTACCTTCCTACATAACCTTGATTTTCTTTCCAAATTCGCGCTGTCGGACCTGACCTTGATTTAGTAGGTTGGTAACGCTCGGTGGTCCATCATCGATATATGCTCTGCAGGTATGGCTTAAATGCAGCGAACCATTTGTCGGTGTCTTTAGAAGACAAGGTGATAACCTTTCATGAGGCAATTAAATATCTGTGGCTACTCACCTAGATGGTAACAAGCAGACTGTGGATTGGAAGCTGTAAAAAAGGTGTTTGAAAATTATATACACCAAATTTTCTCAATACCAGCATATAAACAACTAAACACTTGAAGTGTTTAAGTGTTTAGCTTTTAAAGACTCTTAAGTGTTTAGCTTTTAAAGACTTTCTGTCAAACACCTAAACACTGAAGTGTTTGACATTAGTACTTAGTTAAACACTTCATAATTAAACATGTTTAAAATTGAACATGTTTAGCCCAAAATAAGTGTTTAGAAAAGTGGGACAAGAAAGTGTTTAACCAAGTGTTTAAGTCCCAAACACTAGTGTTTAATCCTTGAACACTATTTTTGCAGTATGCTAGACATAATGCTGTTAGAGTGGGTCGCACGATAGTTTAGGCAGGGATTGGTGCGATATTGTAGGTTTCCTTTTTTTAGCGCCTCCCACGCCGCATAGCGGCACTGCGAAGTGGTACGGGAGTGCGCTATGATGATTGCATTTACCCCATGTGATGAGGTCTCACAATGCAAAATTACTGAATAGAGAAATTGATAATTGTGAAATCTTCTTTATGTCTGCTTTTATGAGACATGTCATCAAACACTGGTATAGGGACATTAACAGCGGGAGGCGTTTTTTTACGCGGTCACAACCACATTTCTCTTGTTAGTTGTGCGATTTTATACAGGCGACAATTTGATACAATAGTCTACCATCAAAAACCACGCAAATGTATTTTAGTTTTCAAAATACCACATAGAGGCCTTATCACATATATACGCTTGTCCCATGGCAGTATTTTCTTTTGTGACTTAAGACATTGTATGAGCACACCAACTATTGTCAATAAAGCAGAACAGTGACTGCGTCCAGTGACCAGCTGGAACTCCTGTCTGCTGGAGTCAGGGGAGAGGGGAAGCTATCAGCTTGTGCTTCCATTATAAATGACGATGAGTTGTTTGCTGAGTGTCAACCTTTGCCATGGGTCACGACCAGCAGCTTATGGACAGGGAATGGCCATGAGATGGGAGCAGACCTCTGATACCAGATTGCAAGCTTCACATGAGACCTCCGGGAGCGGGGAATAGGACGATGTGTTGTTGTCATTGTGGGCTTTGCATGACTTAAGTTGTAATTATTCCTCATTCCAATTTAAATTTATTACACAATGTTCTGCAACATCTTTTTCCTCATAGCAGACTTCCATCTCTGAAAGTCTTATTTGGCATGCTGTGTTAGTTTAGCATTAATTCCCAAGCGTATATGATATATACCAGGTTATACGACAGCATAATGATATATGTGGTGAGCAAAGTTTCCACAAAGGATTACCACATAAAACTTCTCAGCATTGGACAAATCCACCTAGTTTGTTAGATTATATGCTGCATCTAAATCCCCCTAGTTTGTTAGATTATGTGCTGCATCTAAATCCCCCTAGTTTGTTAGATTATGTGCTGCATCTAAATCCCCCTAGTTTGTTAGATTATGTGCTGCATCTAAATCCCCCTAGTTTGTTAGATTATGTGCTGCATCTAAATCCCCCTAGTTTGTTAGATTATGTGCTGCATCTAAATCCCCCTAGTTTGTTAGATTATATTTTACGATCACCAGGTTGGTGATCGTAAAACATTCTGTAGTAGTTGTTGATTTTAAGGCAGCAGTCTTGGAGACTTTATAAATGTTTTAAACGCTTTCATTTCTCTTACTAAGGCATCCTGATACAAAATAACGACTGTTTTATTACCTACTTGGGGCTTTAATAATTATAGTTGGATAAAACGAGGTAGATGAAGCTCTTCAAGGTAAATGGAGTGGTGTAATAGAGAATCAGTGAACCCATACACACCAAATAGCTTTACGGTGTAGTATATGGCTGGGGCTTGACCATTATCCCCCAGAAACAAGCTGGAAATAGCGGGTTCTTGAAATATGGCGGACATTTACTGCTAATTGATTCATCAGCCTAATCAGGACCGAATGAAAAACAACCACGCCTACGACACATGCGAAAAGAAGACCCCAGAAAAGGCTGATGTGGGATGACGGGCAGATTCTTCGTTTCATGATTTATGATGATTAAGCCTCTATTTGCCTGGACGGGCATTTATGATTTCGCCAATACCGCCTCAATGCCCAAACGTCGAGACCCGATAGTCGTATTGTCGGCTTTATGCCGGTGCCTTCGGGTTCCTGATCACGAGGCATTATCCCCCAGTGGGAAGCCTCGTTACATGATCCCGCGGCTCCGCTAATCATGACCGAGGTTGCTTGTGGAAAGTGACAGGGAGCAAGTCAGGAAGCCTGGCTCCTGACAAAGTAAGCAATCGTTTATTTATTGGTGGCAGAGTAGCCCTGCATATCGCCAAACGACAGGCCAGCTAATAGGCGTTAATATTGCAGCCGTAAGACCACAAGCACTGTAAACAGCGCCAGTATGGATCTCACCGACCTGGTAATCACCGCCGAACATCTGAGATCAAATTTAGGAACAATATCATGTTAAGGCGCATAGTGCATGGTTGGAATGCACAAGTTACTATATGGGTCGGCTCGTGCGAGTTTTATGCATTGTTTTCACAACCATTCCTGCGTAGGCACATTGATCTTTATAGGTATACCGAAAAGAATAGCTTTGTTGTACAGAATGGACATGGAAGTTATTGCAGGGGCGTGTAGGGTAAGTCGCCGCTGACTGGACTACATGGCATGTTGCATGGTGCCTTATGTTGACCACCTTAGACTATAACTTCCTTAAGGTAACATAGACTATCTAGTCGATAGTACCTCATTAGCTACAATAGGTAAACCTTGCACATGCCCCAAATATTACTCATAAATTGTGTAAAATTATGGTACAAGTGGTCGGGTCAGGGACGACTTCCCCTACTTCACAGGTGCTGGTGAGAGAAGCAATCGTTAGAGACCCTGCAGTACAGTCATACCATATCATGTCTCGAGCCCCAGATGTCTCACATGCAGGCAAAGCTAACATTATCACGACAAAGTGTATAAATGGCTATTTTAACAAGATAGTTTGAACTGACCAATGAAGAGCTCCATTTGGGGTGTCTATATGTCTTAGAACCCTCGACAATACAAGCATCTTATTATAAGGGCGTCTAAATCACGTAGAAACACTAAATATACTCAATCCTATTCTTTACTGTCCTGCAAACCATTCAGTTAGCTATAAACGTCCTCAACAACGGCAGACTGCAATCAAGGCATTCTCTTAAATCAGACGGTGTAGGCAGGCAATCGGCAGGTGGATTGCAGATTACAATGCTTATTATGTTAATTAGCTGCTAATAATCTGTGATGGAGAGATTAGGTAAGAGATGAATCATTACCAAGTCTGAACATTTGAAATAGCCATGTGAACTATTTGCCCAAATGAGGGGAGGGGGCGATGGTCCAATAGATTAGATACCCCGGTCGACGATAGTAGGTCAATAATATAATTCGCAAGAAATGAGAACATTTCATTATGGGTTTGATTCCTGGGGGATTGATTGCTACCTGTGAAGAAGGAAGATTCATCAGAACGATCCCATTTTTCTTTTGGTGTGTACATAACTGTGTGAGTCCACTCAGAGAATGTGTGTTTTCGACCAAATCCGAGCATTTTGTGGCATTGAAAGTTTAGCTTTCGGATCTTATAAGGCCAGCAAAGGTTAGAATGCGCATTTTGTGCAAGGATATAGAATGGTACAAACAGAAATTGGCACTAGACTTACAGCTGTTGAGTATCCATTTCAGCCAGTCTACTTAATTTATTAATTTCACTTATTTCATCAATTTTACTTTCTAGGCGATCAGAGTGTAGTTTTACCTGCATACTGCGACAAAGAGCTGTAGAATTATTTTCAGAATTAAGGTTTGTTTGTAATGTTCTTTATGTGATATTTCATGTTTTCATAGCCAGTGGTTGTGCCAAAACAAAGTCATGGGAGCTGGGACCTTTTTTCCAAATTCGAGAAAAAATGAGTTCTTTAAGTTTTCAGACTCCCATAACAAATTAGTCCAGTATAATGGGTTCAAAATAACTTCGGGACAAAACGATCAATCCCAATCATGTACCGTATTGGCCTGTATAAGCGCCGGGCATTTGAATAAGTGCCTTGGGTAAAGCCAGCGCTCATACATGCCAGTATGGCATGTTATTTACATAGATCTCTAGCACAATGCCTTTACCTGATTGGAACAATTATAAGAACTCACAGACTGTGTCTGCCACTATTGTAAATATGGATATTCTCATGTGAGACGAGGTAAGCAATAACATGTTATTCCAATGCACCCTCGATGCTTCGCAATGACGACACACTGAAAACACACATGGCTGGCAAGACACTGAGAGAAGAACAACTCACAGCCCTAAGGTCACATTACATGTATGGGGTCGTAGCGAAATAGGCATGTTTTAGTAGTGATTGAGGGGAAGGGGGATGTGAAAATGTTATGCTTGCCAGGAAATACATCCCAACTTCAAAAGATATGGCAGAGGTGTGACTCCTCTCAGGTGTGCTACCTTGATGACTGTGAGAAAACACAGTCAGACCAGACCAGGGTCTCTATAGCAACCAGGTATGACATCACCACAACTGGTGTATTCACCATAGGAACCATACACAAATGTGTGTGGTTGTCCTGGAGACAATCAATGATTGCATCATCAACTATGGGGTATAATAAATTTACTTTCCCTGCATAGGTATTATTGCCAAACATATTTCTAGCAAAATGGGTCCCAGAAGATATTCACTGGGTGGTGAATATGAGTCAAGGTTTCAACCAATAGGTCTCATCAGGCACATAAAAGCTAATCATGGCCCATGGCGTTGCCACAGTCTCAACCATTAGATCAATAGTTGGTGTCTTACACATAATGAATTTAGAAATTTATCTTAAATAAATGTGTAGGAGATAACATAGCAATACACTTGTTAAGTGTGTGGTTATGTTAATTGGTACTGCCAGGAACTCCGAATTGTGTACCAACAAAATATTTGCAAGTATTTCCAGGAGGATATCTATACATGCAGTCCGCCGGTAAAAGCTGTTTTTCAATGAAGACTAGGTGTGTTATGGTTTTGCTAGGGGGTTGGGGCGGTACCAGAATGAATCAGGCCATTGGGGATTTGGGTGGCTAATTTGAGCATATAATTCCTCTCAATTTTGTTGCGTAATCTTGCAATGACAAGCAATGATTCAAAATCCTGCCATCTCTCGATGTAATTTTCCCTGATTTGTTCAGTTTGGGGCAGTATCTACATCTAGAGCCACTCAGACAGTTTTTGGCAGTTTTTCCTCCAATCGCTGCCTTGTGTTTCCTGATTTGTCCAGGATGGTAATCAATCTTTGCCCTGACCAATTGAGATCTTATGGCAGGTGGTTTCCTTAGTCCCATCACAAGTCTTGTTTTGTGAAGGAGTGTGGTTCTCACTGATTGTGCAAGCAGATCCCAATTTATTTTAATGATTTTTTGTAAATCATTAAAAGTTGGGTGGAAGGTGGTAATGAGAATTATTGTGGCATGATCTGCCTTCTTGTTCTTCTTCTCTGGTGACCATATGCTTGGGTCTAGTCTGGGTTTTCAAAGAGCTTTGATAAAGCTCTCTGCTACCATTTATTTGGGGTAACCTCGGCAAACAAAATGTGCTGACATAATGAGGCCTTGTCTGATGAAATCATCAGTTCTGCTGCAAATCCTGCGGATTCTTAGGAATTGGCCATAGGGGATACATCCCAAATGAGAATTATTGTGAATAACAGATCTATTACTGTTCATAATATGATTATGTTGTTCTCTGGAATCTCTTGTCAACAACAGATACGTGTCACAGTTAAAGAGGTCTTATTAGTCTGCTGCTAAAGCTATTGTAAACAGGATACCAGCAGGCATTTATCTTAGATACGGATTAACTGTACTACTGCAATGGGTGATTACATGTGAATGTATATCTCGACTACTACAACTACTAACTCATACTGTCATTACTACTGCAACTTTAAGTAAGTCATGACGATGGCGTCAAGCGAGCACTTACTTACAGTACGTGGAACACTTAACAAAGAAACGTTTTGAATGTCCTTTCACTATAGTCCCCTTTCACTATACCGAGGTTGCAAGTGTACCAGTGGGTGCTAGTACCATGCTGGTAGGGCATGCAGGTGTGACTGCACTGCAGCCACCAGCTAAGGCCTAATTAACATGCATTCTCATGAGATTTACAGCTTCAGGGGTCATGAAGACACTCTATACATGGGTGAGTTTCCACACCTGGAGGTGTGAAGAATCCACACCTGGAGGTGTGATGAGTGATAACCCACACTAACCATACCTGTGAAGTTGTATTTATATTATTAAGCCACTATGTGCTAATTTAAGAGTCTTATTAGGACTTTTGTATGTAGGGTGGAACAGAGTGGATTCCCACCAGGTATTACATAACTATACCCTGAAACCAGTGTAAGGCACATGCTGGTGACCAGCTTCAGCCAGACAATACGGCGCCACCCCTATTCCGCTAGGTCGGAATAGTCTGATAACTTCTTTGCCTGTACTAATCTTACAAATAAGTTCAATTCAATCCTCAATCATAAACACGGGTCCATTCAATAAAACCGTATGCGTTAATTAGGTGGAAGATTCCGACCGTGTCGTACCCGCACATGCGAGTCTTGTCCACATCCCTCCTCCTTCCGGCCATGTTTATTACGTAGCTCTTTTAACTTACACCCCCCACCCCCACCCCTCCATTCCTTTTCGTAGTACCCCGATGTCAGACAACACATCGGTTTTCCACTTGGGAAAGTGTGCTCTCAACTGTGAGGTCACTCATCGCAAGTACCCTTCAATGGTACTTATTCGTCCGCAGGCTGCTGGACACATTTTTTAACCGACCCTGGAGGATGCTGAGATACTCTGTGCCCTTTCTTAATGAGGTGATTTGTCGAGGGCAGAAGTCAGCCCTCCCACGGAGCATAACTGACCAGGATCAAAGCACAAATCAGCATAACCGCCGGACCAGAACACAGCATGCACGGGCCAGCCAACGAACATCAAGGGTCTTATCGCTGTTGTTCAAGCAGGTAATCGGGGGTGGCACGTGCCTCTTTCAGTGTCTTGGTGTGTTGTTTAACCAAGACCCCAACTTTTACATTTCAGACCCATGTAAAAAGTGTATGACTGTGACTCACATTTCCTTAGATTGGGATCGGTTACTAATTGACCATAGATATTGGTAAGGGTCGCAGTTATTGGGATTTAGATCGGGGAAACATCCTCCTCGGGGCCGCCTCGGGGTAGGAAACTGGAGTAATGGGTTGCTTCTGAGAAGCCAGCCTATAGTGCCGTTGGATCATTTGGTGTGCGGGCTGACATTGGTGCTTCACTGGTCACGACAGCGTGTCATGACCTCTCAGCATTTTATGAATTTTATGCCCACAACGACAGGCTAACGACTGTGCTAGTTTTATGGCGGTAACAACTATCCATCCCCCTACCCCAAGGACCTGCGTCTTTGACCTCTCCCTTGGGCTTGTTATTTCAGTCACATAACTGTTTTTCACTTTCACTGGCTATCCCTTAGGCTTAACGGTAAGAAATAGCGGACATTAAATCGTGATGACTCTCTGTTAACCACGATAACTGATTACTTTATTTTCTTATCAAACAGGATTAACTTTAAAATCAGGTAATGATGCTAATTTGTTACATCTTTTTTGTCAATAAGATAGAAATGGGTCTGCGTCATTCCTACTTATTCATTATTCGCAGGGAAAATACCATGTTTCTTACCTTTATGTTTGTACGTCAGTTTCTGATGAACATTAGCAATTTGACTAGCTTTATCTCCGAGGTTTGCTCAAGGGAGAATAACCTAACATCAGCAGAATTTTATATTATGATCAATCTTTGATATGAGATATGCCTCCGTATTGTGCCAGGAGGGCTTAGGTCGCATAATACATGGAAATATAATGCCCACACTGGCTACTTATAAAAACATTGGATTGTAAGTAATGTATGGAAACAAGACTAAACACTGACTACATACAAAGACATTGAACTAAGTAGTGTATGGAAACATAACTAAACGCTGGCTTCATACAAAGACATTGGACTGTAAGTAGTGTATGGAAACATGACTTTACTACACTGCCTACATACAAAGACAACACCTGAGAAGGTAAGTAGTGTATGGAAACATGATTTAGACACTGGCTAAATACAAAAACAGCATTGGAAACGGTAAGTAGTGTTTGAAACATGATTTAGACACAGACTAATTACAAAGACAGCTTTGGAAACTGTAAGTAGTGTATGGAAACATGACTTAGGCTGTCGCCAAAATTCAAAGACAACATTGGTGTCATCCTCCATTAAGCTTAAGATTTCTCTAGAGATGGCTCCTTTGAGTCCTACTTTATCTAATATATAATGTTAATTCTCATGGATTAACCTCAAAATATACTGTTTATATTTGCTTCTCGTTATAATACGGGTATAAGGCTGGTGTTTGATTGCCCAGGCTTTAAGCCTTACAAATGCAAGGTAAAATAAAGAATTTAAAAAAAGCGTTATGTATGGGAATATAACTTAACCACTGGCTATGAGTAGTGTAAGGCATGACGTAGACACCGGCCACATACAAATACAACATTGGAGATTATGAGTAGTATAGGCAAACATGACTGAAACACTAGCAACAACATTGGAGACTGTAAGTACATGTAGTTTAGGCAAACATGACTCATAGACCTGCAACAAAGACACAACATGGGAGGCTGTAAGTAGTATAGGCAAACATGACTGAGACACTGCCAACAAAGACACAACATGGGAGACTGTAAGTATTACAGGCAAACATGACTGAGACACTGCCAACAAAGACACAACATGGGAGACTGTAAGTATTACAGGCAAACATGACTGAGACACTGCCAACAAAGACACAACATGGGAGACTGTAAGTATTACAGGCAAACATGACTGAGACACTGCCAACAAAGACACAACATGGGAGACTGTAAGTAGTGTAGGCAAACATGACTGAGACACTGCCAACAGATAAACAACACTGGAGACTGTAAGTAGTATCTAGGCAAACATGACTGAGACATTGGCAAAAAAGACACAACACTGGATATTGTAAGTTCCTTACAAGTGCGGAAATACTGGGAGACATAGTTGGAAGTTGAGTGTTGTATATGAAATGTAACTTTAAGAAGTAGAATGTTATTATTCACAGGTAAATGAGGCAAGGCTACTAATAAAGCTCTCAACTATTGGTGAGTTCCGATGATACAGTAAACAATTTCTGCATTTCTAAAACCAGTTCATATGTTTTATATATGCCAAACTGGATGTTCCTTATGAAATTTTGTTATCTTCGTCAGAATCACACCCCAGCCACGCCCTCTATCAATGTATGGGTGTGCCTTGTATGCAGGTTTGCCTTATACACAAAGGTCTACAGTAATGCCACCATTTACAGCTCAACAGCTTTTGCCATTTAAAGATAGAGTATCCAGTTTCGCATTGCTAAAACATTCAATTTTGAATCAATTTTAAACCAATTTTATTCTTACCCCCGTAGACAAGAAAAGGTGAAGGCAAAATAGCCTATATGGGACTTGTTTAGTATCTTGGGTATATATTTGTTCATGTTAATTTGAGAGGTTTTGCATGTGTGAGGGTTACCCCAATTAAATGATGAACAAAATGTATCTGATTAAGGACTCATTAACTTGAAGGGGAAAGGTTGTCGGTAATAGATGTGTTAATAATAGTGATAATGTGATAAAACGCCATCAATACATGCTCCTTTTAATACTCAAATGCTCTCTCTTTCCTCTCTCTCTCTCTCTCTCTCTCTCTCTCTCTCTCTCTCTCTCTCTCTCTCGTGTTTTGCATAGTTCATTACAAAGCAAAACACATTGTCAAATATATATATATATATATATATATATATATATATATATATATATATATATATATATATATATATATATGGTTTTGAGTACTTTTACTGTCAGTGATCTACACTGATGATCACAGGCTGAAGACCGGCACTGCAGGGAAGCACTTTACGCCAACATTCCACTCGGCATTAAGAGGGAGTCATTAGGCCTTCATAAAAACGGTCTGCTGCTCCTAGTCGACCTGTTGGATAAATGCAGTAGTTAGATAGCTCTGCGTCCATATCGGCTTGACTATGTCGGTTATGGCTAAGTTAGCTTTATGGCGATGTTGAGTCCGCGTTAGTTAGGCTGTTGCTAGATGCAGTGGGGGTAGGGGGTCGGGGTAGGAGGTAGCAGTCAGGTCACACTATGAACTGGAGATTTCAATGCCGCATATTCACAGTCAGGACACATGGAGTTATGCAGATCACTACAAAGTTTGTAAACAAAACAAGGGATGTGATATCTCTGCATTTACTTGGGTTTATGAGCTGGAAAGCTGTGTGATGGAAGGTATAGACAAACATGAAATTGTAGGCATATTACCAGGGGCTGTAGTTGTTTAGAGAAGCAGTTATCATTGAACAAAATATCCAGATGACTATCCTAACTCAATGTGTATATAATGGTAAGGACTGTACTAACTGCAAAGCTATGACTATACTAACTCTGTTTTTGCTCAAGAGCAGAATATTAGTTTAAACTAGTTGATGTACATTTATGATGCTTATATACCTTGTACAGTGTAGGGTCTATAGAGTTTCATGGCAACATACCTTGAAGTACAAAAGTAAAAAGTATTTCATAACGGAGGTCATGTGGTTGGGACTAAACTAACTAACATGACTAGGGTAACTACTAATTCTTGAGTCTATAGGAATTCAACTGATGGAAATGTCTAGAAAATCGATCCTGGTCAGAAGGGCATTGTGCTGGTGGTAGGAAAAGTAATTGATAGTGGCTGACCACAGGACTAGCTAGCGGTCTGTATTATTACCACTCCTTTACTCAAAAGCCACTCATATGTTACATCAAGTGATTCATCTTACCTTCCTGAGGGGGACCTGGTACACACTATAAATAGCTCATAGAATAAAGGGGAATGATTGTTTCTGCCCTTGAAAAGGAGTGTTCGACGGCTCTTGATTTATTTTATGGGTCTTGCAATAGGCCTGGCACTGTGCACAGTATGTTTTTTTGGTGACAGGTCTATGCAGGGCTTAGCCTACCACCACCTAAATTAATAGCACTGTCTGTTTCAATGCCTGCGAGTCACACACTACCATCAGATAAAGCAACAGAGCTGGATTTTCCTACCATTACTGGAGACCTGATGGTAGGAAGTTTTGAATTAATCTTCAGCCTTCCTGTAGAACTTCTAATATTAACATTCTTATGGAGAAGTTTTTATTGATATGGTGGCAGATTGGATGTTGCACTATCCTTTGAAATGAATCATTAGTCTCTACACAAAAAAAGGTTTAAACATAGATTTTTTATCACTGTAAATAAACAACCAGAAATAATACAGAGTTATCATAGTCTCTTTTTTGTCAGTTAGTGTAGTCAAGGTCTCTAACACAGATAGCAATTAGCAAAGTCATTCACTTAGAGTTAGTATAATCACCAAATTATTTCTGATTTCTCTCTAATTCCATTGATTTAGAAAGCCTAGTAACTTTCTACATAAGGACACACACCTTGACTATAATTGTGCTGCTCATGTCTGCCCATCAAGTATTTAGATGACAAAATAGAAGAATACATTTAAACATGATATACCTATCATCCGCCATCATTGATCGACTAACTGCAGTTAACGTAGTCGGTGTCCTGACAGTGATATTGAAAGAGGACTAGCGATTTTTAACGCATCAATTTGTGTGCAATTAGCAGGTACCGTACAGGCCTGAATCCTCAGCCGAATTAAGTATAGAAATATGAAAACCTATAGCCTACATGTAAATGCACACCCTTTTCTACTGCCAAATAAAGCTATACAGAGGGATCTTTATAATGGTTGTACATTTAATCTTGAATTTGCCATTGTCAAAGTGGGATAATTGAATTTGAACGTGGGTGTTTTCACTTCAATATTTGAATAGACGCGTAAGAAATACAGCAAATGGGTCCTAGAAATCAGATGCAATCATAGGAGCATTTAATTAAAGATGTATTCCAATTAAGTTATAGATAACAAGGTGCTTCATTAGGCTGAGGCTTGCTCCATAAGATTATTTTCTATTCATATTCTTCCGATTACCCTGGAGAACGTTTCATTAAAATCAATTAACCGCTTTTGAGAGGGTCAGAATCAAAGACTGACAAGAAACCAGTAATGGTAATGAGTAAAAAGTGTAAATCAGCCCCTTTGATATTTTAATAAGTTTTGCCTTTGTGCCTCTTTCCATGTGTGAGCGGGGTTATTGATTTACTAGTATCAAATGTAATAAATCACTTGAGAATGCTTTCAAACCATATTAATGAAACGTGGGTATGTTTGACGGAATATTCAGCTACTACTTAGTCCTATCGTACATGTGCGCAGTGACAAGCTAGACTATTTATTAATAGAAAATGAAGGGATTTTGATAACCTAATTTTATTGTTTATAAAGGACAGATAATACAAGAAACATAGGTGAACACTAACAGCACTGTAACACAATATGGCAGGAGTCATTCTTGCATGCTCGTTGTGAGAACGTATCATAGATGTAAGTTTTATTAAGTGTCTCGGCACAACAATAATAGCAATGAAATGTAATTAAATTAACTAATTCATTTTCGCTAAAATTGTAACAATGTTACATGATATGAAACTGAGATTTACCCGGTACAGACCGTGTTATGGTATCCGACCCAACAATAGCACATGCACGACTGTCTAGAAAGTGCATTGAAAAGCATATCTACCACCTGCTTAGGATCCAATCATATTAAATCTTAGTCGTGTTTGTATAATTTAAAACAGTGTCGTTGTTATCTATCCCTTTTTCTTTTTAGTCCAAGGCAAACATTTTATACACCTCTGAGGTGCGCGGGGGGGGGCAAATAAATTTTACAACCCCCCCCCCCTTTCACGAAATTACAGATATTACACACGAACTGAGTCCATCTTGTATTTGTTATTGGATCAACTTCATTATCTAGGCCCCTTTCAGAACAAGTGATCCAAATATTTCGTATGTGAGACATTATCACCATTTAGCGTGAATGATGTCTTGCGGGCACCTCGGGACATCTCTATTTATTTCCTTGAGATTTGAGCGTGAAACACGTTGCACACTGTGTGGAATAGTAATTACTGTAATTAACCTTATTGACCATCTGGTAGTCCGACTCTTAACAAAAACAGGTGATGCAGAGGCATTTTGGGCATTGTGTTATGGAGGCATCGTGATGTTTTATAATGTTGATGGCATCACTAGTCACAGGAGTGGACATGTGACCCGTCACAATGCGCTGGACACGTGAAGCTGGAGCCGTGCAAAACCTTCCCATATGAACTTGGTTAATTTCGCTCGGTTAATTTCGGTTCATTTCAGGGGCCGTCATATGCACCAAAGCCACTGAATATCATTCTGACTTTCGGGTAATTTGCAGTATGAAATCATAATGTACAAAAGGGAGAAAACTCCCATGTAGCTTGCTATTGGCATCTGTAAATTCACGAACCAAACGAATGTAGCAAACATCGGGCTATCTAAGGAAGCGATCATTTTTTAACAACAGGGGGGGGGGGGGCTGGTGGGTTTGAGGGGGGGGTCAGAATTTTTTCGACCCCTTGCCCAGGGGGTCAAAATAATTTCACCTGTTTTTGTTGAAAAAGCCCGCACATTACTATAGGTTAAAAGGGGGCGTTCACACGTGATTTTCGGCCCTTAAGGGTGGGTCAAAAGATTTTTGACCCATCGAGAGGGGGGGTCGGAATTTTTTCCGCGCGTCCGCGCGCAAACCCACCAGCCCCCCTGTTGTTAAAAAATGATCACTCCCTAAGTATGCTCCATCTTGGCGTTAAGGATGATCATTTCAGTAATTAAATTCTACTTCAGATCGTGACACGGATCTGAAGTACAGAAACTCTGGATCATAACGCAGCCCTGTCCTACTATAGGTGCATATTATAATCTTTAATCGTAATCAATGGGCAGGTAGCAGCAAGGCTTAGAAATACTAAGAATCTAAGATTGCTTTACTAAAAGAAAGTATCATTTAAATATAGCGTTGCTAGGGCTATCTTTGAAGAGACCAGTTTGATATAACTGGTATTTATATCAAAGTTGGACACCTAGTTACTACACAAGTTTAAACCTGTCAAAGTCAATTGGCTCAGGGTCCACCCTGAGTCTGTACCTCCAGGTCGGCGGTGGCGTTTTCCAAAAAGCATTCATCCAATTTCCAATCTCAATTTTCATCCAAAATTCCCAAACAGTGTTTCAAAAAACTCATGCAGATGAATGAACATGATGTTACTGTGTCCATAAAAATGGGGGAAAATGAAGTAGAACCACCAGTATACCTCTTGTAAAATGAGGAATGGTTCCGGGTGTCATTTTGCTCATAGGGATTCCTCCATAGAGCCAACTACAAAAGTGATTTCTCAGTCAGTGATTTCTCTATTTGTTCTTATGTAGCCTGAACCAAGGCCACCAAAAGCATCTTATCGTGAGATGTTTTTATCTTCCGGCTCTAACCATATGATAAGATCAGAGAGAGAAATCACAAACACACACGTTCAGGGTAAGGCTAATGACTACTGTTGGGTGTGATTATGGATGCTATAAAGGTCTGAGCTTTTCAGAGCCCCCATGTCAACTACGTGTTTACACATGGGGTTGGAGTGTTGGTCCCCTGACCAACCCACGAGGCCAAGGCCGAGTGGTTCTATCATTGTCTCACAGTATCTGAATATAACAAACCTACAGATCATGTAGTTGAATTAAAGTATCTGCTGGGAGAGTGAGGGAATGACGTCACCACAGTGCGTTGGTCCTCTGACCAACACCATGAACGTTGGTCCACTGTTTCTTATGGGAACTGCACTGCCGACTATGATAGAACCTCATGCCAACCAATGTTGCCCTCACACCCTCTAATCACCTTGCATTGCAATTTAAAACAGCTTATTTTCTCATAAGGTCTACATTGCAAGGCTGGGAGGTCATTTTGATTGCAAATGTGGGATTTGGAAGATGCAATGGCATGTTAGAAACCTTGCAATTTACAGTAGAGGCAAGGCTCCCTATTTGCCAGTTCCCAAATTGCAAGAACTTTCCAGGGATAGATTGCAACGTGGAATTCGACCTTCAGCAAATCTTACCCTGAGCCCACTATGCTTCAATTCACAACACCCACTACTTTGTTACTCGTGCCACATGGTCTTCATAGTACTCATGACTAGTGCATATTCAAAGATCTGGTTCATTACATGCACCTCATGTGGTATCAGATATTCACCAAGATTGTAAGCATTTTAATATCTAGAAAGGAGCATGTTCCAGGATAGTATTGATATGATTTTTAGCGCGGCGACTAGTGAGTACTACTCGTGAGATGAGTAGACTAGTGTATGGTTCACAGTCGCCACGGTGTAAGGGATAGGGAGGCCTTGCAATCTATTTTTGTTTGTGGCTCCTCTGCTATGGACTATTCCTGCTCACTATTCTAATGTAATAACAACAGTGTGTGTACTTTACTTATCAGTGAAGGAATTTTCAGAATATATCTCATACTTTTGATTTTATTCACAGATAAGACATTTCATCATTTGGAGCCCTATGGCAGATTAGCATTAGAGCATTTTAAGATTCAGAAATGCATCCCTGTAGCCTTTGTTTTAGAATTGTTCGTTTTGAAACTACTATATATATGTAGTACAGGTTTTATCTCAGTGGGTTAAGGTACAATTGGATCATATTTTCTGTATTTGAACAAAATATTCACTGTCAAAGATCTCTATGGAGAAATCAGTGCTAAAGTGTGTGTTGCCATATGTGCATTTTTGTAAATCAGAGGAGGTTGAAATGTAAGGCCACCTTGTGGAACTGCTACATTCTTTTCTGTGTAAAATTTTTAGTTTACATTGAAATAATGCTTTCTTAGAATATGTATCTACTATTGGTGATGAAAGATTAATTTGATTACTCCTTTCATTATATAAACGATTTTGTGGAACACTGAAAAGATGTATGTACTTACACTGTGCTCCCCCTCTACAGAGAGGTGGAGTGATCTGGCCGGTTTGCTGACCACTGGCCTGTGACCAGGTACAGACTATAACAAGTGATTGGCAGTTGGGTGTGTGTGTGGGGGGGGGGAGGCAGAGCAGGCTTCTGGCAATCTGAGACAGTGTACACTCATAATGACACACCTGTTGACTATGGCATTGAACATTGAATAAGACAGGTCCCTGTGGCAGCTGAGTGAGGTGCATGCAGAATGGACAGTCTACAGACTATTAGTACTTAGCTGCAGTGGGTAGTTCAGGTTGAATTTGTGCTATATACTACCAAAAGCCCAGATGATAGTATGCCCTATCTGTCTCACCAACTGAAACTAGACACAAGATTACAAGTCGCCGCGCCATGTCTCACAGAACTATTCTCTACTATTGTATTAAAATCTACAACACTATGGTTTTATTTCGATAACAATACTATGAATAAACAAGATAAACTGCAGTAACACTTTTCCTAAGGTACTGATACGCACTGATGTATCATGGGTGTTGTATAGCTGAGAATAAATTGTGAAGCTTAGTTACACAAGCCTTTATGCCTATTTAAGAAATGATAAACCTTTCAATATTTAGTCCTAACTTAACTCTTAAATCTTGCATTAAACCTTTCGCTGGCGACAGTAGCGAATGTGCTCCCCTGTCACCTTCCAGACAAAGCTGTCTTTGTGGTCATTGCAAGGCCCTAGTTGCGCCATTGTACTGAACGTCTGACTACTAAACTGGAAGTTGTTTCACGTTGTTCTGTGTATGTAAATTGGTATACACACAACTATACATGTTCGATTCTGTCTCAGTTACAAAGAGATTCCCCTCTGATGCAGTCCACCGTGAACTTTTAGGCAAACATGCATACGCAGACACACGGTTCTATTTGACGACCATGTCTATGGAGATAATGGGGTTGTTTGTTTGTCACCATACAATTCAATACCATGGGACACTGGTGTATTTTCACATGAAATGTAAAGGTAATATATCAGGGAACATGATACAAATTTAGTTAGTTGAAGGGGTCAGTGACACAAATCCATCTTAGAACTATAGGTGTCCTTGTTTATTTTCACCGCTCTTCATTTTGCTTAAGACCTGAGACTTTTTGAGACCACTCTATTTTTGCTTGATATTTATTTCCTCAACATCCTCAACACTTACTCGTGACTTGTGCTTATTGCAGGACCTGGTTCAATACTGACATTGCTAATATGTAAATTTTATTTTCATTACTTTTGTACTGAACACTGTACCATTATAATTGACAGTCCGGCACAGTAGCATTCAAGGAGAGGTCCCTTCACAATCCATCCTCTCAGAATCTATACAGTAGCCATCCAGCCATAATGCATAGTAGAATATGCGGGGAAAAGATATGGCAAAAGCTTACCATCATTTTTTTTAAACTTAGGTGACATAGGTTTGTTTTAATTCTCCATTATATTTACATCTATTCAAAGTGAGATAACACTCTGCAAGCAATTCTTTTTCCATAGTTAGTAGTATAAGCAATGCAAACATCAGTTAGGCGAGTGTAGAAGCTACATGTGTCACAGTGGTGAATAGAAAACAAGAGATGGCAGGCAGACAATGTAATACAAGAATTCAGATTTATTATGTCTCCTTTTTTGCACGGCTTTTATGCAATTAAGGTGCTTTCTCTGTCCACTGACCAGGTCGTTGTAACCCGAGCTGTCGTAGACAATGATGTCGTCTAGGGTCTAGTGTCAGGAGTGATGGCTTTAAGTGTAGGGTGTCTGATGGTCACGGCATCCCTGCTTGTATTTCTGACAAGGGACATGGAAATCCTACCTTAACTACCCATTGCATCTAACTCACGTGCTTCCTCTCCACATGTCAGTAGACTCATGTCGTAGACTACAGCTTTTCTTAGAAGGCCATTCATCTCTAATAATAAAGGATACAAGTTTTTACCATCAAAGTGGGAATGTTGTTGCATTCGCTTTCCTAACAACACCCTAGAGCCTTATGTGGTTCCATCCAGCAGGCACAGAACGTTGAATCATTGTTGAACAACAGATTCACCATTTTTTCACTGCCCACTGGGTATTAGTTACAACTATGAGCTTGAAAACGTACAGGGCAGTGAGTCAGAGCAGAAGCAGAGTTGGTTACCTTTAGAACAACAACGGAGGAAACTTGGACACTGTATTATCCTAAATAAGCTAGGAGGTTCCCTAATATGAGCATTGGTTTAGGTCTTGCATAACTCTCATCATATTCATGTTTTGATGTGTGAAATCAACCCATATTGCATCCACACACCAAAATTAAACAGGATACGCCCACCTGTAATGAAATCGTGGTAAAACCAAGACACACAACCCTAGAGGTACTATATTGTTGGGGACTGATTAATCCTAGAGTTATGTAACCAGGGTAGTTTTTCTCTTATTTTGAAGAAATCTTTATATAATCGTTTTAGAGAAAAGATCTAATAAAGAAAATATTCAACTTGGAAAGAAAACCCATTTCTCCCTTTAAATCCTTTTCAGTGTATTTCATTATATTTTAAAGAAAATGAACATGTTAAGAATGTAGAAAGAAAATCTGTTTCATTCTTTGGATTTTCTTTAGAATACTAAAATCTTTATCAGATTCCCAGAGAATGAATTCTACGTTGTTTCTATGCTGATACAGACCTAGGAAACACCCTATGATGTTATAATGTCAGGAGGGGATCCCTCCTTTCAAATGAGAAAGGCTATATTTCTCTTTGTAATTTTGTTTTTCACCTTTAAAGATTATAGAGGTAAAATTTGCTTAACAATTTCAAAAAGATTATCCATAGACCAACCATCCATAGAAAGATTTTGGAAATATTTAACTCGAAAAGCAAATAACCTGGGTTAGGGAGTGCTTGACTCAATGTACCCTGTGTGTCTGTGCTCGGCCTAAGCATTCTCCTGTAGTGTAGGTACAAACAGGGGCAGTTGGTCAGCCTAGACTCCATGGTGTCCCCTTTAAAGGACAGTGTGACATTCAAAGGGTGTGCTTATGGTGTCACGGTAGTAATCCGCCCTGGTAAGCCTAGGACAGCTAAATAGTCCCAACTAAAAACAGTGTTTTGCTTGGTATAATCAGTGCCAGGGGACCTTATTTTTAATAATTTTGGTACCAGAAGAAAGGTAATGATTTGGGGGGAAAAAGTTGCAAAAGATTTTTGGTCACCATGGAAACCTATTTTGTCAGAGAGGGGTCCAAGGTCACATTTGTGACTTGTCAGGGGCGCCTGTATCATTTAATTTATTCAACATGGTGATTTCCATGGCAACTGGTGCAAAAACGGATCTGACTCCGTTATGGTTGACCATGCTAAAAAAATCAAGAATGACTTCAGCTTTAATTTAAGCATTTATGAACGCCATCAAATTAGAACCCGATTGACGCCAGTTTTATGGTGGAAGATGGGGGGGGAATCAGAACGTCCTTGACCCTATTAGTACCGTGACACCTTAACTGGGTGGCTGGGTGCGGTGATTTTGGTCACATTTTGGGCTCTTGTAAGGACTCAATCCAAACTGGATGAATTTTTTGTATTAAAACAGCTAAATTAAGTGTAGGAGAAGCTATTTTGGTCATTTTTTCTTTGAATTTGTCTGGGATTTGCATATGATTGACCTTTTTTTGCTCCAGATGGGGCAGTTGAGGCTACTTGGCACAGAAAGTGGTTCCAGGGCTCCTCCATAAAAATTACCTTGAAAGCCTCTAGAAATGCTGATAAATAGCACAAATTATGCTTCTTCTATTCAAAACATATGGAATATTCCTTTGAAAATAGGATTTTAGTCAAACCTCAGAATTTTTAATTGTGTAGTCAAGCGTTGCTAGGGAAAATAAACAGCCATCATTAAAAAAATACCACATTTTGCGCCAAATCATGCAGATTTTGGCCTAGTTTTGGGGACATTGCCCTTGTTTTGATTACTCTCATGCTTTTAGGTATTAGATGGGATCTTAACCAGTTATACATTATTGTTGTCAATGTGTTAAGGCATCATATGAGGGTAGTTTGCCATAACAAAGTCAGATCCAATTTTTCGGTAGAACAAGCGAAATAAAGGTCCCTGTTTTTAACCCCTAAAATACAAAAGATTGACCCCTGAGGGACCCCTCACCCATATTTCAATAGGCTCCATGGTCATAAATATACAAATTTCCCATGTAAAAAGTTGAGATTCATGTCAGGGAGGTAAATATCTTTATTTCTGGGCAAACTATATATTGTCTTATTTTTCTGGCAGATTAATAATTTTGGTACCAGAAGAAAGGTAATGATTTGGGGGGAAAAAGTTGCAAAAGATTTTTGGTCACCATGGAAACCTATTTTGTCAGAGAGGGGTCCAAGGTCACATTTGTGACTTGTCAGGGGCGCCTGTATCATTTAATTTATTCAACATGGTGATTTCCATGGCAACTGGTGCAAAAACGGATCTGACTCCGTTATGGTTGACCATGCTAAAAAAATCAAGAATGACTTCAGCTTTAATTTAAGCCTTTATTTATGAACGCCATCAAATTAGAACCCGATTGACGCCAGTTTTATGGTGGAAGATGGGGGGGGGGAATCAGAACGTCCTTGGCCCTATTAGTACCGTGACACCTTATGCAACAGAATGAGTGCACAACTCATGTGAGCCAATCACAGGCTTTTGAGTTTTCGAGTTATCAGCAATTTACATTGCTGCATTATATTTTATAAAGAACGAAAATATAAAGAAAATATGAAGAAGCTCTTACACATGACTTGAGTCTTTCTAAAACAAAACACTACGAAATTCATTGATGTTTATAGCCTTTATAAAGTCACATTCTTTGATAATCTGAAGAAAAATATATTTAAAAAGTATGTGGAAGTTTCTGAATTCCTTAGGCATAAAAAATAGTTGTGTTCAGGTAACATAGGCCATTATCATTAGGGTACCGGAAGCGTAGTACCTTGCATATCAGGCAACCCCACATATGCAATTGGTTTGAGGGGGGTCAGAATTTTTTCAACCCCTTGACCAGGTGGGTCAGAATTTTTCAGACACCTTGAGCAGGGGGGTCAAAATAATTTCACCTGTTTTCTGCAAAAAATGCTGCACGTTACCATAGGTTAAAAGGGCATGTACGCAGGCAATTTTCGGCTCCTTTGGGGATCAACAAGAATTTTGGATTTAGCAGGGCATATATTGTTTCTGGTGTATCTTGAGAGCTACATTTTTTGAAGGAGGAGGGAAGGCATATAGAGACACTACAGATCCCCCTCCCCCCACACACAAAAAAAAACCTACAAACTCCATAGTTTCGGCCATTTTTCTGAAGATTTTTAAAAAATTCCAAGCTCAAAAGATGCACTTTGGTGACTTCTGGGAAACACCTCATAACTTATATATTTACACACTATGCTGTAATCAAATAAACTAGTAGAAATGAGTAAATTATCCGATAAGCTAACCAAAGTTATGACATTTTCCAGATTGTTTTCAAAAAGTTTTCAAAAAAAAAAAAGAAAAAAAGGGTTGGGCCAAAAAGTAGGGTAGGTCAGGATACCTGAACACCATTTTTTTTTCTTCTTTTCTTTTAGGCCTTATCCCCACCTCAAGAGGTGGCCCTAACTTGATCCTGAGCAACAAGTTTTGGACAAAAGAAAATACCAAAATATTTTTTAAAGATTACAAAGAGCAATACTTCAAATCTTTCTTCAAACGATTTCATTTGGACCACTATACACAGTTTTGTAAAGAATGAGAATTTAAAAAGAAAATAGAAAGAGAAATGGTTTTGAAAACGATTAGACTTAGTATATTACTTTTAAAAAGAGAAAAACCACCCAGCAAACACAGTGTATAATTAGGAACTGAGGCGCATAGAACATGGTGGCATTTGATTTTGTGTACATGAATGAGAAAGGTTGAAGGCTAGGTGTGAGAGGATGCAGGAACTCCCATTTGGCTATGCAAAGATGGGACAAAGATTCTAATTGATGGACATGAACCTACATATAGGTCGGTCTACTGCGTGCACAGTGCAGGTGTAGGACTTGTCAATAGTAGGCGATTCCAATTATTCTGGTTGATATGAAGAAAAGATGTCTTTTTCTTTGCGGGAGATTGCTTTGTATATTCCTACCTCACTTCCCTTGACAACCAGATTGTGAATGGGTACGTTAGGCTATGCAGATATCGCCTAAAGCATGCAGCAAGGTCCATCTGTGAAAGCAAAAGAAGGGGGAGAGAGATGTAGATAAAAGAAAGGAGGACAGGCCATGTGATGGTGGTGAGTTATGGTATACCTGTCACGCCTACATCGCTGGAGGGCACCACATGGGGCCCCCTCCTGCGGGCGTGACATTGGGCCATGGATCAAAGTATGGCTGGTCCTCCTGGGCATGGGGCTTTCGTCTGTCCTCCAGAGTGGCCTGTCTATGGGGGTGTCGCGTGGAATCCTTGCTGAAATTTGCGAGAGCCAACGCCCTTTTGGGGCAGCGGCTGTGTAAAGTGCTTCCTCTGCATTACTGGGGCTGATTTATGTATGTCTCTAGCAGCAATTCGCCCCCCTTACCCTACTTTGATGTATGTTTAGTGGTTGCGTGTTTTCCCCACCTATACAAAGCACCGAGAGCTATAGCTACAAAAAGTCTTTGGAAAATTTGCCTTTATATCTTGCGATCTGTATTTAAGGTCTTCTGCAGGGATTAAAGTCGCCATGTAGTCGGGATAAATTGGATCCTTCCCCCAACACCTCTGCTGGCTGCCTGGACCCATCTGTCAGTACGCAGTCTGAGCCCGGGAGTCTGAGTGGGGATTACATACAGGTAGCTATAGGCCTCCCGTAGGTTAACGACCCTTTTCCATGGTGGCCGAGCAGCGGTACATCTAGACGCACGCTGACTCTATAGGCTAGTTCTCATTTAATTCTATACAAATGTCTGAACAGTTATCAAGTAGACGCTTACTGTATGTGTTATTTATTAGTGTACACTCCATCGCACGTGTCGTTTGCACTATTCGATTATGACCATGTTCATAGATCTAGTAGATAATTTTCAAGCAAAGGGCGGTATCTCAGGTATCCGCCTCTCTGAAGACCGTCGGACCGTGAGACTACTCGCTATATTTAAGGACGAAGGTGCAATATGTGAAAATAAAAAACAAGAATTGAAGGAAAAGGACCAAATGAACCATTTCCATCATTTCTAATGACTTTTGAGTTGTCCATGTTCTTCCAGTCTCCCTTTTGAATTTATTTCCCTCTTCCTTATGGTTTCTACCAAAGATACAGACCAGTATCGATAACATATGTACATACTTGTTGAAGTTAGCCAATTTGACTTCAGAGCAACGGCATCGCTGCCCCCCCCCCCCCCCGACGCCCGAGACGTTGGCAACATTAAACTTAACTCTCATGAATCTATGAGCCACCTGTACAAAGTAAGTCGATGTGGCGGGTTCCGAGGCATTCCTATACATTTATTAGGATTTACTTTTGGCCCATACGGAGAGACATATGGCAATGTTAGCTAGATCAATTAGAGAGAAGAATGAGGAGACCTTATAACAGAGTCAGGAGCAATTTGCAAGAGTACACAGCGGCCTTGTCGGCCAGCACCCAGCAGACAGTGTGAGGGGTGGGTGACAAGACTTGGAGGACTTGGAGGAAGGCAAAGGGTTGCATACTGGAGGATGGATTAGCTGGACCGGCAGTATGGGGCCTGCAGGCAGGGCATGACAGGGCAGGGTGGGGCACCGGTGGGTACATGCAGCACCCATCTGTCAGTGTCCACTACACCAATATAGTAGCAGGACGAGCGGGGGCTGGGATTAATTAGGCTTAGTCTGTGCATTATGGTTGGCTCGTTGATGTGGCTGAAGGTAATATCGCAGGACCCCTGGGGCAGATGGTGGCGGCTTAGCAGCATCAGTGTTGCACTGAAAACCCGCCCCTATTGGAAACTCGTCATATATGACGATTTTAGGGTCGTCAGATGGTCGTCATGCATTTCTGATGATCTAAACTCGTCATTCTGACCACCCTGTTAGGTCTATTAGTGTAGAGTTGATCCATAAGAGGGCCCCACTATCCAAAGGCCAGATTCTTATGATCCACCCTAAGATATTTATTGACTAATATCTGCAATGAATTTGGTGCATTGCCAGTTGAGAAATAATTGGGGGGGGTGTATCTTTTGATATAACAACATACCGTAAAGAAAAAAAATTGTTGGGAGAATATTTGCAGTAGAACACTGACATTTCCATTCCAATGCCTCTTTTGTGTTTGGGGATTTTTTTAACTCCCTTGATTGAGTGCAGTTGGTAAACTACCTATATGCATGTACTGGGGAGAATGCTATTGCTAACCTCACGTAATAATGCACAGGGTGGAAATACCCTTACAGAGATTGAATGGGGGGGGGGGGGTTCCAACGAAAATTTTAGTAATGAAAAAAAATGAGATACAATATGCACCTATAGCATTATATCATAGTGCAAATGTGTTGCCGAAGTGACAACTAAGCCATCAGTGACAACCTAAAGTCGTCACCTGTGACTACCCCATGACGACCTAAGGTTATAGTTTTAGGTATTTTCAACCTGAGCACCTAAAGTCGTCACTACTGACGAGTTTCTGACCTTGGAGGTTTTCAGTGTGGGGCATAGTATCCAGGGGTAGTCCCAACCAATCATTTACTTCTGATCCGATGATTACTGAATAGTACAGAAGGTCCCCGCTGCCACACTCTCATACCCAATGCATATACCAGGGGCATGCCTCACAGTACTTGTCATAGTTACATATAAAAATGAAGAAAGTGATGATTAGGATAGAGTAGAAGGTCTTGGCACTGAGGGGAATCAAGTCAGGATAGAACAAGACTGCACACGACTTTACCACATAGCAAGCTGCGTTAAAGATACGTTCTGCCCCCTGTAATCAGTCACCTAGCCCTCTCCAATATTTGGATAAAAGTGATTTGGTTCTGCATGCTTTCCCACTCACCCCTACACAGTTATGAGTACGGTCAACCCCAACTACTCAGCTGCTCAGCCTGTTGGAGGAGGTTTTATCATGGCATTCCTATACCATCCCATCACAATTTCAGAGTGTGGTCGAAAAATATAAGCCACCAACAAGTTAATGTAGCTGCATTGACTTTACATTAGTTCTACCTCGATAAATTCTTTCCATCGTGTATTATTCATGCCCCGAGCGTCAAAGTGCACTCGCGCACCATTGACTGGCACAAGATCAATTGATTTAATGCAATGCCTGTGGGTATAACTTAATTTCGTGTTGTTCCATCTATGTTTTTGTAGCTAATTGTATTAGCAGTCTAACACATGTCCAATCTACCACTAGCTCGTATCTTTTTAGTTTAGTGCTTTTATCTAACGACATGAGCTAGGGCCTGCCTATATGTTAATCAAGTATCAACCGTTTATCACAAATAGGCCTGTCGATGTAAGTTTTCTGACTATCGATGCTGAATTCTATGATCATGGAGCTTTTCTTGACAATGATTGACGAATTCAGTCTCCATACCGTTATCGCAACGGTCTGCCACAATACTGTGGTCGTAGATATTTTCCCTGGTACAAATTTTCACGGAAATGCTGCGAAAGAAATTTTCGCTTGTATTTAAATTCACGGATTTTTATATGCCTTAGTTTGCTTATTAGAATTCAACCTGGTTAGTAGTTTATTGTGCTGCCTAGTTCAATTGTTTAACTGAAAGCCACAATACTAGTATACCCGTCTGTTTGGTGGAGTAGGACGGAGACATAACCGACAGTCATGGTAAATGAACTGTGCACGGCAAGCTGAGAGTTCTTATGCATGAGGTATAGGGATCGATCTAAGTAGCACTATACCATCGATTTTGTCAAGGCACGTGTGAAAATCTTAGACAGTGACTACAGGGCTCGGGCGGGACGGAGTTTAGACCAAAGGAAATATTCCTTCTCTTCACTGCTGAATTATGATGACGGTTACGACAGCTGCATCATTCATTATCTCGCCAGTACCGTTTCCAGCCATGGATGCGCCCACTGGACAATGTGGGAGAGGCCTTTAGATTGTCAATATTAAGTTGGCCATGGAAAGTTGTCCATGAGAGACACATTGATGTTCTATACTCGGGTCACTATACCCTATACCCAGTTTAGTACATGTAAAAATGGTATGACGTCAATAGACAGCGTCTACTTAACCGCTCTTTCATTTTCTTTTGTATTCCTCCAATTATCACAACATACCATTATTGATTGTAATTGTAGTAATTGTATTTAAAACTGTATAGAATATATCCTCTTCAAGCACATGACGTACTCTAGTGCTTCTTCTATTATTTCCACCGCCTTCTGTCTTCTAACGGGGTATCTCTGAAGGTCAAAATCCAGTAATACTTCATGTTCATCCGTTAGCTCATATATCCTGTCATTGTAGTCATACTTTCTGGGATAATGGACGTCCCTCATTCAAAATGTCGGCGGTTGACGTGGTTATTAACTACGGTACATCAGTAATAGAGTAGTATACGTAATAAGAAGTTTGGTGCAGGCTGCATGCCTGGACGTCCTGTTAGTAGTAACGAACAAAAGTGAATTAATGCAGGCGGGGCAATGTAATCTAATGGCGCCGTCTTACTCGTAGTAATTATGGAGCACTCTAGCACAAAATCAGTGTTATATGACGAGGGATTGACTGTGCCTTCTTGATGAAGTAACATAATATCTTGTTATAACCCCAGAAGTATGTATATTACGCCGATTGTTGGTATCTTGGCGCCGCGGAGACTTTTGTACCCCAGGTTCTCCAAGGCAAATAAAACCCAGGTAACTGTGTTTTTCTTGACCTGAGTGCGAGCCGCGCGAGCCTCCTCTCGAGGATTGGACCCTTGGGAAGCCCCATAGTGAGATTTCGAGGTCCTTGTGACGTCCTAAATCAAATTACCATATGTGTATGGCAGTAATGAACAAGGACCAGGGTTCTGAGTTTTCTATTGTATATCTAAATTACAGTGTTGGCATACTATGATTACCTACATCATTCTGGTTTTCAATATGCTGCTTCATAGCGACTTAATTAATTAATTAACCCAAAAACAAGACGGCACATATTGAAGTCGTGCGTGTATGGAATTTGTATTGAACGTGCAAAACTCCTGCATCAGGTAACTGTAGATGATTATTCAAACCAGGTTAATTCGTGGCTTTAATCATCTAGAACTAGAGCCAAATCGATGTGAGACATTAACAATTAATCTGCTTTTGGTTCTCAGTGAAAATGGGAGGCTATGAATGATCTACCCCATTTAGCAAGGGATCAGAGAAGTCGATCAGCCTCCCCGGCCCACGGCGGGTAATAATAAGTATTTATCAGACTTGTGAGCCAAATGAGGGAGAGAGTGCTTTTGCATTATTGCATGCCATAATTGGACAGTTTTTGGAGAAGTGTTTTGCGATCATCGATCACAGAATCAAGAGTTGTTTGCTGGCGGCAGGAGTGCTGGTTTTCATCGAAATTGGATTCTGAACTTTAATGCTGATCTGTGGCTTGTCGGCTAACAATAAAGCCCCCTTCATACCAAGGCCCCTGTCGCCATGACAGGTGAATACACTCATCAAATATGGATGATTCTACCAGTCAAAGGCAGATGGCGCCTGCATTTATACCCCTATTCTTGTTACATGTATTAAAATTCCCACGATTCTATTTATTTTCTATTTTGTAAGACAAAGGTTTTTCATCCTCATAGATTGATAGCTCTCTGATGGTTACACCCATATAAACACGCAATACTGATCCATACAGTTCATCCATTACCACTCCCATTCCCTTCCCATAAATGAGATATATAGTGGAATTAAACAATTTCCTTTTTTTTTCATCCCATATTTACCCTTTCCCCATATAGCAGGAGCTGTGTGTGGAAAGATATTGAACGAATTAGGGATAATGATGAGTAAAGAGTACTACTGGTTGTAGTTTAGCCTGCACCACATGCAACATCAATATCATAATCCGTGCTAGTTTGGATTTGGCATACACGTCCCCCTCCCACCCCTCCGTTCCCGTTGACCAATGAGGCAGGAAACCAATGCTTACCACTGCCTTCCTCCGTCCACTGGACAGTTTTGCTGTGTGGACATGTATAGGGTTTAGTATGGAGGCCTAGTGGGTCGACCATTGCTTGAGCTAGGACCTAGTGAGATAAGCACTGATAAGGACCACCATGATGGGTAACAGGTGTTACATAATGTGCCCAAAAAAGTCTGCAGTGAATACAGGGAATTATCTGTTTGGTTAATAATACATCCCGGGTAAACCCTATAGGGCTCAGTACTGAGGCCTAGTGGGTCCGCCATTGCTTGATCTGGCACTGGGCGAGATAAGCACTGATAACAACCAGCATGATTGGAACCAGGTATTGCATAATGTACCCAAAAGATTCTGCAGTGAATACAGGGACTTATCTGATTGGTCAATAATGTAACCCGGGTCAACCATAGGGTAGATTAACCTAAAGATGACCACATACCTAGAGTTGACCACCTGCCAGCTTGTTTTTCTCACTTTCACATGTAGTGTATTGGTCTTAAATCCTAATACTATTGAAATAGAGGTGTTATAATACCCCATAGAATGATGTCCTGGAATATATGAAGTAATTGTCATTGTATGGTAATACACTGAAGTTCCCATGTTTGAATGGTTTTTATCATTACCAGCTGGTCATTTCATCAGAATTCTCCAACTTTGGTTCGATAATTTGAAGATGACAAGTGCTCACATATACAACATTCTGAATCTAGGCAAAGATAAATATCTTTGCTAAATGATAGCATAAGGAAAAATGCAGAAATGTTAAATACTTTCTGTATAGGACTTATTTCCTAGAACATACCAATTTCACCTTGAGATGACCATGATTTCACCTTGAGCAGACCACCCCTTACTGAGTCATTTATGCATTTCATTGAATAGATACCATTTATGATATAGCATTACATCCAAAGATTCATATTTAGAACAGTTTTGGATACAAAATTTCCCTGGATGATGTTCTAATACAAACATTTCAACCTTTACTGGAATCCTACTACTAGTAGTATGTAGAGTAGGTTTGTGATACTGAGAGCATGATTAAAATCAAGAGCTGGGTTATTATAGTGCATATTTCAAATTGATTAAAGCACAGTTAAAACAAAGCTTTTTTAATGCAGGGTTAGCATTATCACCTCTGTTTGGATGAGATTTACGATATCAATTGGCATGCCGTTGTTCCAATTTTCATTTTATTTTAGCCACTCTAAATCATATATTTTCCTTTTGGTGCAGTATCTTTAACGATGCTATTTTACTTCATATATATTTAAGAAACTTGTTTGATCCTTAATTTGATGTTTTAATCAAAAAGGCTTTATCAAAAGAGTGGATATTAAGTGGTCAACTCTAGGTGCAAAGTGGTCATCTCAAGGTAAAATTTAACTAAATGGAATGTTTGTAGTAAGGGTGATAAACTAGAAATAACATATATAAATGGATTTTCAAAATATAACAGGTACAAAAGCCCAAGCAATTATCTTTTATTCAGTGTATTTTGGAAGTCTGAAGACCCAAAACCTCCAGAGATATTAGCAACTACAAACACCTGATTGAAAACCTGCACAGGAACGGTCGTCTTTAGGTTAATCTATCCTATAGGGATAGATTTGACAGTGCGGGATGGGTGGGGGTGGGTGGGAGGGTAGATAGGTTGTCGTTAGCAGTAGTAGTGTCCTCTGCTTGCTCCAAGGGCCCCTAGAGTAACGGAGGCCGTTAGCTAATTGGTTTTATATCCCTAAAGAAACAGGTAACGCGGTGTGCACTGCTTGCACCCTAAGTGGCCCCCGCGGGCGGCACTGATTAGATCCCCAACCGGCCCCGGCCACCCCTGGCCCGCCCCATGATCAGATTTGGCCATGCTCTAAGTTGGCCAGATAACGTTAAGGTGGCGCTGATGACGCGGCTAGACGCAGCAGAAGCTTTACAGTCCAGCGGATTGTACCGTATCCCGACACTCAATTTTCTGCTAACCTCCATGCCGCCAACCCTACCCCCCTACCCCACCCCCAATACCACCACTCCTGGTGTTGTTGCCGTTCATTCTTAAGAATGAACGGCTATAGGAGGGGACCCATTCTTAAATACAAGCTCTCATAGTGGTGCTTCCTCGCTCTCCATGTATAATCCTGTCATAGGTACAGTATTGAGTATGCCTATACCTGGATTAAAATCTGCAAATCAGTCAAGCATAGAAGTGGTGGCAGTGGTGGTGTTAGTGAACCTGTTATTGTAGACCCTGGGGACAGTGGTGGTAGCCCTGGACACCAGGCAGAGCCATGGTATATAGTATATAGAGCCCCCCCCCCCCACACCCACCTCTGAATGGTGGTGGTGGCTGTGCTCCTGGGGTGGCCCCATACCTGCCTGCCACCACCTCCCCCAGCACCATGTGGTTCTCTTCTGCTGGTGGTGCGTTTCTCAGCACCACTGACTATTAACCCACTAAAGGCCACCTACATGTATATTTATGTATACATGTACACATAAGTATGATGCACTTTTTTAGGAGTTTTAAGTGGCATGATGAATTGATGCACATTTAAACCTTTATGGATGGCATGATGCATTGATGCACACTTAGACCTTTATGGATAGCATGATGTATTGATGCACACTTAACCCCTTAGGGATGTATTGATGCACACTTAACCCTTTATAGATGGCATGATGCATTGATGCACACTTAACCCTTTAGGGATAGCATGATACATTGATGCACACTTAACCCCTTAGGGATGTATTGATGCACACTTTACCCTTTATAGATGGCATGATGCATTGATGCACAATTAAACCTTTATGGATGGCATGATGCATTGGTGCACACTTAGACCTTTATGGATAGCATGATGCATTGATTCACACTTAACCCTTTATAGATGGCATGATGCATTGATGCACACTTAACCCTTTATGAATGGCATGATGCATTGATGCACACTTAACCCTTTAGGGATGTATTGATGCACACTTAACCCTTTGTAGATTGCATGATGCATCGATGCACTCTTAACCCTTTATGGATGTATTGATGCACACTTAACCCTTTGTAGATTGCATGATGCATTGATGCACACTTAACCTTTAGGGATAGCATGATGCATTGATGCACAATTAAACCTTTATGGATGGCATGATGCATTGGTGCACACCTAGACCTTTATGGATACCATGATGCATTGATTCACACTTAACCCTTTATAGATGGCATGATGCATTGATGCACACTTAACCGTTTATGAATGGCATGATGCATTGATGCACACTTAACCCTTTATAGATGTATTGATGCACACTTAACCCTTTGTAGATTGCATGATGCATCGATGCACTCTTAACCCTTTATGGATGTATTGATGCACACTTAACCCTTTGTAGATTACATGATGCATTGATGCACACTTAACCCTTTATGGATATCATGATGCATTGGTGCACACTTAGACCTTTATGGATAGCATGATGTATTGATGCACACTTAACCCCGTTAGGGATAGCATGATGCATTGATGCACACTTAACCCTTTATAGATGGCATGATGCATTGATGCACACTTAACCCTTCATGGATAGCATGATGCATTGATGCACACTTAACCCTTTAGGGATGTATTGATGCACACTTAACCCTTTATAGATGGCATGATGCATTGATGCACACTTAACCCTTGAGGGATGGCATGATGCATTGATGCACACTTAACCCTTGAGGGATGGCATGATGCATTGATGCACATTTAACCCTTCATGGGTGGCATGATGCATTGATGTACACTTAACGCTTTCGGGATGGCATGATGCATTGATGCACACTTAACCCTTTATAGATGGCATGATACATTGATTTACACTTAACCCTTTAGGGATGGCATGATGCATTGGTGCACACTTAACCCTTTATGGATGGCATGATGCATTGATGCACAATTAACCCTTTATGGGTGACCTGCTACATTGATGCACACTTTAAGCATTATAATTAACCATGACAAAATAAATCACCACGGCTATGCCGTGCTTAACTGATTTCCTTAATCCATCAAATACACGCCTCCTAGTTGTTTTCCATGTGTGTCGGCCATCTTTGTTTTAGGAAACACAGGGATCCAGCTCATATATTGTCAATTTTAATCTTCAAAAGTTATCAGATGGATGTTAGTGACCATTGGGACACCTCAACTACCTAATTTTATTGTTCTCACTATATATCGGCCATCTTTGTTTTAGGAAACACAGGGATCCAGGTCATATGTGGTCAATTTTGATCTTTAAAAGTTATCAGATGGATGTTAGTGACCATTGGGAGACCTCAACTACCCAATTTTGTTGTTTTCCATGTGTGTCGGCCATCTTTGTTTTAGGAAACACAGGGATCCAGGTCATACATGGTCAATTTTGATCTTAAAAAAAAAGTTATAGATGGATGTTAGTGACCATTTGGACACCTCCACTACCCAATTTTATTGTTTTCCATGTGTGTCGGCCATCTTTTTTTTAGGAAACACAGGGATCCAGGTCATATGTGGTCAATTTTGATCTTCAAAAGTTATCAGATGGATGTTAGTGACCATTGAAAGACCTCAACTACCTAATTCTAATTTTTTTCAATATGTGTCAGCCATCTTTGTTTTAGAAAACACAGGGATCCAGGCCATATATGGTCAACTTTGATCTTCAAAAATTATCAGATGGATGTTAGTGACCATTGGGAGACCTCAACTACCCAATTTTATTGTTTTCCATGTGTGTCGGCCATCTTGGTTTTAGGAAACACAGGGATCTAGGTCATATGTGGTCAATTTTGATCTTCAAAAGATATCAGATGGATGTTAGTGGCCATTGGGACACCTCAACTACCTAATTCTATTGTTTTCATTGTGTGTCTGCCATCTTGGTTTTAGGAAACACAGGGATCCAGGTCATATGTGGTCAATTTCGATCTTCAAATGTTATCAGATGGATGTTAGTGACCATTGAAAGACCTCAACTGCCTAATTCTATTGTCTCCATATGTGTCGGCCATCTTGGTTTTAGGAAACACAGGGATCCAGGTCATATGTGGTCAATTTCGATCTTCAAATGTTATCAGATGGATGTTAGTGACCATTGAAAGACCTCAACTGCCTAATTCTATTGTCTCCATATGTGTCGGCCATCTTTGTTTTAGGAAACACAGGGGTCCAGGTCATATATGGTCAACTTCGATCTTCAAAAGTTATCAGATGGATGTTAGTGACCATTGGAAGACCTCAACTACCTAATTCTTTTGTTTTCCTTGTGTGTCGGCCATCTTTGTTTCAGGATCACAGGGATCCAGGTCATATGTGGTCAATTTTGATCTTCAAAAGTTATGAGATGGATGTTAGTGACCATTGAAAGACCTCAACTACCTAATTCTATTGTTTTTCATATGTGTCGGCCATCTTGGTTTTAGAAAACACAGGGATCCAGCTCAAATATGGTCAATTTTGATCTTTCAAAGTTATGAGGTGAATGTTAGTAGTCATTGGGAGACCTCAACTACCCAATTTTATTGTTTTCCATGTGTGTCGGCCATCTTGGTTTTAGGAAACACAGGGATCCAGGTCATATGTGGTCAATTTTGATCTTCAAAAGTTATCAGATGGATGTTAGTGACCATTGGGACACCTCAACTACCTAATTCTTTTGTTTTCCTTGTGTGTCGGCCATCTTTGTTTCAGGAATCACAGGGAGCCAGGTCATATGTGGTCAATTTTGATCTTCAAAAGTTATCAGATGGATGTTAGTGACCATTGGGACACCTCAACTACCTAATTCTTTTGTTTTCCTTGTGTGTCGGCCATCTTGGTTTCAGGAATCACAGGGATCCAGGTCATATGTGGTCAATTTTGATCTTCAAAAGTTATCAGATGGATGTTAGTGACCATTGTGACACCACCACCACCAATACCACCACCACACTACTCCCAACCCTCACACACATTCCTTATTTGCATATTTTTATCCAGGCATAGGTTTACTCCATACTATAGCAATGGGACAGGATTTTACATGGAGAGCGAGGAAGCACCACAATCAGAGCATATATTTAAGTATAGGTCCATTCCAAAGGCCATAGAGTTCATATATATAATGATCTTTTTTCCTTGGATCATAATAGGAATATGCACGGCATTACAGCATTGCTGTGTTTACTTTCCTGAAAATATGTTATAGATTAATAAATTACAGCTTTGCTGTGTTTACTTTGCCGAAAATATGGGATAAATTTCTAATCCGGGAAACGCACTGCAATTTAACTGCTTTTAGAATTGATATTAAACTCAGAATTGATCGTCAAATTTAAATATGAAATCCTTATATCTTGATCATAGATGACAGATCCTAAATTCAATCCTCTCAATTGCATCCTTAACACGGGCCTCTTGATCATAGATCTTAGATCCTAAATTTTCAATTGAATCCTTAACATAATCTCCTAACCATTGACCCCTTGTGTAAGTTAGTGGGGGGGGGGGGGGGTGCAGTGTTAGCATGAGTTGCTCCTAACCACAGCGGGTGAGCAACAGATCGTATCTCTGTCAGCGATTGGCCTAATCCCCTGTCGTGAAGGTGTCGGGCAGGGTGGATGAGCCGAGACTCGAGAGGACAAGCTGACATAACCGTATTCTACATTCTATCCCCTCAACACCCTCGTATCTGACTTTTACTCCAGACCTGACATACCTTTAAAAATAACTCAGATCTCATACTGCAAGTGTGGAGTTTTGATTTGTGATGTTCCTGTTGATCAGCCTGCCCCCATCAACATGGGTCTGACCTCGGATCGGTTCCGCCAAAGTTGTGCTGACCGCCCACTGGCCCTTATACGGCACATGGCTATTGTATTATTGACCAATGGGAAGCATCCCTGGCATTTACTGCGGAGACGGGGGCTGAAGGTGTTAGTCATAGTGCAGTCGGGGTCTAATGGCGGCCTCCATAGCCTAATGTGCTAATGCCCTATACCCCCGTTGTACACCGATGTTTGGTTCCTGTGTGTTTTATCTCAGCGACCAGTGGCACATCTAATCAGCCTGCCTGTGGCACTATCGTCATCATGGCTACATCCACATTACGTCAGGGAAGCCACCACCAGGGGCCGTTGGAGATACTAGGAAGTGTGGTGTCAGACAAGTCGAGGTTCATGTTTAGGGGTGGCCAGACAGTCAGCCCTCACTGGTACCTCATTTAACACCCTCTTCCAGGGCTGATGGGGAATGGAGATGGGAGCTCGTCCGCTAACCAGGAATCAAGAGGCACTGGTGCCTGATATAGCCTACCTGATATGAAGCTTTAGTAACTAGTAAGTGGGTCTGGAAGGGCCGTCTGAAAGCATGTCCTGTAATAAAAGATTTAGAAATTTTCAAAGGACATCGGGTATTTCATGGTGAGGGGCCTATTATGCCCTGATTTCGCAGAGGCGTAAAGGCACAATAAAGGATTGGGGGGGGGGGGGGTAACTAAAATGGGTGGAAAATCCATTTAAACCGTTCTCTTTATAAAGAAATATCGTAAACACGCACCACGGTTATAATTATTGAGAGTCACCTCATGCTATTCTTGCATGTCAGACCGATGGCATATCCTGTCACAGTTAACATGTGCTCTCTATTCTGGCTGGCAGGGCAATTGCTAGCTATAAATAATTGCTTTCAAATCTGATGGTGCACTGTTTGCGGGCATCAGCAGCTGAACTCGTTGTCGCCAGGAAGGTGATCACGAAATTCCCTGATGCAATTGCGCGTGCAGGATTGTACTTTGTTGTGGCACCTTGTCATGCCATAGCTCCTGGCTTTATACAACAGCACAGGGATTATCTTAAAATATCACCTACGTGTTGAAGTTGCCAATCACATGTTCAGATTTGAGTTTCTCACTCAGATAGAGGTTATGGAAGCGGTGTGTGAATATAGATTCTATCTTCGTTTTCAAGCAAATGTTGCCTGCATGACTTCTATATGACCTGCCAGAAACTGATACAGACAGGTGATGATAAGAATTTTTCAATTGTAAGTATCGAACGCATATCACTAACTATAGTCATTATACCATTAATTGAAGTGGTCTTGGTATAATGGTTGTTGCGTAGTCTTCCTTTCTATAATTCCTGTACACTATACTTTACTCAGATAAATAACTTGAATAGTCTGTCAATCGTTGGTAATCTTAACCCCAAGGTACTGCAGTACCTCACGTATACAGTGAGCTTGGCGTTTTAAGGTACAGCTTGGGTAATACAGGGGCGTAGGAAAAGGGGGGCCAGGGGGGGCCTGGTCCCCCCCAATTATGAAGCAGGAGGGGCCTGAATATGTCTAGGCCCCCCCAATATTGGCCAAGAACTCAAACACAAAATGGAAAAGAAGCTCATACCTTGCATCTTAAATTAGATTTATATGGTGATGGGATAGGGAAAGTAGGGATGTGAGCCTAAGTCAGATCCAAGATTCAACAAAAATTACTTTTCTATACAAAGTCTATATATATAACTTTCGACAAGGCAAGGGGGTATGGACGACCAGTCGGCACGATGCTACCACTCAGAATGAAAAAAAAAAGAAATTCTATATGTATATGTATAGACGTCATCGTGCTTCAACCGATAACTCAAGGTGGTCATGATGGGGCCCTGGCTGGGCCCCCCATTGAAGATTTGCTTCCTACGCCTCTGTAATAAGTGGTAGGGAATGCTACAAGGCGCACCTGGGGTTTTATTTTGTGCAGCTTATTGCTGTTCTATCGTACAAAATCCTAACATATAAGGTACATCTTGACCTCAGTCAGATTCTAAAAGGTGCTATTCTTGTGTACTTATACGCTGCGCCTTATAGTCAAGGTTCTATGGTAATAGAAAACCAGGTATCGTTTAGAAAGAACAGCAAAGGTCTGCACAAATCCTGGTGCTTTCGAAATAATGGTGACCGTGAAATTACCATCCACTATTGGCAGTGATTTTCTTTTCCCAGAAATTGTCTAAATGTGTGTGATTTTAAACTATTATCGTTATAGAGCTGACGGTAAATTGACCACCATTATGTGTAATTTACTCTTGCATGCGGCCCCACCGTTACCTTTAACACCCGATCATTTAGCAATGGTAAAATGTATAATGAATATAATTGATTTGCTTATAATTAGGGGATCGTGCATTCAGTGCAGTCTTATATGTATCATATCTGTCTTTGCCATAAGGACCACATTGTAGCTTCCATAGGTTTGTTTTGCCCCATATGTATCTATGCTATTTTCCTCCGATATATATATATATATATATATATATATATATATATATATATATATATATATATATATATATATATATATATATACATTCCCATTTTTATGTATGAAAGCCATATATATTACATGTATTATGTGATGTGTAAAAAAAGTGAATAAAGAGAATTGACATAAAAGCAAGAGATTTACATTTTTTTATTATTGAATGTACCCTAATATGGTTTCTTTGTATTTTTATCCCTAACAGGTGAGTCTGGAATATGTGAAAGTCCGAGTACTGCCACCAGGTAAATGTGTGTGTGTGTGTGTGTGTGTGTGTGTGTGTGTGTGTGTGTGTGTCTGTCTCTCTCTCTCTCTCTCTCTCTCTCTCTCTCTCTCTCTCCCTCTCTCTCTCTTTCTCTTTTTTTTTGTCCACATGAATTGTGACACTCGAGGTATGCTGTTATGCTGCAGAGCCACGGAGAGAAGCACAACTGCAAGCTCACCATTTTACCAGCCAGCTAATACATACATTCAACATACGGCAAACCACTCACGAGAAGGTCCCCAAGATCCCGCCCATAACATTTAAACGAGTAGGGTTTTGCGTTAATCAGATACGCTGAACACGTTATTTGCTTTCCTCATTTGATAACTCATTTGGCAAAGAAAACTGTCGGGAGCGTTTTGTCTTTTTTTTTTCACTTCGGAAATGAGAGACCTTTATGCTCAAGCCAAACGGACGCAACAAAAAGACCATCTCAGACGCTGGCAGGTCTGCTCTCTGCCCAGCGCAGGATACCGATGACGGCGGTCTAGCTAGTCCTGAGGACTAAGGCGTCTGCCGCGTCCGCGCTGCTCCTGTTTGCCGCGTACAATGCAGCGGCCAGCAGCAGCCATGCGCTGACATCTAGTCCTGGGGACTAGAACGCGCCTTTATTCGCCGTTCTACAGTTAAGTCCTCAGGACTAAACAGGTGGTCCCTGGGACTATGAATCTCATCCCCAGGGCACCATGACTATTTGCTACTCTTGGATGATTATGAGCCAGGGTCTCAGTCCCAAGGACTATAATCTAGTCCCTAGGACTGTATCTTTAGTCCCTGGGACTAATGTGTAGTCCCAGGGACTATAGGCTTTGAATCTAAGTAACAATGCTGAAACTGCTAGGGACTAGATGCATGCTCATGGGGAGTCAAGGATTGGTCCTGGGGACTAGAATTTTAGTCCCTGGAGCTACTTTTTAGTCCCCAGGACTTGACTTGTAGCTTTAAAGCCTGTCTGTCTAGTCCCAAGGACTAAACATATAGTTCTAGGGACTAGAACATAATTCTTGGGACTAAGATACAATCCTTGGGACTAAGGCCTTACGTTTTATTTTTACGACCACATGGGTACGCGGAACAGCCCTTGGTGCTAGAAAGACATAGTCCCTGGGACTAAAAACTTAGTCCTGAGGACTAAAGATTATAGTCCTCAGGATGATATTTTAGCCCTGAGGACTACACATCTAGTGCTAGTGACCTAGTGCCAGTGACTAGAGACATTCCTGGTGATTTGACGTTAGTCCTGAGGCCTACAACTTTAGTCCTAAGGACTTAAAGTGTAGTCCTCGGGCTAGAAGAATGGTTCTGAAGGCTAGAAATTGATCAACGCAGCCTTTTCCATATCTATACCCTAGTACAAGGTTCAGTCACTGGGACTAACTGTTAGTCCTGAGGGCTAAAGATGTAGCTGCCTGGTCCTCAGGACTAAAGATGTAGTCCTGGGGACTAGAGACATAGTCCCAGGGACTACTATTTCAGTCCAGCCAGTCCTGAGGACTAGGTCTTAGACCCGAGGACTATCTATATCTGCCAAGTCTCAAGGGGTAGGTGGGATGTAGGGTCTTAGTCCCAAGGACTATGCTCTAGGACCATAGGCCTACCTTCAGTCCTTTAGTCACAATTGGACTACTTGTAGTCCCAGTGACTACTGTGCAGTCCCAGGGACTAAAGATACAGTCCTGGGGACTGCAACATTGTCCTTGGGACTAGAGACACAGTCCTTGGTCCTCAGGACTGTATCTTTAGTCCCTGGGACTTCACAGAGCAGTCCTGGGGACTAAGTAGTAGTCCTCAGGACTAAATTTGAAGTCCTGGGGACTACATCCCTAGTCACAACTACATGAGACATCAATCGATGAATTAGTCCTCAGAACCACATGCATTAGTCCTGAGGACTAGGCAAATGTTTTTGTAGTCCTCAGGACTAAACAAGTAGTCCCTGAGTCTACGAATTAGTCCCCAGGGCTACAAGCTTAGTCCTGGAGACTAACAGCACAGTCTTATACAAATTCATGTGGTCTGCAGAGTAATTCATGGGATTAATGTACAATTAGTCCCTAGGACAATATCCTCATATTCTTAGTCCTGGGGACTAGGCTTTGCTCCTTAGGACTTAAGCATCGCATTTGCATTAGCTATAGTCCTGAGGACTACCACTACGCCCGTGCACCTACGCGCACCGCGGGAGGCTCCGTTTAGAGTCCACATATTTAGGTCAGCGTGGACGCGCCAGTCACCTTAGTCCTCAGGACTAGCTAGACCGCCGTCATCGGTATCCTGCCCTCCCAGCAGATCATGCGATGAGCAAAATCGGCATCTTCCATGACCTGACGTCAGTAGCATCACAGCACTGAAAACCTGAGAGGCCCGAAACTAGTCAGTGCAGACGACTGTAGGTCCTCAGGTTGACAATACCTAAATCTACAGCTTTAGGTCGTCAAGATGGCGACTTTAGGTCGTCATCCTGACCACCTAAGTCGTCAGTATGACGACTTTGTATTGTAAGTATGATGAGTTTACATCCTCATTTGGCCTTGACTACACTAGACTCGTCTTTATTGACGAGTTTTAGGCGGTGGCATGTATTCTGTGAGGATGACGTGAATGAGAGGGCATTCTGTGCAAAGCTAACTATTCTAAAAGGGGAATTCTCACATCAGTACCTTTACTGGGTTATGGTACATACATAATTAAACGAGGCAAGAGCTTTTGACACCACCTTTCTGACCTCTTGTCTACTAGCCCTTAGCCGAGTTTCTTATGATTACCAAGTTTCAATTGCTATTTTGGCCTCTAGCAGTTTACATGCACCACCAAAAACCTATTCCATTACACAGCATATGCCCTATCACACCCTTCAAAGACCCCATGAGTCATATTTCTATTTATATGAAAACCTTTTGATAAATGATGAAAAAAACATTTCATGGGGTATACTTGTCTGATATTTAGATTCCAAGAATTTGCAAAGACCATCAAAACCTGTCATTTAGCCCTATTTCTGTTACAACTGAACCCCCAAAATTAGTCATATAGTGAGTTACATTTAAGGTGTACTTTGATGGCTGTGACATGGTAATTACTATTGTTATTTTTTTTCTATGGAGAAATGCATGAGATTTAGGGTTCTTTTTACCCTAAATAAAAGGGTAATCAAATTGTCTTTAACCCCACTTATAGACAGATTTCAGATTTTTTAGAAGAGGAGGGCATAGAGTAGGTATGGGGGCAGTGCGTACCATGGTTATCTGGGCAAATATATTTTGATATAGTTGATTTTGAAGGCCTTCTAATATAGTTTTATTGATAGGTTTAATTCCAAGATTGTCTCATAGACAAAACATTAGTCTTGCATTGGAGGTGAATCTAGGTCAGTACATAGAGGAGCCTAGTAGACCTCTCTATGATAAGTATCAGTAGTGAGATAGCTGGGCCCTTTAAGAGGATTGGCTTCCAATCATTTCACATGGGAAAGGAAGGAAATTTAACAAGTAATTGTAACAAGGTCATATCACCTTGGCTACACTGTCTGTGATGTTAATTGTAGGATCAACAATGACTGTCTATGGATGGGTGGATGGATGGATGGATGGATGGATGGATGGGACGGGGACTTGGGTCGGGGACTTGGGTCGGGACTTGGGTCGGGACTTGGGTTGGTTGGGGGGTACTCAGGCATGCCTCAATACTTAGAGCTGTGCTGGTAGTTGTTTTGGGAGGGGGAGGAAGACAATCAAGCAGTTAAATGAGTCCTTAATGACATAGTGGGAAAGTCATGAGCAAGTCATCTAGCCTAGGCTCTGTACCCTTGCCTCGTTTCCTTTCTCTCTCTCCAAGACATACTCTCGACTCAACTGTTTTTAAATAAATGCTCTCCTGTTCTATATAGTTTACAGAGACAAATTCTACATCGTCGATCCATTGTTAATCAAAATACATTCGACGTTATTGCTTAGTTCTATCTACGTGTATATACGCCCACTGTTAGTCAAGATTAATAGTGGCGGGTGTGGGCTAACCTTTTGGTTGGCCGTAAGATCCGCCTTTTCTTCTTTTTTTTTTTTTGTTGAGAAAGATATTTGATAGACATGTTCTGGCTTTCCAATTGAAAATGTTTTTTTTTCGTGAATGGACAGGAATGTGCCATGTCCACGAATGGGTTGGTCCTGTACGTTTTGTCCTCAGTTAGCCAAAAATAATACTATTACTGCAGAGAGCATAAATATTCTGTCTGAAGATGTTTCTGTCAGGAAGAGTTAACTCCTACGCCATACAGGTGTATTCAGCACAGATAATAAAGCCTGTAACATTGTCAGAATTCGGAAAGATAAAGAAGTTCTCCTTAATATTCTCCATGTTCTCAATGCAGTAGCTGGCGTTTTCATGTGGAAATGTATGAGGCTGGACTGAATTCCACACTGTGTACTTGACCATCCTATGCTGCATTAAACGCCTACTCACTTCTCATTCACTCTGGATGGATTGTGTTTTTGATGGAGTAAAATTACAAAGAACTTATGGACGAAACAACAAGTTCAGATGAATTAGCCTTTCAACCCAGAAGTGTGATTATGGGGATATTGCCTGTTCCCACTCAAGTGGAGGATACCGAATTTTGTAAAGGAGGGGGCGCGCCCCTCATTTAGCCCCTATTCACGGCTCTCCTCTTTTAAAGTAGGGTGAGTCGCCCCTGACTCGACTACTAGGCATGTTGGTACCTTATGTCGGCCACCCTAGGGTAACCTCCTTCAGATAACATAGAAATACTAATTGATTGTACCTCATTAACTAAAATTGTTTAACCTTCCAATCATCACTCATGAATTATGAAGATAACATATGATAGAAGGTTGGTCGACTTAAGGTTTACCAACATGCCTGATCGTCGAGTCAGGGGCGATTTACCCTACAGGGGAAACGCCACCACTGTCCATTCTATAGATGATTAGCTCACGTTGGCTAGATCCTTTGACACTGCACCATTCACAGCCTGCTAGGTCTTGAAGTCAACCTGTTATTCAAAAACATCAAAATATTCCCATCATTCAGCAGATACATATATGACATATATACTGGGAATAGGGATATTAATGTACCCTGACTAAGGGCCCTTTTCGCAGATCCTTCACATATAGATAGCAACGCCCACATTGTCAGTCTATTGGTTGTAGAGAGACAGAAGACTGACCCCTGCCCGTTGGTTAAGTAGATATGTCTTACACTGCCACTGGAGGGCATTCCGTATAGCAGGCTTTAGGGTGTAAATCTGCAGACGGCAGACCGTTGATGAGATACTATGCCATGGAGGATGGTGGAACAATCCAAGGGTAGGAGGTAGGAGCAGGAGGGTGACGCTGGTTGGTGTGACTTGTATGGGAAGTGACTCATATTGAGAGGACGTGAGATATCCCAGGTAGACAAATACTGTAGTAAAAGTATAATAATTACTATGGTATACTATAGTAAATTTACTATAGTGTTTTCACTTACTAGAGTAAATCACTATAGTATACTGTAGTATATTTACTATAGTATACTCTCTTGTATTATAATATACTATAGTACATCAACTATAGTGTCCACTATAGTATCATCTGTAGTAAACTAGGGTGCTTACTGTAGTTTACTATAGTACACTGTAGTATATTCAAGTAAACTATAGTATAATATAGTGCATCTTCTATATTATCAACTATAGTAAACTAGAGTAGTTACCGTGGTTTACTATAGTAAATTTACTATAGTGTTTTCACGGAATATAGTAAATATTCCCATCATTCCATACTTGATAAGTAGTATACTTTCCTTTCCCTTTTACTATACAGGATGTTATTGATTGATTTGTTTAACGTCCTAAGGCTCTTACACCTCATGGGACTGCTACAGGATGTAAGAGGATGTAAGACCACTAATGTGTGTAACAGAAATGACGGCTTAGTCCATTCTGTGGACACTCAAAAACACATAAACTAGGATTCAAGTACTTGGAGACTAATCTGTTCTTCCCCATAGAATGTGAGGAGTTCCTCGTTCTCATCATTCCCATAGGTAGCTCGATTGGGCTCATGGTGTATGCTCCTCATTGCTAACACAAAGAATGAATCTAGCAGGGACCTCCGTGGAAATCTGAAATGGCAGATAATTTTGAATTTGTAAATTCACAAAAATTTGATTTCAAAATGACAATTCAAATACTGTGGATTCGTAGTCATTTGTTTTCAAGAAAAGATCTCGTAAGTTTTAACGGCTTGGTCTTTTTTTCCTTCTCATCCAGAGTGTGCAGATAAAATATATATATATTGTCCTCAGTTCAACTACATTGTAAATGCAATGGAACATCACTGTTTGATGCCCCGGGCTTTTTTTTGCATCGGAATAATTACAGAGTGACAGTATACCTAACAAATGTATTAATGTCAAGGAAAATGTTTGTATTACTGACAGTGGATTTGGCTAATCAATCTTAATACAAATTCGTCAAAATGGCTAATGGAGAAAGTGGCCTAGCGCTATCCTAGAGTAGGCTTATTTAGGAATCATAATTACCTGCTCTGAATGTTGGCTATCAGTTTTTTCAGGAATTTGGTCCTCAGAGCCGTGAAGTTGGTCTTGGAGGTGGTAAGTCTGTGCCCTCTGTATTCAAAGTGATCACCTATCTTCTGCACACCATTAGCATGTAAGTGATGTGGATGAATTGTGTTGTAGCAAGTTTCGTCAACAGCCCCTTTGCCTTGGGATCCTTAGAGGCTTTCCTTTGATTCATGAATGTGATGAGTGGATCAATGGTTCTATACACAGCCTGTAGGGCATCAGAGAAGGAGAGCCAGCGCACTGCATAAATCTCTTTGTATTTGAGTTTCGGATGATTGAGTATCAACTGAACTTTATGTAGTTCCTGTTCCCTTGTTGGTGATGCTTTGAAATAATAGAACAGCAATGTCATCCATTGTTGATATCGCTTCAAGACAGTTATTGCATTGGCTGCCTGTGATGTGCAAAGTGCAAGTCTGTGAGCCATACAGTGAACATTAATAAGATTGGGATTCTTTTCTTTCATTCGACCTGCTACACCTTTATCAAGTCCAGTCATTGTTGAAGCACCATCTGTACCCAGACCCATCACATTTCTGCTACTGATAGCCCTCTCCTTCATCTCCTTGATTAGCTCATTAGATATGTCCTCTCCAGTACCACTTTCATATTCAAGGTCCCTGAGGTACAAGGTCTCTGTGACTGACGTGACTGGGTTGACTACTTTGGCAGTGATGGTCATCCTTTTTGTGTTTGTAATGTCTGTGCTTTCATCACAAAGCATTGATACATATGGTGACTTGTCAATCTTACACTCAGAAGCATTTCTGTTGCTGAATGGTAGGTTTCATAATGTGCATTCTTTCCTACATTCAATGGGTCTAAACACGGTACTTCTAATTCCTTTAGGAGACCAATAAGACTCTCATATTTAGACAAGGGAAGATTTTCTGATGCAAACCAGTAGACGACCTTCATTGCCTTTGTAACTGCCTTGTCTTCTTCACTAAAGATCTTAGCCATGGCAATGTCCATGGATGGTTTCAAGACCTTTCCGACTATGCTAGCCTTGTGGTCTGCTGTGGCTTCATGTCTTATCATAGAGGAAGTTTTAAAACAGTTACACCCTGTTGTGAACGTGTTCTCTTTCCCAGCTTTCATGCACAACTTACAGAACATCTTATCCTCTTTAAATATCAGCCAATCCCATGTATTTGACCATCGTTGCTGATATTTTCTCCCTGTACCCTTACTACTGCACCTACACCACCACTAGTACCACCATTAGAACGTTCCTTTTTTGTATCTACCACATCTTCAGTGCACTTGGAATTCTTTGAATGTGACTTGATGTAGACCCATGTAAACTTTGATGTCCAGGTCCTGTATCAACACAGGGATTGGCCTGTGTAGTTGATCTAGACTTCTCCTCATTTTGCTGCCCAGTGTCACCGAAGGGAGTAGACTGTGCTCTTGATTTTGAGTCAAGTTCATTTTGCTTATCTTTATCTGATGTAGATCCATCAATGTCAGTCCCAGGTTGTGTCTTCTGTGTTGTTGGCTCTGTCTGTTGTAAAGGGGTAGGCTGGAAGTGTAAAGAAATGTATTAATCATCTTGATTTATGCTTGAAACTGTTAGATGTTATCAAATAATGATTAGTTAAGTGGATATCACAAAACAAGCATAGAGCTAGTTTTTGGGCAAACCCAGAAATGGGACAGTGTTGTGTACTTTATGGGTGATACTACTCCATGAGTTTTAGCTTTAGCCAAAAATCCTCTAAGTGGATGAAAAATTGTTATCATTGTAATTCCTTTGATTCTCCTTAAAGCAATGAATCTGATTAATGTACAAAATATTTCTATTTTTGTATATAAAGTTATGCTAAAATAAGGAGGAAAATGATCTCTCTCAAATGAGTTTTAATGGCTTCAGGGCAGTATCGTTCACTATTGGGTAATGTCATTGATCAGGGGAGTATCACTCATTGAAGATAAAAGACCCCCACACACTCAAATATCATGAATGGGGCTTTCAAATCTACTATTAATCTTAACGATATTAAGGCTGTGATTCTGTCTCTCATATGTGATTTATTAATTGGCTGCAACATCACTACATGTACATGTATTTATATATTCTCTATGATGTCATAGAAAGAAAATGCACAATATTAGCCCCATGTCCCATTTTACACTACCTGCATTGAATGATTTATATACCAGCACAATTAGTTCCATGTTAGAACTCACCTGTTCTGGTTGACACTGTGGCTTGTTAAAGGGTATAGTTGGCTGGGCTGCAAGCGGCTTCAATTTTTCTTTGGTGGCATTTTGGTTTGAACAGCACTGGAGCTATAAAGATAAATATCCTGTTTTACAGTATGATATTAGTAGATGGCTCAGGTTTCTGTAGTCTTAAACCTGAGAATTATGCTCTTGACAGCCCCCCCCCCCACCCTGCACACTCTCTACTGGTGATGATGTTATACATTTTTCATCCTTGATTTTTCAGATCAACCCTCTATAGGTGCATGATTGTGCTAACTAAGTGGCGTTGACAGTGCCACTGCTCTCGTGTGATGATGCCCTTTCTAACGGTGGTTACACTTTTTAAATTGACCCAGTAGAAGTGTCTTGGTGATCATCTAGTTATAGAAACTTGTTTTAAGGTCCAAACCACACCAAAAAGTGTGCTTGGGCACGCAAGAGTTAAACATTGTATCATGATTTTAAAGAATTACCACTCACCTTGATTGTTTTACTCAGACGTCATAAAAACATCCATGTGAGCAGACAGAAATGCACAGCAGCAAGCAACCTCCTTTCACCTCTACTGCCGTGGGCTGGGGCCAGCTTGGAGCTGCCCTGAGCGTCCCCTAGTGTTACACACATGCACTAGGACCTAGATGCGCCAATGGGCGCACTATATGGGCATTTTAATGCGCCAATTTAAATATGAATGCACCTATGGCGCAGGGCGCAGCCCTGGCAAAATTCCTGCAATATACTATAGTATTCCCCAGTATACCTCTGGGCAATGTGGTAGAGGATCGATCTTTTTCTAGGGTTGTGAGGCATACTTTATTCATCCGTTATGGTGAGCATAAGTTTGATATCATCCATAAGGAGCATGCAGAGATGTCCTGCTGCCCTCCAGGCTGCACAACACCTCCCATACTTCTTCAAAGAGAGTTTACAAACTATAGTGGAATGCACTACAGTAAACTATAGTGTTCAGTTGCCCGGGAAATACTGGAGTATACTAGTTGAATGCACTACTATAAACTATAGTGTCCAGTTGCCTGGGAAATACTAGAGTATACTATAGTGGAATGCACTACAGTAAACTATAGTGTCCAGTTGTCTGGGATATACTAGAGTATACTAAAGTGGAGTGTACTACAGTAAAGTATAGTGTCCAGTTGCCCGGGAAATACTAGAGTATACTATAGGGCCTAGTGGAATGCACTACAGTAAACTATAGTGTCCAGTTGCCTGGTTTTTTGATTGATTGATTTGTGTTTTACAGCACTTTAGCGGCACTAAGCGGCTATCCCGTGCTTCACAGGTTGATAATTTAACAGAGGAATGTGTCAGTGCCCGCGCATATGTGCACCAAACACATCCTGAGGGGATAGGAAAGAGGAGATATAGACCCTTTTAAGTGGGCTAGGGAAGCCCGCCCAGTTGCCCGGGAAATACTAGAGTATACTATAGTGGAATGCACTACAGTATGCTATAGTGTCCAGTTGCCAGGGAAAAACTAGAGTATACTATAATGGAATGCACTACAGTACGCTATAGTGTCCAGTTGTCTGGGAAATGCTGTAGTGTCTATATACAATATACTATATAGGATTAGGCTGTATGAGTATTACCATGGTACACTAAAGTACAACTATAGTAAACTAGTTACTAATACTACAGTATACTATAGGATCAGGTTGCATGGGTAATACTAGAGTAAACTATTGTAAAACTATAATAAACTATGGTAATTAATACTACAGTTTACTGTAATAGCATGTGTTTGGTCTATTACTGTAGCATACTATAGTGTACTGTAGTAAACTATAGTACAGTATGCAAGGTAATACTATAGTATACCATAGTTAACTATAGTAAACTACGATATAATATAGTTAACTACAGTTTACTACAGTATTTGCTATAGTATTTTTCTAGCATCTGACAAAGTTGAATATTATAAATGGGACCCGATTTTGTAAGAGGGGTCAAGCGACCAAGGGCTGCAGTTTCGGTAGAAAATGTAAATAGATAATAGATGTCTACTGACGAAGGACTCGGTTTCTGCTCGGTAACACAAGGGGGCAGTTGCAGCTAAGTACGCAGGAGATGACGTCATCGCTTGGCGCCAGTTCTTTGTGGCGCATGCGCAAGGTGCCAGACCGTTTGTAGCTGACTGACGACGAATGGTGAGTAAAAATTGTAATTTCTACCAGTTTTCACCCTTTTTAGTCATCATTATGATACATTTAGACGAGTTGATACACCTCCTTTTGTCATATTGAAGATCGGAGCTAAATTTCGTCAGATTTGTAAACTTCTGACACGATATGAACAATACCCTCATTATCGCTCAGATCTATGTATCAACACCTTCTACTCGTCAATAGAGGATCTATACTTTGTTATAGATGACCTAATCCTTTAGATATCCTTGAATTGACTAGTTTCTACCTGGTTTCCACGTTTTTACCATTAATCAGAGATGTCAGAGCTTCAGAGGTCCGTCTATTTTCAGAGGTTTAAACTTCACTAAAAATTAGACATCTCAGAGGCTTATTTCATCTTGTGATCATACTTTGGATAAAAAGAATTAAATTATACCTAGATACCCTTATAACATTTTCCTTTCTACTTCTAGAGATCATGAGGTTGAGCCTAGTTTAGACCTCAGTAGGTGGAATTAAGCATGCCTCGTGCTGCCCTCTAGCCTTTTCTAGACAAACTACCTTTCAGAGGTCAGAGGATCTCTGAAATCTCATTTCAGAGGACATGAATCTAAGCTAGCTGCTGATTTGGTGAAATTCTGATGTATTTTTAAAACTATCTATGAACATCCACTCTAGAGATGGTCTTGAATGAGGGGAACAGGTTGAAATGAAGACGAGATGGGTGCTTTTAGCATAGTTCATTTGGGGCAATTGGTGCTTTGCTATCACCCAAAAATTTTCAGAGGTTGAGCCCATACCCAACTGACATCTCTGATTAATTATACTTTTACGACATCAACAAATGTTAGAACCAGTTGACGGCCCTTTTACGACATTCCAGCCACCTCTAGAACCCATTTTCGGCAAACAAGATGGCGGCGCCCATGCGGGACGCACGTCGAGCCGAGAATTGTTTTTAAAGGTTATATATATTATCAAAAACACTGGAAATGTATGTAATTACTTTCTTTATAGAAGGTCAAAGTTCTTTGTTATGTTGATGTTATGTTGATGTTCTGTTTAACTTTTTTATGGCCATTTGGCTACCCTCACTCCATCTTAGAGTTATAATAAGTTAAACTAACTTGAACAGAGGGAGATGCTGTCACTATATTGACACATCTACCAAGGTGAGTCCCTCTAGTTCCACTGAGAAGGTTCTTTTTATCATATAGATTGTATTGTCACTACTATGCTTCCTTATGGAATTCAGGTAGTTGACCAAACCAGCTTGCTGGGGGTTTCAATCTTAGATATTGGGGAGCTTCTCTATGCCCAGTACATAAAAGTCTTCACCTATAGGCCAAGGGGCAAGGCTGGACTCTGCTATGCTTTCTTATGAAATCCAGGCAGTTATTCATATTTCTTATCATGCCAAGCTGGATGATAGAAATCACTGATAGTGTACAGAGAGATTACTTACACATATGGCACAGATATCACTGTTATTAACTTAACAGTTCCCTCCAAGTGACATTTCCAGACCTCTGGTTGGACTTGCAAACATGTGGTCATTGACCTATAGAGGGAGTGTACAGTGACAAGACACTAAAAAGTACTAGATGCTTCTGCTTTGTAAGCCTTAGCAGTTTTTCCGAGTTCTCCGTTTAACCATTTATGGGCAAACGATAAAACTTGTTGACTTTCCCAAGGGGGATGAAGTCTAAGAAGTGTCAAGGTTGGTTTTAGCTAAGACTGTGAATAGGAAAACAGCTATTACCTATACCTTATGCCGAAAATTCCTTCGGATACACTTATGTTGGTTGTTTATTCGTAAAAACCAAAAAACCCACAATTTATGCCAAAAATTCTTTGAAACTGCATAGAAACAAGTATGGAATGGCAAGATTAGTACTTGTGTGGGAAGGCAACTGATGCATGTGCTAATAGCTGTGATAGCTGATGTCCTAAATGCACATGTATACTGTTTTGCTTAACAGTCTGAGCTGCTTATGTTGTACAACTTGTCTATGAAACTTAGACCTTAGAGGTTTACACCTGTCCAGCAGTCATAGACTATCTGAAGATACAGCTGGCAATTATGGCATGCAAGTCTTGATTATACTGTGCTACTTGTGTATATTTAATACACAAGTTAACAGTCACTGCTGCTTATGTTGTACAATATGCTTTTCAAACTCACTCAAATTTTAGATGTTCTGTCGAAAAGCAGTCAGATACTACTCTGTTAAATAATCTAGCAGTATAGATTGCAAAACTGGTGCACATAACTTTGATTAAGCAACACCTTAAGTTTTAAAGTTTTAATGTATGTTTACAAAATAGAGCAGCTTAGCTGTCTTTATATTGTACAGTGTGTAAGCACACAGATACCACCGGTTAATTGCTTAGGTTATACTGCTTGAGTTCTACTTTCGCCAGGCCAAGGGACTAGACTGGACTCTGCCTTGTTTTAATGATTCAGTCAGTCACTTATTTTCTTATCATGCCAAGCTGGATGATAGAAATCACTATTAAAGTACAAAGGCTACTAACACACTAAAAGGCTGTGGATGGTTGCACTGATACCTCTGTTAATTTAACAAGATGCCTCCAAGTGACATTTCCAGACCTGAGGTTGGATTTGCAGACTTGTGGTCCATCAGACCTATAGAGGGGGAGTACAGTGACAAGATACTTAAGCAGGACATGCTTCTAATCTATAAGCTTTAGGAGTTACCATAAATACTCGCGCATATGGCACACCCTGAGTTAGCCTGGATCCTATAGGACCCAGGTAATGAAATTCTGGTACATGAGCTGCATCTTATATGCGAGGATTTACAGTATTCTAAGTTCTCAGTCTTACTCCTTTGACAAATGTCAAAACTTGTTGACTTTCCCCAGGGGTATTGAGTGTTACAAAAGTGACAAGGTGGTTTAGCTAAGACTGTGATTAGGAATGCAGCTATTACCTTTACCTTATGCCAAAAACTTCCTCAAACAGACCTATGTTGAATTGCTTTCCTGAAAGCGCCAAATTCCACAATCTATGCCAAAAAATTCTGAGAATTTCATATGAATGCAAGTTAAAAGCTGAGAAAACCTGTACTTGTGTGGGGAAGTTAACAGCTACCTGTGTGATAGCTTTTAGTTGTTTCTAAGAAAGCACTAACAAATTAAACAACAGGCTGAGCTGATTATACAGTACAACTTGTCTTTTAAACTTAGATAATAGAGGCCCTCTTCCTGTTCAGCAAGACTAAGCCACTATTGAGATACTACTTACACAACTACTCTTGAGTAGTATGTATGCTGGACAGTTTGTGTATGTAACACACAGTATAGCAGGGTCAGCTGTCACTATAAAATATGCTTCTAACATAATTAAACAATCTCAGTTATACACCAGGTGGATCTATCATTTGCATACTAGTACACAAACCCTCTGTTGGCTAACAATGATAGTTGCTTTAAGCTTTAGAACTAAAAAGTTCAGTCCTTAGACTATATTGCAAGAGTTCTACACTCAGCGGGCCAAAAAACTAGTATAGACTCTGCTTTGCTTTTGGATCTTAGATAGGACTTTTCTTTTGCTTATCATGCTTTGGGATGATAAAATCTCGGTTAAGTACAGGAAGGTTACTTACAAATCTAAAAGTTGTGGCTGGTTACACAGATAACTTCAGTTATTTACATAACAGTAACCTCCAAGTGGCATTTCCAAACCTGAGGTTGGATTTGTAGACTTGTGGTCTACCAGACCTATAGAGGGAGTGTACGGTGACTAGACACTTAAAAAACACTCAATGCTTTCTGCTTTGATAAACTTAGCAGTCACGCCAAGCCCTCAATGTTACTTGATTTTGACAAAGATACAATCGAATATTCTTCCATAAGGGGATTGAATACTGGAAAAGTGTAAAACTATCTTCGTAAAGGAAAACTGTTACCAGATTTCCTATGAACTATATTTCATGCTGGAGCTTTACTTGTACCATAAATGCCCTCTGTTAAGCTAAGGGACAAAACCACTTTGTACACTGTACAACTTGATTGTACCTTACAAGATTAGCAGTCTTGACTGCTTTTGTACAATATATAGGCTTCTGCCTTGTTTGTATAGCAACAACAGCTGTTTATCTTGAAAACTCTTTTAAAAATTGGAGGGATTTATTACTCAAAATGAATGCAAGATGACCCTGACACTACCAGAGCGGTGGACCTCAGGGGGAAAACGCTTGTATAAAGCTGATTTCTTAATCAGCATTTATAATGTATCTAGTGTACTTATTAAATCCATGGAGCTTATGAGATACTCCTTATGGGTTTTTGACTAACACAGCAGTCTAACTGGACTTGTGTAGCAACTGTAGCTAATACTGTTACACAAAATGGTAGTCTAAAAGGTCCACATTAGTACTAAAGAATACTTTAGGATTTGAGTCATACATAGCCACTATTACTTTACAAAGAGCACATTTGCCTAAATACGTTTTGGTAATCTGCTAGGCAAATTGGGTCACCAAATTTGTCCTACATACGTATGTACCTTGCTAGAAGTAGCAGTCTCAGCTGTTTTTGTAGCACGGAAGGTATATATACTATAACTTGTTTACACATCTTAAGGGAGTTTCCATAACCTACACGCTGTATTACTTGTGTAGGAAACATGTGAATACACCACAGATGAGGAAAATCCAAAGCTATTCAATGAAATGCGAACTATTACCAATACTGTGTATTAAACTCCTTCAGCTCACATTATAAATGTAGATGCTACTATCTAAATTGTAAATGTGGTCACTGTACATAGGTACTTGACAGAGCTGCAAATGTTGAATAACTTGTCCTTGTGCCTATGACCACATAACAATTATGCTGGTCAGTATGTTTACACATCCTAGCAAGCTTAATTACTACTCTAGCCAAACCTTTCTGTATAAAGACTGGTTTAAATAAGCAAATTACCCAAGCAACCATATATGAGTTGTAATTTATATAAACGATAATTACTTGTTTGTGTTGGCCATTTACTACAGATTTACACTTGATCTGAGGCCACCAGCTAATGAGTTTATACTTTCCTATAAATTCATGTGTGGGTTATGGCTGCACGAGAGTACTTTATGTTGCATATTACAAATGTCACCACTTTTGTCATGATCTGACAACTGTCAGACTCATAAATTTATATATCTAGACATAAATTTATGTGCTTAGTCAGTTGTGAGAGGGAGCTGGGATAATTGGAAAATTATCCAGATAAAATCCAAAGTCACAGTATTATGTGTCATTGGATCAGACAGTGAATCTACTGAACTTTGAAGTCTCCTGCATACTTAGCGGCAACTGCCCCCTGGTGTTACCGAGCAGAATATAAAATTAATCGAGTACTTACTTGTAAGTGTGAAGATTAATTGTTGTTCTGCGAGGCAACACCAGGGGCGTTGCAGAGTACACAGGCCCTCCCAACCTCCCTATGATAAATAGATTACTGCAGGTGTATAATCTACAATCAACAAATAATGAAATATGACTATAAGTATAAGGTATGTTTTCCTGTGTACTTTTGTTTTTCAGTACGATTCACTGTCCGCATGCTACGAACTGGTGCCAAGCGATGACGTCATCTCCTGTGTTCTCTCCTTTGTGATCTGGAACCAAAGCCTTCCCCCTCCCTTATCCTACGCCTCTAGCATTTGAATTGTGTTTAAAAACCGCCGTGGTGATTAATGGTATAATTATTACGACATCCTATGTGTCATACTAGCCACAAGTCAAATAATGGTGTTTGCGTTAGACAGGGACTCTATAAATAACGTAGATTGATTCATTTGCCCACATCATATTACAATGACTACACCATAAATGCTGACAGGTGCACAGATATACCTGGCAGAGTATTGCTTGTATAGCCGGTTAATGAGTGCGATTGTGGGAAACACCTAATCAAAAAGTTGATGATAATGCACTTATAAAGAAACGGTAGAGACATGTTTCCCAGCCTCATGCCTGGATTATTTACACCCTCTCATGTGATTCATGGAACCTCCCACGGCTTTGTCCTTGCTTGCAATGATACCTCTTCTCATACCTCTTAACCTGTCCTATTGGGGCAGTTCAGTACTGATGTGGTAGAAGAGATATATAGATTATTTGCTACTATCGTATCTATTGACTTTATTGATATTTGAAATCCTATTTCTTCTATATTGCATGCCGTAATGAATTTGGTCATTATAAATATCGTATGTACATGTGATCTTTTGACCAATAGATATTTTCAAATCAATCAAAATTAATCAAATCTATATCTAGTAGACAAAAAGACAAAGACAATCGAAACAAAATGATTTCCTGTGTCCCTTTTCTATTATCAATTTTCAAAGGTCTGCCAGTAATCTCCCTGTTCTACAATGCAATATAACGATTCACAAAACAATGCTTAGGTTAACAGAGTTATAGTTATTTTGAAAGTGAGAAAAAAGAAAAAGAAGAAAATGAGATCCAGTGACTTGCCTTAAATCTCAACTGAAACGGATTCTTTTGGCGCCTGAGGCTGCGTTTTACCTCAAGTAACACTGGCTTTACCCCGGTAGTTTTTTTCAGTCTTTTCCGTTTATATTCTCCTTGTAGGTTTACCGTATCGTCGCGTTTCAGCGTCGGGTTTTGAATAAGCACCGGTCTTGTATATTTATAAGCTCCGGGGTACGGGGGTCATGAAATACCGTATATATACTTGCATGTTCAAGCGCCCCGGCGCTTATATATTTCAACCTGCTTCTACCCCTAGCCCTTATTCAAGACTGGTGTTTATTTAAAGTTTAGTCTATAGTGTATACATCTTTAAATTCCATTGCTACTGTATACCCCAGGCGCTTATTCAAGACCGCAGCTCATTCAAAGACCCGACGTTTACACTTCGATATGCCTCAAACACTACAAGATAGACATTGAATATCAACGCGCTTTTCTTGTACAAGTCCAATGCAAGAAGTCCTCCAAGACGCAAAAGGTGGTATAAATAACTTTGAAAAGGCACGAGATCAAAGATCCAATAAGGTGGCTTCTGATAGGTATGAATCACTCACGCTTCACTTGGGCCCCTGGACTCAGCCCCACGTTGTCGTTTCCGGCCGAGGATTTCTAGGGTAGTTCTGGTCTGTGGGAATATCCTGTATTTCTTCCTCTCACGTTCTTGTCATAGGATCTATAGGCTCAACTGGAGATGTGGATTAAGCCTTCCCTGTTTTCGATCATCCCCGACTTACACTACTCCAATGCAGCTTTTTAGTACATGTAGTTACCCCCACATGTTCGGATAAATAACATCGAATCAGATTCCAACCGATGGCGTCTCCAGGAAGATTTAGGGATGTGAAATCTGCAAGTCCCTTCCTCTCTCACAGCCTTGGTTTTCGCCTGATCCCAGGACAAAAAGGTAATAGTGCCATCAGTTTTCGCAAATTATTTTGGCCGCCTCCATTATTCTTTTGCCTCTGGTGTCAATTTTTCGGTTGCTCTATAAGAAAGTATCTGCCAGTCCATCCAAACTGTTCTTCCAAGTCGACTAAACATTGGAAAGTGGTTTTAACGAGAAACCTACTGGTGATTTATGTTCTTATCCTGAACAAGAGCCGCGTATCCACTTTGTGAATTGGACTTTGTGAGATTGAGTCCCATGAACGCCCAGCAGCCGAGGCCAAGAAAATAGAATTGAGACACGAACCCTCATGTTATAAGCCATTTCCCTTAAAGGCATTTATGAGTAGGTCTATTCCACAGTCTAGGTGAAATTGACGTTCCTTTGCACGGGATTTACGTATGGATTGATAACGAAGTTATATAAAATGTCACGATACTATATCAGCTAGAGAAAAAACATGCGTGTTCGCATAGAATATAGGGTAAGTCGCCCCTGACTTAACCACTTCAAGCATTCAGGTCTACACCCAGCAGCATTGACTTTGATGAGATATTTCCTATAAAGAATGAAATAGCTAAAAATCGAAACAATATGTCAGACAGTAGTAAGGCTACCTCAGTGTGTATAGTAGGGTGGATAACCTGAGCCCTAGTGACACTCGTCAATGCCTAGCTGGCCGTGGCGAACAAATCAGCGCCTATGAGGCTACTGCCGATGTACACTGCATGGTCGTCATCATAAGGCGGTAGGGCCTAGACGAATCTGAGTAGTCACATGACCTCCATATATAGGCAAAGTACCGATAGGTCATAAGGTCATGACATTCAATCATAAATTTGAATATGACATCAGGATTAAATCATAAATTTGAATGTGAGTTGTGACTAAATAACAGACTGGTATGGTCTGTTGGAAGCACTGGTTCCACAGGCTTAAATCGGTCGCATTAGCATTGATCCGACCGATTTTTTCTATACTTTTGATATATTATAAATCGTCGGATTAGGGCTTTCCCGACCGATTCTCCGCCTGTGGAACCAGCGCTTAAGGAAACACAGGAAGAAGTAGTTGGAGAAGCGCCGTTTCAAATGCTCCGGGCGTTTATTCTTGCGGAATTAGATACTAATATAATCGAAAAACGTCAGAAGTATAATAAAAAAGAAGATTTTCTATGGATACAGAATTAATACTAGTATGATCTTTCACATCTATGAATGAAATAGTTCCAAGGACATCCGACGAATATAATAGAGTAATTTGGCCGATGTCCAGGTTCTCATTGCTCATTGGCACCGACGTGAACATAACAAACATTAAGAGTATACACGACAACCCTACAGATGAAGCTGACTAGTACCTGATTCAATACCTTTATAGTATATAAGTAGTACATATGTAGGTAAATTATCATGCATGTGTGTTTCCCTTTGCCCTATACTTACTTACCATGACCATTTGATTTATATCATACCGTAGGCATTTCCCCTTATTTTAACATAATCTCCAGATGACGTACATTCCGTCTCTTTTTATCTATCAAATAAATACGATGATACTACATGTCAGTCTCATTCCTGATAGATATGGGGACGAGGAGCTGATAATTACCCTAACATAGATGTTGTGATATAACAGTCAACGTCAAATTGCCAATTTTGTGAGTTGGAATAATCCAATCAGCTATAGCTACATCTCCCCTGTATCATCATCCCAGGCTTGGGAAATGGGAGAAGTACTCAGCCTGTACTATTAACACGGCTATATGCTCCAGTCCCTCTTCCTACTCTATCATCTCACCTCCTGTACTATAGATGCGGTGTGATATGATCGATCCCACATTGGCTATATGGTGGTGGTTGGGGGAGAGGGGGTCCTCCAGTAGCGTAAGCCACTACAAAGAGGTAGTAAGGGGAGACTTCAACATGGCCCATCTGAGGGCGTCTGGGTGGAGATAACGAAGTGGCGTCCTTCCTAGTACCATTGCCCTGCCGTGCGATGATGCTCACACGTGTAACTTAATGAGGCTGATATGAGGAGGAGGGATGAGGAGCAGAAGGAGGAGGAAGGGGAGGTTATAGCTACTAATTAGTCTCTACTCATTTAGGCTTACGGGTAATGACATACACACTTTCTATCCTGCTGTGAAATAAATTATGGCAAAAAATTTTGTTTTAGGTAACCCGGCCCTACCTAGCAAAACAGGGCCGACCCTATAGCTTTCCCTCCCCAATTTTGAAAAGAAAATACTTTTATTTTGTGTGTGTCTTTTTACATCAATCCAGTGGTTAGGGAGTCACCACAACGAGTCGTGAGTCACCCTCAAGAGCCATGAGTCATTGTAGCAGTTACCTGAAAAGAAAAGTTCTTTTTTTGCCTTGTGTATATATTCACAGTGGTAACCATTAGTTGTCACAAAGCTACGCGTACAATTCCTCAGCTATGTCGTTAGCACCTACTATTTCTTAGCCAAATAGATGGTGTGTACATGCCAAAAGCAAATATGGGCGGCATGATATTTGTGTTGAGCGTGTGTCTTCCTACTCTATCATCTCACCTCCTGTACTATAGATGTGGTGTGATATGATCGATCCCACATTGGCTATATGATGGTGGTTGGGGGAGAGGGGGTCCTCCAGTAGCGTAAGCCACTACAAAGAGGGAGTAAGGGGAGACTTCAACATGGCCCATCTGAGGGCTTCTGGGTGGAGATAACGAAGTGGTGTCCTTCCTAGTACCATTGCCCTGCCGTGTGATGATGCTCCCACATGTAACTTAATGAGGCTGATATGAGGAGGAGGGATGAGGAGCAGAAGGAGGAGGAAGGGAAGGGGAGGTTATAGCTAGCTAATTAGTCTCTACTCATTTAGGCTTACGGGTAATAACATACACACTTTCTATCCTGCTGTGAAATAAATTATGCCAAAAAATTTTGTTTTAGGTAACCCGGCCCTACCTAGCAAAACAGGGCCGACTCTATAGCTTTCCCTTCCCAATTTTGAAAAGAAAATACTTGTTGTTTTTTTGTGGTGTTTTTACATCAATCCAGTGGTTAGGGAGTCACCACAACGAGTCGTGAGTCACCCTCAAGAGCCATGAGTCATTGTAGCAGTTACCTGAAAAGAAAAGTTCTTTTTTTGCTTTGTGTATATATTCACAGTGGTAACCATTAGTTGTCACAAAGCTACGCATACAATTCCTCAGCTATGTTGTTAGCACCTACTATTTCTTAGCAGAATAGACGGTGTGTACATGCCAAAAGCAAATATGGGCGGCATGATATTTGTGTTGAGCGTGATATTTACTGGTATCATAAAGGATATTACAGGGCAACCGTCCTTCACAGTCTTTGATATATGTGTGAAAGGTGGGCGTATATAGTGTTTTCCATCAACACATATATTCTAATTTCTAAAAGAGAAATGTGTTTCCAGGCCCCTGCCTTTAGAATTTTAATATTGGACGATTTATTGAAGCTTCTATAAATCTGTTCCACTATCCAAAATGTGTCTTGGAAACCCCTTGTCAAGGATATTGCCCTTCGCATACTTCCATTCCAGATAGATTGGGGTCAGCTATAAGATGCTCATAACTCTTTACGATGGAGGGCTCTGGTGGATTCTGGCGGAGAATGGTGTTTTATAGAAGAGATGGTGTGGTGGTATCTGAGAGCCGTGTTCTAGATGGCGGCATAGCACGCCCATGAGCTGCTTGTCAAGAGCGCACGAGCTCAACAACGTTGGGCAACACAGGAAGGGAAAAGTAGCTTTAGAGGACCACTTTGACATCCTAGGAAAATGGCCATAAAAACTGCCTTGCCCTTTGGGCAATGGCTGTATCTCTTCCCCTTATTCAACTTAAGCGACTTTAATATAAACTTTTCTATTTAATTTGTTTCTTCTTTTGAGTCCTTCCTTTATAAATACACGATAGCCACTGCCTCTTATTATAAAACAGAGACGCGGACTGCAGGTGGATATTACCAAGGGTAGTAGGAGTATGATTGACGGTCACATGTAAACCAGGCCCGATTTAAGACATCTTTTATTACCTGGCTGCCCGCCCAGACTAATGCTTCTCCTTGTTTTGGCCTCTACCCCTGCCCACTGGAGCTAATCCGTGTGTAGCACGTACACGGTATGAGCAGCTCACCCACTGAGGGATCTGCTCCCCGAGCTTCATATAGAAAGCCTTTATACCTCGTACATTACAACTGCGGGGCCCATAAAGGCGGCTTCTGGCCTATTTCCCACCACCGTTGCTTTCATCTCCTCGGTGATTTATCTTTTAAATATTGCCATCCTCATTATTTTGGCCTTAGCAGCAATAAAAGATATGAATATATTGGATGATGTTGGAAATAGATGACGGGTAGAGCTATAGCTTGTGTTTTATTTCTGTCAGAGACAGAGAAGTTGTATTACCAGCAATAACAACTTGCCTAAGCATTGTTATTATAATAAAATTACCGTATCTTGTACCATTAACAGGCCTTCCAATACAACACACACGTGACATTTAATGATTGTACATGCCTTGAAGTGGTCGATAATGAAGAATCAGGCAGATTAAGAAAATTATAATCAATACTATTGTAGGGGCCAGCTCTGGCTGTAAGTCCATGGCGGTAGGCCATCTGCCCCGTTCCGGTTGCACCAGCCCTCAGGGGCTGGTCAGCCGGTATAAGCTGCCCCCCTTGTGTATTATACTGATCCAGATGTAGGTGGAAGGTAGACAATGTCAGACGGGGAAGTAGCTCAGCGGTAGAGCTTCCGCCTGCAGGTTGGAGGGTCCCGGGTTCGACTCCCGGTTTCTCCAGGACATTTTCCGCCGACCTCTACACTGGTGGAGAAACCGAGTTGGTCCTGCCCTGCAAGGGGGGACTACGAGAACTCGGTACCTGGGCTGGTGTGACACGAATGAAGATTCAATTTGCTAGTGCTGGGAGGAGACTTGGTGGTTGGGCACAACTCAGTACTAGTCCTGGGTATCTGGTACCTATAGGGTACTGAACCCTATATTGAATCTGGTAGGGAGGAGTGTAGGGGCCAGCTCTGCCGTAAGGCCAGCAGCCCCGTTTCTGGAGATCCCAGCCCCCAGGGGCTGGCATCCGGTGGTAGCTCCCCCCTACGTGTGTGTCATACCAATCCAGGTGTAGGTGCCTGGAACGGTATAATACAGATACGCTTCGGCCCTGGCAGTACTGTGTACTGGTAGGTCAACTGGGAAGTCAGGAGTGCCTCACACTGCTTGATAAAGCCCAATCGATCTGGTTGGGAGGAATGCTTGGTGCTGGTTGGCCATGGTTGAAGCTGGTTGGGAGGAGTGTAGGGGCCAGCTCTGGCTGTAAGTCCATGGCGGTAGGCCATCTGCCCCGTTCCGGTTGCACCAGCCCTCAGGGGCTGGTCAGCCGGTATAAGCTGCCCCCCTTGTGTATTATACTGATCCAGATGTAGGTGGAAGGTAGAGAATGTCAGACGGGGAAGTAGCTCAGCGGTAGAGCTTCCGCCTGCAGGTTGGAGGGTCCCGGGTTCGACTCCCGGTTTCTCCAGGACATTTTCCGCCGACCTCTACACTATGCTGTAACCTTATAAATACACATGGAGTGCTGTAGCAATGGATGAATGAGGATGGGATTTTAGAAGCTTCAGAGTACCACTATACTCCTTCAACAATGACGGAACGATCCCTTTTAATAGTATTGTAAAGTCACAGCTGTCGCTTCCTAATTTAACCGTTACCTCTGACATTTAAGTGAAACAATGATATCGAAGTCCACTGTGCTGATCACTACAAGGACAACAACAGTAAACCGATCCAACAGGGTAAAGGGTGTTTTATCGTTGAAGATACAATGATCTAAGATTTGCAGAAAATGTATTGAAAACAAGAAGAACCCCCCTTTATTTTGCCCAACCTACAGATTTGCAATACATGCGATAACAAAACCCAGTCTTATTATTCAAGGGGGAAAAACAACTATTACAATAAGTTAGGTGTACGTGGCAACCACTCAGTCACCCCCTCCTCTACCCTGGTGTGTCATCAATGGATCAAAGGGTCGCTCACATTCATGCCTAGGGGGGCATTAGTGTGTAGCCTTTGGATCCAATTGTACTCAATCAAATTGCGGAGATGTTTGGCCTTCTCCGTCTTTGGATGAGCGTGGATAAAGTCCACCACAGTGATGGTCAGGTCCCTGTGTTTGGTGTCTTTACCCCTTTTAGAACAAGAGTTCATGTGACGAGATACCTCGCTACGGCGAAACTCTTTTCTTTTTATTTTCCCGTAATGGTCGCAAAAACGGGTTTTTATGGCATTTTCTGTCTGGCCGACGTACTGCATGCCACAAATTTTACAGGTGATACAGTAAATTAAATTGGTGCTGGAGCAGCACACATTGTATTTACTGGTGTAGGTCCTGCCAGTGACAGTGCACTTTAATTTGCCACTTTTGTCCAACTGAGGACAGTAGTTGCATTTAGGCCAGGACAGGCACCTGTTTTTATTGGGTTTTGGGGCCAAGGGCTCCTCCGGGTCCAATTTTGCTTTCACAAGGAGGTCTTTCAGGCATTTAGGACGTCTGTGTGACATCTTAAAGCCGCCCAGGTGAATTTGGCGGGTACTGCAGGATCTACCTAGCAGGTCCCAATTCTTTTTGGCCAACTTGTGTATCCCATTGAAACCAGGGTTGTAGGTAGAAACCAAGTATGATGATTCCACCTCAACTCCAGTCTTAATGGGTTTTGGCTTTAATAAGGATGCACGATCCTTTTGGCTGGCTCTATGGAAGCATTCAGCTATGAAAGCCGGAGGGTATCCACGTCTCACAAAATGTTTGCCTCGGTGGATGCAGTGTTCTAGAAACTTAGTGTCGTCTGAACATATTCGTCGAATTCGAAGGAATTGACCATAAGGGATACCTTTGATGCTGTGCCTAGTGTGGGCTGAGCGGAAGTGTAGGTATGAACAACTGTCTGTAGGTTTTGTGTACAGGTCAGTGGTGATATTTCCCTCAATATCCAATAGAATGGATGTATCCAGAAAATCCACTTTGGAGGTAGAGATTACCCATGTGAATTTGATGGATGCATGGATTCCATTCATGTAGGTCATGAAGGTGTCTAGTTCGGTTTGGCCGTGGGGCCATATGAAAAAAATATCATCTATAAATCTCAGCCACAAGAGTGGTTGGTATTTATAGGTGTATACCTTTGTTTCTTCTAGATGGGCCATAAAGAGATTTGCATATGTGGGTGCTACTCTCGTGCCCATGGCTGTACCTCCTACCTGTAGGTAATGTTTACCATTGAAGTCGAAATTGTTTTTTGTGAGTACGATATACAGCAGTGTGTAGATCGCCTCATTGGACAATTCTCCTTCTTTAGGTACCCTGTTGAAGTATAAATGTCTATAGATAGACATTGCACCTTCTTCATTGGGGATGTTGGTGTACAGAGAAGTCACATCAAGGCTACCAAGTATACAGCCCTTGGGAAGTTGGCCCAAGGATTGTAATCTTATAAGCAGGTCAGTGGTGTCTCGTAAATAAGACCTTGTCTTGGGGAGAAAAGGTCTTAAATAATGGTCCACGTAGCATGAGATCTTTTCAGTGGGACAGCCATTAGCTGAGACTATGGGTCTACCTGGAGGGGGTATTTTCCCCTTGTGTATCTTTGGCAGAAGATATAATTGGGCCGTTCTTGGTTTCTGGGTTTTCAATTTCTCAGAGAAAGAGTGGGTCATTTCTTTAAGCTGTACTAGCCTATCGATATGATTGTTTATATAGTCATTATGTGTATCAGTTAAGTCGTTGGGGACTTCTCTGTAATATTTTGAGTCAGAGAGCTGTCTGAGGCCTTCTGCCACATAATCACATCTATTTTGAATGACTATTGATCCCCCCTTATCAGCTGGTTTAATTATAATCTTGCGATTTTTCATCAAACTTTTTAAGGAGTTTTTTTCTGATTTACAAATATTTTGACTGGAGGGTGATTTGACAATTAGTTTGTTCAAGTCGGTCTCATTTGCCAGAATAAATGCTTTTAAAGGGACTGGGGCGGCAGGAGGTTGCCACTTGGTGTCCTTTTTGATGACCTTTGATCTTTCAATGGCAGCCAATAGTGGGTTATCATTGTTGGATTTGGAGTCAGCAATTGCAGGTGTATTAACTGAGTCACACCAGCTTGGGCGGATGTCAGTGTTATGTGGGTCAAAAAAGGCTTTGATTTTTAACCTGCGGTGAAATTCGTCCAGGTCCCTACGTAGGTCACCCATGTTGGGTTCACCTGGGGTGGGACAGAAATTGAGGCCTCTCTCCAACAATGATTGCTCACTTTGGGTTAGAGAATGGCATGACAAATTCACAACATTTGATGAGTACAGTTCTGAAATGTCACAAATTTTATTCTTAAAACTAACAACTGGATCAGTGTAAGAATTATTCAATGAATGGTTCATGACAGAAAATGAATTCACAATGTCATTGATAAATGGGGTCAAAGATTGTTCAACATTTAGTGTAGCATCAAAGTCACTGTGGTCCACAACAGGGGGGGGTGATGGGGTTACAGTGAAAGGAATGATTGTCTTACATACACCTATAAATACCAACCACTCTTGTGGCTGAGATTTATAGATGATATTTTTTTCATATGGCCCCACGGCCAAACCGAACTAGACACCTTCATGACCTACATGAATGGAATCCATGCATCCATCAAATTCACATGGGTAATCTCTACCTCCAAAGTGGATTTTCTGGATACATCCATTCTATTGGATATTGAGGGAAATATCACCACTGACCTGTACACAAAACCTACAGACAGTTGTTCATACCTACACTTCCGCTCAGCCCACACTAGGCACAGCATCAAAGGTATCCCTTATGGTCAATTCCTTCGAATTCGACGAATATGTTCAGACGACACTAAGTTTCTAGAACACTGCATCCACCGAGGCAAACATTTTGTGAGACGTGGATACCCTCCGGCTTTCATAGCTGAATGCTTCCATAGAGCCAGCCAAAAGGATCGTGCATCCTTATTAAAGCCAAAACCCATTAAGACTGGAGTTGAGGTGGAATCATCATACTTGGTTTCTACCTACAACCCTGGTTTCAATGGGATACACAAGTTGGCCAAAAAGAATTGGGACCTGCTAGGTAGATCCTGCAGTACCCGCCAAATTCACCTGGGCGGCTTTAAGATGTCACACAGACGTCCTAAATGCCTGAAAGACCTCCTTGTGAAAGCAAAATTGGACCCGGAGGAGCCCTTGGCCCCAAAACCCAATAAAAACAGGTGCCTGTCCTGGCCTAAATGCAACTACTGTCCTCAGTTGGACAAAAGTGGCAAATTAAAGTGCACTGTCACTGGCAGGACCTACACCAGTAAATACAATGTGTGCTGCTCCAGCACCAATTTAATTTACTGTATCACCTGTAAAATTTGTGGCATGCAGTACGTCGGCCAGACAGAAAATGCCATAAAAACCCGTTTTTGCGACCATTACGGGAAAATAAAAAGAAAAGAGTTTCGCCGTAGCGAGGTATCTCGTCACATGAACTCTTGTTCTAAAAGGGGTAAAGACACCAAACACAGGGACCTGACCATCACTGTGGTGGACTTTATCCACGCTCATCCAAAGACGGAGAAGGCCAAACATCTCCGCAATTTGATTGAGTACAATTGGATCCAAAGGCTACACACTAATGCCCCCCTAGGCATGAATGTGAGCGACCCTTTGATCCATTGATGACACACCAGGGTAGAGGAGGGGGTGACTGAGTGGTTGCCACGTACACCTAACTTAATTTTCCTGAAAAGGAATATAATCTCATGACCTTCCTCCGCCATTTTTACATAGTGCTATGGTCACTATTGACCATAGAAAAAATTGACATGCTGAAAATCACTTTCAGTGATTTTTTTCTGACCGCCACAAAAGACTTTTGAAAGCACCCTAGCCTTCAAAAAATCTTGAAAATTAATCAATTTAATTTTCCAGTCATATTTAAATTATAATGGGACACATCGCCCCTTAATTAATTTATTTATGCACTACTTGGAATTTTTTGAGCACCCAAAACACTGTTTCTGAAGCCATAAAAATTCTCCCTTCTGTCCCAGTGACAGGGGTACCGCCAAATTATTTTTAGATTTTTGGAGCTACTCTTATCTCTAAAAATGATTTTATTTCAAAGCAGTCTGAGGATCCCCACAGGTGAAACCGCCAGTTACTCATATTAACACACTGTTGTTAGAGTAAACATTTCCCCGGTAACCATTCCACCATGGCAACCAATGAAATGCCAGAAGATTAGGAGTTGCTCTGAGCATCTCCTGATTGGTCAATACAGGTCACATGTCAACCACTATAAAAGGGCACTTTTTCAAAATCAGTGCTCATTCCAAGCGGTAACTGCATCACGACAGCATACCCCGTACTAATTGATCTACTTCTGCAGTAGCTGTTACCACTGTGTAAATTAAATCCCGACGATGTCATCATCGCCAAACCAAAACGACGACGCCCAGGATCGTCATTTTGATGAAACAGCCTCCCGGGGCGCCGCCGACAACATTGCCGACGACGAAACGGCCGCCGAAAACCCAACCAGATCGACCCAGAATAATCGATCACAAGTAAGTGGATCTCAATCTCAATCTCTTCTTGGTACTCCCGGCCTAAATCGTGATTTACTCACCGGCAAATTGGCAGGATTCTTGACTCCCTCCAGTAGTGTTCAAAATCTGTCAACGGTCACGTCGCCTCTCGACGACTCGGTCAACCTGACCTTGTTGCTAGACGCTGCGCTCCGTGAATCCGGTGTTGCCACGCAACAGGCAGAGTCCTTAGTTACGCCCGCCCAACCGCGGGCGAAACGTAAAAAGACAGCCTCTGACAGTTCTATAATAACAATACCCGATGATGCCGACCCCAAAACGGAATTATCAATATTTATTAAGAACATCAGTGAAGATCCCGCTCTAGGACTCAGTCTCTTAGAACAATTAAAATTACTGCATGGCACTAACATCATTTCACGTGACACCGCCACCGGATCACGTCCAAATTTTGTTCCCGCCTCCACTGTCAGTGATAAACCCAATGCTGTACGGACCCCCATAGGTCCTACAGTGACTGTACATAAAGATAACACTAGATCTGTTTCTTTTTCTCGCCAGGTGAATGACACTGCACCCAACCGCAGTGCCGATCAACCAAACAACCAGCGCCGCCTCAACATGAGCGAAGGGGCTGAGAAGGTTTGGCGCCAAGCGAGGAACTCGGCTTTGTGGCACATTCGCTGCTTAGAACGAGCTCAGTGGTTGGAGAGCATCACCAACGCAGGGATTTACACCCCCTGGGCTTTGGGTGAAGCCCCTCTACCCAACTACTTAAATGACCAATCCACTCTTGCCCTGAACCAAGAGGTGGGTTTGATCATGAGACAAGCTGCCGGTAACATCCAATTGGCTATGGCGGAACAACTCCGCCGACGAGCTGAGACGGATGGTGACACTCGAAACACGTTACTGGACACTGTCGATAAACTCTTACTCCAAGAAGGCTCATCTGATGGGCTAAGAGCGAGACGTAAATTAAATGAGTTTGTGGAAAAGGAGAGAGTGAAGCTCGAACAACAGCTCCAACGCCAACGAGCTTTCATGGTAGACCGCCAGCCCTCATCCTACCAGCTAGCCAATGGTACATTCCAGAGGGGCCCTGATGTTGCCCCCCCCTGTGGCAACTCTAAACCCTCCGCCCCCCCGACGGGGACCACCCCCTCCACCACCAATGGCAATCCAACAAACCAACCCCCCTCCCCCCGGTTCACTACCAGTAATGTGGCCTGGCCGAGGGTTAGAAGTAGACCCCCTACCAACGCCGCCCCTCCCTCCCCTCAGGCAGGATGCTCCAGCTGGGATGAGGTGGCATTGGATGAATGGCTCGACCCATCTGGGCCTGAATCCAATTCCACCACCAACCCCACTGTTAACAAAGGTAAGGGCAAAAGTAAGGGTAAAGGTAAGAACAAGAAGAGGGGTAACAACCGCTCCCCTTCTGCCCCCCGTGCAAAGGAACGACGTGCACGTTCAGCCTCTCCCTCTGCACCCCTGAATTTTCAATCCCCCCGCTCTGCCCCAGGCCCCAACGCCCAGGCCCAGAACGGGGGCTGGCAACAGGCCCCCTCCCGACGCCGACAGGGAAGGAGGAACCAATCAGACCAGAACCAGAACGAGAGACGTCACCTCACCATGGCCGACCTGAGACGCGCCATCAGGGAGGCTCTCATGTAAAAGGTGACTCTCATCCAATCATTCCTTTCACTGTAACCCCATCACCCCCCCCTGTTGTGGACCACAGTGACTTTGATGCTACACTAAATGTTGAACAATCTTTGACCCCATTTATCAATGACATTGTGAATTCATTTTCTGTCATGAACCATTCATTGAATAATTCTTACACTGATCCAGTTGTTAGTTTTAAGAATAAAATTTGTGACATTTCAGAACTGTACTCATCAAATGTTGTGAATTTGTCATGCCATTCTCTAACCCAAAGTGAGCAATCATTGTTGGAGAGAGGCCTCAATTTCTGTCCCACCCCAGGTGAACCCAACATGGGTGACCTACGTAGGGACCTGGACGAATTTCACCGCAGGTTAAAAATCAAAGCCTTTTTTGACCCACATAACACTGACATCCGCCCAAGCTGGTGTGACTCAGTTAATACACCTGCAATTGCTGACTCCAAATCCAACAATGATAACCCACTATTGGCTGCCATTGAAAGATCAAAGGTCATCAAAAAGGACACCAAGTGGCAACCTCCTGCCGCCCCAGTCCCTTTAAAAGCATTTATTCTGGCAAATGAGACCGACTTGAACAAACTAATTGTCAAATCACCCTCCAGTCAAAATATTTGTAAATCAGAAAAAAACTCCTTAAAAAGTTTGATGAAAAATCGCAAGATTATAATTAAACCAGCTGATAAGGGGGGATCAATAGTCATTCAAAATAGATGTGATTATGTGGCAGAAGGCCTCAGACAGCTCTCTGACTCAAAATATTACAGAGAAGTCCCCAACGACTTAACTGATACACATAATGACTATATAAACAATCATATCGATAGGCTAGTACAGCTTAAAGAAATGACCCACTCTTTCTCTGAGAAATTGAAAACCCAGAAACCAAGAACGGCCCAATTATATCTTCTGCCAAAGATACACAAGGGGAAAATACCCCCTCCAGGTAGACCCATAGTCTCAGCTAATGGCTGTCCCACTGAAAAGATCTCATGCTACGTGGACCATTATTTAAGACCTTTTCTCCCCAAGACAAGGTCTTATTTACGAGACACCACTGACCTGCTTATAAGATTACAATCCTTGGGCCAACTTCCCAAGGGCTGTATACTTGGTAGCCTTGATGTGACTTCTCTGTACACCAACATCCCCAATGAAGAAGGTGCAATGTCTATCTATAGACATTTATACTTCAACAGGGTACCTAAAGAAGGAGAATTGTCCAATGAGGCGATCTACACACTGCTGTATATCGTACTCACAAAAAACAATTTCGACTTCAATGGTAAACATTACCTACAGGTAGGAGGTACAGCCATGGGCACGAGAGTAGCACCCACATATGCAAATCTCTTTATGGCCCATCTAGAAGAAACAAAGGTATACACCTATAAATACCAACCACTCTTGTGGCTGAGATTTATAGATGATATTTTTTTCATATGGCCCCACGGCCAAACCGAACTAGACACCTTCATGACCTACATGAATGGAATCCATGCATCCATCAAATTCACATGGGTAATCTCTACCTCCAAAGTGGATTTTCTGGATACATCCATTCTATTGGATATTGAGGGAAATATCACCACTGACCTGTACACAAAACCTACAGACAGTTGTTCATACCTACACTTCCGCTCAGCCCACACTAGGCACAGCATCAAAGGTATCCCTTATGGTCAATTCCTTCGAATTCGACGAATATGTTCAGACGACACTAAGTTTCTAGAACACTGCATCCACCGAGGCAAACATTTTGTGAGACGTGGATACCCTCCGGCTTTCATAGCTGAATGCTTCCATAGAGCCAGCCAAAAGGATCGTGCATCCTTATTAAAGCCAAAACCCATTAAGACTGGAGTTGAGGTGGAATCATCATACTTGGTTTCTACCTACAACCCTGGTTTCAATGGGATACACAAGTTGGCCAAAAAGAATTGGGACCTGCTAGGTAGATCCTGCAGTACCCGCCAAATTCACCTGGGCGGCTTTAAGATGTCACACAGACGTCCTAAATGCCTGAAAGACCTCCTTGTGAAAGCAAAATTGGACCCGGAGGAGCCCTTGGCCCCAAAACCCAATAAAAACAGGTGCCTGTCCTGGCCTAAATGCAACTACTGTCCTCAGTTGGACAAAAGTGGCAAATTAAAGTGCACTGTCACTGGCAGGACCTACACCAGTAAATACAATGTGTGCTGCTCCAGCACCAATTTAATTTACTGTATCACCTGTAAAATTTGTGGCATGCAGTACGTCGGCCAGACAGAAAATGCCATAAAAACCCGTTTTTGCGACCATTACGGGAAAATAAAAAGAAAAGAGTTTCGCCGTAGCGAGGTATCTCGTCACATGAACTCTTGTTCTAAAAGGGGTAAAGACACCAAACACAGGGACCTGACCATCACTGTGGTGGACTTTATCCACGCTCATCCAAAGACGGAGAAGGCCAAACATCTCCGCAATTTGATTGAGTACAATTGGATCCAAAGGCTACACACTAATGCCCCCCTAGGCATGAATGTGAGCGACCCTTTGATCCATTGATGACACACCAGGGTAGAGGAGGGGGTGACTGAGTGGTTGCCACGTACACCTAACTTAATTTTCCTGAAAAGGAATATAATCTCATGACCTTCCTCCGCCATTTTTACATAGTGCTATGGTCACTATTGACCATAGAAAAAATTGACATGCTGAAAATCACTTTCAGTGATTTTTTTCTGACCGCCACAAAAGACTTTTGAAAGCACCCTAGCCTTCAAAAAATCTTGAAAATTAATCAATTTAATTTTCCAGTCATATTTAAATTATAATGGGACACATCGCCCCTTAATTAATTTATTTATGCACTACTTGGAATTTTTTGAGCACCCAAAACACTGTTTCTGAAGCCATAAAAATTCTCCCTTCTGTCCCAGTGACAGGGGTACCGCCAAATTATTTTTAGATTTTTGGAGCTACTCTTATCTCTAAAAATGATTTTATTTCAAAGCAGTCTGAGGATCCCCACAGGTGAAACCGCCAGTTACTCATATTAACACACTGTTGTTAGAGTAAACATTTCCCCGGTAACCATTCCACCATGGCAACCAATGAAATGCCAGAAGATTAGGAGTTGCTCTGAGCATCTCCTGATTGGTCAATACAGGTCACATGTCAACCACTATAAAAGGGCACTTTTTCAAAATCAGTGCTCATTCCAAGCGGTAACTGCATCACGACAGCATACCCCGTACTAATTGAACTATTACAATAAGTCATAATGAAACAAGGCATTACCAGTATAAGCAGAGGGAACATTTCAGTGATTTCTCCAAAACAACCACCATGTTTGATCGACTTAATAGAGAGGTTAAGATCTGCCTACTTGTAACGTGTACGGTAACGTCTAGCCTACCATTTCCTACCGTTCTAGACGTACGCGTTGCCGTACATGTAGTGATCTTAACCTCTCTACTGTTGCTGCCCTAGAATACGTCGGCACTGTGACTTCCCCGTCATTGACAGGGTCAGGGATTGTGCAGGTGAGAGACTGTGCTACATGACAGATACAGGTACGTGTATGTTATGTATAAGAGGCACCCCTTTCACACATCCATGCAGGGTTGTCAATCCCAGGTCCTTTGTCATGACACTTTATTAAGTATTGAAATTATATCACTTCGATACTGACCTGATATTCATGTCGCAATTGAGAAGGTATAAAAAAGCACATCTATGCAGGATGCACTGATCAGTGTTAGAAGGTGTAGCCATGTTGGTGATATAATTATGTGTCGTATAGGAGGTTCATTGAATTGAATAGTCTAATCTTATATCATGGTTGTCGACATTTTGGGTTCATACTTGTAGCTAAAAGGAGGGTATTTTACCGCGACTAGAAAGAACGATTTTGACACTAGAGTGAAACATACCTTGACAGCAAGTTGACCATGATATAAAGGCAATATGTGACACTTATAGATGCACTTGTTGGTGTCAGTCCCTTGATATATCCACTCGCCTTCGGCTTGTGGATATATCTGGGACTAACACCAACGTGTGCATCTGTAAGTGTCATATATCCATCCCCTAATTAGATGATTGAGTCTGTTCCTCCTGCTAGGTTGGCAAATGGTATGATAATGTGGTAAAAAGTGCTATGTGTACTCCCTATAGCAAGGTTTTCCATCACCTTACCACAGTCTACATGAACAAGACCACGTAGTGGTGTGCTCTTGTTCTTTTTGTGTGTGTTTTATCTGGTTCTTCTATGAATACATATAGACCCTAATGGGCGACCTAACAACTAGCGGATTAGGTATGCATTGCCACCATAGACTAGTGTATTGGCATTAATATGCATGGAGAGTTTCTTCCTGGGGACACAAATGTAGGGGATCGTGTGTCTCTGAGGACATGGGAAATACTAGATGTAATGCCGCATCTTGAAGTACTTCCTTTAATATTTAAATATTGAGCGAAGACAGGTGATACAAGGGTCTATCTATGACAGTGGTTAGCTCAGTATGGGTATAACATCAATACATATTCCATATCTCTAGACCTAACAATAGCTCTTTATATCTGTCACGAATGATCCATTCCCGACCCACGTTTATATCTGGCCATACATATATAGTACATTTTATCGAAATTCCCTTAAGTGTTTACTTTCTATATCCTAGAAATCCACTTAGACTTTTTGACTATATGCTATGTCTATACCATTATGAACAAACTGGGGATTGATTGATGGGAATCTAATTAAAGTACTGTGTATACTATAGGCATCTATTAGTCCTCGGGACGGACTTTTCTATATGGTCCATTGCGCTGATGTAGTTACATATGCAGTAGATGTCTGAAAGTGTTGTCACAGAATGCTTCACGCTGACTAGAAATGTATGTAGAAGAAGGCGAGACACGGAAAAGAAAAGCATGCCGACAGCTACTTGCTGATTACTTTCCTTCCACCTTAGGCAGATGCTTCACACTTGTCCATTATGTTTCTCATTCTTGTAGATAAAATTGTTATTCCAATAGGAGAGATACTCTCCAAGTGTGGTGTGTTGTATGGAAGGCCGGTGCGACTTGCCATTTGCCATTTGTTGTTTGTCATTTGCCATTTGCCAATTGCTACTTATGTCTTGCCATTTCCCAATTATTAATGTCTTTAACTGTTTGCCGTTTGCCAATTGCCACTTATGTCTTGCCATTTGCAAATTGTTATTCTCATTTGCCGTTTGCCAATAGCCAGTTGCCACTTGTAGCTTGCCAATTGCCATTTGCCAATTAACATTTAGCAATTATGGGCTTGCCAATTGCCAGTTATGGCTATACAAGTTTTTTGCTATCATTTCAAGTCTACATCAAAATTAAGTGGCAACTGGGTCACCCATTGAAACAAGCAATCAGCAAAATCTCAGGGGCAAACAGCAATTGGCATGGCATCGTAATTGGCAAATGGCAATTGGGAAATGGCAACTAGGCACCAGGAGCATACAACTGGTAACTGGCAACAGGCAACTGGCAAATGTCAACTGGCAACTAGCATGTCGCACCGGCCTTCCATAATGTTGATATTTTAGTCTGATATAAGGTGACAATATACTGATTCACATGAGTTTCTATGTTGTTTGCTCCTCACTACTCATGGACAATCAGTATTTCTATTACTTTATTTGTACTATCAACTCTGGTTGTGATATAAAATACTGCATCAAAGACCTATGTAACATTTTCAAAGATTTGAAGGTTTTACATAAAGGGATTCATTGTATGCAGTAGGCCTAACCTTAGGACTTTCTGTACACAGCAACTTCAATTTAGAACTTGATACATAGATGGTTAATGTTCACAGATTTAAGGATTGACGTCAACGCTTTCATACGTATGTGAGCATTCTATACCTTTTAAGACTGCTCATGCGGATATAATGAATTCAAATCGTACTTCTAAAAAGGCTCATATGTGGTTACATCAGGCGAATGTCTTTCTGAAGTTAAGTGTTAGAAGAAACGTTAGTAGAAGCGTTGGCACTCACACTAACTGCTCCTAATCAATATCTATGGACATCACATTTGAACTTTCTCTGGGCTGCAAGTTGCAATTTGATGTGCAACAATTATAGATGACACCTGGTAATATTACAGCTTTTGATCAACGAGGGAGATGCACGATGTATTTCCGTTTCTAATAGATATATACATGCGGGCAACACATCATGTAGTGAAGATTAGTCTTTGATGGATCGGTATGTATGTTGTACAAAATTAAATGTTTGAAATTCCCCTGTGACAAGATCTGCGCTAAGGGGCATTAATGCAGGGTGTACTAAGAACCCTATCCAAGTAGGCCTACATGTTGTTTATTGGACCTACATTAACACTAGTCTTTTTACAAAGGTGGGCCAGTTCACAGTGTTATACTTTAGTGTCTGTCAGCAGGAGTTGTTGCTAGAATATCTTATATACAACTGTATAAAGATTCTAAATGAAAAAGGGTTCTTCCCTAGTCCCCTTTAAAGGGTTTAATAACGCATTCACCAGTGAAATGTGTAATGTGGTTTCTTGCCACGGATATGACATTAGTTGTCGAAATAGCTTTAAGCATCTATGACTCACCTACTAAATGAAAATTGAGAATTCTATGTGTGTGATCTTTTTTTTTATAGGTTTTGCAGGAATTATAGGAGGATCACCTGAGCCTTTCCTGCTTGTGCAATGATAAGTTAGTGTTCAGCTTGAGAATTGATAAAGTCTGATACCTAAAGTTATATTCAGCAGTGAGCAGCTCATGCTTACAGACCATTTAGGTGTTTGGGAAATATCTGAAAGAGGTGTTTCCCACCAACCTCCTCCGTATACAGTTCTGAGCTGTTTCTAGTCGCAGTGTCATAAACCTAGCAGTAATAGCCTCATCTCGTGAGTAGATTAGTTTTAAAGATTAATCAGGGTAAAGGAGAAGGAGAGAATGAGATTGCAATGTCTGTGGAGAGACTACATCATAATCGAAAATAAAATCTGTCTTTTTACCTTCGACATGTCAAGTTTATATGTGCTTTTGATCTACTCTCTGTATTGAAAAGAAACGACTGGCTTTGTCAGTGTCTTGATGGTCTAGCATAGACAGTTTATTTAAGGGAACTTCTGAGGAACTCTCTTGATGATTCAGGGAGTTAAAGACGTTTATCTTAGGAGCAGTGGCATAGGAAGCAGATAATTATTTACCCTTCGGCACTCTTTTTCTAGGGCCGGGAGGGACATTTAGGTTTGATATAGGCCTATATAAAGTTCTCTCCACTTACTGAGATTAAATATATAAAACCTTACTCCCAACCCCTATTAACCTATTAGAAGTCCTATTACTGACAAAGTGCTATACATAAATACCTTCCATGCAGGAGTACATAGTTCTAGAATCAGGAATAGTCCCATCAACTATACTATACTATTCTGATGGATGCATCGTTTGCTTAACCTAACGTACACATGTAGACTATTGTTACATATATCTGTATAAGTTCGAGTAGGTTAACATGGCATCACAACCAAGATTCTAGCCAGAAAAGCAGCAGAGTGCAGGAAAAAGCACACGGTGAAGTGTAGACTGTACATGGGGAATCCACAGACTAAAGAAGATTAATCACAGCCAGCCTCGGATTACAGTGGGCCCCTTGTGTTCGTCGGCAGACACTGCTGCGCTTTGCTCCGCTGACATGTTCTCCTAGATTACCACAGGTCCTGACCTCCTTGGAAGCCATTTTGTCCCAGCTTAGTATAATGACCTGAGGTACCTAAATGTGACAGTACCTAAATGTGAGGTACCTAAATGTGACAGTGGATCCTGTTTGTGTTCATTTTCTATTGAGATGTAATACAAGCTATAGAAAATGAACACAAACAGGATCCACTGTCACATTTAGGTACCTCACATTTAGGTACATATTTAGGTAACTCAGGTCATTACACTAAGCTGGGACAAAATGGCTTCCAAGGAGGCCAGGACCTGTGGTAATCTAGGAGAACACATCAGCAGAGCAAAGCGCAGCAGTGTCTGCCAATGAACACAAGGGGCCCACTGTAACCCCTAAACCCCTCTGTCCCAGTAAGGTAGGGACATGTCAGTTACGATGCCCAGCGGGAAATATCTGAAAGAGGTGTTTCCCACCAACCTCCTCCGTATACAGTTCTGAGCTGTTTCTAGTCACAGTGTTATAAACCTAGCAGTAATAGCCTCATCTCGTGAGTAGATTAGTTTTAAAGATTAATCAGGGTAAAGGAGAAGGAGAGAATGAGATTGCAATGTCTGTGGAGAGACATCATAATGGAAATTAAATATGTGATAAGCTGTTGTCATCAGCATCTGTCTTTTTACCTTCGACATGTCAAGTTTATATGTGCTTTTGATCTACTCTCTGTATTGAAAAGAAACGACTGGCTTTGTCGGTGTCTTGATGGTCTAGCATAGACAGTTTATTTAAGGGAACTTCTGAGAACCGACGGGCACCAGTCTAGCCTCGGATGGGTAGATATTGTGTACCCCCGACCACATTATACAGTCAACTCTCACCTAATTGCCCTGGCTGTGCCCCCCGTGACCAACCCTTCTGGATCCGCCCCTGCCGATGAAATGCTGTTGGTGGTTTATATTGTTTTAATGCCATACTCCCTCGAATACCACCACCTCTCTAATGCGACCACTTTCTCAAAGTCCCTAGGGTGGTCAGAATAGAGGGAGTTGACTATAATCAAGGCCTCAGTAATTGGTACATCGTCTAGGGATATCCATCAATTTAGTTCCACCTATAGTATAGCGGATTGAAAGTCTAAGCACACAGAAGCTAACTCCTCTTAAATGGTCTGATCTAATCGTACTAAAGTTAGATTGAATCCCCTGATATTAACTACTTAAAGTGTAGCCTGATTAAAAATGCATACGCTCTCCTTGGTAGAACCAACTGCTGGAGAGGGGAAGCGACTAAAATAGTGACACCACCTGTTGAAGATGAATAAGGCAGGCCTTTCCCTTCCCTTGTTCGAAAAATTTATACTCTGGAAGACGTAAACATAAAAAGAAGGCAATTGTGCTTGTAATTGATCTATCAATCAGTCGGTGTTTATGTTTTATCCATGTACCACAGAAAACTCTCACATATCGACATTGTTTCTAGATTTGCTGTCAAAGGGCATGCATACATGTACTTTTGTGGGGTTTGTACACTATTTCTAATCCTTGTACCTAAATTGTCAAATGCAAGTTAACGATTTTGAGAATTTGGAAGGTGAACTGGTCAGGTGAATTAAAGCTTAACAGTTCTGCAAAGAGAAAGTGTATGTGATCATGGTGAGAACGTATGAACAGAGAAAATCTAGAGAGGACGTTGTTGAAGCTCATCTCGTGACTTCTCTGCATCTATTCTAAATGACAAATGGCCTTACATTTGAGCCTCCTCTACTAGAGACTGCCTTAGCCCATCTAAAAGGATCTTCACCTCCACTTGGACATTGGTATGTCTGTCTGATGCATATTTGTGCAAATAAGGACACAATATATCTATGCATAATATAGTTTCCCCATGGTGAATATGACATGAGCTCTCGAAGTGGCATTAGGTTACTCACCCCCAGTTCGCAGGTAATCAATTCGAACCCCTAACTGTTTGTGTGGGAATTAAACGCCATTCTTCACTATATAAACACAACCCTTCGACCAGGGATTGGCATAAAGGATGTGTTGGTGCAGAAAGTTTCAGCAGCTGAAAGATATTCATCTTACAGTTATACGACCCCCGACCCTATAAATCAAATCTCTATTGATTGATCAATTACCAGGAGGCACTGGTTGATTAAGGTGCACCCATTATATATACTTAATCGAGGGCATAAGCATGAACCAAGTTCCGTTCGTTACTCCCATCTATCTTTCCTTGCATTTAGATTGAATTCCCCCACATCAAGTCTTCAAAGTACAAACTAATTAAAGGCTTATATACCTGCTCCTAATGGCACGAAGCCCTCGACACCACCTGGTGGAACAGGAGTAAGTTGGCAGCAACTGTGGCACCACCTGTTGACGATGGCACAAGTGGCCCCCTGGCGGTGCCTCTTAGAGTTATTAATCTAGTGGGAGGTGAGCTGTAAATGGGCGCATAGCGTTTGAGTTTTCTCTTTGGGTACCTTTGACGTGGCCATGATGTAGGGCTGTCTGATTGTTGAAGTAGAGCACAGTCTGGGAGCAACTACCCATGTTAAATCACCTTGCTGCTTAATTAGGCGTTGTTAAGTTTACTTAGCCACGCCTGTTGATAGTGGGTTATTAAGATGGATAGCAGACGGTATAGGGAGGGCAGGCGGCATGGGTTCTAAATAGTTTTGAGACAGGTAACGCCATATAATGGGATACTGGTCAGACCTGGATACCATTTAAATGAGTCTAACCCTCCCCCTCCAAAATTAACATGGGTATTATCATGTATGTACACAGCCTCAACCAGGTCTGAGTGAAGGTTCTCATTCACATTGCCACATTGTCCTTTTTAAGAATGCAATAAGAACTACTTAGACTTGAAAAATGTCAATTCTAGCACAAAACCCATAGTGAGGACCTGAAGTCTTTGTCGACAGAACCTTGGGTGCATGCAGCCCTTCCCCTGACGTCCTAGCTATAGCCCAGCTATGCCAATTCCTGCTGGTTGGATCTTTGTCACAAAAGCTACCAAACTGTGTAGGTCTCGGAAACACAGCCCTGTGCCTTTGACAGTCTTTGTCCTATGGTCGCCGTATAAGTGCACACTGCCCCCGTTCTTATCTCGTGGGCCTAACAGCTGCTTCCTTTTAGACAGCTTCTTGTCCACCACAATGGCAATAACCTTTATAAACTTTAATGTATTCGGCCATGTTTCTCCAGCGACCATCTAGCTTTAGGATTGACAGTCATAGGGATTTTCTTATATTTTTAAGTTCATTTTTAATTGGGAGACCCCTCTATTCCGGGGTCTCCCAATTTACAAGTCTCTGGTAATTGATGATTCTTATGTGATACAGTCTTCCATAGACAAATTACACCTCCAATACCAGTTAGCCGACCCTGAAATCTTTAATCACAAGTATTTTCTGGCTATTTTCTCATTGCGGACTTAGATATCAATGCTTATTAACTTAATCTACGTTGAATACGAATAGTGGGGGCACTAGTTGGGGCTGTCCATGCAAGTACAGCACATGGAAATTATATATGATTTAGTTGCGATAATTACCACTGTGTTTTGCATCATAGTCCTTGATAACAATAGCCGAGGTTCGTAAGCAATGATAATCTACAAATATGGCATCTCTTGTTTTTCTTGCGTTGAACCTTTTAGAATCGATTGATAATTCTGAAATCCCCCGACACTACCTCGAGTAGTTACCGCGAGTGTCACTCGATCGTTTTTGGTTATAGACACAGGGGTAGACACTAATACTGGCCCGGTGGCCAATGGCCAGTAGTTTTGAGTGCTGGCCATTAATTTTTCCAAAAAAATACCTTCTTACCCAGAGATGGCAGAGTTTCAGATTTTCTCTGATTTCAGAGTTTCAAAGGTGATATTTTACTACAGAAATAATAAGAAAAAAAATTAAAATGAATATTTTATAATTCTGATAATCCTTAAAGATACACCAAACCCTAAGTGATTAATTTTGAAGGTATTTGTCACTCTGATTGGGGTATAACCCCCCTTTTGAAGTGCCCAAAAATAATTTTCAGAGTTTCCCCAAATATCGAACTGACATCTCTGAACTTACCCCTGTACATAAAATGGTAAAGGTGAACGATGATCAGTTTGAGCTGACCGTTTCTTCACTCGCGTGTCCTGCCCGTTCCGCACGAGGCCGGTAGGCTGAGTGCAGAGCGGGCAGGACACGCGAGTGAAGAAACAGGAAGCTCAAACTGATCAGAGTTCATCTTTACATCTATGTCAAGGTGTTTGGGTGGATAATTAATCGATATTTCATCAATATAATCCATAATTAACTCTGATTTACCCATTGACATCGCGAAATGCTGACCGCTGCCATCTTGAATGTTTACGTTTCAAAAAGACTGCGCATGCGTGGTGGACCTATGACGTCATCGTGCGGATTTGGCGATGGTTATTTAACGCAGGGGTACAATACGCGGTCTCAGTGCTTTCTCTATGGAACTACGATATTCACCTTGACATAAATCGGTATTGTGTCAATTGAGATAAGACAGTACACAGGGAATGGGAAGGGATCATTCAGCAGTTCCCTAGAATAGAAACTAGATGGCCATGCCGCCATCGTAATTTAAGGTATTTCCCTATATAGACTGTTTCAGATATGATAGGTGAGGTGTAAAATGGACTGAGCCAGACTAGAACTATTTAGAAAGAGGAATCCGATTATTGCCTTGGCTTGGGTATTCATTTTTATTTTGTGCAGCTGGCTTTTTTTTTCTACTTTCTCATCTGTTAGTAGCTTAGTATAAACAAATGATACAAGCCCGTTTTAACTTCAATATTCCCCATTATCAGTGTGAATGTGGAATAGTGGGATACTTAGCCTGGTAAGATACTGATCTAGCTTGTAAACATACAACAAGGGTAGGTTGGTTGCAGAACATAGTATACTTCAATAGGCTATAGTTAATCACATATCTTAAATACATTGTACTTGGACATGTGTATGTATAATTATACAGTTACTTAGAGGCAGGCCCAGATGCTGTGTAACATCAATGGCAGGCCTTACCGTCTCTCTGTATAGAGATGGACGCGGGCTGGCCTATACATGGGACTGGCAGGGGTCATTTCTTGTCGGCAGGTTGTGTCCCAGGCCCTTGTGACCGACGGACTAGGACTGGTGCCCTACCATTCACCCCTTTGATGGCCTAGTCGTGTCCTGGATGGCCTAGTCGTGTCCTGGTCAGCTAGGACCACCCAGGACAGGGCGGCGGCAGCCAGCCCCTGGCCGCCGCCCTCATTGATGACACTGTCCTCCACACCATGCCGCCAACCGATTTGACTCGGCTCACTGCAGCCAGCCCGGCCTTCACAATACTGCTTCCGCCATCCACAATGTGCTCTGACGGACCAGTGACTTTCAATCGGGTGCCTTCACTCCTCTGGCAATTTAAAAGACCTTCAGGTGGTTCAGGGGTGCAGTAGCGTGAATAGGAAAAAGTACCGGTAACCTGTACCTTTTTTAGTTGATATCTGCCTTCCACTGAATTTATATGTAGAAATTCTTCAGAAATCAATAGTGTATTTCCTCCTCTTAGACACCTGTGTCCCATTCAAATTGCAGATGGGTGATGTGGTTATTGCTGCATAAGAGAGAAATTCTTATACAGTAAAATTCCATTACAACGAATCCTGTTACAACGAATTTTCGTTTATAACAAACAAATTCCATTGTACCAATTCAGCCTCATACATTTCTATACTAAATAAATCCCTCTACAACAAACTTATCATGACCTGAGATGGTTTACAACGAACTTTTTGGGCTTATACAGTAGCCTAACTGGCCTTACAATGACTTCAAAGGCTTCACTTGTACCCTTAGAGGGGAGATCTGAGAGGTGTCAGGATGTGTGATAGGGCTTCTACAACCGCTAACCTCGTAGTCGGGATGTTTGTAGGCTGGTACAGGAGATCTGATAGGTGTCAGGATGTGTGAAAGATCTTCTACAGCCGCCTATTTGGTCCTATGAACGCCTGTATGTGGGTATGGGAGATCTGAGAGGTGTCAGGATGTGTGATAGGGCTTCTACAACCGCCTAGAATGTGCTATGAACTTATAAATAGCCTTTAACTGCATGATTTGGTTACAACGAAATTCGTTTATAACGAATTTTTCTGCTAGACCCATGCACTTTGTAATAACGGAATTTTACTGTATTTGTAAAATCTAGCTGTACACCTTCCATTTGCACATTTCAAAATTACCAAAAGTACTGCAGAAGTAAGACCTAGATCAATTGAATGTTGATTGCCCCATAAGAATACAAACTAACAAGCAAGCAACTCTGCCAGTGCATTCGATATCATTGTGTTACTGAAAGGCGGGATTCAGGTTTCCAATATTTTCTGGCCGAATTCGGAGGTTTCGCGTTTCATTTCATTTTCACCTCAGTGTATTGGTTATTAGAACCGGCAGTGCCGGTTCTATTTACCGCATGACAGTTGGAGTCTTAGCTTAGGACCGTAAACATGCATGCTGTTCCCATATTAGGAGCCCCAATCACGTAGCATTATTATATTAGGAGCAGTTGTTGCGTCCAAGTACCTAAATCACTCTGTGGCCCTTGAAGAGGAATAGTAAGAGAGTAATATATGGGCTAACGGGCACTGAATTTGGTGTATCGTAGGATATCAAAACGAGTGGTTTTGATATCCTACGATAGACCGAATGAGGTGCCTGTTAGCCCATACCTTACTGTGTTTATTACACAACTTTTCAATCAATTATCAATAAATAATCAGTAGAATATCAATAAATACAAGTTGAACACAAAAAAATCGTTCCCCTCTCCCTGGGACGGGAAGCCTGCCATAGTGTGTGTACACACAAGCTTTGACTGCGAAAAAAATGTACACCGTGACCAGGACTCGTCCCACCAACCTGTAGAAGCTTCAGGCCGGAGCGCAACGCTCTTACCAATATACCATTAGCACACACACCTCGCCACCCAGCAGCCGTTGGTTTGGTCTGAACGCGTCCAGCAGTTGTCGCAGTTATGGGAGCAGCAGTGACAAAGCTGGGGGGGGGGGGTCACAAACCAGACTGAAGGATATTTTCACACTTTGAATGTATATTAGTTATATATGAGTGACCTCCCCAGGCTTTGTATCATATCGATGACTTATAGAGACCTAGTTCTAACCAACCATTTCTCGTCAGTCCCTGTGGCGCGATGCACAGGGAGTTGGATTTGGGATCAGTAGAGGGCAGGTTCGACCCCTACCTTTTTTCCTTTTTTTTTTTTTTTTTTGGACGTGTTTATTGCAACAATGAATAATCGTTAGTTTCATTTAAATGTTGCTATAAAACAATGTCATACTACATGTATAATATATATGAATATGTATATGAATGAGTCACAAAAATCATACAAATATAATGAGATAGGTTGTAAGGGATTGGTCATATCACAACACAATACCAAATTAGCATTTACGAGGAGATTCCAGCACAAAGAAATAACATACCCGCTACAAGTTATTATACAAATAAATAATAAATGAAAATTCTACCTTTGGCAATGAAACTTCATAGGTTTTAACATGTAACACATGACATGTAAGGACATGTAAGGAGTGCTGATATCATGGATATCAGCACTCCTAGAACATGCAATATCGACAGGTATCAGAACGGGAATATCCAGAAAAAGCACCCAAAATCATAGAAGTCATGTAATAAGCGTCCATACATGTGCCTTGGGAGCATCCGGTCCTCTGCCTCTCCCTACACTGTAAAAAATGTGTGTTGTAATTACACTGCCCCTCCCTACACTGTAAAAACATGTGTCAAACTTACTGCCCCTCCCTACACTGTAAAAACATGTGTTGAGCTTGCTGTCCCTCCCTACACTGTAAAGAATGTGTGTTGAAATTACACTGCCCCTTCCTACACTGTAAAAAATGTGTGTTGAAATTACACTGTCCCTCCCTACACTGTAAAAAATATGTGTTGAAATTACCTTGCCCCTCCCTACACTGTATTAAACATGTGTTGAACACTCACTGCCCCTCCCTACACTGTAAAACTGAACTTAATGTACCTCCCTACACTGTAAAAGAATGTGTGTTGAAATTACACTGCCCCTCCCTACGCTGTAAAAACATGTGTTGAACTTATTGTCCCTCCCTACACTATAAAAAATGTGTGTTGAAATTACACTGCCCCTCCCTACATTGTAAAAACGTGTGTTGAACTTAAACATGAAACATGTGTCATTTGACTTGAAATTGGGGCCGGTTCAATAGCACTGAGTCCTTCAGCTGTGACATTTTGATTATTCAGTTAGCCTTTTTGGGCCTGTTATTTTCACTGAAGAGAGGGGGAATACAAATGACATGTATGTTTATTTCTTGTATTCACCGATCAAATATATATTACTTTGCAGTAGGTATTGTGTACGGTACATAATATGTGGATCGACATATAAGCTATAGATGTATCGCTCGACCCTTTCATTCATAGAGAGATGCCTTCACATACTTATAGAGATCTTTGTGGTGGTGTTCCATGTAGCATAGGCTTACTATAGGTGTATATTAGAAGAGCACTGCATGACCATATTACTGTCCACCAAAAGCAGTGGGACTGAAGAAAACGGAGAATGTGTTTACCTCCATATCACATTGCTCAGTGTAAACATATATAGGAATTTTAGAATGTAGGAGTCGGAAAGCACAATGTCCTTTATTCGAAAGAGAAAGTATCATGTTCATGTTATTAACGTTTCGGTTTAACAACAGGTAACATGCTAAACATAATGATGTAGTTTGTGACAGCTTCAAGACTTTCATGTAACTGTATCGATTAATGACACGATTGTGACCAGTTTAGTACCTGTCTTATGCAATTATACCATGCCTTTATGGCGCACCCCAACTTAGCCTGATCCTATTATTCGCAGCTGAGTCCATCATCACGTATAATATCGCGTCATATACAGGGGGCACTGTGCCAGTAGTCACGGGGGTTCAAAGGGAACACAGCTGCATGCGGTGATCTACTTGTTTTGTGGCTAAGCATGTCAAGTTGGGCTTTAAAGTACTATATTTTACCCCAAGGCCATGAAATAACTCACTTACATAGTGAGATTATAAATATGATTTCCGCGAGTAGTTTAGAGAGACTGGGTGCTGTAGATGGCCCTGTAGTGTCGACCAATGACCGTAGTAGTCTAGCAGGGTAGGGCTTTGTACCAGGTACTACTTACGGTTGCAGTCGGAGTCCAGTCATTCAGTCAGTGTGACAGTCCTTCACTCAGTCAACCTATAGTCTGGTGGACATAGGTTTATGATAAAGGATATAACATGGCTGAGTTTTTGATAAAGGATATAACATGGCCGAGTTTGTGATAAAGGATATCACATGGCCGAGTTTGTGATAAAGGATATAACATGGCCGAGTTTGTGATAAAGGATATGATATGGCCGAGTTTGTTCTCCCTGTTATAGAGTATAGTCCCCCACACAGCTCCTCTTTTGGGGCCTCCACAAAGCATGTGAACATGTGTATTACGGGTGTCATGGCGGGCTTAGGACTAGTCTACCGTAAGCGGCCATTATGGGTCGGTTATGTGTTTATGTGTCCCTGTCCCCTCCTCATATCCCAGTGGTGAACACCAATATAGTAATGCTACAGAATGACAACCCCCATACCTCCTTTGGATACTCCATGAACTGCAGGTTCCTGTCCTGACTGCCTGATCAAAATTAAAGTCGCGTCGGGAACAGCAGAGGTCGCTATATTCCCAACCAGAAGTGGCCCCTTCTATGATGCGTGTATTTCCTTTGTCAACGAAAATCTAATTTCGCTCCCTTTGTCACACAAAAGGCAGTGGCCCACTCCAGAAGACGCCTTGTGAATTTTGAATTATCAGAGTTTCTTGGGAGTCTTCCATAACAGGAAATTGTAGAGGCAAGGCTTTCCATCAATAATTTTCTTTTCTTGTAAACAGATGGCGAGATGCCGGTTAACGGAATAAGAAGCTACAATTCATGATGTGGGACCATTCAGGATATGTCCGCTTCCCTACCCCCACCCCACAATTTATATCTGCAATGAAGAACTTACATTCAATTTTCATAGATTGTGCAGGCAATTACACGTCAAATACTGTGGTGATGATTTGTTTGGAAAATCCCTTTCATATTTTTTTTTTCATTTCTGGGTCACTAGGTCCTGATTGTGACCTATTTTTGTTTAGAGAAACATGATTAGATTAATTGTGAGTATAGCAGGTACTTAATTATCATTATTAACCCCAGATCCCAGTATTTTAAGACGCCTGGAAATGGCCAATAAAGAGATCTTATCCCAACATTACAGAAAAACAAATCACATTAGAAATGTACGAATGCTAAGACCTTATAGGTATCATGTTTAAAGATGACAATTGAGCTAGCTGTTAAACAGCTCACTGCTGTGAAACTGGCGCTTGTCTTTCCCACCAAGATGATGCTAGATACATGAAGCTGATGAAATGAACGGAAACTTCCTACAAAGACTTAAAGGTATGACGATACTGTGAAAACGTCATGGTGTGACATCAGCATTGACAATATGGGTATTGCATCAGCCGGAGGTACATGCTACCAATGGCTTCCGACCTTTTTCTTATGTAAAAAACAAACAAATCAAACAAACAAGACTTACCACACTGCATGGTTCATTGTTTGCAGTGACAGGCGCAGGTAACGACAAAAAAAACTCTTCAGGAGCTATCAGTAATTTAGATTGCCTTGTACATGTACCTGTGTTTGCATATATGCCGGTATTCTGTTTGGAACATTCTACGTCCTTGTTATCTTATTAGGCATTCACTTTTCCCTGGTGAAGTTTCTGAAAGTTTAGTGACTCCCCTCTGTGCTGCAGTTCCGCTATCCACACCCAGGTTCTCCTTACGTTTTTCCCCAGGTACCTTTGAATGAGTCAATAATGGACACAAAACCTCTCCTATCACATCTCCCAATGTCTCTGTCGGACCATTCGGCCACTTTGTTCTTCATTGTTCTTGTCCGGGCCTCCTTTCTCAGAAGCTCCTTAGTGAAATAAGAAACAACTTGTAAGCGGGGGGGGGGGGGGGGTAATAAAAAGGCAATTGTCCCAAAAAGAATGGTGGGCTCCGGGAAAGGAGCAGGCTAGGTCCCCTGTGAGCCACCATTGATCATTTCTCCAGGGTTAGAAGACATTGATGTCAGCCCGTGGGACCTATAGGTGTGCCACCGGCCAAGAAAGCTTTTAGTGTAAAAATATTTTACTTTGTTGGATATTGAGGTGTGTACACTGAGGTGTACATTTCACCACGCCGTGATGTGCACATAGCTAAACCCCTAAGATAGGTGACACACTGTCAGTAAAATCAACACGGTGTATATAGAGAAAAGTATTGGATATAGTGAAATCAATATGTTATATATATAGAGAAAAGTAGTGTATATAGGCCTCATGGTAGAGACTACAGAAGTGAGTCAATTTGGATATACATGTATATATATATATATATATATATATATATATATATATATATATATATATATATATATATATATATATATATATATCGGGATTCCATACATTCTATGAGAGGATGAGACCGATGTGCCTTTTGCATTATCTCAACAAAAGGGATTTGTGTATTAAAGCATGTTGACGTTCCGGAAGGGCTAAAGAATATAATCACTCTTGTTGCACCCTTCTTGTTGAATCACGCGCAGAAGGTGTGAAGATGTGTGCGGAGTTTGATAGCTTGTAGGATCGGGTGCTCAGCATCTAGAATGTTGAAACATCGATTTTATAAATGTTGCAACAATGCAGGTGGTATAACTGTCCGGTTCTTCTATTTCCCATATCAACTGTGGTGTCAAATGTCTGCAGAAGTTGACAGTATGATTGTATGTTTGAAGCAGCCACTGTCAGTGGGAGATCGTACACGGTGCCTTTATGACAGAGTACATCCCACATTGTATACATTGTATTAAATATATATTTTATGGCATTCAAATCCTAAGAGAAGGAGAATCCGGCCCCCACAAACATCCTTAATGGGGGCTGGAGGTAGTTCTTTGGCGGAATTAAATTCTTTACGTGATTGTCATTCGCCCAGTTAACAAGTCTGCGTTGTGAGACACTGAATGTTAGATCCTGACACATTGACTTTAATCCTTGACGCCTGATTAATTGTTTGCAGAATAATGAAGATGGCGACGCCGTGGTGGAATGGCGCCTAGTCTGGAATGAAGGAAATCACTGACTTATTGTTGCTCATTTTACTAGGAAAGAAAAATTCTTTGCTGGATAGAATTGATGTCAGATCGTGATTAGAAGTAATGTTGATATTAGAATTTGAATTGGAGGGGATCCTAAGCCACAGCGTCCTTGTCGAGGATTGGTTAGCGCAGGTCACATGACCAGGTCAGAAGGAGGTCGGGGCGGGTTTAATGCTTGGCGGGCAGACAGAGGGCACTTGTGTAGCCACCTTCACAAGGTCGCAGATTGATTCGCCTGTCGCGCCGAGATGGGCACTCAGACGGCCAGATATCCCGGATCCCATTATGGAGCGGGCCGGAGTAAGATTATTGCTGATGACCAGTCAAGAGTCGGCTCTGTCCCCATTCCCTTCTCCTGCCAGGACCCCCCACCCCCCCCCCCCCCTCTCTCTCTCTCTCTCTCTCTCTCTCTCTCTCTCTCTCTCTCTCTCTCTCTCTCTCCGGCATCGACACCCATCACAACCGCGATAGACGTAGGTTGTATGTAGGGGTTATTGTACGAGGACTGTAAGCGATATATATACCACAGCTATTGAGCCATCCTTGTGGGGTATATGGGGTGTTCAACAAGGCGGATATCAGCAGTGAACGAGGGTAGACAGTCTGAAAGAACCTACCTCCATCCTCTAATCGGCGTTTCTGAGATTGCTGTGAGGCACATTCATGCAATATGATTGATGACATTTTATTTTGTCAGCCTCACTTCTCAAGACGATTATGGCAATACGATCCTCCTTATTTCAAGGCGTCACTTCGATGTCTTTCTTCTCATAATGGTAATAATGCCGTCCGGCAGTTTGTGATGATTAACCCCCCCATCCCACCAACACACACACAAACATGCGTGCGAGTGAATGGTATAGATATTAGATATCAACAATGCCTTTACGTTGAGATGGTGGGAAAACATTTGATGGACGCCCCTGTACTGAAATCCATCACTCAATCAATGCTGACGGTGACGTTGCGAAACCAGCCATACAGTCAACCCTCCTATCAATCCTTCTTTGAGTCTCTAATTCAAAGTGGATTATTTTCAATAGAGCTCGCTATGCCATACAAACAGTTTAAAAAAGGGAGAAAAAAGTTCTCACAATAATTGATTAAAAGCGGATCAATATCATAGATGGGGTTCATCATATAGCTGGATCACAGCCCTTATTAGACTGTATGTATGTCACACCTCCTAATTGAAACCTGAACAATATATGGAGGACTAGTGCGACATGGTGCATTTTTCCAATTGCCACTTGCCACTCACGAGTTGCCATTTTACCATTTTGGTTGCCAGTAAACCGTCATTGATATACAGTGTTGCAAGTTGCCATTTGCCTCCCAGGGGATGCCAGTTGACTGTTGCTTATTCAAAGTTACCAGTTGCTAATTCTACTGGTTAGTATATTGTGTATACAGAGGCGTAGGAAGCAATTCTTCATTGGGGGGGGCCGGCGAGGGCACCATCGCGACCACCTGGAATTGTCGGCTGATGCGTGATGGCGTCTATATAATGCGTATATAGAATTCATATAGAAAAGTAATTTTTGGTAAATTTTGGATCTGACTTTAGGCTCAGACCCCTATTTTCCCTATGGCATCACCATAATAATCTAATTTGAGATGTAAAGTTTTAGTTTCTTTTCCATTGTGTTTATGAGTTCTTGGAAAATATTGGGGGGCCCAGACATACTCAGGCCCCACCTCCTTCATGATTGGGGGGGCCCAGGCCCCCCTGGCCCCCCCTTTTCCTACGCCCCGGGTATAAGGGGGCGGTCACTTTTTAACAACAGGGGAGGAGTGGTGGTTGTTTTTTTTTTGTGGGGGGGGGGGGGTATTCAGATCCCTCTTAGGGAGAGGCAGGGTGTCCGGCGATCCTACTTTACCTACATTTTCCCATTGCTATTTTTCCTACTTTTTCTCCAAAATACCTATTTTTTATTTTGCTTTGGCACGTGCAATATAAAAAAACTGTTAGTTGCTTTGAAGCACATCTTGCTTGTGTCAGTACATGTTTAACTTATGTCAAGTGAAATCAACCCTCAAGTCGTCCGCCATGCATAGGCTATTGTAGTTCCCAATGAGGTACCTGAGGGAACTTATCACAGGCATGGTAAATTATTTAGGAATACCTGGTCCTCTTAAAGTCCATTTAGTCCAACTTGTATTGTGTATTCTCCAAAAAGTTTTCTAGACTTATTTTTTGCTAGAAATGTCTCCATTGATTAGGACATGATATACGATTAGACTTCTGTTTGTTATAAGTTTTATTTGTATTCTTATATTCCTTACTGTAATTTTCAAGTGTAGTCTTCACATACATATAGATAATATAATACTAGAGCATAGAAACCATAGTTTTTAAAATTTCACAAAGCCTCTTTTGCCTTTACAAGGCAAAAGTTTAGAGTAGTGGGGATTGGATTACAATGGTTATAGGGTATGAATTGAGCTATAGTAATGGGTCATTCGGTGAAATGTGGATAGTAGTTTTATGGAGTGAAGGTTGTGGATCTGACAGGGTTTGGATGTACAGGCATTCACAGGTTAAAATAGATGGGGAATTTCAGTCAGATGGATTTGAGGGGTTACCACAGAGAGTGATGGACAGGGGTCCGCATAGAGAGTCATATTGTGACATACCCTCTGTGTAGTACATGAATACATTGTACAAAAACTGTGTCTCTTAAGTAAGTTCTATAGAGGGGTTTTATCAAATTAGTACCTCACAGATCTTGTATGGCAGCCATGTTGAGGCAAAACATTTGCGATTGACTTATCATCCCCCTGTGGAGTGGGGACCTTCATGTGGAGGAGCAGAATAACTTCATTGGGAGTCCACGAAGGAGGAATTCTCCTTCCATTCTACCAGTGGGCATACCAGATTCATAAAAGGCGACAAACTTGGGGTTTCTTTTGGCATGGGGTGAGCATGTGGGCAGCTGTTGTCCATATGCGCGGGCCTGGGCGTACATGCTTTCCTCTTGCCATGGGATTCCCCCTCAGTGAACCACGTCTGAGTAAACAAAGGCCGTGGTTTTTCTGGCCCTGCCTATGGGACCAGGCAAATAAAAGAACACTTGCTATCCTTCGAAAAGAGTAGGGGAATGAAGCCCAGGTAATGGTTTTCCCCCTCAACCCTCCTCATAGATGCAGTCATTCATCTCATAGATTCGGTCATTCATAGATTCGGTCACTGCTGTGTCTGGCAAGCAGCATATAAATACCTGTCTAGCTGTCTGGACAAGCAGCTTTTAAGTACCTGTCCAAACAGAAAAGAAAGGACTTTATGTCCGCGAACCACAGAAATGTCTGCTAACTTTTAAGTACTATTAGTGGACGTAAAATCAACCAAACCAAACCAAATTGACTTATCATTACAAGTTTCACCTGTTAGTGTGCTCAAGTCCACGCCTCCATTGGGTCTCTCAGACAACTTCCCGCCACCAAATGGGCGACTGTCTACCTGCACTGCGTCTATATAGCCACAATAATGGACCTTTATTCACAGCTTCAGAATTCAATGTTCTTTTGGGCTATTTTTAAACGACAGGAGTGTGTTGTAACTTGTGAATGGATTCACGACTCCTGTGTTCCACTTCTGGTGGTAAGTTTATTCCTCCCTGAATATTCCAATGCAGTGGTGGATCCAGGATCTCGAAAAGAGGGGACCAGACCCCCCATTTTTGGGGAAATTTTGGGGTGCAAAATATGTAATTAAACTCGTACGGGGAAGTACGGGGAAAAGGGGGATGCGCGCGCCCCGTGCCCCCCTAAATCCGCCACTGCAATGATTAGGGAGGCCCATGGATGCAGGCCCTGGCGGGTATATAACCTGGGGTGCATGGTTGTGGTTGAGAGAGGAGGAGACGTTTCGTTCAGGTACCACCATGTTTATGGGAACAGGTCTGAAAACTTAATTCCCAGTGAGAGTGTGATCAATGACGTGTCTGTCGATATTACCGCCAGTGGATATTGCCTGGGATCGATCCGTGACATTTTGTCTTAATTTAGTGTTATTTTATGAGACGGAAATGACTCGGCCCACGCCTACCCCTCTCTAGATTAGTGAATTAGTTAGCTGTCGGATCGTTAGGAGCGTCTGGAGTAAATTGCGGAGGACCTTTGATTTATTGTCCGCCTGTTCAACTTTGAGGGCCTTAAAATGGTCCATATATGGCGACCCTACGCCTGGCTTGTTTAGCGTGTCCAATCATCACTACCTCTTCTCCAGGCATCAAAGCTTGATGGTCAATCTTCGCTTTGGCTCTGTCATGGACGGCATTATTACTATAGCCTCATCGGGTTTGTAGTCATAAGTATCCTTTGGGACGCAATTGCAACGACAATACGGAGTGTAACCGATGGCGTCGAAAGGCCAAATCTGGCCGATATGACATTGGCTGCATGGAAGACCCGCTTAAAGTGAAAACATAAGTCCAGACAATTATAATATCCATCTGAGATTAAAAGGGTGTCTCCAATTGTATACACGGATATCAGTTACTATATTTCGAAGAGTGAGATGATGAACTATATTAGATCACGTGTAGATACCCATTTTCTTATGCGTACAACCTTCGAAAGCTATGCTGCAATGGTTGATTATTCAATATCCGACTGCACTACACATCTAAAACACAATTTCCTCAGAGCCCGCCTTCTTGCGCAGTATATCCTATAGATGTTCGCAGCTGAAAAGGCATCTGGACAGTCTGATAGAGGCGCCCCTCTTGGGTTAGAATCAGCCCGGCAGAGTTATCATCCACATTTGTTTCTGCATGACCATAAGGGATAGATATATGAGATGGATGTTGGGGAAATGGGGGAATGGCTTCCAATAAGCCTGTCTGCCCAACGTTAATGTCTAGGTCCAGGCAGTAGTGCACTCAGGTGTGAAATCTGGCGGTAATACATCATTTCACCCACAGTGCAGGATGGTAGCTCTGTCATGTTAGCGTCCATTCTAAGCACTTCGCTCCACAATATCACCCAAAGAAGAGTAGATACCCCGGTATAGATCAAAATATTGCGTCGGGTTTTAGAATGTCATCCCACCTTTCATACGGCAGGTAAATCACTCACGAAAACGATATGCTGTAAGACAAAATATGCAGATTCTTGAGGAAAAATACAGTTAAAACTGAAAAGCGCACCAACCCCTCGACCACAATAAGCACAACTAGATGATGTATGATAGTACTGCAGGTACAGGCCTAGATCATTCCTTCCAGCATATAGAATTGACCCATACAAAGAGCAGTCCCTTTTTCAGTTAATGATCCAGAGGAAACTGAATTCAGTTGTGCCAAGAATAGCTCACATGTGCCGACTGGGGTGGGCCTAGATCAATGGGAAGGAGCTGCTTCCCTTTTGGGGCTGTTCCAGTTGCATATGGAATCCATCCCTCACCACTTCAAGTCGGGCGTGTGGTTTGAGGTAGTTGGTGAGATAAATACGTCCGCTACAACAGCCAAGGCGGCCAGATGAGCAGAACATGGAGAAAGATGGGTGAACCAAGAGAAGTAGGATATAGAGAATGTGCCTCAACAGATCTCTCTAAGAGCAGGTTAAGGGGGTTAAAGTACATGTATATTATTTGTGTGGCTATTTTGTTAACTTAGGGTATGTATAAATGACTGCGTATGGTGATAGCTCTTAGACCCCGGCATTCTACAAGTCACTGGCTTCTAATTCTCTGGTCAGTGGGTTGTGTGTTTGTTTCAAGGTTATCAGTGGCATCTATGTGGTAGGCCAATGGCTTCCAAATCACTGCTTAGTGGCTTCTGCCTCACTGATCAGTAAATTATACATAAGGATGCCAGTGGCTTTTGAATCACTTGTCAGCGGCTTCCCCATCACAGATCAACGGCTTATGTATGGCTGGTCAGTCGGCTCTGGGCTTCATGGCTAGTGGCTAAAACACATTTGATGAAAGGCTTTGGGCGTCAATTTGTTGTAATCATGTAATACTAGTTTTGTCTTGTTACTGTCTTCTAAGTGCCTTCTGTATATGGTTAGCCATGGGCGTCTGAGCAGCCGGCCACTGGTAAAAATATTCCAGAGGCTAATAGGGGAACGTATACATTCTCCGCAATGTCTTCTTAGAGTTGGGGGGTAAGCATTTTCCTCACATAGCCGAACTCTTTTTTTAATAGCACTGGACATCATATGTGTTGGCAAGCTGAAATATCTATTCTGTGTGGTTAGCTGATTGCCTGTTATGTTCATGTCATATAAAGCCCTGACCCATCCGTCCAATGTCACCTCTGTAGCCTTTACATTGCTTGCCCCTGGGCATTACTATACATCATTGATGTCACGTGTCTTTGATGTGTGGGTCGTAATGGGGCCTAGAACTATGTGCTGTTGGACGGTACAGGTCACAAATGGACACAATGGACAAGGCGCTAGGTACACTGGGGATACAATATCAGATGTGGACAAAAGATACATGGATACTAAGAGGGTTTGCATTCTGTGTGATCATATACTAACATTGAGTGATTAGACTTACAGCACATAGGCATTATCATAATTTGCGGCCGAGGTAAACTAATTATCTCAACACAATCCTATCACAACCAGTGGTATATAAAAGGTTAAAACACGCCTAGAGTATAAACACACAATGTTAAACATTTCCTTTATAGTCCTTAGGTTTGTCCATGTGTTTAGGAGTGACATGCTTAGATAATCCTCCCAGTTATTATTGTTTATTCGCCACTGCCACTCATATTTAAGGAATGTGTAATTACTGAATTTAGTATGCTACATAAACACCCTTACCCTTTCAGGGTTAGACCCATGTGACGAGATCTATTTTAAATGCAAACCCACTTAGCCCTCCTCTAATACCCTTTAAACATGAGCAAGGCGGGATGGCCCTTCACCCTTCTGGCTGCGTCCTTAGGCACTGCAAGAACTTGATGATTGTTTATGGCACCAGGCAGTCTTCACAGTGTGCCCTTGGCTTTAGCACCTCCCACAAGGATGCCTTAATGACAACAGCAAGGACAGAGCTAAGGTGGTCGATGACACCACATAGAGCCCCATCAGGAGAGGTTGGCTTCTGGCCAGATTACCCATCCCCAGCGGGCCCAGCCAGGTCCACACATCCATCCTAATCATCCGCCGTCCACGACGGAGACAATCTCATCACACCTTGGTGGCCCCGCGCGTCGACATACGCCTCCCGCCCTAACGCCAGCGGCAAGCTGGGGCCCATGCAGGATATAGCTTGAGACTTGAAGCACTATCAAGTATTTGAGGTATTGTTTTCCAGAAGGCCACAGACAGACGGTAACAAAGTAACATGGATGCCAGTTTTATCAACTGAGAATTTCTTTGTGAACTCCATGCCCTGTACACCTGAAAAATAGCCACAAAAAGATATCCCCTCCTCAATCCATAAAGGATTTCCTCCCAAGTAAGCCTCAAGTGTTCAAATATCATTCCTCGACCACACAATTCAGTCCTCAAGGTCATTTCATTTCACTCTTCCTTTTCTGTTTCATATTCGTGGTACGTCATGATGGACCAAGAGTTATCAGCATGCTCAATTGGGATATTTTCTTTCCATAAGGTTATTATGATTAAATCTGCTCAGAGATCATTGGGAAAATTACGTTCCATAGAGCAGAAACAATAACATTGCCATATGTGATGTGGATTGTAAATACATTTGTATTGGAAATGTGAGGTGATGGGAACCAAAATTAGGAAATTCAGTGTACATAGGAAGAGCTTTTTTATCTTACATATTTTTGATAATGCTGACTGTTTAAAGGGTTAACTGCTGTCTGAGGCAGATGCAGCATAGACATATACTTGTCTCAGTTGCATGCTACATAAAAAGGCTTACAGTGATGTTATTTATTTCCTGTGGAAAGATGTTGCAGCAGATATAGCTCTGCAAATTCAGTCAGATATTTTGATGTTATATTGCCTTTGGCTTTGTATACAAAAATGTATAGTATCATTATTGATGTCTGTAAGAATCAAACAGGACTTTAAGACCAATGAGGTTATTCCCTTCATTCACTGCTGAAATCTCACAGTACAAAATGTATCCATCATGATGGCTGTTATCAGGACCTGTCTACAATTCCTGTTTTAAATACAGCCCAAGAGCTACACCATGGCCAGTTATGTAATTTAGGACTGCTATCACAGTCTATGGGCACACCCTGGAGGTTGTCTGCTATATGTTCCACCACCAACAGTATATTCACTTATATAGGGTGGGGGCAGGCATAGACTGAATAGCCCTTCTGTCCTCTAGGGGGTGCCAATACCTTATTGGACCAATAAGGTCCTGCTGAACACTTGAACACTTCCTGCCTGTGTTGTTCAGTTTATTACTGGTATTTACTTGGTTAAATAGAAATAGCAGGTATGCGTGGACGATGTCCGGCTGGTGGCACGATAATAGTGAAGGCATAACTCACAGGGGCCTCTCCTGTATGTCTAGTGGGCTCATTCATTGCTGAAGTAGACTGGTCAGAAGCTTTGCAGGCAATTATTGAAGCTGTTACTGGCGAGACAAGGTCTCATAACAGCCATTCTAATTCAGCATTGAATGGGGGGAATAGTCTCATAGGTCTAAAAGTCCAGCATCACCCCTATAGACACATTGACATAAAGCTTTATTAAATAATAACACTTCAGTCAGGTCTTTTGACTTAAATTGACTGGTTCCTGAATCGACTAGTTCTCTGAATCAGGATTACAATAAAATTCAATGGTCATAATCTAATCTGTTTAGAGTGATTTATGGCTGGTAAGTTAGCCGACCTATTGAAGACCGATATATTGAGACCTACACATATAAGATCAAAATATTAAGCTAATAGATCATGGAGGGAGTCTATGCTGGATATACCCGAGCCGCAGAGCGGCGAGGGTATATCCAGCATAGACTCCCCGTGGGCTCCAACATCCATGACCTAATAGGTTTATACCACGATTTCCTCCATTTTGTATTAATTTCTTACCTGATATCCGCAGAATATAGCCACGAGAAGACATTTTGTAAAAGCAAGCGATATGGCCCGGGTCAGCGCTCTGTGCGAAGCCATTGTTTTTGTTCCTTGCCGGGAGAGGTACCGTCGTGTTCACACTCACTTTTCGTATGGAATCCAACCATGACAAGTATTCAAAATAAAACATACATATCCTTAGATAGTCTAGATGATCCCTCCATACGTATTATGTCCAATATGTTCAAAATAAAGGAGAATCCATTGATTTTCCAAAACGGTCCGAAATTTTCGGCGTCTTTCTTGTACGATGAGCAGTTTACCTATATCTACATCCGGGCCACTGACACACTTTCGCCGGACAAGGAGGCGGGTGGGAATGGCCGGACCGCGACTCGCGTACGATCGAAAAATCAATGGATTCTTATTTATATCGAAGAAAATGGAGAAAATTAGCACGCATTCCTCTTCTATGGATCGAAAACTTCTTAGGATTTCAATATTATAACATGGCATGGTTGGATTCCATACGAAAACTGACTGGAAACATAGCAGGTTAGAACTTATTTATTTTCGCATTGGATTTCATCACCGTTCAGTGTGGCGCTATGGCTAAGGCCTTCGCCTACCACCACTGCGGCCGGGGTTCAATTCTCATACGAGTTGGCACGATTTTTCAATATGGAAAATGGCTAGATTAACTTTGTATAGCTGCCATAATTTCCAACTTGACCCCGAAAAAGTATATACCAAAAATTCTAAAAACGCACAAGGGTGGTATATGCAGAATATACCACGTATATATTGCATATAAAACCACCGGAAGTGCCAGAATAGTGGTATAACAGCTACTGGTCTTGCTGAGGGACCAGTTAGACTGAGAGCCATACCTGCTGCAACATCTTGCTGCGGGAAGTAAATAACAGCACTGTAAGCTTGTGAGCTTTTCATGTAGTATGCAACTGAGACAAGTATAATATGTCCATGCTGCATCTGCTAGGCACAAGCCAACCCTTTAAACATTAGTTGTTCAGCATTATCACTACGGAAAGAAAACGTGCTCAGATTCTGAGTTTTCTTTTATGATGGTGTGAAGAATGGCCGGTGGACTTAAATTGAATAAATTTAATATTTTCCAACTTTTGAGCTTTGGAGGTGGTGTACGTGGGGGTTACAAATCTGAAATTCAAAAAGTGAATGCCAGATTCTTGTTTCCCGTGAAAAAAGCCTCTTTTTACATGTAGTTGGTTATGAGCATTTTTTTTTTGTCATAACGCCCCCTCCCCCATGCCCTTTATGTTCCCTAGTCCTTTTGGGCACAATGAACTTGTACTAGAAAAGTCATTGCATCGAATACATTTGTATGGCTCTATAAGATGCTAGGATTGTATGGCTCTATAAGATGCTAGGAATATAATATGATGAGCAGTAATGACATTCCACGTTCATCATATAAGACGTAGACAAATATTTCTTTGTAGGCTATTTTGTGCAATACATCAACAGCAGATGTCTACACTAGAGGTATGAATAATGAAGACTCCTGGAGAGAGGACCCAGTACCACCAGGAGTGCAATGAGACTATGCTATAATCAGTGCCATTTGCACTTGACATCCTGAATTCCAGTCAACTCGTCCACCATCAAAGTCATCCACTAACAGCTCGTCCAACATCAAAATCATCCACCACCAACTTGTCCACCATCAAAGTCGGCCACCATCAAAGTCGTCCACTCACTCTGATATGCAACTAATTTTGTGCCTACAAACATTAGATTCTATGGTCTCTCTGAATCATGGGGTATTGGGGTGAAATTCTCGGGAAACTGTTTGCAGCCTGAAGAGAGTATACTGACCGGTTTTAAATAGACTGTGCCCGGGGACACCTGTTCCATCTCTCCCCCTTCCAGTGCAGTCTGTCCCTATCCCCCGAACCCTGCTCTCTAACTCTAAGGAATAGGCCTATGTCTACATACCCTCTCCATTTTTTTAAAAGTTTTCCAATGCCCCTGGAATCAAGGATAGGGCACTATTTTTGCCCTAACAGGGAATGGACAAAGATAAACTAAATGAATGATATACATGTATCATTTATTCAACTTTTATATATTTTATCATTTAAGGGGAGGTTAATTGGGGTGGCAGGGGCCTAAATCCATCAGAAATGAGAAATAAACAATATATACTCTGGACTCCTGTAGAGTCCCTAATGTCATGAACTATCTGCCTTGAACAGAAAAGAAGAAAACAATGTTCCTGGGAGCAGCAGTGATGTTATAGCAACCAGCGTGGCCCTTATCAGCATTATCTCCCACTTATAAGAATCCTCATGAGGGTTATTTCAAATAGGAAATGTACTAATGAAAGGTGTTGATACCCTTAGCGGAAAATTTCCAAATATCCCATAGCAAAATCATTACAAAATCTTGATGCACTTTTTTAAAAATCTCAATATCGGAAAAGAAAGTAGCAAAAATGTTACTTTTTTCAGCTAGTACATTGCCTTTATGATTGACTCTTTGCCATGTCCCTAGCAACCAGGGTTCAAACACAGCTGTGATAGGTACCCCATTCAACATAACATACAAATCCAAATGGGGTAATCGTGCCATAATTGTTGGTCTGGCCAATTTCACACAGCTTTTATGTGGCAACATTTACCAAGGTGTTTAATCATTTTGTATCATATATATCAATGGACGGCAATACCATTTTATTCATATAGAAAAAGACATACATAACCATCTCATTAATCTTTCAAGAGTCGTTTCTCGAACTACTGGTAGTGCATTTCTTTGTTTAGGGAGCCAGTCAACACATTAAAGATTAGGGTCTTTAATTTCTGTACACAGGCTCTTTAAAACAGGTTTGATGCATGGTGTTTGCATGTGAGTTTTTGTTCTTTCGATTATCATTAAATAAAGTGTCATAAAAAAGTTCCCGTTTTGTGAATAAACGGTGTTTATTTACCTAGAAATATCTATGTTTTTTTCCACAAGAAGGTTTTTTTTTTCTGTCTAAATAACTGGGAATAGGGGGTGTTTTTGACAGGAGGGAACGAGAGGATGTGCCACTTTAGTAAGGGAGTGCAGGGACTGGTGTTTGCATCCAATGTCCTCTTTCCTGTCCCCTCTTTCTTACATGTGTCTGGTGTCCATATGCACAGGCACAGGCATATGTATTCCTTTGTGACATGATGTCTAATGTACTTTTTCCGCCATGAATATGACCTTAGCTGTCGGCTTGGCGTTAAACAACCATTACTCACTCACTCACTCCAGCCTCCAAACTAGGGCCTCCCTTTATACTCACATTGCTACACACACTACTAGACGTAACCATCGCTAAAGAAGCGATGGTAAGCAGTGGCACTGGTGTTGTGGTGCTGGAACTTTCTAAGTAGTTTCCCAAGCCCCCAATGAAAACTGGGTCCCTAGTCTTATGTGGGCTTGGTCTTTGATATCTTAACTCTAGAACCTACCTACTTGTGTATTGTTTTTGAAATGTAACATCATATGCCATGCCTTTGCTTTTTGTAAGTTGATATCTCTGGCCCAGGAAGACTAGGCCGAGCCCTCCGCTGACTCAGTGGATATCAATTGCTGGACCTCTGAATGAATATATCAGGGCCCGGTTAGCTGGGTGCACACACCACCTGCTGTGGAACTAAAATTGGCAGAAATGAGGGGTAGCTAAAATCAATGAAAAACAGCTAAAACTCCCTCAATTTACAATATTTTACATTATTTCCTTTAGCACAGGTACTATTCATTGAAGCAGGAATTATTTTGAGATATATGAAATATGTATAAAATTTACTGCTGAACATGCTACTTATATGGGGATGCAGCCTATACATTAGGTTTTACAGTAATCAGAATTATGATAAATGGTCCGGCCCTAGAACAAAGAAGTCATCTGGCCCGGGTCATTGGGGATGCAGGTAGTGGGAGGGGGGATGCGGTAAGGGGTAGTCACTCTCAGTGGTGGACGAGTTGTCCAAGCCATAGTGGACGACTTTGACAGTGGGCGACTTGGTAGTGGGCGACTTGGTAGTGGACGACGTTGTGAGTGGACGAGTTGTCTGGCATTAAAAACATCCTCACCCCCACCCTACAACCAATCAGTGCTTCCTAGGTTCATATCTTTCAAATAACTACCTACAGTAGTTAGGTAAACTAATACCGACCAGTGTCTTGGTGGCTTTGGCATCAAACCAGCATTTCGAGAGGTGGAATATTTGCTGCCCCACGAGAAATATTGTTAGTCTTGCCTGCAGTTGTGCATGATCAGGAGTTTGCACTATGAGGTTATTAAAAAAAACAAGGCTCCTATCTTTAAAACAGATGGGATAACAGTCTCACATTACACATAACATTCTGACACGTCCAGGATTTTCTCTTCGAATATTTTTCATCTTTCATCTTCCAACTCCATATCATTGCAAGTAATTTGGGGTTTTTATTCTCATTAAAATCACTTTTCAAATTACTTTCAAATCCCATCACACTAATTAATGCAGAATGTGATCCAGTCATTGAAATGTTATCCTCAGGTGGGGAGGGGGGTACTTATGTCAAGGGTTCTTCCCATATGGGATCATGTCACTTAGGAAGATGCCGGATCTGGTTTATTTATCCTTTAATACCCAAACAGATAGATACATGCTCCTTGATATAGCGCAGTCATGACTCTGATAATCAGGTCTGAGATGAGGCTGAGAAGAAGACCCAGACTTGGAACATAATCTGTACTCAAGAGTATCAACATGGACATATATGTACACATTAGAAGTATACGGGACAGAACCATTAATACATTTTGTAGTACCAAACAAATTACCTAGGTGGCCCATGTAGTCAGAGGCTAGATCAGTTTACTTTAGTTGGCCCTTCCTAATAGTCTATATGAAGCTATATCCTAAAAATCTATACCTTTGGATAGCAAATACCTTAAACTTAAACAATATAAGCTTTAGATAGACTTAGTACTTCAAATACAAGAGAAATAAACTTTAAAAGTTTTCTAAGAGGGCACATATAATTCAGGCTGTGGAAAACCAAGCCATTGTCTCCCTATCAGGCTGATCCCCTCCATTCACACCTAAAACAATGGACAGGTAGTTAAGGTGATTAAGATAGAGGCAGGGGCAGCTTATCAGTTCCCATTGTTTTCTGTGGGTGGAGGGGAAGATAAGAGATTACCCACAATCCTCTGCCAGATCCAAGATGGCCGTCGGGGGCCAGTTACATTACTAATTACAAAATGGCCACCTCCATACAGGAATGGCTCTGTTCCCTTATAGCCGAGGGCCATTTCTGACCCTGCTTGCCTGTGATCAGTGGACCATGACCACCCTCCACTGGTGTGCACCCAAGCAGAACATGAGTTGATATGACTATGTGTGTACTACTGAGGTGTGAGTTTAGCCCCCCTCTTCCTATCCTTGCCTACTGTACACTTAGTGAAGCCACATTTAAATATGTTTTATATCAGAAAATTGTTAATAGCTTTTAAAAGAAAGGTTCATATCTTAAACATTCTAATATTTTCTTGTAGAAAAGACTATGACCTTTTAGTTTTACATGGACTTAAGATTTTCTTTAAGAAATCTAACAATCTAACACCAAAATCGGAAATATGTTTTAGTGTTGGGAACAGGTACACTTTATGGTCATTTGGACTCAAAATCCATGATTTACTTCACACATTTACTGTAATTCTTAAAGTTGAGTCTGTTCCTGGGTAAATAATGTTCCCTTTTTATGTAATGATAATGTGATATCTCATACAAAACCTAGGTCCTAGGACGTACGCATGTTGGGAGATACCTATACTAGCAGTAGGCCTCATTTTATTCATGGCATTTGTCATGGTGCCGTCCCCATCCCTGCGATTAGGGACCGACAGGGGGAAGGAACACCAGCTTGGCAAATGAGTTGTTGGTCGCATGGGAGCTGAGAAGGGCTTGGGTGGAGTCGAGGAGGGAGGGATGGTGTTACAAATGCGGAGGAGGTGGAGGAGAGCGTGAGAGGTTCCATTGCCCTGGTGTATAGGTAGAAGACATCAGTGACATACTGTGGGTCGTGTATACCCAGGAGGAATGTCACTTATTGACATCATTTTACCTCCCAGTGCTGCTGTGTGTGCGGTCCCTAGCTATTGATATTGTAGTCATCAGTGTGTTGTTTAAGAAATACCATTGAAAGTACCAATCGTTCTTGGTGGTATGTATTCAATGATCCATTGTTCCAGAGTTCACTCATCTCATGACATTCTATCCTACATCTTGTTACAAAAGGAAAACGTTTGACTAGAGCGTTGAATATCATTTTTTTTCCAGTGCGTATCTTTTAGTTCATATACTCTTACTATGTTTTAACCAAAGTACTTCCTATAAAATGCCATGTTTCAGACCGGATCTGTTACAAGTCATGTATCCACTAACGATGTACATCCATTTAACTTTTCATGATTGTCATTATTTGAAAGTACAACATTGACAAGAACCTGTCGAGCTGTGACGTTATTACAGGTAAACAAAGTGAAGCATAAGTCATGATACTACTCCCTCCCTGTCAGGCAAGGGCCTTGGGAACCATCCTCAAATATGATCCCTCCCCTGTGACTATACTCTGCCGCCGAATTGAAGGAGGTGGTGGGCGATAGCGCAAGACAGGAACAAAACAGGAAACGCTTTGCGCAAATATGTCGCTGTGTGGTGGAAATCACGTCGGATAATGTATCCAGAAGGCAAACCTTGTTATCCCCACCGCTTTTTACATCCTTGCGGAATCAGCCCACGAAGTGGAGAACAGGGAGCTGCAAATGAAGCATTGTTATCTCTTCTTGCTTCTCCCCAGCTGCCAGTCCCTCAGCCCCTGAAGGCTGCTGGGGTATCGGTGGTGAATACAAGGAGGTGTGGATTGACGCCTGTTGGTGTGTGTCCTTATGGCGGGGTGCAATATGGGAAAGCCTCCCATGGCCGTCCACTCTAAATTCTGGACACGGTCCCAATTGTCGTCTGCAGTATGTTTGTCGGGGTCTGCTCATCACGTGACTGCTCAGATCGTATCGATCAATAATTGGGATCATGGCCCTTAGTGGGTGTAAAATATATATTGCGGTCCAGGCTATCTCTGTGAAGGCACTCTTTGCTTCACAAATTATGTCACCAAAACAACCGTTGGATTACATGTACCTCATTTTATAATTTTGGGATGTTGCGCCCGAAATCAGAGTTTGAAAAGCTTATTTAGTATTTACAATGTATCTACCGGTGGTTTAATATACAAATGTCGTCTAAGAGGTAGGACCGCTGTACCAAAGCCATGTAAGATATAATTTCATGATCAATGTAGCAGATATTTTAAATGTGTGCCCTTTTTCTTTTAAATCACTGAAGAGAAGATGTCAAAAATAGCTCAACATTCTGGGATGATGTTCAAAGATGTGCTTTATATTTTGTTTCCTGTGTCCAATGTGATATGAGCTTATTTGGCTGTTTAGGTACAGGTACTTAGATTTTTGCAATCAGACAGTACCCAACCCTTTCGCCTCACATCCAATGTACACACATATAAAGTAGATATTTCAGAATTGAACATCTAGGGCCAACGGAGTCATCATTCAGTGTGGAACCGCAGAGATCATGTAGACACATACATGTATATTCACCATAGAACTCAGCAGTTTATCTACATTCTATAGCAGTGGGGACGGAAGGAATGCCATGTATCTCAGCATACTCCCTCCGCCCAGTCCTCATCCACCAGCTCATCCAGTCCTCTGGTAGCGTCTACAAATCACCCTTGGGGCAGCTTGGGTGAACACAGTGGCTGCCCCCAACAGGAAATGATCACTGTAATCAGTTCGCCAATCGAGACGCTCCTACTCCTGAGCTTCACTCTCCAAGCAGGAGGGATCCACTGCCCGGAGACACTGTTGAAGCTGCAGAGAAAGTGCTTGGAACATGGTGTCGGTGGCGTTGGTGTCACTGGTCGCTTTGTCTGCAGGTCGCTTGCTGATTGCAGCGCCCCGTAGGCAGTGACTACCAGGACAGTTCGGTAAAGGGGGCAAGGTGGTGGAGAATGGGTCTTGGTGACTGTAAAGTGGTGCTAGTGGGATGTGGGGGAGAGAATCTTGGGTACAAGGCGCATCCACTTCTCCCTCTCACCGATGTCGATTCCGGTCTTAGAAAGTGGCTTCATATACCTCAGCCCCTCACACCCTCACTGAGAAGTGCTTTTAACCTGTACAGATGGAGGGCGAATGAAGGTCATCACCTACTGGTGGTGAGAACCTTCCTCCTTCAACGAATATGGGAACCTACTCTAACGAAAACATTTTCTGGTGTCAAATGCATGGTTTACTACAGGTTCACATTTAAGAAATGACGTTCACTTCAGTGCCTAAAAATAGCCCAGCGCCGATTTTGTTTCAATCAGGCAGACGTAGACATATACTGTATATCTAATCCTGACAAATGAACGTTATCTTTCAACAGCGTGTAGGCATTAAGAGCGAATTCTGCCTAATCTACTAGTCAATACCATAGATGGAAATTTATATTATGCTTCACGAGGCTACTCATAGATAATGTGGCCTCTTTTATCTAATGTGAAGACAAACACAAAGAAATGAGCCACCTTTAGTAGACTATATTTTTGAGGTCGGGGGAGGGGTGGGGGTTAAACAGAATGGTTCACACCTCAATTGTTGGGCTTCCACGTTTCGATTTATGATATATAAAGTACCTATATATTAAACAGAATACGCATCTAAATACCGATTTAAATTTACATGTCTGCCCATATACATTGCACATAAGTTAATAGGTAACTATGGGCAACTGAAACTAGGGAAATTTGAACAGCTAGATATTTGCCTACCAACAAGCATGTTACTGTACTGAGGGTTCTCGGCGTACGTAGTTCTACCTCCATGAACCCAAGGTTATACCAGCTATTGGGTATAGCACTGGGAACGTTGATCACTATATCGTTTGTTTCTTTTAGCGGATACCATACTTTGAAGTTAGGTGGTGGGGACTTGATTAAGGAAGAATTCCTTGTGTGGACGTCCCTGTGTGATGTCTCAAGAAGTTCCTTTGTAGGACCATCTCTATGTGTGTCCATGCACCGTGCAACTCTATAAGAAGGTCTGTGAACGTGATGAAAGTTGCCAAAGTTCCCACAGGAGATAGGAATTATAATTTATAGTGAGTAAAATTTAATTTGAGCTTCTCTGCAATAGAGGCCCACACGAGATATCTAGATGCAAAGAAATGAGTTAGAACCTGAAGAAACGAACTATGATCCAAGTGAACCATCAGGTTCCTTTATACCAATACTGATTGTTATTATGTCCCAATGCACCATATACCAGCTTTAACCACCTGACCGACCGACTAACTGACTAAAGGTTATTCAGCTCCATTTCCCCAGTAGAGGTTTTTTGGCGAGAAAACTACATCAAATGATGGATAAATGTGTGTGCTGGTGCTCACTTGTATATGCACCAGATACACGGAGGGGGCAGTGTGGATGAGATTTAGACCCCTTCAAGATCGGCTAGGGAAGCCCTGCTTGAGTCTATGTACCGAAGTGAGTGCGTCATGGTACTGACGAAGACAATTACATTCATTTTTCATGGAAGCCCTTAGGGCCTCTCAGACATGAATATTAATGTTGCACAGCCTTGGGGTTGAAGATAGCTTCCATAGCCATTTTAACAGACCTTCTACGGCCTCCTTCCAAAGTATCAACATATTTCATAGAATAGCTTAGCAAACAGATGCCACAGCCTTGGATTCAAGCAGTCTTATCCTATTGAAATAGACGGAATGACTTCAATTGAATTGATACGTGTTTTTTAAAGTAACATTAAAAATGTAAACATGCATTACATACCTATTACCATTTACTTGCACCTATTCAGTCCCTTCAGACCAGCAGATGCAACCACATATGATGTGAATGATACTTTCTATTCTAATGAGCCGTGTGTAATGAAAGCTAGTTGCTGGTTGAGCAACCTACTACATCTCAGTTCAGAAGGTACTAGGGTAATTGGCAGTTACCCCATCCAATATGGCGGATTCTACATGTAGTATAGAGAACTAAGAGGGGAGGGGGGGGGTAACAGGGTATCTCCACTGATTTGAGTAATGCTATGTCTTATTACCCTATATATAAGAAGGCATTGGTTCGTGCTGGTCCCCACCCCATTAAGATAACCTTGACTGCTTGCCAGGAACAGATAAACCAAAAGAGGCTAGACAAAAGTATGTACTTTTTTTAAAGTTAACTCGATTTTCCTCTAAGATATCAAGAAATTTAATGTTATGGGATATTCCTATTCAATGAAATGTCTACTTATCTGCCAAATCGTTGGATTCAAAGGCAAAATAAAAGTAAATAGTATTTACACAATGCCTCAAAGTCATCATAGCTATTTTTTCTACAATGTCCACCATCTTGGATCCCGAATCAAAAAGATTGGAGCCCGTCCTGATGTAACCAATGGGTGAAACTGCAGATTGATTGTAAATCTGGATAACCCATGCTATGAGCTTTAATTTGATAGGTCATACATTATAGTTCCTGAGAAACTACTGACAAACTAACCTCTGAGAGAATCTGCTGGAGAGTATAAAATTGTTTAACGTTGCTATGATACTGGTTGCTAAGTAAAGCGCCGCTAAGATAAGCAATTCTAGTGTAAGACACCAGGGGGCACCACACATAATGTGCTATAAAATTAACAAACACCCTGTGTGTGTATATATATATATATATATATATATATATATATATATATATATATATATATATATATATATATATATATAGCTGAATGTTAGATGCATCTCACTGGCTGTAGTGTACACTTGTATGCTAAAAGAGTGAGTTACTGCTTGTCAAGGTACCACGACAAAGGGCTGGTGCTGGTGTAACTGTAGGTTTTGCACTAGTACAACCATACAGGTAATCATCAATCCCCCAAATCCACAGACACAGATACAGACAAAACTGCTCATACCGTTTACCGTAGTGGCCCGTTTAAGCGCTGGGGTCTCAAATTGAAATTGATCTTAAGCACTGAAAACAGTATTCAAATAAGCGCCTGTCTCAAATAAGGGCCGGGGTAAAGAGGTATTGAAATTTATAAGCGCCCAGGTGCTTAAATGGGCCATTAGAGTAATTGTGAATTCAGTTGCTTCCAATTTTAGGTGTGCCACACAAAACATTTAGTCCCAGACTCCTGGATTTTGGTGCATACCCACATTACTCCACAACTCCCAATGGAGTGCCCAGCTGCTGTCCCTAGACAGCCACTAATAGAGGGTAGGTCATATATAGATCAGTATATACTGCTCCTGTGGGTATAGGGCTTAGTATGGACGTCTAGTGGGTCAGGCATTGCTTGATATGGCACCTGGCGAGATTAGCACTGATGAGAACCAACATGATGGATAGTAGTTACATGATGTACCCAGGCCAAACAATTCTGCAGTGATGGAATTATCTGCTTGGATGATCCTGGGTCACCCCGATATGGATATACTTCTGTCACTGATGATACTAGGTGTTTCCTTTGTACGTGACTAGCATACCCTGGCACAATAGGTATTCGGATGCTTCCTCACTCTTTGGCCACTTTGTATACTTTGCCCGGGGGGGGGCACTCCCTATTTGAGCTATAGTAACCATGTGCGTACAAAAACTACAGGGAAAGGGGTACTTTTTGGGGTTGGGAGGGAATCCTGCAGGATCCTTTGATAGGGGTACATTTTTGGGCATTTTGGGCAAAAAAGGGGTAGTTTCTTAGGCCCAAAATGTAAACCCATCTTTCCAAAACTTTAAGTGAAAAAGGGGTATATTTTGGTCTTTTTCCCCAGCTTCCCTCCATCTTTTCCCCAAATTTATTCAGCCCTAACAAGCCAAAAGGGGATCGATTTTGTTACTTAGAGGGTGTCCTGACAAAAGAGGTTGGATTTCTTGCAATTTCCAGGAGGTAAATCAGCCCAAAATGGGGTGCTTTTGAGAAATTATGCCCCGCTAAAAGGGGTACCACAGCCAAGGTAATGTACACACATGGTATCCATAGATTAGAGAGTGGCCCCCCTTCGGGATACTTTGATAGGCTGTCATTCAATTACTGTCTAGAAGAAATTTCTACGAATTGTTCCTATCGGTTTTCCATACCAAGAGTTCTAATGTGGTAAACTTTAAATGATATTTAAAACAAAAATGAAATGCATCACCAAGTCTTCTGCCCAAGACTATATATGTAAACCAATCAACTGTCCCCAGAGCTAAAGCAATGGGGAGGTTCTTAGGGTGATTAAGATAGAAGCTAGGTCGCACCTTATCAGTCTTATCTGACCATTGATCTGGAGACTGATAAGAAATTTATCCAGAATGCACTGCTTTAGAGTCGGGGCCTAACCACAATGCAATGCAATGCTCTGAAAGCAAGATGGCGGCCTCCATGGCCTGATATGCTAGTGACGTACATTAAACCTTTGAACTCCTTTTATCCTTGTCCCATTTGTAACACCAGTTGCTAGATCTAGTTTTCGCTTTGTAACTCGCAGACCTGTTGCAAACTGAGCAGTTGCTATTTTTGCCACACTCCTCGTGTTCTCTGGTCTAGACATAATAAAATATATTTCCTTTGTTGTCTTCTGCAAATCAACATGATTTTGAGTCCTGTAGAACTTCTGACTCTACAATAACGAATTTTCCTCTTCAGGCCAAGAAGTCATGAAGTGAGTATAAAACGCCACATCATGCATTAAAGAATTATCCCAGGTGTTTCAAGAACCGCAAAAGAATAAAGCTTAGTTCATGTGTCGTTTATGAACCTTGTTCAGAAGCACTATGGTCTGTCCTTCCGGATTCATGTTCTCACACTGCCCATTTTGTAGGCTAGAAGAAATCTTATGGAAAGCAAAACATTTCCATGCTTCTTCATCTAAAGTAAAATACATTTTAACATCATTCTTAACAGAGGAAGGTATATATGTTGAAGGGGTGTCAAGGCGGTTTGTGGGACATATCAGTATGGTCTCCCACAGGCTCCCAATACATAGACCAAAGACCATACATATCTTTGTGTTATTTACGTTATGACTCATGGGTACAAATATTGCGGCTCGGGTAGAGTGTCGGGTAATAGCGTTCCGAGTACTCGGGTCAGAAAGTGACCCTGCGCTGAAACCATACATTGCACTTAGCCATTTACTAGTCTCGGGTGAAATGCAGCATATTTATCTGCGCTTCTCAAAAACATAAAGCCATCCCTAACTTTTTTTATGTTTGATGGGGCTGTCAGTGTTAAATGACCCCGTTGGTCATGCAACATAGAGAGTTGGTCTGGCTGAAAAGCCCACTGATTGATGCGGGGTGACTGCAGCAACTCCCACTGTGACAAAAGGACGACTAATGAATATGTCTATAGATCCTCCGTGCTCTATCTAATCTTTGAAGCTTTCAGGTCCACCTATCCACACTCCTTCCCCTGGCAAAGATTCCATATCCCCCCTTGATAAGACTACTTTTTGGCCTATTTGGTAAATGAAACTGGCTATGACTGGTGTTTAGGCAATGGGTAGTGAAGGGAAGTTATTTGATGCAGCTGGTCTGCTATTTATGTGGCTCACTGGGTACAGAATCTTAAAGATGGTGTCCTTGTCCCCTATAGCCTAGACCAGTGCAGTCAAATGGAAAGCAATGACATCGTGCGCTGCATTGAACTAATAGCAGCTCCAATGCCATATATTATTTTCCACCTTGTCTTCCTTGCGATGTTCCAGATACTTCAGATATTGACGTCGAAAAGCTTTAGAATGCATTAAAAAGATATTAAATGTTATTATTGTTGTTGTTGTTGTTGTTGTTTAGATATTTTATTGGCTACCTATATGTACACATAGGTGGATCTCCTCCAACAGAGCCAATTAATACAATAGACAGGATGCTCGGCCAGTTACATTGAAACGTGTAGAGAAAAAGGAATTATAAATGACTGCACTGCTATATCCTTATGCATATATGATATTTATAGAGCACATGGATCACGTGTATTTAATTAATCTAGACGAACTACAGGATGTACACGGCAGAAATGGTATAGACACATGAAGGGATGGGGAAGGTATAGATAGGCAGTCTGACAGGAAGGGATGGGGCAATTGGTCAGGGTAAACTGCCTTGAGTTGACCACCTTTTACCTATGTGTGACCAGGCAAGCAAAAACACCCCTCTGCAAGGAAATTTGTTATCAAAGTTCATCTCAAGATCTTTAAAATGAGACATCATTGGCTTAAATATTCCCAGTAGTTATGTCAGAACCCCTCCTTGAACATAGGTCGTTATTCATATTTGAATTTGAGGATTAAGCTCTAAATACATTATTAACAATAATAATGTCTAAAAACATAATAGATCAGCCTTTTTCATAAAAGATACAAAACGATATGGCAATTTTTATCATAGATTTTGATCTAGAAGGAATTTTCCATTTCTGTTTTCATTTTTGGGTTTTGGTTAATATGCCAGAAAATTGGCATAAAAATCTGCAAATTTTACCATCCAAATATGGGCCAATTTTACTGAAGATAGTGCATTTTAAATGAGACCATTGAATTCTGTATAAAAGAATTAGCTTAGCATATTTTTATAATGATTTTAGAGTAATTTTTCCCCTCCAATGCCCCTGGTGGCCAAATGGGGAATTATAAATCCCCTGCGGAGGGGTGTTTTACCTTGATGGGTCACATGTATTGATATTGGAAAAATCAGACAATACCCATGAATGAAGCAGAGCAAAATATTTGGAAATGAGCAGCAACCAAACTGTTATAGTCATTAAAACAGGTAATTAATGTCTATTAAAGACTGAAATTCAAAATTTTCACTTTTTTTCTGGCCATGAGTAAATCCTATGTGGTCAATGCAGGGTGATATTACCTCCTGGCAGGTGCCACATTGATTTCTCTTGTTTGTGAAAGGTGTGACTTCCTACTCTTCAAAACATTCTTGTCATGGGTAATTGACTCTTTGCTAAATGCATTATCTTACAAATAGGTGCCAGAAGCCAAGATTAATGAGTTCAGTAGGTACACACATACTGTCACTGGGGTATATATCATGGGGGTATATAAAATTGCATTGTCAGATAGTGCCCCTGTGCGTGCTCTACCATAGATTTTCTTGTATAAGCATAACTCAAATCAGAATGTGGCTTATAGGATTAGCGCAAAGTAGGGGATTGCTTATACAAGGGTATTTGGCACTATAAAACGGTGCTGAATTGCCAATTTTCCATCACCTGTGACATTTTATATAAGGTGATCTGCCATGGCAAATGGTCCATAAGTAATTATTATTATTGTAACCCATTTAGCCCATGTGATGCTTACAAATGCCATTAGAATAATTCTAACATTTTGAGCTTTCCAGACATTTCTATAATTATATTCCGTGCACAGCATTTTGAGATGTATTTTCTGTATGGCGCATATGCGGTCATTGTTACTATTAGCTGTATCCCGTTCAATCCATATACATGGGCTGTATCAATGGAATATGAAGCTTGTTCTTGGTTACAGTGAGTCTGCTGTAGGTCCCAGTCTTATTTAGGAATGTAATATATGATGATTATGCTTGCACTAGTGCCTCTATCAAGTACTTAAAAGGCCCACATTGTGTTTATACCATGGTCTGCACCTTTAGGATGCATTAGAATGCATCCGAATGCATTCTGCACTGACATACAAACATTATATGGTATCCATAGGGTCCGAAACATAAGACTCATCTAACCCATCACCATTGTTGAGCTCTGTGGCCTGATGGATAGGATAAAGCACTTTGAACCCTGGATCAATCCTGGCCCATGCTGAGCTTTTTCAGTACGAAACACTGTCAAAGCTTTGTCATAGCTGCTGTGACATATAAGAACAGTATACAAAAAGAACACCGCCAATTTTCAAGTGTCAACTCAGTGCCTCTATCCCATGATTATGTGATTGACTAGACGTCAATCTCATACTTATATATACATAGACCGCAGCACAAAATCACATTGAAACAAAGAGGGATTCTGACAGACATAGGAACAAAGAGGAAAATTTGGCCCATACTCTGTCTCCGTACACATTTGGATTGGTGAATATGTTTTGGTATATAACAGCCATATAATATACAGTAAAACTTGGTTACAACGAACCCCTTGTTACAAGCTGAAAAAATTCGTTGTAACCAAATTTCGTTATAACCAAGTTCAGTATCTGTGGTGGGGGGGGGGTGATGCACATACAGTGATAGGACATTCCACCCGTCTCTATTGAACTATGGGCAGCAGTAAGGGGTGGGGTTCTGAGAGGTGTCAAGGGGTGTGATAGGGCATCCCACCCGTCTCTATTGAACTATGGGCGGCAGTAGGGGGAGGGGGAGGGGGTCCAAGAGGTGACAAGGGGTGTGATAGGGCATCCCACCCGTCTCTATTGAACTATGGGCGGCAGTAGGGGGAGGGGGAGGGGGTCCAAGAGGTGACAAGGGGTGTGATAGGGCATCCCACCCGTCTTTATTGAACTATGGGCGGCAGTAGGGGGAGGGGGAGGGGGTCCAAGAGGTGACAAGGGGTGTGATAGGGCATCCCAACCGTCTCTATTGAACTATAGGCGGCAGTAGGGGAAGGGGAGGGTCCGAGAGCTGTCAAGGGGTGTGATAGGGCATCCCACCCTTCTCTATTGAACCATGAGTGACAGGGGTTTGGCAGTGCAGTAGGGGGTATAAGAGAGCTGTCAAGGGATGTGATAGGGCATCTTCACTGCCAAGGATAGAATTTAATTTCACATTTTTTCAACCTTGAGGGTCAAAATCACTTCGTTATAAACAAGTTCATACCAATAGCACTTCGTTCTAATCAAGTTCATTTACTATAGAAATGTATAGGAGAGGTTTGTTATTGGGTATTTTTGTTTGTTATAACCAAATTTCGTTATAAGGGAGTTTGTTATAACCAGGTTTCACTGTAGTTGAAGATAGGCCATAGGCCATGTAGATGGTGCAGCTAGCATTTACACCTTAGAGACAGAGAATAGTCTCCATTCTGGGGTGGTCACAGGTCAGCAGCTAAGAACAATAGGGGATTAAGGTATTTCTTCAAGCCAACACGCACCAGTGGTCATTTACCTTCTCAGTGCCACATAGCAGCAGTAAAATTATTAACCCTACAAGGGCATTGAACATAGAACATAGGATTCAATCACACATGGGCCTAAGGCCTAGACTTAACCATTTTATAAGCACTCAGGTTATCCAGTTTGGGCACCCAAAATCGTTCTGAAATTTGATAACCATGGTATAACTACCTCTTGTTAACTTGTTCAGTACCAACTCATGTGTCGAGAGTCATTGGCTAGTGATCTGCATTACTACTGTCTGTATTGCTGTTTCACTATACCGATGCTTACAGGATTTAATCCGAGGTATATGTATCAAACATTTCAAAGGCTCACACATATACCAAGCATTTAATTCAAAGAAGTTTGAATCTAATTTGATTGTTAGTTACAATGAAATCTTTATTAGCGCAACGACTCTTAGTGCTACTAGTGAGACGAGTTGACTAGTGTATTGTTCAGTCCTCTGCTATGGACTATTCTAATGTGATAACAGTGTGTGTACTTTACTACCAGTGAAGGAATCTTCTGGATATATCATACTTTTGATTTTATTCAGAGATTAGACATTTCATCATTTGAAGCCCTATGGCAGATTAGCATTGTATGAAATTAAGATTCAGAAAAACATCTCTGTAGGCAGTGTTTCAGAATTGTTTGTTCTGAATGTGCTATACATATGTAGTACAGATTTCAACTCAGGGGGTTATAGTACATTTGGTTCACATTTTCTGTATTTGAAGAGGATATTCACTGCTTAAAATCTCTATAAATCTCTATGCAGAGGTCAATGCTAAAGTTTTTGTATGCAGTCTACAGAGGGGAGGGGGTGACTGGCTGGGGGAGGGGGTTGTGCCTCTTTGTAGCCCCTGCAAATGTGATACAGTGTATTGGCCACAACAGTCAACCACCACCAATCATGTACTGCCTCCACTGGTCATTCTGGGCCTCTCTGGTGCATGGTGACTGGTCATTGGCCACCATTAACTCTTTGAAGGTTGCATAGTGCTATATGTCATCATCATGCATGAGTGGCTCCATGGGTGTGCCCAATGCCTCTTTGATTGAATATGTTGAACCAATTTTTTATCATTCTATCACTAACTAAAACTAGACACAAGATTGCAAGTCGCTGCGCCATGTCTCACAGGACTATTCTCTACCATTCTATTAAATCTACAACACTATGTTTTTATTCAGATGATTGGAAGATCATGAACAATGGAATTCTCTCTCTCTCTCTCTCTCTCTCTCTCTCTCTCTCTCTCTCTCTCTGTCTTCATGTCCAAAAACCAGTACCTTTGAGGAGACTGTGTATAGGTCGATGTTATTACCGAGATTTCCATTATGACCTTGATGTGCCACAACGGGAATATAATGGATACTGCTTGAAGACTTGTAGTCTTCGATGATGAAATAACTTTATCACATAGGCTTCTGAATCAAGGATGTGGCCACCTCTAAGCCCCTGGTGAATTAAAAGGGGAAGATATAGTAGGTCAGTAATGAAATGGAGCATGTTTTTGGGGATACAGTAAGCATAGGGCTACATGTATTCAAGAATGAAATTAGCAACAACATAACAACAACAACAACAACAGCAAAAACAACAACAACCACAAATACACTGCAAAAAAGGTGTTTAAAGATACACACCAAATTTTCTCAACACCAATATTTAAACATCTAAACACTTGAAGTGTTTAGGTGTTTAGCTTTTAAACACTTATTCTCAAACACCTAAACACTGAAGTGTTTAAGTGTTTAGCATTTAAACACTTGGTTAAACACTTCCTAGTTAAACGTGTTAAAAATTAAATGTGTTTAACACTTAAGAAGTGTTGAGAAAAGTGGGAAAAATAAGTGTTTAACCAAGTGTTTAACTTCTAAACACTGGTGTTTAATCCATAAACACTGTTTTTACAGTGTATGAGGGAAGCTCATAAGTATTTTATGCCCTAGGATCGTTTTCTTTTCAAATCCTTTTTTTTTGGGTTGTTTTTTTTTTCTGAAGGATTTTCATATTTCTAAAGAGAAGAGTTGTGGAGTAATGTCTGACCAAGGCTTTGATATTGTTTTTCAAAGCCAAATCATTTTATATGATAGTGTATTTCGTCAACCGGAGTATACTGCCAGCAAAAGTATACATGCCACAAGAAGCTGGCTCGCAGATTTTGTCCATTTCGAACAATCATTGCCAAAGCAGATGAAAAAAAGGAAACCCCTAGCAACCACAATCAAATCAGTAGACTAGCATCTAACATCCGTGAGAGAGTGGATGACCATGGAGGCATTAGGGTGCAATTGATGTAGCATCAAAAGTGGGCATTTCCATTCAGATAAATCAGCTAAATCTGCCACCAAGGGGTGTTCAGTAGATGAGGCTATTATGGGCACTGCACAGGCAGATGGGCAGAAGGTGGCACTGTCTTGCTTATCTATGTCCGTGGTGTAATTCCTCTGTGCTATCTACATATTCTATTAATACACCAATCACATACAAGCAGGATCCATTAAGCTGTACTTCCGAAACTGTGTACACATCTCCGTTCAATAATGCTATTCATGACTCAGTGAAATATAGGCAAATATTGGATTTGTGATCATGATTTGCATAATTAGTTCAATTGCCCTTTTCGCTAACTGTCTTATATAATACCTACGTACATTTGTGTCGCTTCTCATCCGGAAATTATTCATGGCCTTCTGTGTGTGACAATGATAAGTTTTAGTTGATATATATCTTTTATTAGTTACAAACGCACGTACCTTAGTATTTGAATAGAGGTTTGGAACAATTAATTGCATTTTGAATGCATTCAAAAGGAATACCAAGAATCCATGTAGTTTGTGAACCTGTACTTTGTGTACCAGGGGAAACAATGAAATGATATTCCTTCGTAGGCAGTTATTTATATATTCATGTACTTCGACGGCTGATTTGATTCGATGAATGGATAGAATTGACTCAATGCTCCTAATGTGGAAAGATATGTATGATGGAGAGCATACCTGGTGACATCATGGCCTCCATATTTAGATGTTTTAACGTGTGTTGTATTGATTGGTCCTGATCACTATAATATGCTAGTGTACGATTAGGCAATGGATGCCACTTGCAGACATCAGATAAGAGACTCTTCTCTAATTTCAATATGTACAGTATATGCCTTCATAGGTCAAAGACAGAAGTGTATTCATAATCGGGAGGCATATTCTTATGACCATCTGTTTCCATATAGCACACGTGACCTCAACTTTTAGGAAAACTTCTGCTGGGGTTCACGATCTGATGACATGTACCATACGTAGTGCGTGGCATTGGCTGGGTAATAGAGCTGACATTTATGTCTATCTACCCTGAACAGGCCACGGAGTCTCCCACTTCTGTAGACAAAGATTGCACTGCACTGTCTGGCATGACTCCCTCGATAGGCGCATATCTGGCTGGACCTTTTGAAAACAAGGACTCATTCCTAACTAGGATAAAAAATGACATGTTTAGTGTTTATAAAAATGAAATGGATGGTTTGCTACCGGTGTTTGTATAAGCTGTCTCTGCATAGAAACAGAGTCAGTGGTCTCTCTCGCTTTCCATTGGTTATCTTTCTTCACATAGCATCATATCACTAGTACTAGAAGCTGTTTTCGTCTTTAATAGAATGCTTTCAAACGTATCTAATTCGCTTTCAGTGAACAGATGTAATCTAATCTTGAAAGCAGTCGGGTCCAAAGCGCATCTTAATAATGAACAGGGTACTGCCTTATTCAATCAGAGATGAACAGGTTCAAATCTTTCGCAGAATTCAAGCTGGTTTTTGTAGCTTTTTAAGAATAAAAAAGAAAGGAAAAACAGTGAGCATTTTTGTGTTATTAGAATTCGATTGCTTAATAGAATAAAATAAATTTTCCTCTATCAATTAATTTCAGATCCCATTTTGAGTACATTGTGATACCTTTTTAATCCACCATATATACATTATGCATAGCCACACTGCAAAGCGTTTAGTTTTGAGGGGAATCCTTGCTTTTCCTGATTGGAACGATACTACGGCAATGTGATTTCTCCCACATCTCAAGGACTTCCTACACGTTTTGTTCATAAAGGTGATTTTTCCAAATGAGTTTAGAAATTTTTTAATCATTTTAAGGGGGTGTCTTTTATATTTTGAAGCTGATTTAGTAACAAGTGGCATATAGTCACCTAGTTTGATAATATTTCCTACACAATTGGCAAAATGAAATCACATCCCTGTCATAGTTGGTGATCCCATAGCACATGTACCAAGGAGAGTGGGAACAGTTCTACAGTGACTGAAACTTTCCTGGGATAACACCCACATTTTGGACTGTAGGAGACTGTTGGTGGCATGCAGATGTTGCCATCAAATTTCTGGATGAATTCGAAAATAGACATTTTACTCATGATCCACTCATTATGTGTGCAGCTTATTGCCGTTTGTTATTCATAAGAACGATCGGCTATGTACATGAATTGAGACTTCTGAAACACATGCCAGTAGACTTGACCCAAGTCTTAGTCTCCTATCCATAGTATTCTTATTTTGAGCTGGGTGTCCTAATTGAGAACAACAGCACCACATATAATTGGTTACTAATCAGAGACCTTGGCACATAGAGAATGGTGCTTGCTCACTCTCCCTGTATATCCCAGTCCCATAGGCATAATATGCTGTATACCTAAACATGACAGTGGCGGCTTTAGAGGGGGGCGGGGGCGCGTGACCCCCCTTTTTGCCAGAATTTAATTGCATATTTTCAACCCCAAAATTTGCCAAAAATCAGGGGATGCGCCCCCTCCTTTTGGGCCGTGCCCCCTTCTTTTCAAAATCCTGGATTCGCCACTGCAGGACTCCTTTAACTTAGTAGGAATACGCACGGCTTTACACCTTTGGTGTGACTATCTGATCTCTTGATTTACTGCATTCTTTAATCAAAATGTGCATGGCTTTGCCTATTTGCTTTAGCTTAAGATCTTTAAATCTTAACTTCCTAAAATCTTAATGTCTTAAAATCTGAACTATTTCCCCCCTCCTAGCTTAATCAGTTCAAATATAAGCTCTACATGGGTTTGTTTGCAAATGATGCAGTCTATACCTTTCAGTTATAATCATGGTGCAATGATCGATAGACTCCTGACCCACCATCCAGTGGGATGGACTGGGAACAGTTTGAGAACAAGCAACTAAATCTGGTTAAATTTATGAAGAAATTTCTTCAAACACAGTGAAGTCCGATGCAATTTTACGACAGGTACAGTATTGCATTAGGCAGGTAACATGCTCAAAGCCACTGGTGGCAATATTCGTTCAATAGTACTGTATAAGACGTATCTTGCATAAATATATATTTTACACACTGAAAAGATAAGGCTTAAAAAGGTACTCTGTAGTGATCACTTTTTGTCATCTTATTGATGGTCCCGAGGGGGAGTACCCCGTGATCTTTTAGGTGATCACATGTGATCACCCCAGGTGATCACTACAGAGTACCTGTCAGGAACTGTTTAGAGAGGGGTTTGTGAATGATTACATTGTCATTAATTAAGATTTTTGCATAGATTTGCATAATTATCCCCTTCCCTCCCCAAAACCAAGCATCCATTGAGGGCACTTACAGCTGACTTATGATGCCTTGGTGAGGCATACATGTAGTTGTTTGTATAAGGAATATTATCCATTCCCCATGGTTATAATTATGGTTTGAGTGACAAATGAGGTGTTAATCATTTAACATACTTTCATCTTTAATAATTTTGACCAAATGATTTTTTGATCAATTAACATTCCCTTGTGATGAAATTTTTCACATCATTCATCTTATAGACACTGATGATCAAGAGTATTGTAGATAAAACAAATCAGTAGCTCACATAGTGAGCATTGCATATCCCATTGTTGTATACTAGGGCCCCCTGGTGGTAGAAAAATATCATCAAAGTGATGACCTTGGGTGATCATGATGATTACCTTAGGTTATCAATAGGGAAAGAGGACCTTAACTCATCTATAGTGATCACCTTAATAGAAGTCTATATTTTCAGTGCAATTCAACTTACAGGCAACCTAAGCAGTAGATAACCTAATACCCACAGGTACTCTTTCTCCTTAACTGCCCATGGATGTGTCCACTGCAAGGTATTTCTCATATCTGGGTACTTCCCCTTGTCAAGAGTACCAGAGATTGTCGTTCCTACCGTCAGATACACATTATGATTTGGGGATTTTCAGAGACATTGTTTTACAGGATGGGATTGGCATACTTTATGATGAGGACAGTGTAGGCAGTAACCGTAGAGTTGAACCTGTCAATATGGGTTACTCTGTAGGAGGTGGGTGTAGAATGACATTTGCCCTTTATAGATAATTGAATTTGCTCAGAGTTGCTCACCTGCATAATATTGGGCACGGAGGCGATGAGCGATCCGCGCCCTGTCTTCCGGCATGAGCAGCTCACTCCTGTCAGAAAGGATCATCCTTCTACCTATTCTCTGCTCATAGAGCATGCAGGGGTATTGTCCCGGGTATTGTCCTGTTTTCAACTCAGGGAAAGAACACATGACGCTGCATGCGTGTTCATAACACTACACCCTGTGTCAGCGATGGTTCTTCTACTAGAAGAGATACTGATAAGTGTCTTTGTATATCAAAGCATTTATGCGGAAAATTCAACCGCTTGTTGCATGGCTCAGAAATAACATTGTATGAAAAAAGATAAGCGATAATAAGAGAACAATAAAGACGGGGTAGTCTTAATGGTTATAGGCCCCAGGGGGGGGCACTCCTTATATATTCTATAGTAACCATGTGTGTACAAGGCCCCTTACTTGGTACCCCTTTTAACGGGAATTAGCTTTAGGAATTACCCCTTTTCCTGCTGTCAAAACAAATCTTTAATTTAGGCACCTTTTGAATGGAAGAGTGTCATAAGATGTACCCCTTTCCCAGACAAAGGTACCCCTTTCCTGGCCAAATTTACTATAAAAGTTACCCCTTTCCCGCTGAAGGTAAGGCGGGGAGGGTTCGGTGGATGTTCGGGTTAGGCGGGGAAGGTTCAGTGAATGTTCGGGTTAGGTGGGTCGGGTTGGATGGATGTACAGGTGAGATGGGATTATATCCATGCAAAATCTATATATAGAAATGGATTTCCTACACGATACTCTATTGCTTTATATTTCCTGGCCAATTTAAGCCCAAAATACTTAAGATATACATTTTGACAGCAATTATGCTACAATACTGCCAGAGCTATGGCCAGAGGAAACAAAAACGCTCTTCCACGAATTTTTGACAGCATTCTATGCCACCTTTCCTTAATTCTATGACGTTGAGACCATATTTTTTCCCCGCCTAACCTGAACATCCACCTAACCCTCCCCGCCTTACCCGTACATCCACCAAACCCTCCCTGCCTAACCCAAACATCCACCTAAACCTCCCTGCCTTACCCGTACATCCACCAAACCCCCCCCCCCCTCCCCTAATCCGAACATCCACCAAACACTCCCCGCCTAAACCCAATTTAGGCCCAAAATACTTGAGATTTATATTTTGACAGCAATACTGCCACAGTACAGCAGGGGTTTTTATGGCCTTGTTTGCAGCTACTGTATTGGGTGCATTGGTTGTCAGCTGTTGGCACATGCGCACTGGGGGCCTGACTGCAGCGCCATCTACACCCAGCGGCCATTACCGACTCCTAGAATTAAGCTCTAACTTTGGTTCTAGTTGGAATATTTTAAAAACTCTTTCATTGTTGGAAAGCCCTTTCAAAACACCCCTCTTTACTCGAATCTACCCCAGAAGGCCCCCTTATAACGGATCCGTTCCTGAGGCTCAAATATTACCCCCTTTCCCGCTAGTTTGTGTACACACATTGTTTCCACATATCCTCAGGTGGCCCCCCCCCCGGTTTATAGGCCCAAATGGAGGCAGGTGGAGGGCTGTGGCAGTGTACCTCGCTCAACGATGTCACCCACCATGCCCTTTACCGGAAGTGGCCTCTTGATACACCCTTAATGCACTAGTAGTATAATCCCAGGCTCTCCCATTTTACATCTTTCTTTTTGTCCTGCTTCATGTGAAATATATTCACGTTCATCGCCTTACCTTCACGCCTTTAATGGTGCTTTGGGAATACTTTTTTTCCTTGTGGTTGCAACTTTAATTCCCTTTATGTGCATATGGGCAATTCATTTGCAACAGAACCCTCGCTAAAATGAATTGCATTTTGTTTTATCAAGGCATAATATGAAGTAGAATTTGAGCAGAACTAACGTTGGTTTGACAAGTAAATGCCCTTGGCTGTCAGGGTTGTAAATTGACATTACTTGCAAATTTTTTACTTTTTATATCTCTCCTCAGTTTTCTCTTACTGTTGTTTGTGAAATGGAATTGTGTGACGACGTGCAATATTGCTCATGTGTAAGGCGCGGCTTGAATGCAACGATGGGCACATTGTTAGCCTTCTTGGATCAAAGTTTGGCGGTATACCTGTTAAGCGAGGATTTTAAACTATAGAACTTAGCAGTAAAATGCGCGAAATTGGCCCCATCCACGATGCACCTTATTGGATAAGCCAGGCTTTCTGTACACCTTGTAAGGCAAAAAAGCTGCGTTTCCGGTGACATGGTCCAAAATGTTGAGGTCGGTAGGTCTTTTTTTTTTCTTCGTGTCGAAGGCATTCTTTGTTAGGTTTTCACCGGTGCCTGTTAGAAGTGTTCATTTCCTATATAGGATATGAGAAAATGATTGGAAAATATGTGGATACAAAGTCATGCCAAATAACAATTTCGGAAAGGAATCTTCGAAAATATTTAAAAAATTCGTCAAAAAACTTTAACAAATCAGAAAAAAAAAAAATCTTCGGCCCTCTTTAGCTGTGGTCGGTCGGTTGACCGGAAACAATTTTTTTGCCTCCTGTACGACATGTACCTTACACAGAGGACACTGGGGCTGCTGTTTGTAGAGTCATGCCATGAAGAATTCATCATTTAGTTCAAATAATTGTGACTGGAGGACAAGTGATTGTCATATTTGTAAGCTCTTTCCGGGCGATATATCAGAGTTGGTTGTCAACTGTGACGGCCTGCTGTGGTGTGCCTTATGGGAGAGCTGGGGTACAGGAGGATGTTGCATTAATCAAGGAGCGGCTACAATATCATACCTATTGACTCTGGTGCGAGAACACAGTGTATATCTGTACGGAAGGCAATGCCCCTGGAAACACATCTGCCCGTAATACCGTTCTCTCAACTCTGTGATGTCACTGTCTGCTCGTATTTAAGCTGTGACTAACAAAGAGACGTACGCTGTTCAGTTTATCTCCCGCCGATGGTCTACTTTAGAAAAGTATTGAGTGGATGTCGATCAATGTACAACATGGCTGTGTGTTTTGTCATGACTTTTTTTGTACAGGTTTTCATTAATGCGATATTTACATGCAGTTATTTTCTTGTTTATATTTGGAGTATCTATTTGAAGTGATGATAGATATAAAAGGCGAAAAACTAGTATATTGTGACACCCTGTCATTTGATAATTGTGGAATGTACCACAGGAAAGGGACAAGGGCATACTAATAATTAAATGTAACGCTGCTAAAGGATATTACCACATGTAGTATCATTGGTGCTTGGGACCATGGTGTATTTGAAGGTCCATTTTGTAAACTTTATTCAATGATATTTAATTCAATTCCGTTTCTGTCCCTTTTCAGGTGTGTCAGCACCCTCACCTAGGTATGCGGTCCTGGGGAGCGGAAGCCATCACCTCCCTCACCAAGGCTGTCCTGGCTCACAAGTTTGAACCCCCTCTCCATGAACAACCAGTAAGTATCTCTACCCGAATATATTGGGATACCTGAGGGGTGTTCATATCATATACACTAGTTTTATTAACCATAATACAGTAGGTGGCAGTTATGTTGACCTGTCCATTTTGGCCCTGCTACAGGGGCGCCACTGGAGGGGTCATTCTCAAGGAAGTGAGTGAGTAATAGATGTTTAACGCCATTTCGACAACTAAGGTCATATTCATGGCGAGAACTACATTACACAATTCGTAGAGGAATGTGTCAGTGCCCGCACATATGTGCACCACACACATCCTGAGGGGATAGCAAAGAGAAGATACAGACCCTTTTAAGTGGGCTAGGGAAGCCCGTTCTCAAGGAAGAGGGGTGGTCATAGCAGAGTTGCGACCTGTCGTTACTTTGATGGACAATGGAGATCTAAAAGACATTAGAGACAGCACCCCCTACCCAGGCCTGTGATAACAATTATAACACTACTCCATAGTGAGATAATCTACTAATCTACTAATTGGCATAATGCCCCCAAGGGACCTGTCTTGCGGTGTGTTATGACCACCAATAACACCCCCATGCACCCCCTTCTGCCACCTTTTCTGAGCTCTCAAAATTGTAAGTTCACTCATATTTATTAAAGTCTAAATAGAGTTTGGCTAAAGATAATGCCCTAATATTTTCCTTCTGTGTAGCTGTAATTTTTAAGGTGATGGGACATTTCTTCTACCAGATTAAGGTTCATCTCTGAGAGGTGTCTGTTTCTCCATGGTGATTGAATATGGTCCTGGGGCTAGGTGAGTGCCATGCCCTCATAAATGGCTACCCTACAGGGGCTCCCCCTTCTGATTGTGACTATTGAAACTAGCGTATAGTTGGACGTAGGCCTAGAATCATAGCAGGCTGTTTCAGTGCATTGTATATGTGTATTTTCAAAAGTCTGCGTTTTGATTTATGATAAACATAACCCACATTTACAAAGGTAAAGGGTTCCAATTTTCTTCTGTTTTTTGTTGTTTTTTTTTCTTCTCTTTTTTTAACATTTAACTGGATAGATTAATTATCACCACGCCCCCTCCAAGGGGGCGTGGTGATAATCCAAAGAGCTTTTATGACATTTGCCAGCTGATAGCTTGACTATATATGAAAGACAATAAACAATGATTCTTTGATTTCGACATGCCTCCCAAGCTGCCTTTGTTCTAGTAGATGTTGAATCCCACCACACACCTCTATAGTGCTTCAGTAGAGCAGTGACCTGGGGAGAAGCACATCTAATATCCTGTTGACCTGACTGAGGCTGTACCAGACGTCCAAAGACCTCCGTTTTGCCTAACAGGATAGTCTACTTACATGTAGGATCTGTGGATCAATAGGAGGAGGAGGTGGGGCACAAAGGTCTACAAAGGGACCACCTATCTCTAAGTCAGATGAAGGGTAGAGATAATAGAATCATTGCCTTATCACCAGGGAATCACATGGGTGTTTAAACGGCAAACGTTTGTTACACGGAATTCCTTGTTCTCTTTGGTAGAGATTTCGGTTTTTGATTACCGCTATACCACTCTTCTGTGAAAGGGTGTCCAGAGTCATAGGTTAAATAGCTGTCTTCTGTCAGCCAGTGAGTCGCACTTCTGATGTCTCATGGGGGATAAGGATACCTAAGAAGGAAAACAGAATAACGACGTTTCTTATATACTGCCATTATTTCTACTTTCAGTTGCCATATTTGACATAATGTACCTTCAAAGATGACATCCTTTCACAGATCACATCCAAATAAAGGCATCTTTAATATTGCCGTGCAAAATATTGGTTTGCTTGCACTTTATATATGTGATGGGTTTCATCACGAGAAGTCTCTGCCCTAACAATATATTGAACAAGTAATCAATGCCTAACATGTGACTCGTCACATGTATCAGCCAATAACGCATTCGGCGCATGAAGAGTCACATGTTAGGCATTGACTACTTATTTTATTACATGATTAATCAATAAAATATCAATTTGAATTTGGGACTCAAAGCCTGCCATAGTGGTGTGGGTAGCCCCACATTAGTACACCAAGTCAACAAAGGTAAAACCTGGAACTGGCTGATTTTTGAACACTCAACCTTCAGATCAGAAGTTGAGGATCTTCCCACTAGATCACTAGGCCATGTGTATGAATCCAGTGTTGAAGGCTGTACACATACACCACTGAGCACTGTTTATTACTTTTTTACTTAAAATGCCAAAAACCTTTAAAATATGCCTAGGACCATATGTTCAAAACACTTTTTTGGACCATTAACATTACAAGCTATGTTGTGGTCAATTTATAGAGATATTTAGTTACTCTAAGACATCTTTCTCTAAACATTTGTGCTAACACTATGTAATCCTATGACAAAGTCACTCAGACTTCAAGATAATATATCTTGGAAACTAGCCTGGGACCTCCCTATTTTCCTTTCACTGTTACATTGTACATATACAGGCAAACACACTCTGTTTCTCATCAGTCCCTGTGGCGCACTGCATAGGGAGTTGGATTTGGGATCAGTAGGATATGGGTTCGATCCCTACCTCTGGGAATGAAATTCTCACAGGTTTTAACATGTGACATATGACATGTAAGGTGTGCCTGTTATCCATGGATAACAGGCACGTGGTGCCTGATATTCATGGATATCAGGCACGCCATACAAAGTCATGATGCATGCATCATGGCGTGCAATATCGCCAGGTATCAGAACAGGAAAATTCAGAAAAAGCACCCAAAATCACAGAAATTGTGTAACAAATGATAATAATGGACGAAAGCTGCTAGGATACATAAAAAGTCCCCCTCATGATAGAAAGAGACAACCAGTAAAGGTAGTCGATAAAAAATGTACTCATAATGCCGTGTTATAGGGCATTATAAATGATGATGTAGCTCACCATGTATACATTACTACCACCCAAGTGCTTACGGTTTTACACGCTTAGTAGGGTCTTACTAAGCATATGGTTGCTATGTGGCAGCGAGAAGCTGCCCCTCTTTGATAAGTCTTGGGTAGCCCAGTGCAGATTCATGCGTATACCCACCAAATGCTCATTTCTGCTCACATGATGACCTTTTATAATAACATAGTAGCTCACCCCCCATCGTTCATAAAATATGGCGTAGGAAATGGAGGAGGAAAAGAAGGGAAAAGAGGGGAAGGCACCATCTCAAGTCTCGAGGTTTGCCCCCCCCCCCCACCTCCGATCCGCCCATGGGCTCTTATGGACATATGATCTCTTTAGCTAGGTGTTGAGGGCACTTATGAGTGTACATATGAATAATGCAAATACATTGGGTCGTACATTGTATGCTCGTAGGATTTCCTTTTTGGGTCCAGATAGTATTTTACCCCCGGATTGCATTTTACCTCCGGCGCAAATTAGGGAGTGGTTATTAGCTGGGAGGTCTACACCTCCCAGCTATAATACATCGTCCTAGGACAGGGAGGAACCGTCATCCATTTGTCGACCAAAAACGGATACAATAGCTCAGCTACTGAAATAATCAGTGCATGACCTAGACCGCTTAGGCCTTGCTAAGGTCCTTTCAGTTATTCATTTTTTTCTGTCCCTGCAAAGGTATAATATTTAAGACATGGCCTCAGACTAAATAGGCAATAACAAAACGGATTTATATAAGACCTATGCAAGTCTATGTTTGTCACAGGTCGTTCTGGGCCACCTGGGCGTCTTGGGGCTGCCATAGGGACGTGCTTGGGGCTGGTATAAATGCGGTCAGTAGCAGGCACTATTGCCTCTTTGATTACGTGTATATAGCCGACATAGGGACGCTGTTGGGGCTGGTCTAAACGCAGTCAGTAGCACGGACCACTGCCTCTTTGATAACATGTACATAGCCTCTCATGTGCAGTTAACCCTTTATGGATGGCATAATGCATTGATGCACAGTTAACCCTTTATGGATGGCAGGATGCATTGATGTACAGTTAACCCTTCATGGATAGCATGATGCATTGATGCACAGTTAACCCTTTATAGATGTCACAATGCATTGATGTGCAGTAAACCCTTTATGGATGGCAGGATGCATTGATGCACAGTTAACCCTTCATGGATGGCATGATGCATTGAGGTGCAGTTAACCCTTTATGGATGGCAGGATGCATTGATGCACAGTTAACCCTTTATTGATGGCATGATGCATTGATGCACAGTTAACCCTTTATGGATGGCAGGATGCATTGATGCACAGTTAACCCTTTATTGATGATGCATTGATTTGCAGTTAACCCTTTGTGGATAGCATGATGCATTGATGTGCATTTAAACCTTTATGGATGGCATGATGTATTGATGCACAGTTAACCCTTCATGGATGGCAGGATACATTGATGCACAGTTAACCCTTTATTGATGATGCATTGATTTGCAGTTAACCCTTTGTGGATAGCATGATGCATTGATGCACAGTTAACCCTTTATTGATGGCATGATGCATTGATGCATAGTTAACCCTTTATGGATGGCAGGATGCATTCATGGATAGCATGATGTATGATGTACAATTAACCCTTTATTGATGGCATGATGCATTGATGTGCAGTTAACCCTTTATGGATGGCAGGATGCATTGATGCACAGTTAACCCTTCATTGATGGCAGGATACATTGATGCACAGTTAACCCTTCATTGATGATGCAGTGATTTGCAGTTAACCTTTTGTGGATAGCGTGATGCATTGATGCACAGTAAACCCTTTATGGATGTCACAATGCATTGATGCACAGTTAACCCTTTATGAATGGCATGATGCATTGATGCATATTTAACCCTTATGGTTGGCAGGATGTATTGATGCATAGTTAACCCTTTATGGATGGCATAAACGGGTAAATGTGCTTTTTAGGACTTCCGATTTTTTTTTATTTTCTTCCTATAGGTATTTCCTATTGTAAATTGAGAAAGTTAGGAGGATTTCAGAATTCTGGGGATCAGTGAGTGGCATCCCTGCACAAGGTATTGATGCACATTTAACCCTTTATGGATGACATGATGCATTGATGCCCATTTAACCCTTCATGGATAATATGATGCATTGATGCACTTTAACACTTTATGGATGGCATGATGCATTGATGCACAGTTAACCCTTTATTGATGGTATGATGCATTCTCAGCAAATATGTCAGTAATAATGCACTATTTGTCAGCAATTAGTCGATATATGTTAGTAACTATTCACTATTTGTCAGTAGTTAGTAAAAATATATCAGTAATAATGCACTATTTGTCAGCAATTAGTCAATACATGTTAGTAATTGCTCATTATTTGTCTGCACTTTGTCAACATGTGTCAGTCATCACTCACTATTTGTCAATATCTGATTGAATATTGAAAATTGAATTGAAAATAGCATTGAAAATTGCATTAAAAACTCGGGTCTTTTAGGTCTTAGACCTAACCTGCTCCATCTTTAGGATGATGCATTGATGCACAGTTAACCCTTTATGGATGGCATGATGCACTGATGCACAGTTAACCCTTTATGGATGGCATAATGCATTGATGCACAGTTAACGCTTTATGGATGGCATGATGCACTGATGCACAGTTAACCCTTTATAGATGGCATGATGCATTGACACACAGTAAACCCTTTATAATTGGCATGATGCATTGATACACAGTTAACTCTTTATGAATGGCATGATGCATTGATGCACTTTAACCCTTTATGAATGGCATGATGCATTGATTCACTTTAAGCCTTTATGGATGGCATGTAGCATTGATACCCTTTATGGATAGCATGATGCATTGATGCACAGTTAACCCTTTATGGATGTTACAAAGCATTGATGTACATTTAACCCCTCATGGACAGCATGATGCATTGATGCACATTTAACCCTTCATGGATAACATGATGCATTGATGCACCTTAACAATTTATGAATGGCATGATGCATTAATGCACTTTAACCCTTTATGGGTGGCATGATGGATTAATACACAGTTAACCCTTTATGAATGGCATGATGCATTGATGCACAGTTAACCCTTTATGGATGGCATGATGCATTGACGCACACTTAAACCTTTATATATATATATATATATATATATATATATATGTATATATATATATATATATATATATATATATATATATATATAAATAAATAACCTACACCTGACACAGTTATATATTGAATAATTGCTGACAGATTGTAAGAAAATACTGACATGTATTGATAATTGCTGTCATAGAGTGACTAAGTACTGACAAATATTGACTAATTGCTGACAAATTGTGAGTAAATACTGATATATATATAATATATATTGACTATTTGCTGACAATTAGTGAGTAATTACTAATATTTATTGAATAATTGCTGACAAATAGTGAGCAATTACTAACATATAGACTAATTGCTGACAAATAGTGAGCAATTACTGACATATATTGACTAAATACTGATAAAATGTAAGTAACTACTACCATGTATTGACTAATTGCTGACAAATAGTGAATAATTACTGACATATTGTCTAATTTCTGATAAATAGTGAGTAATTACTGACATATATTGACTAATTGCTGACAGGCGTCCCTAGCCCAATTAAAAGGGTCTATTTCTCCTCTTTTCTATCCCCTCAGGATGTGTGGTGCACATATGCGCAGGCACTGACACATTCCTCTGTGAAATGGTAATGTAGCTCTCGCCATGAATATGACCTTAGCTGTCGAAATGGCTTTAAACATCTATTACTCACTCACTCACTAATTGCTGACAAAGTGAGTAATTACTGACGTATATTGACTAATTGCTGTTATATAGTGACTAAGTACTAACATATATTGACTAATTGCTGACAAATAGTGAGCAATTACTAATCCGATCATAAGTACATAAATCTAGATGATACGACCGAGCAGCTATTACAGCAATGCTGTATGTCTATATCGAAATATAATATCCGATCATAAGTACATAAATCTAGATGATACGACCGAGCACCTATTACAGCAATGCTGTATTTCTATATGGATATATATAAAATGATCATAAATACATAAATCTAGATTAAAGAGTCATGATAATGAGTATAGAGTCATGGGCATCCTCGTGATTTAACAACGGCCCGCACCCCTCCCCCTTGTTAAAAAGATATCACTGATTTAAAGGTCTCTCACATAAGAGAAATGGAGAAATAATTGATAAAATGGGTAATTCTTTACATGCTCTTATGTTACTGGTGTCCAAAGAAACTTCACATATCGATTTATTGCATTTAGAAGTATTGTATGCAATGAGCTCTCGGTCCTGCATAAGAAAACTTAATATGACAATGGGGGACGGCGAAGAGTAGATGAAAAAGGCCTTAAGTCAACCACCCTAGACTGACCCCTGTGAACAGACATCGCATGCCTCTAGGTCGCGGCACTGATTACAGACGGACCTTAACGCTATGGGAGTTGTGATCCGTGTGAAGGCTAGAGGCAGGTGATTATAATTGTTAAGTTATTTTAATGTAATGCAAAATAACTGTGATTATTATCAGAGTACCCTATCGACCACCGACGTGGGTTGGCTTAGAGAGACAGGCCAGGTATGGTGAGCTTATCGTCATACTTTAACATGATTCAAGTTTTAATTTCGCTGGTGACTTAGTGGTGGGAAGAGTGCTTTTGGCACGAGGGCTGGGCCAACCCACGTCTGTGGTTGATAGGAAACTCTGATAATAATCACATTTATTTTACATTACATTAAAATAACTTAACAATTATTACCTGTAGTTATCCGTTATCGACCACCGACCTTGTGGGTCGGCTACTTCAACTCGTTCGTGAAATTAAAACTCAGGCAGGAGCTTTGCTATCTAAATAAGTTTTATTATATGTTAGCAAAACCACAGTCATCACTATATGTAGACAAAACATATATAATAGGTCAGGAACTTTATGTTCCAAGTAAACAGGCAAAATGTTATACATTGCATAGACCTTGTATGACAAAACAGTGTTATTTCAATGACTGTAGGGGTAATGTACCCCCTTTTTTTTCCTTAAGGGAAGATAGTTTACAGATATCTTGCTGTAATAGCCTCAGCACTCATTGTGCCTGTAGCTGTCTTAGAGGCTGAAAGTCACCAAACTTTTCCGTGTGTATAGGATACAAACTTATACACACCATAACTTAAGCTAATACTTGGATATAAGTGACTAAATAGACTTATGTAGATATTTCTACTCTATAATAGATTCATCTGCAGATGAATTTGTTCGCACCACAAATACATGAGTGTTTATGCATTATAGATCCAGCAGAAATGGGGTAAAGACTGTAGGTTGCAGAACAGGTGGTACATAAAAGGGTCTATTATAGAACCGCACAAAGGTGGTTTCATTTGACCACCCTGCTGATCTGTGGATCTCATGGATCGGGACTTGTTTCCTTGGTGCAACTGATGTTGATGCATGGCGAGCAGAGTAAGCTGTATACTGCTCATCTACTCCAGCATCCTTCAGTGATGATTTTACTTGTTTGGATATTGTTTTTGCACTGGCCCTGGAGGTGGGCAGTTTTACTGTCGAAAAGACAAACGGCATAGCAGATTGTGACCTTTGGTCTGCAATGTATGCCCTAAGATGTGAATACACACACAACCTTTCATCTTCTCTCCTTTGCAAGTACATAATCAGTGGCTTGTCAGTTGGATTGTTTGTTTTTGTGCAAAGTGAATATGTAATCTTGACTGAGTGATCAGTCTACTCTCAGTCTCCTCTTAGCATAAGGTGCAGTGCCTGTAGCCTTTGTCCAGTGGCTAGTAAGACCAGTAACATAACATAGTACATCTGGTGAGCTTCGGGCTTCCCTAGCCCACTTAAAAGGGTCTGTATCTTCTCTTTGCTATCCCCTCAGGATGTGTGTGGTGCACATATGGGTGGGCACTGACACATTCCTCTACAAATTGTGTAATGTAGTTCTCGCCATGAATATGACCTTAGTTGTCGAAATGGCGTTAAACATCTATTACTCACTCACTCACTCACTGGTGAGCTTCTCATAGCATAGTCCCTTTATGTATCCCCAGTTCTGAATTGTTAATAATGCTGGCGTTGGGTCCCAAACAAATTCCATTGACTTTGTTGGGGGTTTTTGAACCTTAGTCCCTTCGACAAACCTCTATATAGTAGGCTCTTCTCCAGCTGGTTTCCCATTGGATGTTATAAAACATGATAGAAACAACCTGGACGTATTGATGGCACTGTGACCTACCCCAGTATCAAGAAATTCACAGAGGAACTCTATGCAATCCCTGACTGATGGGTATGTGGGGTGCACATCCCTTAGGCTTGTGAATGCCATCCATTGTTTTGCACATCCCTCATAGACTGCCGCAGTCTAAGAGAGAAAGGTGGGAAGATTAATGAATTATCGTTCCATGTACAGGTGAATGCATCGGTCGCAATAGCATTAACATCATAATCTAGTGAAATGTACTTAGGGCAGAGCGCATTTATGAAATGCAGAGAAGATGTAAGTTTGGGTGGTAGGGGAGATGAGCAGATGAGGTAAAGGCCCTTGCTGCCCTGTCTGCCTCCACATTGAGTTTAGTAGGGCAGTAAGACAACTTGAAGGTGATTCTGTGTTTCCATGCATAAGTGTACATGCCCTGTGTGACCTCATCACATAGTATGGAACCCAGAGAACCACCTTTCCTGATACAGCATAAAGCTGTTGTGTTGTCGATGAACAAATGTACACATTGCCCCTTCACTCAACGTTGAAGTTTCTTCAGCGACATGAGAACTGTGTTCAGTTCCAGAACATTGATATGCAGTTCTTGTAACTTAATGGGCCATTCTTCACCATACTCAAAATCGCCACCCCACCCTGTCTTGGATGAGTCTGTGTAGATTGACACCGGTGGGCGGATTTCCGCATAGAGTGCAGAGGCAATAGGGAGATGTGGCAGCCACTGTTTGATGCAATCATGAACTGTGTCATTTAGGTACATAGTTACATCATAGTTCTGTGAGTGTGTTATGTTATTTTACTATGGAGCTGTAGTATTGTAGCACAAGCAGTTTAGTAATTACAGGTTCTTGACTTTTGTTTTTCTCCTCTATATAAGTCATTATGTAATATTTTGGTTCAATTCTTTTACCATAGTGTCCTATGGTGGTATATCTAAGTGGATGCAAACATTGAAAATTATAGATGAATATTTTCATGGAATTTTGGGCAAATTTCTTCCTTGCACCCTTTATTGCCATGGTTTTCCCATTCACTTCTATAGTTAAATCATGTCCGCTTTTTCTATTCCCTCTAGGGCTTTTATTTCCTATTTTCTAGCTAAATCATCTAAACATATGTGACTTGAATATTGGTTCTGTAGGGGACAACCGTAGGATTTGAAGAATTCGCACATTTAATGTGTTTTTGAAGACTGTTAAATTGGACATCATCGAGGTTTTGGTTTGGCAATGGTGTATCCTTTTTCCTAAAGATGTATACATGCGGATCATCAAGGCAAAAGGATCATCAATGCCGCCTCACTAGGGTCTCTTTTGCCTTGTTGATCTTCAAGGTGGAGACAGAGCCCCTACAGGTAGTTAAAATGTCCAGACGTAATCCAAATGTCCCAGACACAGTGACAGCTCATGTTACTGTAAGTAGGGTCAGTACGTTTAAGTAGTGGTCAATCATCAATTGGGTGAGTAGGGTCGTCCAGTGCAAGGGGGTGGGGGCTGTACAAGTCCTATAAATAGGCTAGTATGACAAGTCTGCAATGGTTATATAATTGCATAAGAGGTACAGTGTGTTAATTGGTTAGGAACTCGTTCTTTGCCTTTATAAGGCCCTAGTAACAGAATCAATTTAATTATATTCTCTACACGATGTATATAGCCCCTACACATCGTCAAAGTGAACCAGTAACAGAATCAATTTGATTGTATTCTCCATAAGGTCAAAATGATGCTTCAATGCAGCCCTATGACGCCATGAACTCAGTTACATCATTAGATCAGCCTATACATCGCCATAGTAATTTACTTTTACCCCATAAGTTCAGAATGATGGTTCAATGCAGCCCTATGACGCCATGAATTCAGTTACATCATTAGATCAGCCTAGACATCGCCATAGTACATTACTTTAACCCCATACGCTCAGCATGGTGCTTCAATGCAGCCCTATGACGCCATGTAACTCAGTTACATCGTTAGATCAGCCTATGCATCGCCATAGTACACTACTTTAACCCTATAAGGTCAGCATGATGCTCCTTTGAAGCCGGATGCCACTATGAACTCAGTAATATGGTTTTTATGGAGACGATTCCTTATCAAATACCCTTTCCTTATTTTCATATTTTTTCCCTAGGAGAAAGAAGGAAGATCCATTCTCTATTAGTCCAAGATTGGAGCTCATTAGCCTATTGCCTTGGCCCTCAGCACTGAATTATTGCTGAGCTGTGATTGGTTGATTTGATTTTTCGCTCTTTGTTCCTATTTGGCAAATCAAGTTGACTGTTTTTGTAATAGGTAGCTCTAGTGTCTGTGTCTACTGGAGCTTAGTTGCTTTAATTAACACAAGGTGGCAGCACCTCTAGCTGTAATCTGTGCCCTCCGGCCTGACCTGCCTGCTGATAGTCAATATTTGTCAGTAGTCCTATTTACAGGGATGTAAGTTTTTAGAATTTTGTCTGATTTCACAATTTCCTTGCTTCGGGATATCTATAGATTTATCTGAATTTCCTATCTTTGGTCAAAATTTTGTAGTATTCTAAAAGGATTTTTTTTTGGTCAGCAACTATTCAATATATGTCAGTGCTTACTTGCTATTTGTCAGCAGTTAGTCAGTATTGCTCACTGTTTGTCAGCAATTAGTCAATAGGCCTATATATATGTAAGTACAGACATGTTTTACAACATGAATTTCATATCCCTATCATCTCCACACTATTGTGTATACAATAGTACAGTTCCCCTGACATCTTACTTGTTACATATACATGTATATATACATGATAGAACCACACACATTGTTATTAAACTGCAGTCTCAAGACAGCAGTTTGCATAGGTACTGCTAAGGTGGTTAGGTTGCCTTAAAGCATCATTTAAGTCCCTTTATGGCTGAGTTCTTGGACCGTTCTGCGTGAGCCACCGCGTCCCAAAAAAAAACATTTATTTCGATCTGTCCCTTCATCAAACCTGCCCTTTTTCGCCGGTGACGCTTAAAACAGATTTTGGCTGGAGGTAGGCCGCTACCACACCCTGGATAGTGCACAGGTGGACTGGCCATGGCGAAAAAAAAACAAGTTTTATTTCACTTATTCTTTTTTGAAACAAATTTTTAGGGGGGGCATGTTCTTTAGGGGGACAAAATGCCCAGATTGATACCGAACACTCCATATCCGCGCATATTATTTGCATAATAAGCATAATTATGTAGTATCATACGCTTGCAATTACACTACTGAGACCTAGTGACTAAGTATTGACATTAAAAAGATTAATAGCACATTATTCATTAAAAAGTGGAATCTGAACAATAGAAATGGAATACCTCTCTCCTACCTTTCTATAGCATCAATCAAGTTGTTCAATGGAAGCTGCCATCGCTTGATCAGATGCTTAGACTTTTTAGATCCAAATGCTAGTTACCAGTGCATTATCACTGTTGATAAGCTTCACACATCAATACCTGCAGCCACCTGGGGGACAAGCCATGTTTAAACTGTATGGAGGCCTTTCCATTTCTCCATTCTCTGGTGTTTGATCGAAAATGTTGATTTCATTATGTGTTTTAATTTGTGTTTTAATCTGTGTTTTTTATGGTACATGTATTGAGTTTAGGGCTATAACAGGTTAGTGTTAGTGCTATGGTATGATAGTAATTACTCAGTATTTGTCAGCTGTTAATCGGTATAATGTTAGTAATTAATCACTATTTGTTAGCAATTAGTCAAAATGTGTCAGTATTTACTCACAATTTGTCAGCAATTAGTTAATATATGTTAGTAATTATTCTTTATTTGTCAGCAATTAGTCAATACATGTCAGTACTTAGTCACTATATATCAGCAATTATCTATACATGTTAGTATTTACTCACAATCTGTCAACAAATAGTCAATATATAACAGAGAAATAGCCATTGATTCAATTGTGCATCTTGCCTTGACTGGTATTTGTCAAAATATGTCAGTATGTATGGACTATTTGTCAGCAATTAGTTATTATATGTTAGTAATTATTCACTATTTGTCAGCAATTAGTCAATACATGGTAGTAATTACTTACATTTTATCAGTATTTAGTCTATATATGTTAGTAATTACTCACTATTTGTCAGAAATTAGTCAATATATATGTCATTATTTACTCACAATTTGTCAGCAATGGGTCACTCTATAACAGAGAAACAGCCATTGATTCAATTCTGTATCCTGCCTTGACTGGTATTTGTCAAAATATATCGGTATCTATGGACTATTTGACAGCAATTAGTTAATGTGTTAGTAATTACTCACTATGTGTCAGTAATTATGCACAATGTCAGTAATAATGCACAATTTGTCAGCAATTAGTCAATATATGTCAGTAATTACTCACTATTTGTCAGCAATTAGTCAATGGATGTCAGTAATAATGCACTTTTTCTCTGTAATTGTATTAATCTTTAAAGATTAATCTGAGGAGAAGTAACCGCATTTACATCGATAATGTATTACTTTCTGTAACATATCAAAACCCTCGATCTAAAATCTACCCCCACCATAATAAATGTCCTTTAAATCAAAAACCTTTGAATCTTCATGGGTGAATTTAGACGTTCGAAAAAATTTGTTTTTGTGATTTCCCGTGTTTTTGGATCCAAATGCAAAGTTTGAGACTGTCCGCAAAGAAAAGTAGATTTTTGTCAGTATTTACTCATTATTGTCAGCAATTAATCAATATGTGTGACTTACAAGGGAGAACACCCCTCCACAGGGAATTTTTAATTTCCCATTTGGCCACTAGGGGGCATTGGAGGGGCAAGATTACTCAAAATCACTATAAAAATATACTAAGCTAATTTTTAATGCAGAATTCAATGATCTCATTTAAAATGCACCATTTTCGGTAGAAATGGCTAATATATGGATGGTAAAATGAAAATTTTTCATGAGAAATCAGCCTATATGCCTGCAACCATCCCAAAAATCAAAATTTGCAGATTTTTATGCCAATTTTTGGGGATACTCACCAAAACCCAAAAAAAAGAAAACAGAAATGGAAAATTCCTTCTAGATCAAAATCTATGATAAAAATCACCATATTGTTATGTATATTTTCATGAAAAAGGCTGATTTATTGTGTTTTTAGACATTATTATGGTTTATAATGTATCTAGAGCTTAATCATCGATTTCAGATATGAATAACGACCTATGTTCAAGTAGGGGTTCTGACATACCTACTAGTAATATTTAAGCAAACAATGTCTCATTTTAAAGATCTTGAGATGAACTTTGATAATGAATTTCACTGCAGAGGGGTGTTTTTGCTTGCCTGGTCACATATGTCAGTAGTTACTCACTATTTATCCGCAATAAGTCAATATATGTCAGTACTTACTCAATACCTGTCAGCAATTAGTCAACATATGTTAGTACTTACTCACTATTTTGTCAGCAATTCGTCAATATGTGTCAGTACTTACTCATTATTTGTCAGCAATTAGTCAATATTTGTCATTATTTTCTCTGAGTGGTTCTATTTTTCTATATTATAGCTCTATTTCAGTCATTTTGGTGATGCGAATAAGTTTGTATACATATGTACATTACGTTATGGTCCTTTGGCGCGGTGGGTGAGTCAGCCACCCGGGCTTCGCCCTCCACTTCCCGGATAGGTGGCAGCATCTGTTCGGGTGGTGTGAGAGAGGCACGGGGGGCGCGCCACTGTCCCTACCTATAAGAGGAGGACAGGGCTCAGTCGCCGCGTCAGAGTGAATGAGACCATCGCTGTATGAAGTGCTCCAATCTAGTACAAAGAATCCGGTATCTCATACAATCTCTCCGAGCTACCTCCGGGTAGCCGTGCCTGTGCTGTTCGCATACACCCGAATCCTCCTCTTGTTGACTTGTCTGTCCAATCGAATAAGGGGAGAACGGAACCCATTACACTGGTGCCGTGACCAGTGGGTTCGGCAGAAATGTATAGCCTGGACACATAGTGTCCGAACAGGCGGGTACGAGATTGGCGTATAACGCCAATCCGGATGAGACCCTGGAGGAATCAGCGCATTTTAATGCGCCCTCCAGGGATCAGCAATGGAGGGACACGATACCTCATTACGCGGATAGTGAGGAAAATGTCCCGGAATCAATCCTGGTGAAACACCGGGTTGAACGTGTCAACCAACATTACTCTGTCAATTTAGAATTAGCAGATTCTTTGTTCGAAACTGGAGGAAGCCATGACCCAAACCATCCGGCTCCTATGCCAAGGAAGGTAACCTTTGGTCAGCTTCCTTACGATGTCCCAGGGCAATTACCACCACTTGATTGTAGTGCGATTACCACTGGGAATGTTACTTTCACCATTCCGGATCATGATAAATACAATCGGGAAATGGATGAAATGAACCAGCAATATCTGGCTATGAACGAGACGCTTAACCTGATAGCGAGAGCTAAGGATGAAGCATGCGAAGAGAAAAAAGATATTTTGGAGAATCTCCGAGATATGAGAGCCGAGTTTGAAAATGAAAAACAAACTCTGAAGCAGCGACTGCACGAAGAAGAAACCCAATTTCTAAGTGCAAAAGAATCGCTGCAGGCAGAATACGAATGCCTGAAAGAATGTTGTGTTAAACAGGCCGAGGATAACGAAACTGTCCGGATAGGTATCCTCCGATACAATGAACAACTAATGAATGATCGGGATGAATATCTACTCGAACTGCAGGATTTACAAAATACTGCAGCTGCATTGGGTGACTATGTAGAACAAACCCAACAAGCAATTGGCCCATTAGACGATACAATAATCGTACAATTAGCTAGTCGTTTACAGGCAGGTGCTACAGTAAATAATGATGACGCTGTAGGATCGCAAAGCGCGACACCTGCTCCCGGCCCCACTCGGTATAATCCTTTTGTAACCGATGGGGCTGATAAACATGTAGCAGGCGGTATTTATAATCCCAATAAGCCGCCGAATGGAGTAGATTCCACAACTAAAGTAACAGGAGCACCCACTAAAGGTGATTCCCATTCTACTCCACCCGGAAACAATTTACGAGCCCCACCAGTACCTCAAATACCTTTTTTGATGAATACAACTGCTGGTGGAGCAGGTGATCCCTCTGATTCAAGGAACAATGGTTCGGGTAAACAAGACGGGAATCGGAATAACCCGAAACAACCTGACCCCCCGAAACCCACCCCTGGTCCCGGCGCAAGCACACCACGTCCCCCGCCAAGAAATGCAATGCCTGATGGTCATTATCGGAATGCTCCATCTCGTCCAACTTATGTAGGTGTGCAAAATGCACAAAACCCACATACAGGAACGTATGCCGATGGTGGTCAACCTCCGGCCGGTGACTCCCATGGTGTCAGGAGATACCAAGCGAATAGCTACGGCTATGACGGTTATAATACCGGTTATACCAATACCAGAAATTCAAATTATTTTGGGCAAGGCCGCAACCAAGGCTATGACGGTGGCGGAAGGTATCCGTCGGGAGGATCCGGTGGCGGAGGATATCCGTCAGGAGGATCCGGAGGTGGAAGATATCCACTGGGAGGATCCGGTGGTGGAGGATATCCACCGGGAGGACCAGGAAGAGGAGGTAATACTCCTTATGGTGCTAATCAAGGAGACGGAGGAAAGCCTAAGAGAATGAATAGGCGTTCTTCCATGTCTCCCGGAATGCAGGAAATTTTTGATAATAGTAGATGCATTCAGGGATTAGGAATCGACTGCTATCGTAAAGGAGCCGATGTGGTCGAAGTAATGGATTGGAGCCTGAAAGAAGCCAATCGGCTCAGGGGTTGTTCTAATCTTGCGCGTCGTATGGGACGGATACCTCCGCCATACAATCCGAATGAACCTTGGAAAGATAGTTATCAAATCTTTGTAGACGAGGTGAATTGTAGCAGATGGACTAAAGAGGAAGCATTACCGTATATAGTCTGCTGGCTTAGTAAGGGAGGCAAAGTAGCCCTGAACAGATGGAGAAAAGAATATGGAATAGAAGGTACCTACGACGAATTGTTGGAGTGTGCCTGCTACCTATTCGGTTCTATTGTCCGAGAGGATCCTTGGATCACCTTTAAGAGACGGACACAGAAACCCAGGGAGTCACATAAAGTCTTTGGGCTGGAACTACAGGACCTGCTCAGTAAAGCTAGGCCTAATTGGGAATATGACGATGAATGTTGGATACAAGAGTTATTCACTCAATTCATTGCCGGGCTCCGGGATCCGGAACATAAGACTATCGCGTGGGATGAATGGAAGGACGATACCTCCTTCAATGATCTGTTCCTGGCTATCGAGAATTATGATAGGAAGAAGCGGTTGCTAGGTGCCAATGCACCCCCTGCAAGAGCTTCGGCAGTTAACAGTGGTCCACCTCTACCGGAACACACGGCTGCAGTTGAGTCCGGTTCGATGGACTCCGATTACGAATATATCTCTGATGATGACGGGGAATATATCGGATCTGTACAAATCGCCGGTAAATATTATCGGCAGAAAAGGTACCGAAAGGGAGGTTTCAAGAAGAAATCAAACTTTCAGAAATCCGTAGGGGATGCATCACCGATAGCACCGAAATTAGAGGTGCCGCAGAAACCGGTAGCTCAGTTACCGGTACCACAGTTACCCACTTTCTCTACTCCTCAGATGGCAGTGTCAACTGCTCAGGGGGATTTTATGGAGAATTTGGTTACCCGATTGACGAATGCTCTGCGACGCCCAAGGGTAGATAAGTCCCAGAGAAGATGCTATAGGTGCCAGGAATTAGGCCATTTCGCTGCCGAATGTGTGGCAGAGAAACCGGTGTATAGAACACGAATGAGTTTTTCCACAGTAGACGATAAGGAAAACTGAGAGGGGATTCTGTTACGGGCAAGCAACAGGATCCCAGAATAGTCACTTGCCATGATACCACCAGCAGTGGTGCAGATCCGAATGGAGTAACACATTCGCCCAATACTGAGGTGGTAGAACAGCCCACTCAGGAGATTGGGGAATCCGATATAACAAGTGCCCAGGGAGCACAGGGGAAACCCGGTACCGGATGGGAGGTAGGAGGTCATTTGTTGGCCAGAGTTGGTAGTGCTCACCTACCCCCGGGCCATCCTTGTCTGGAATACTTAAAAGGATGTGGACGGGACCCGGGTGTGAATAATGAGGATTCTGCAATAACTGATGTCCCTTCCATGTTGCATGGAAGGCGGTGGTATGTTTCGCTTAATATCAATGGAAGACCCGCTGAATTCCTAGTTGATACGGGAGCTAGCCACTCCTGTGTCTCTCGGAAAGTAGCGGATCTTGTACCGGATGTGCGCGATACTCTCCTATTGGGAGGAAACGCCCAAACGGCCGACGGTAGTAAGATGCAAACATAATATTATGGTAGGATGTGTGTGAAATTGCAATTCGAGGGTATTCATGAATATGTGATAACTACTACAATTGCCGGAATAGCGGATGAAGGGATATTAGGATTAGACTTTGCGGCCCTGTATGGAGCAGTCTTGGACCCGAGAACTGGGGAACTGAGTGTAGAGCATCCTTATCCCGTGAAAGTACAATGTGTATTGAGACAAGTTAGCAGTGTAGCGTCCGTCGCTCAAACTGTAAAGATCCCTCCGGGAGTGGCCTGTGATGTTCTGGTTCGGAGCAATTCCGAGTTGAGGAACCAGGATGCAGTAATTGAGCCGGACACGATTATGCTGGCTAGTTTAGGATTGGAATCGGTTGACACGAAGAATTCGATGGATACGTAAAGACTATCCATAAAGGCTCCATATGAACCCCTCGAGAGTCTCCCGAAGACGAGCGATAATGGCAGAACTGTACGGATTATTATTTGTTTATATGTAGGTATATCGCACGTGTTGTGTGACGTCACATTGGCTACTCGCATATGACCTCTCTTGACCCCGCCTGACAGCGGGGAGGTGACGTCAACCGCGAGAATTCGGCCATATTGTTTTGAACGAGCGGAGGAGGCAGACCATACCACAGGTGTGTCTCCCTAAATTGTTCAAAGTAAGTGCCTTCCACGACAGCGAAACCCTCTGGAGCAGGAGGAGGATGAACACCGAGTAGGTGAGTGTTCGGCGGGGAAAGGAAATAAATCTACCCCTGACGTTGTCTTCTCAGCGTATGGCTGAGAAAACCGTGGTGGAGTCAAAGCGGTCCGGCGAGCCGGGTCACTTGACTCCCGATAGCATCCTTCCGGATGCCGACACTGAACAAGGCTCACAGCCTTTGTCCCCGGTTACCCCACGGGAGGAGGAAATGATGGAGTTCGACGATGATCTCGAGAACTTCAATTGGGGAAGAACAGTAGACCGGTTTCACCGCTACCGTCTTCTCCAGGCGACAACAGTGCAGGGGGGGATCGGCCTCATGTACCGGATTCGTCACCCGTGATGATGGGGGAATCCGGTGAAGCCACCGGTAACCCGACAACCAGCAGTTGGGCGGACGACTGCAGTGGAAACCCGGATGACGGATTTCGAACCCTTGGGCGCCACAAGGTGAGCGAAAACTACTACCCATCTTATGATGGTAGGTACCTGTTCGTTCACCCGACCTTGATGAAGACGGTCATCGTATACTGATTGACCCGGAAGTCCGACGGAGTATCCTGGAGGTTATACCTAACCACGTTTACTCGGAAATCCCTCAGGAATGGCTGACGGATTACGGATGGTTTCAACGGGGACTTATGGTCCACCAAGAATTCCGCAGGGCAGTACATGATGCTGCTATGACCCTGGAGCTCGACCTCATGCCACGACCTGATCGTAGTACATGGGGTATCGAGGTCTTCAAGCAGGTGGACTGGGTCGGGCTTTTTGTACGACACGAAAGCCACCGTTACCCGAACCCGGACTCTCACGAGACGTCTTTATTGACTGTCCATGAGTACCGGAGAGCCGCGGAGGCGTTTGATTCCTGGTCTACGGGCTATACCCTCCGGGAATCCGATATCGAAAAGTGCCGGAAGTCGAGCCTATTAACCTGGACTCGACCCGAACTTATCCGTCGTCTCATCCAGGAACAAATGGAGGATGAGCGAGCCGCAGCAAAAGCGAGGCATGAGGAGAGTGAGAGGAATCATCAGAAGTGGTCTATCACCCTACACCAATGAAGAGGAAGGCAGACATGCCCAGTCACTCAGCCAAGAGGCTGAAACCCAGACGGCTGATACCGGTAACGGTACAGAATGGACCGTCCCAACAAGGTGACCTATATGACAATTACATTTTCACCAGCCCGACTTCAGACCCTAGAGCGGTACATTCTAAAGACAGAGATCACCAGCCTAGGCGCAGGAGGGGCAGGGGTGAACCGCCACTGGCCATACCCCTGTATTTTTGACCAACCTGACCACAGGTTTGAAACACAACAACCTGAAAAGACCAAACATGCAAACTCACAAACACGAAACGCAAAGTGTGAAATGTCAAAACAGACTAACATGAAAAGACAAAACATCCAGACATGAAACAAGGAAACACTGAAACATGAAAAGACCAAACATGCAAACTCACAAATGCAAAGTGCAAAATATCAAAACAGTCAAAAATGAAAAGACCAAGATGCAAACATGTAACAAGGACACACTGAAATGCGAAAAGACCAAACATGAAACATGCAAACTCACAAACATGACACACAAAGTGTGAAAGGTCAAAACAGATAAACAGTGAAACTTGAAAAGACCAAACATGCAAACATCAAATATGCAAACACGAAACACAAAGTGCCAAATATCAAAACAGACAAACATGAAAAGATAAAACATCCAAACATGAAACAAAGAAACACTGAAACATGTAACACAACAATGCCAAAAGACCAAACATGAAACATGCAAACACACAAACGCGAAACACAACGTCACTCTTGGGCCACCGTAATACGCACTCCTTTTATCTGATCTTTATGAGGAATATAGAGGTGCACAAATAGACGTGTTAAAAGTAAGGCGAAGAGACCATTCATAGTATCATCTTTGAAAATGACATTACAGACGGCCCTAATGGGAACCCCTCTTTTCATGCAGTTTTTGCGATGGCTCTTACTAAAAAGAGTTATTGCACTTTTGGAAATGAATCGTCCTCACTCTCCTTTGTGTGTAGAAGGAAGATGCAGCCGAGAAAATAATTTCCCATAGAACCCAAGCCGAGTTTTTGACAGGACCAGTATGTGGATTGTGTTGGTGTGTTTTCCCTGTGTGCCTTATCAGGCCCACCCAGACGTGGAAAATGCCTAGTGGTATTCAGCCAGGCAGCTGTCAGCCAGTCTAGTCTGTCTCTCCACTTGTCATGTCAGTGACTTTATGGGGGAGAATGAACAGTTTTTAAGCTTTGCAATAGCAAGTCCAAAGGATTAGCAACTATATGAATGTTCTTATCTACACTCTCCCTCCTTTATCAGATGGAACTGTAAGAGAAGGGTGACCAAACTAAGTAAGTGCATGGGCGTGGAAAGCAGGGGGACAGGGGGGACATGCCCCCCCCCCCCACTTTTGGCCAACTCCTCAAAAGGTCAAAACTAAAAGGTTAAGCAAAGGGAGGTAAAAAAAATTGCAGAAAAAAACCCTGGTCCCAGCCACTCTGAAACAGCTTCCCACGCCCCTGAAGTGGACAGGGAGGGGTGTGAAAGTCAGTGATCAGTGTGATGGGCCGACTGAGAAGCATCATGACAAAATAATGTATCACATATATTTGTGTATGTGCTTTTATATAATCGTCTCAGATTTTGCCATCAGGATATTGCTCTCATAAATACAAGGATCTGTCTCAGTCAGCAATACTGGTTTTGAAATTTACATTACATGTATTAGGTGCTCCTCTTACTTCGTACCTTTTATGGAGCTCATCTTAGTGATACATGTAGCATATCTAATTTTATTCTGAAACTTGAATATATGAAACAGTGTCTGTAGTATCACTATGTAAGTACTGTAAGGTCGATATTCATCAACATGGCGCATATCCCATTCCTCTGTATGACTTGCCACTTACTATCATATCCTACGTGGCTCCTGTTTCTTCCATGACAGGGCGGGCTTCCCTAGCCCACTTAAATGGGTCTATATCTGCTCTTTCCTATCCCCTCAGGATGTGTGTGGTGCACATATGCATGGGCACCAACACATTCCTCTGTGAAATTGCGTAATATAGTTCTCGCCATGAATATGACCTTAGCTGTCGAAATGGCGTTAAACATCTATTACTCACTCACTCACTCACTCACTCACTCACTCACTCACTCACTCACTCACTTCCATGACAGGCACAAGTAGGCACTCAGGGAAATAAGGCACTGCTCAGCAGTCTTGGTTTTGGACAAGGCAATTAGAGGTAGGGTTTCCTTGTGGGAGAGTAGCAGGCGTCGAGATCAGGGAGACATGACATGAGAAAGTGATCGGGGGCGGTAGTCCGCCTCATTACACTAGTACAATGTATAGTGTTATGGTGGAAAGGTAGGGACAGAACCAAAGTATTGGCACCAGTCGGATGCCATGGGAAGTGTGCCAACCAGGTTGTATGGGGTGCTCAAACAGTGGTCTCTGTGGCTGATTTGCTCAATATAAAGTAATAGGCGCGCTTTATGATTCCCCTGTACTCCTGATTATGAAATAAGTGAAACTATTTGCACTTTTCTATGTAAAGTAGTACACGTATTATATAAGAAAATAAACAGTCGTATGCACTGACCCTCACAGATAATCCACGATTGAGCTACATTGGATATCCTTAGTGCACAATGTATTAAGCGTAAATCTAGGGTAAATGCACCTTGCACGCGTTATCATCACGGGTGTGGAAAGCCACCCTTTATTCATGTACCTTGTTCTTGGTACTAAAACGGTAATATGAGAAAAGCACGGGGTCTGATATGTGCTGAAAAGACACCATAATGAGTATGCTTTTTCTACATCCATTACACAAACAATTACTGGCGATTCTATGAATCAGTTTGTGGCTATTAATTGATAGAAAGCTAAATGCCGTTCCCCCACTGGAGATTTGCATACCAACAATCAATCTCTCACAGTAAAATGTATAAGCTCAACTGTTTGGAAACAGATTGTAAGGCTTTGTTATATTCGATACACTCAGTGACTATTGAGAATTCTAGTGGCCTTAGAACCATCCAGCAGGGGTTGACTGAATTAGATTTTGTCACTGAATGCCATCTGCGCCACCGTCTACAGTAGACATGATCAGAGTGAAAACAAAACGGTCTTAGTTGTGGCAGACGACTTTTCAATTGATAACAAGATTCCAACAAAGCAGCGCGGCCGCTGATTGGATTAGATGATCCTAATGGAAAACCAGTATTAGAGACGCTGCTGGTTTCAGCAGTGTTCTCCAGGGGGAGGCACTGTGTCGGATTCATGCAGTGGTACCCCCTGGTATTAACAGATTATGTACATCGTTCACTGTTGTTCATGCAAGGTAGTAGATGTGGTATGGGGGATGAGTTTGAGCTTGAAAAACTTTTGTTGTTCAAGATTCAAGATAATGGTCTTCCCACGAATATAATAATTGGTCTGTGGCACAATATGATCATTTTAAATTCGAATATATCATATCGCCATAGTCAGACCCCATCATTTACATAATGATTATGCGGAATGGGAATAAAGGTTTGATCTACAGTATACAATGTATATTGATGTTGGCTATTTCTTTCACGCTAATCAGCACATACCAGTAAATGAGATATATGTAAGTTAGTGGAACGGTTCCCTTTAGGACCCAATACAGTTTTTTTTTATATGCTACATTTTGTCAAATCTATGATGGAGAAAAAACGCAGAGCTGGAATAGATACAGAAGAGTCCAGTCCCATCGCACCACCTTACACTTTCACATTCCTATGCTACGGTCAGCCGATAAAAACGTGACACGTTTTAACAAACGCAATTTACAATTGGATAAAATATTTGTATATGGCATCCATTTAGAAAAATGGTTAAAGAAATTTAAAGAAATGAAACTTATTAAATATGTTGTGTGCTTTTCAGTAAAGCAGCCCGGTCCATGATATGATCACCCTCTTATATGATAAACTTATGAAATCCCTTGTGTATGTTGTATTAGTGCTGAGTGTTTAATGTGATCAAGCTGTTATATTTGAAAACTGCCAGCACTCGTTAGTGGAAACCCATGAGGAACTTAAAAGGCAGTAAGACCACATTTTCATAATTGTTGACAAATGTGCCCCCCCCCCTCTTGGAGGAAGTGTTTTCTTTCGTTATTAGTGGGGAATGGGGGGGGGGGACTCTTTTTCTCCTGCCATCTGTCAGGTTGGACATTCCCCAATGTCCTGGAAATCAATAACATGTCACAATGGGTAGACATAATGACATTTGTTCTGGATGTAATATGGCTCGAGGATGACTGAAATTTCAATACTGTTCAGTGTTTTCACATGTATGTTATACAGTTTGTGTAAATGAATCAATGCTGAAGCATAAAACAAGATAATTGTGGGATTACTCAGTTGCCTATAAGTGTTTTGGAGTTAAAGAGCCTGTACATGTAGTTAGGGAAGATCTATAAAGATGTTCCCACCAAGTATATGACTGATCTAATATATGTCTTTACTGAAGGACTTCCAGTTTAAAAGCAATTTTGCCAGTTATTTCTGTTTTAAGCATACAGGAGAAGCCTTGCACATCACTTCCAAGCAGAATTGATTAGAAATGAGGCCAATATTAGAGCTAAATAGATGATAGGAATAGCCTACAGTAGGGGGTAACTTGGCCTAAACAGGCCTATATGCTGCCACATTTTCAACTTTTTGAAGCAAATTATGTGTTACCGACAGGTCATTTATACCATTTGCATCAAAAACTTTGTGGTTTTAATAAAAACTACTTTGAAATGCATTTTGTCAGATTTCTTATGAATGTACTCAGTGGGATAACCAAAAAGGTCATTCAGCTGCCAATACAAGCCTATTCCTTCCCCTTGGGAACCTCCATCCCCCAACCATTGTATCTGCCATTGAGGTTGTAGCCCTTGCTACTGGCTCAACTTTGCACCTCCTCAATGGTCCGAAGGTGTAACCCCCTTAAGAAATTTTAAGATTTCTGTCAACTCATTGGACATCATACAACATATTTGCACTCTTTTGCCAAATTTCTCAGTGTCTGAGTAATCAATTGAGTGAGGATTTGATGTATTTGAAAGGGATAAATGTGTCTTGTGTCTTGATGATTCTCAGGGTAGCTTCCAGATGGTGAAAAATTGCAATAAAGGGCTACCTCAATGTAGGATCATTTCTTTGATAATTTGAAAATCATGTGACCGGTTGCCATGGAAACCATGGTGAAAGTTTTCTGAAATCTTCAATGTTTCGCTACCTTTCATCACTCTCACAGCCATTGAAGAGAAACATATTTGTCTGTGTACCAAGCAAGCTCTCATATTGCCCGAAATTTTCAACTTTAACCTGATATCTAGGTCAATATTGCAGCTTCACTGGTTGGGAAATTACCAATGACCTTTCAAAACAAGTCAGGGAAACTTTAAGTTTTCAGGCCCATACTTGGTGAGAAGATCTTTTTTCTTTGGTATCTAGGTGTTTTAACAGGGAGACACAATGAGGATCGGAAACATACATTTCGTTTCATTCCAATTTCAGAAAGGCAGTGTGTAAGTAAGTTCTAGTCAACTATGTTGTTAGCTTGTGACGGTCGTCATCTAAAGTAGTTAACTTGACATTTTTTATTCCATTTCAGAAGCTGCAGGGGATGCTACTGGCACCGCTCCAGGAGCTGTCTGCCATCATGCACCCGGACATGCGGCAAAAACAGTTGGAGTGTGTCCTCCAGATTCTACACAAGAACGGTGAGACGCTGGCACAGGGATGGCCGCTCGTCCTCGGTGTCATCGGAGCCGTCACCAATGACCAAGGGTACGTCATAATGAACGTTTACATTATGTTTGACGTGGTGTGATGTTCCTCGGCCCCATGATAACATTCACCTTCCTTCCTGAACTACCACAAAAAAAAATGAATAAGCGGTGTATCTAAAGCCCCCCCCCATCAAAAAAGAAAAAGGAAAAGAAAGGAGAGAAAAAGAAAGAGGATGGAGAGGGGGGAAGCGACCCTATCTGATGAAAGATGCTGACTCGATGTTTAAGGTAGTACACACTCAAAAGAAAACGTTAGCCATGATTATCTGATCATGATACCTGAATGTGTACCTTTGTAAGAAGGATTTGATATCAAATGTCAAAATCTGGAAGTTTATCCGTCAATGATGTCTGTGTCTCCACAAGCAGTATCCATCCATATGCAGAAAATAACCTAATATGCATCATTTAACCACACCATATGGTCCCTATAGTACCTAACTTTGAGCTTCTCTTTGTTTTTGAGATACGTGGTTTGAATACCAATTATTAGCCCCATATAAGACTCGGTATATATAATTCCGAGACGTGCTGTGTATGTGTCCCTAGTGGTTCTGCACTGTAAATGGGCGCATAGAATATAGAGATACTCTACTCTCTCTGATGGGCGTTATGACAAATGAAGAAGGAAGTCTCAGTTAATAAAGATAGTTTCTTCATAGTGTCTTCACTCTCCCATACGTATATCACACCGAGTAAGCATATACCCTCAGACAGTTGTGTTTGGTCCAATATTAACAGAAAGGAAATAGAGGGAAACGTTCACAACATCAGTATAGAATTGAATACCCTCACCAGGCATCGAATACATGGGGTCCGTGTCTGCTTGTCCATCTACTGCGTGTACCCCCGGCCATGCATGTGGACCCACCAGGCATTGTCTCCCATGTAAGAGGCACTGGACCGCCTGTCACGTTCTCAGACTATTCCGAGGTAGCATGTTGTCCCATGGGCGCGGCCATTGCTGGAGCTTGTTACCAGCAAGTTCTACTGATAAGACCTAACAGATGTGTACTAGTTGCCCCCCTAAGGACTGCAGTGAATAGATTGGGGTTCTGTTATTGGCTAATAATTAAACCTGCTAAGTCCATATAGGAGCCTGGACCCATATCCAGTGGATCCACCATTTTGAATTTCACTGGTTATGCCAAAGGTGGCAAAACACACTGATAAGGCATTGTCATGACGGGTACCTTGTCCCTTGATAACAACCACTTCCAGGGACATGCTGGTCCCTACCTTATCAGAGTATCAGTGCAAGTTGCCAGTACCAGCTCCACTCCCGCTTACACCCAGTAGTGTCAGTGTACGTGGTAGGCGGGCAAAGTAAGCATCTTGTCTGGTAAAGCTATATGTAGTTTTTGCCTTTATTTCCCGAGGAGGGGACATAGTATCTCTAGTCCACATACATAGTTGATTTTGTGCGAGGTTTGGAAATTGTAAACTATCAAAGCACCATGAGTATCTTGGGTCACCCTTGGAAATATATCCGTTTCCTGTCCAGAGGGTGAAATTTTTCAGAGCCATTAAAGTTTTTTATTTGTCATGACTGCACCAAAAATAAAATCAGAACTGCACAAAAAGAAAATCCACCCAGGCCTCTGGACAGCAAACAAATGAATTTCAAAGGGTTGCCTTGGTGCGGCAATTTATCAAGGTTTATTGAGAAAAGAAACAGCCAACCGAGAGAAACGCACGGGACAGTCCTCAAGATATTTATATATGTATAGCCCAACTATTAGCAGTATCTATCTTCATCCTGCAGAGAGAACCTGATAAGGATAGCCTTCCAGTCGCTGCAGCTGGTGGTGACGGACTTCCTGCCCATCATGCCGAGTTCATGTCTCCAGGTGTGTGTGGACGTGGCAGGTCGCTTTGGGCGCCAGGAGCAGGAGCTTAACATCAGCCTCACCGCCATAGGACTCATGGTCAGTACCTCTACCTACCTACATACAACTTCTGTTCTTAAATATAGCCACTCTACAAATCTCAATATATGTTTTTATCACAACAGCTATCAGTAAAAACATTGGTCTCATGGATAGAATGTCTGAAAGTGGCAATTCATTTAACTTTCATGATGATGTTAATTAGGTGGGTAGCAATGAATAACACTTTTTAGACCAGATACAATGTGCTGTTTTTCACTGCTTGGTGATGAGAACTACCTTAGGGGCCTAAGCCACAAATGAGATAGAAAATGCTACGTACTTTAAATGTCCGGCACTCATCTTCTCTCTTTGTCTTCCACAGTGGAATATATCCGACTACTTCTGTCAGAACCGTGAGAAGATTATCGAGGATTTGACGCGGGAGGCGGCTGAAGAGGGGGCGTCGGGAGGAGGAGGGGGTGGGGCGGCAGGTAAGGGGCCTTCCATGCCACCGTTTGATGCCCTATGGATGTGCCTCTACTCCAGGTTGGGGGACCTTTGTGTGGACTCTCGTCCTGCTGTCAGGAAGAGCGCTGGTCAAACACTCTTCTCAACTATCGCCGCACACGGAGTGCTCCTCCAGCAGTCAACGTGGCAGATCGTCCTCTGGATGGTGAGCCAGCCCAATACTGACACCTCTTTTAGTACAGTATAGTGCTTTATCCCTGTGGATAGGGATATCACCAGCACCGTTTATGGTATTTTTGGTATTTTCCTGATTTCGGGTATTTTCGACTCCAAAAAACCTATAGATACATTGCCATGCAAAACCTATTCTTAAGGGGTTCTAATTTAGCACTTCAGGGATTTTCGTGCTAGGTAACTTTCAGCCCTCAATAAAATATTAGGAAGCTAGATAGAAGTGCTGTGTTCTTGGGTGATGGAGGAGGATGAATACTCAAATCCTAGGGTTATACCAGGCTGTCATTAAAGGGTACCTGTGATTTTTTTTTTGTAAATCAACTATCCTACATGGGTGATAAGGAAGTTGGTCTGCACATACCTCTCCACAAGAGGAAACCAGAACGTATGGTACATCACTTCTATCGTAGGGAGCGTGTTTCTTAGAACATTTATGATTCCCCCTTCTACTCTGAGGTGCATTACCAACTACTCTTGGCTTCTTTAACTATTCTATTGATGAGAAATCTAGCATGAAGTCCTGTGTCAGAGTGGAATTCCTCTCGATGTTGTCCAAATACTATTGTATCTTTTGACAGGAACGTTGACTTTTCGCTCAACAGTCTCATCAAAACACCCAGATAAATTAATTGCATTGAGTATTATATTTCATCTTTTACGATTAAATTTCTCACCTATAACCTCACCCCCCCCCCCCTTTCCATGATCCCTTAACAAAGGTTGTGATGGAAAGAAGCTTATTTGACAGTCGGGCGCAACGTGGAATTGTTTTGTCCATTCCAAAGTTTAATTATTAGAAAACTTTTTTTATATCTTATCGCTAATTTGATTCTGATTTTCTGGAGGTGCCTCCTTCCGTATTCCAAAGAATTAATTTCCGAAATGGTCTCTTTTTGTTAATTAATGCACTTACCGCGGTCACTGCTCTTTTGCTCATTAATCAAGTATTGGATTTAATCTGTGCGTGTTTTAATCCATTTGCAGTATTATTGTCGTTGAATACTCCCCATTGTACCGAAAAATGTTCAAGTTATTGCATCTCTTACTGATTTATACTAATGTCTAATTCAGTTATTGTCTTGAATATTGCTTTGGGGTACGCCATTTATCTCCTTGAAAGAACTCATTTTGAGGGGAAAAGACCACGTAGTGCATTATTGTCCACTGAGTACCTAGTAAGTGGCAGTAAGTCAGTTTTTGTAAAGATTGGTATATGGATATATGATAATCAGGAACACAGGTTAAATCAAGAATACTATGAAGCGACCAGATATGCATGAATGGCGAAGTTAAGAAATAAACTGATGTACTGCGTGAGGTTGTCGTGTAGGTTCTAAGTTTTCAGTGAGTCAGATGGTCAATTTTGTACATGTAGTTGAGAGAGCAACATAAGGCATCTGGTGTTTGGACATGCTTGGGCAGACTGATGAAGGTATCAAACCGGAGTATCGATTAGCCTGTGGCAGTCCTGAGTCTATTGGCCAGGTTCAATCAGTTTCAAGTTTTCAACTATAATCCCAATGAGTTTGAATACATTAATAAGGGACATAACTTATTTTCCTAGGTGCTGTTCCCGCTGTTGGATAAGGTGAAGAAACACTCGTCCTCTGCGTCAGACATTAAAGACAATGCTTCAGGTAATATCCTTATTCATCATTCCCGGGACACGGCTGAGAAACAGTGGGCAGAGACCAGGGTCCTCACCCTGGCCGGTGTGGCACGTGTCTTCAATACCAAGAGGAAGATTCTCCACCAACTCGGTAAGACTGTGTACCTATTACATTATTCATGACGATAAACGGCGATGGTATCCTTGTGTAGACTGAACTAATGAATTGTCTGTAACCTTTCCCTCCATAACATAGGTGACTTCCCTCGAGCCTGGGCGCTATTACTGGAGTTCATTGAGGCTGCCGCCCTCTGCCGGAACGCTGAGGTATCCCTGGCCGCACTCAAAAGCTTCCAGGAGATCCTCCAAATCAACAAGGACTCACGGGACACGCGATCTGCCGAGTGGAAACTCGTCTACGGCAACAAGAAGATGGAAGTTGACGCCCCACCCGACGAGCGCATCACGCGCACCAGCGGAAACGGCGACGACGACGAGAACGGAAGTGGCACCACCATGCAGGACCGCTCCAACTCAGCGGCGGGCGACATCGGTGGGGTGGAAAGTCCTGGGGACGCCAAGGCGCTCTGGAGTAACGCCTGGAGAGTGTGGTTGAGTATCGGCACCATGGTTACCATTCCACCGGAAGTCCTAGGCCCCAATTCCACATCCGCTTCCGCCTCGGCCGACGCGGAAGTATACGTGCCATCACAGCCGTTCCTAACGGCACTAGTGCAGATCTTCCCGGCGTTGTACGCGCACATTAAGACACGTTTTGTGGCAGCTGACCTTCAGAAGTTGTCTACAGTACTACAGCGGGCCCTGGCCGTACCTGTGCACAGCGACTCCACACCCTTCATCCTACCTGTAGGTGAAGTAGAACTCACCACCCTCCAGGTGGCCATCCTCGGCGCCATCCAGGTGCTGCAGAAGGTAAGGGGTCTCCTTATACATTAATATTTCATATTGTAGATAGAGACCCCTTAAATCAAAATCTCTTTCCAAAATAAATACTCGGCATTCTTATGACCACCTTCACTCGGGCGCCTCTTACTCACATGTGTAAGTAGTATATGGAAGCTGTCTCATGACCCAGGTCTCAAAGGGTAGTAGTATATGGAATTGTATCTTTGTGTAAGGTCGAACTGCTCCCTACCACTTACTGGAATCATATGCCAAAGAAAATTATGATTTACCATACTTCTGCCGATTCTGAGTTAGGTATCTTATTCTTCCAGGGAATGGCAAACGAGTCTGAAGAAGACTTAGATGAAGTCTTTGACTCTGAAAGTCAACCAAACTCTCAGGTTATTTTCTGTTTGCCATTTGTATATAAGTTTTTTTTTGTGGTTTATTTTAAAGATATCGGTATCTAGTCTTAAGTTCACTTGAGAATTGCCCAAAATTTGGATCGTCTGGATATGGATTCTTTCGTTCTGTAAGAGATTAGTCTGTCAAACTAAGGTGGTGTTATGTAAGAGTATACAAATATTGGTGTTTCTTTAGGTCACGGGAAGAGGAAGAATTACTCCACATTTTACCTGTCATTCAGCTTAACGGCATTTACTTTATCTTCCTATTTTTATCACGAGGTTACACATTTCACACACGTTGTCACACCCTTTGCAATGTAATAAGTGTCTTTTATAATAAGAAGGTGGTTATGGGTTTTTAAGATGAAGTCAAAGGTGATCGCCAATGCTCTCGCGATGTTTTATTTCTTCACACTTCAATATCTCTCTTAGTTCACCTTCCCTGTCCCCTGTGCACTCACTTCAGGCAATCGCGGTAGACAATTTGAGTATACATGTATGTCGGATTAGGTGTATTGCAGAGGAGGGCGTATTGCCGGGCAATATCTGTAGAAAACACTCTAATGATGATTGTAAGAGTAAGGATATAGGGACACCGTGATTGGGGAACTACTGAGACATGGATAGAAGTACGGGAAATGGGTGTGTAATGAAGGAGAACGGATTGGGAATGGATCCTCTTAATTAATTCCCTGCGATCATTTGGACTGAGTGATGGTGATAAGTAATACAAAATCGGGTCTTAATTCTTTGTAAGTAAGGTTTATTAATCATACGCAGTATCCATCTGTAATGTGTTGTACAAACAAAATAGATTAAGATTAATACATGTGATAAATTTTGAATGTGTAAATAGAGAAAGGTTTATTGCAAATTTTCCCGATGGCAAGAGGTTAATCTCGACTGCACTACCAGAAAAAAAGTCCATAATCACTGTTATATGAATAAGGTCTGATTATATAAGGTGAAATATATACCAATGCAATTCGCTGCTACTTCACCTTACCTTTAGCCGTAAAGAATTCACCGTCCCCCTAATGCTTTTTTTTCAGTTAACACTTTTTCACAGATCATTTTTCATCAAATCGTTGTCTGCGTAACAAGCATCTAAAACAATTACAAAATCATTATGATACTGCGTTGGTAAAATCTTTAAGATATTCTTGCAAATTGCATCTACGCCTTAGAAAATTTGAAAAGAGTTTTACGGCATCCAGTTGGGGAATATATACATGTGCATTTTATTGTATTTTACCATCCCCACCCTTTAATGGCAGTACTCTTGATATACTAAAAAAAACAATTATACTAAAAAAAAACAATATTGCATTTTTTGTCCTCATATATTATGCTATCCATCTAAGACTAATAAATGCACTGCTACATTCACAAAAGGGCGGCATAATGGATAATTAAAACACACGTTTCTGTTCCCTACAGGAGGTACAGAGCGGGTCGGATACACTTCCCACCATGTACCCTGACCTCTTTGACCAACTTCTCACCTTCAGTGAGTACGCTGTCAAACCACCAAAGTTCGGCAAGATGGACACACGGTCGGTCGGCACTAAAGGACTCCAGGTGAGATAACGGTAGATAATATGTCACAGAAGCACCATGATACAGTATTCTTATTATTACATCATCGAGATATGAAAACTCAAATGGTGTTCTTTATAAAAAAATGTAGAAGGATTATCATAAGTTACTGTGTACTTTTTTAACTATAGACCAGCCAGGGCTCAGTCTGGCTGATATGTGATGATGCAAAATCGTTTTCTGAGTGATAAAATTGGTTCAATTGATGAATCTCTTGTGGCTCTACGATTAAGAATTATACAGAAAACAGACCATAGGCTTATATAATACCGTATAACGATAATGCCGAAAAAATATCCTCTAAGACATGGCCTCTTGCTAGAATAATGAGATGTATGATATTACCTGACATCATCTTCCCTGTAATTAGAACTCATGCCTCCTTGTTTCTCCTGTCTAGTCGGCTGACTGGGTGGCCATGAACTACGTGCCGTTTGCAGAGAGAGTCACTGAGTTGGTGGTAGAGCTGTATGCTACGACCGCCAACCACCCCGCCGTCATCAGTGAACACGTCCTCCAGCGGATTATTAAGGTAGGACCTGCTCTATGTTGTTTACTTCAGTAGGGATAATGACTGTGGCTGGTATTAGGGAATATAGGGAGGCACGTATAGTAGAGCTCTTATTTCTGCCTTCAGCACAAATATATCATATTTTGCAAATAAAATATCTGAATATAGCAGGAAAATGAAGGTGCTATAAAATTAGTAGATAAAAAGTAGATAATGTAATTCAATTCAGAAGTACCTCGCCTGCAAGGTAACTTTCGGGAGCTTATATAGGGTGCAGCTGGGTTTAGTTTTGCGCCTTGCATGATAGATACAACGGTAATCTACAATATTTGGGGCAGGGTGTGTCTTACATGCGGGTAGATGATGTAGGCCCCGTATTCCCCCTGATGGATACCAGGTTGCATCCCAGTCCGTCGAGCTATCAAATGATAATCTGAAATAATATGAAACCACAGCCGCCTCCTAGGTGGCAATAGGCAGTTAGTAGAATAGTCTGTCAAGAAAGGTGATAGGGGGCAGCATCAGGCATGCAGAACATCAATCTCGCCTGTTCGGCATTCTATTTGATGGTCCCCATTTTCTGGGGAAGATTACTATGCGAGGTAACTGCCTACAAATAAGCACTACAGCAACCAGCACCAGCGGGCAAAACTACTTTTACCTAGCATCCCCAGGTGCCAGCGACGGCTCACACTAGTGGTCGAGGTGGGGCCAGCTTGGCAGAACATGTACTGCAAGATTCTGTTTTTTCGCTGCGGGATAAATATTCAAGGTTAAGATGAATATTATTGCTCATGACGTGGTTTAGCAATCACGTCATGAGCAATATAACGCAGACGTTTAGCATACTTACAGCATTGTGCGTCGATGTTAAAAGAGGAGCGGGAGATTTACGTCATGCTTGCTAATCCTCCCTAATACCTCACATATAAGGAATACCCCATATAAGGCACACCCTGATTTGAAGGGAAGGCTATATGAGGTGAAGTGAGAGCTTTGTCTTTGGCAGTCTAGATTAAACATGCCTAGGTCAGTCGTTTCTGAAACCTCCCCAGATGGGAGGGTGATGCGGGCAGAGGCAGTGGGGCTCTAAACCTGAGAGAGAGTAAATGAGAGAGAAATTTCTCAAAGTCACAAAATCATTGATAGTTTTTACCGAAAATTTAAAACATATTACGAATTTTTAAACTTGGGGAAATGTAGAAAAAAATTCTGCCTGTCCAGTAATGGAAAATATCTCTTTAAGAAAAATAGAGAGATTTGTAAACCAGGGATCAGGAGTAGAAGGTTGGACCCTTATCTTATCTCTTATATACCATCTTCTCTAAACTTCTCCCGCCTGACCACCAGCTGTAAAGTCTGGCCTGTGTTCCGAACCTACACTGAACTACTGCCCAGGCACTCCAGTACCGTTACTTTTCTGTAAAATACCCATACATAGTATATGTATAACATCCATGCGTATAAGACGCACCCAAGCTATAGGGCGCTCTAGGAATATATTTACGCGTATAAGCCGCGCCTTATACGCTGAGTATTACAGCACCTATGCTATGTCAAATCACAGAAGCTCCGGTCTGCCTTCGCTATTACCCGCAATGAACGGCTGCAGTGAGGCAGCCACAGATGGCTCTGGAAGGATGAGGCCACCTGATTGGTGGAGAGTTCTTAGTAGGAATGACTATGTGTATTATACTGGGAGGGAGGGGAGGTGGGAGGGGGTGGGGGTGAGAGAGGGGGAAGGGGGTGACCAATACATATCCACTATGAAACAGATTCTTATCTAGATCAAAGTGGGTAATTAAGAGCAAAAAAAACATGATGTGTAATTCACTACCAGTGTGAAGGTCACTGATTTGATAAGTCCTGTGGGTATTGTGGAGGTACGGAACACCCATAGGTTACAGTGTATAAGTTACATAGACGTAATTGCTGCCCTCTCGTGAGTCATATGGTATTCAGGCCTGCACTGAAGGTGATCTGGGTGCTGATTAGCTTAGAAATCATATGCAAAAAAAAATGATAAAATTATGAAAAAAATCACAAGTGACCCCAAATAGTTCCTAAATGGAACAGTAGATGAGTTTTTATATTATTCCAAGGTTTGGGGATTTTATCAGGTCTGCAAATGTTCATCTGGCCAATGGAGGTTTTGAGGCCCAAAATAGGGTAGAATGGCACTTGCTGTATGTATTGTTCCCTTAGTTAAGATTTTCAGGGTTAAGCCTATCCTATATTCTAACACATTGTGTGTAAGAGATGGTTTAATATTGGTTAAATATTACCATCAAACATTACAGGGGGCTGTTTTTGTGTTATGCTATTTAGAAACATAGAGGAAATGGAATAAGTTCCACGTAACCTATACGGTACATAGTTGTCTAGTGTGATTCTGCAATATCCCATTAGGTGACACCACTCACGTCTTTCTACGGTATAGTTTCAATGAGTGACACAAGGTGGCCCTGCTCACCTCGCCCTCTGCCATTCTGCAATTTTGGCTGCTTGTTCATTGCCACGGAGAGGGAATTCAAGCCTTTCCGACTTTTATGAATACTGTTAATATTTATATGAACTTTCAATGCTATGTACGGGTATGGGAAGGAAGCAGGGTGAATTTATACGTGGCTAATCAGGTGTAAAATAATGAAGAATCATTGCAAAGGCAGTTTGGTCCTCACACGTGTCCCAATGATTCCCTGTAGTAGGTTGACTAGGTTACCAGTAAGAAACTAGCATAGTAACATACACCAGGCAGAGGGGAACATGTGCTACTGGGATCCAGACTTGTAATTTATAATTAATACAGAAACATGAAATAGATTATACCAAATTTCCATGTGTGATATACCATCAGTGTGGCGTATTTCTTAAGCGAAAAAAAGGAGGATATTATTCAGGTTAGGCGAACTTGTTTAATCAAGTGTTTTGTAAAAATTGAAGTACATGTAATTTACGAATTCATAAACGAATAACCAGGTAGTGCAACGCCTCCGTCATGCGGACTTAGCTGGTTTGATTATCAGCCAATGAAATAACACCAACTTTTCACTGCGGGCCTCTCGGGGGGGGGGGGGGCAGGTGGTACCCATCTGATAACTGCTATCAGTGATAGCCACTGGGAACAGGCTTTAGTAATGGCGGCGCCCATTGGACAATGTGCTACCTCGGTATAGAATAGATGAGAATAAAATGAGTCTGTATTCAAACAGGCATTGACTTAGCATTCACCTGGTATATTTCGAAAATTGAAATTTGAGCGGATCATCAGACTTGTAGTAGGTATATACTTTAAATGAAGGCATTATATAACTTATTGACCGGATACTTGTGGCAACAAGTATGTAGAATATCAGGTCTGTCTTCATGGAATCCCAGTGTGAAATATATACCATTAATGAGAACTTAGGTGACCTCAGTATTCTGTAGACACTAATTATTATATGTAGGTTATTGTGTTACCAGCTGACAGGTGTGCAACTCATTTTTAATGATTGAAAGGATATTAGATGTGGGCTCCATACTGACCTGCAGGTAACCTTTTCTACCGCCCACACAGACGGTCTACTTTATTGCCTTGTGTCATCCTAGCATGAGGTATGTATGACAACAAGGGGAAAAAAAGACAAAATAGGGTCATACCGGAGAAATAGCTGAGCATATTTACACAAAGTTTCCATTACAAAACGCGATATTAGGTACTACATTAAGAGTTGAGACCTGATAAACTGACCGCATTTCAAGTAATGGGGCCGCATAGAGAGGGTTTCCATGGCCTTTTGCCCCTCCCCCCCCCCACCACCGCCATCCACTGTCAAGAACTCATGAGGGAAATGGGCCGCACATCTGATTCTCCCTGACTTCTCCCCGTGATAACATGAACACAGAGGGGTAAAATTACGCCATACCATGCAAGATGGCGTCACATGGCACCTATGGGTACCAGTATAAGGTCTGTGAGAAAGGCAGTCTGAACTGCTCTACTCACAAACTACTGCAGGATGAAAAGACAGGGATGGGAGGATTGTTGAGGCGCCCATACCATTCTAGAAGAGTTGGGTTTAACTTGAAGATTGTTGCAAATTCTGATTAAGACCAGTAAGGATGTGGTTATTTATAATAGCAGTGTTGGATAGGGGTGCCACTGGTAGATTTTGCTCCTTTTTGGTACACCGTTGGTTGCCTAAGGGGTGGATATATGCTTTGTTAAATGAAAGGGACCTGAAAACCTGAATCCTAGCTACAGATAGATCTAGCCAGGGTTTTTACTTCCCTAATCTAATATACTAGTAACTAACCGCCACTACCTCTGTAGTGAAGGACGATAGTTTCGAAGCGCCTGGGTCATCCTGTCAATATTACATCCACCAGAGTTGCGTAACGGTCAGCCGGCAAACAAGGCCCCAGGCCGGCTCCACAGGGGATTACCGACTCTCTAGGGACATCCCTATTTTCACTGCAAACCTAATTTTGTGTGGCAACTGTGAAAATAAAACGATCGCGAACTTCAAAGGTAGAAATTAACATTCCACGTATAACATTATTAATAGATCACTTCTTCTCATGAATGAAAAATGTGGGTGAGAACACATATTTTTCGAGTGAGAATATTTTTGTATAGGTAATTGATCAGTAAAGACTATTGTGAGTAGTGCTGTGTTGGTCTACTCTAGACCAAGGGTTCCTTGTAAGGATGTCATATGACATTTAGGGAGTGGTCATTTTTTTTAACAACGGGGACGAGGGGGAGGGGGGGTCGGAACATTTTCAAGGATTAAAATCAATGGCTCCACCCCCACCCCCCCCACCCCCAATTGAAGAAGAAAATATTTCTTACCACCCCCCCCCTCCCCATCCCCAAGAGAGAGATGAAACTTTTCGGTGCCCCCTCCAAATCCACCAAAAAAAGAGCTAAAAATGACCACTTCCTTACTGAGAGATGAAGACATGGCTTACCCATACATACGTCATACTGTGGGGGGATTACGTAGCCTTACTTAACATTACATCTTTCCAACTAAAACGGTTGCCTTTACCACTATTGCCTCAACCTTGGTATTCATTGTATTTGGAAAAACAAAGTGATATTTCTATATATAGAGGACCCTCCCCCTACAGTACTATCCCTGAATCCTCTTCCCGTGCACAGAGTCGACAAATCAGATTAGAACTAATGTGTTCACTATACATAAGGCCAAACCTAGGTTTATGTGTCCAGCAGGTAAATGTGTATGTCCAGCCATTTGTCTATAGCCTAGTTTGGCTGTTTTATCCACTGGGCAGCAACGCGTTCCAGTTCATTGTCAAAAGGCATTGTGTTAAGGTTCAATGTTCAACGTGTACTTACTTCTCGTAAATATTTTTGCTGGATATATTTTCGAAAATTCCAACAAGCAGAGAACTATTAATAAGAACGCAAGCTCTCATGAGTGAAGACTCCCACCCCCCTCCAAGCGATGTTGAAGGATGTCGACTCCTTATACACAATCTATGTACCAGGCTATACGTGGTATGAACCTTATGTTCTAAGACATTTGATTTCCATCATCGCAGCGCCCTTATGTTCAAGTGCTGGGTGTACCTTTGTCGTCTAATGAGTTACTACATTATTACCAAGAATTGGATTATGATTATGGGTTGTTTTGTTATGTAATTCTTCTATAGTCATCCCTGCAGGTAGAATTGAGGTTTGTTATGTGGACGGGGAGGGGTGGGTGGGATTGATGCCGGCGTGTGCCTCTGTGTACCTGTTTGTGAGTCTGGAGGGAGCTGGAAGCTGTCATATTACTACCCCCTACCTTACACCCTTTGTTCCACCCACGTGTCCAACTGGCAGGTGTGCCAGGTGAGGATGGGTGTCACCATGGATTAGCACCCCTACCCCTGATGACACCAGCACCCCTCCCCTCCCTCCATCCTCCTATCCCTCATCTGTATCCATTGTTAGCGTCTAGTCTGAGACAGTGGCTGGTGTCAGTGTCTCTTGACCGCTAACTAGCTCTGTACATCCAATTAGCGCCCTTATCTCTTTTGTTGCAAGAATCCTTTGGAGATGTACAAGTATTATAGTTAGCCTTATAAACATTACTGTCTAAAACTATAATCAGTTGGATGCGAATTGGTATTTAAGGTCCGGTTTTATTTTGAATGCATCTACCCCATTGGTTAGATCTTAACTAAACATTTGAGCACAGTCTTGCTGTTTCTCCGTTGAGTGCATAATTATGATTGTGAGTCATAAGATATTTGAATAAATGAAGAAGTTTAGAATTATATATTTAATTGTCTTCAGAAGTGAGAGAAACGATCATCGATTTTTGTGTGGTCTGTACACACTATTTATTTTTGTATCATACTCACACAGTTCCATCAACTGCTATCGGTACATTACGAATATGGTATACAGCATTTCCCTTCTCCGGTAAGAAATAAGAAAGTGTGAATGGACAATGGCAAGGCATGACATTGAATGTTTTAAATGCTTCAAGTCACATCACAGCATAACAAATTGGAATAAAGGAAAATGGAAATTCATTAAAGAAAACATACAATTTAAAAATTGATACTAGAGAAAGTAATGTTTCAGTTTACCCTGTTCTTCCAGTGATTAGGCTACAAACCACTTAACCAGTCCATTTGAGACCAATTTGCAGTTTTGCGTGCATATCTTACTGTTAACAATAACAACATCGAGCTGTTTTAAAACACATATATAACATAGGTGTGTGATAGAAATGCGTTTAACCCTATACACCGTGTGTCTATATCATAGGCAGGATAGGTTGATGGGCGGACTTCTTTAGAGGACGATCTAATAAAGAAACTGTATCTGTAGAAATAACAGGAGTCATATCTTAGGGTATTTTTAGGGTATCTTTCATTCTTTCAACAGGCTCTCTTTCGAGGATTTTCTTTTTCACGAATTAAAGTAAAGCAGTGCTTCGGATATATATACAGAAAGTAAGATAAGCACTCCAGGTCCATCCTTCTGCCTCTCCTCTCTCAGATTCAACTCTTGATTAGATTGCCTTGGATAATCTCGTCACAATACACGTTTTGGTCACAATACACGTATTGAGAATAAATAAGTTATCGCCCCACATATCATCACGATGGTAGAAAAGCCTAGACAATAATGTAACTTCACTTTTGCCACAAGACACAACATATCAAGGTGTTCCCGTGATATATCATTCTTACTTTCGGCAATACTGCCTTTATTATCTAACCTGAGTTCAACCGTCTGAGATTTAGGTGTGAGTTTACGCACGCCAGGTTCACAATGAACAATGATACACATTGCAATGTTTAAATTAGACTTCACTACCAGAAGACTGGTATATTTACTCCTAGATGAGCGCTACACTCCGCCCAAATCTATATACAGTCACATGTATAAACACATGCTTACACCAGAAAACTAGTGTAAGAATAAACCCGTTTGCTACATGATATAATTTATGAGGCGTGACGATATGTCACAGCTCCTAGAAAGTCCTGAGACTCTCCCATATGTGGGTCACTGAGTGTGAGATTATTAACATAGGGAGTTGCTCAAAGAACCGACCGAGCTGCTCACTGAGTGCCTCCAAGGTCACTTAGGTCTGCAGTCGACTTCCTGCTGTACAAGGCACCAATGGATGCCATATTAGTTCACCGGGAACAAATCCCACGGTCAGATAAAGTTACTAGAAGTAGACGATATACCTGAAGAATTCAAGTGTCAGTCATGGATATCCATACTTTAGCCAGTGGTGGAATGGATAGTTTATCTACGATAGTTTATCTACGATTAATATAATTAACTTCGGCTGGAAACATTAGCACAAGTATGCAGAGACTTCTTCAAGAGACCTGTTCTAGTAGGACGCCTATTACATGAAGCCTAATCCATATGGGAACTAAGCTTGTGATAAGAAACACCACCACAGTACAGGGTTCATGTTGGCTTGATAACAGTGTCAGAAGGTGCCACATGAGTATGTCCTTGTATATGCACCGGTAGTCTGTATCCGTGAACCGTTACGTGTTCTGTTATACTGGCAGAATTACTGTGTAATAACAAGACGTATGACGTGACGTACATGTCGGTGCCATGTGCATCAGGTATGATAAGAAATGGAAACAATTAGGGAATGGGACATAATTCAATGAGAAGTTGTCATTTTGTGTTACATGCACATATACACGTACACAATGCATTTTTATACACCCCAATATATGTATGTGGATGATTGAAGACAATGCAAACCGTTAGCACATATAGTGAGTGTCGTCATGAACGTTTGTGAGTGAGTTGCTACTGCAGAATGAACTCAGAATTGTGTGCATGATGGCTCGGTCCATAGATGGGTAGAATAGTTCCACTGTTAACCGTAGGGACACATTGGTGCATAAGATGGGCAAAAATAAAGGATGAAGGAGTGATGTGGATAGTGTGGAACTGGTCGCACTCAGTGCCCCGATGACGCCATGGACGAGAATCGTTCCTGGTGGCCAGATAATTCTGATAATGTATTAGTCTCGCAAACCAAAGCAGTGAATTTCAAGGGAATCTTTGGTAGGCCAGAGCATCGAAATACACGTGCAACACTGGGATCCGGTCAGCGTAAAAGGCTCCCCTGCCTTGTGGACGCTTCAGGAGGGGATGTGCTTTGATGAGGGCTACACTTGGACAATGGATTGACTTATAATGATCATGAATGAATAGAGTAGCGTGAACACATTTAATTAGACAATAATTAACACCATTATGAGTTGTATAGCATACAGCGTAGCTTCTCTATCTCTGACTTGAGCAGGGAGACCTCAGTACGCAGTTGGAGGTTCTCCTGCTCTAAGTACACCACCCTCATGGCGATCTGCTCCTCCTTCAGACGCCGGGCGTCACGTGACCGTTTGGCCGAGTCGTTGTTCTTTTTACGCTTGTCCCAGTACGTGTCGTCCTTGGCGTCATCGGGCACCGAGTGCGGCCGTTTCTTTGGCGGCACCCGGAAGCTATCGGAGCCGGAACCGTTGTTGGACGGTTCGTGGCCTACATGTACTGGTGAAGGGGACTGGGAGCCGATGGACCTGTCGGAATGCCCTGAGCTAGGGGAGCGCTGCTCCAGATGTTGTTGATGATGTTGCTGCTGCTGATGTTGCTGTTGATGTTGGGCACCAAGGGTATCGACATGATGGCCATGGCTACTACCATGGTGGGATGGGGCTGGTGGTGGAGTTTGGTGCGGCGGAAGGCGCTCCTGTGGCTGCTGGGGGTGCAGTAGCGGCGCCTGGTGGCCCATGTGGGGGTGGCCCACTGAGCCCGAGTGGTGGTACATGGAGGGCATCTGCTGTGGTGCCGATACAGACACACCCATCCCGTGCGGCAGCTCCTGTTTTATGGGAAGTGACGATGGCACCATGCCCATAGACCGGCTATGGTGAGGGCCGCCTACCTGCGGTACACCGTTGGACGTCGACTGGGAGATGTCCATCAGGTTAGGCATAGCGTCCAAGTGGCTGGGGGCACCGCGTAGATCCATGGCTGCGGCGGCGGCAGCTGCTGCAGCAGCGGCGGCGGCGGAAGTCGGGTAATCGGCAGAAGTGGCGCGGTTGTGGTGTCGCTCAGAGGGCGATCCCAAACCAGAGTTTCCAGAGAAGTAGGAGCCGACGCCGAAGGAGGTGGGAGGTGCAGCAAATGGACTGTGGTAGAAGGATGACGGGGAGGAGAGCGAGGAGGGAACCCTTGGGTAGGACTTGAAGGGCCGCTCGCTGTCTCGCTGGCTGCTGACGGACCGCTCAAAGGGCAGTATGCTGAGCATAGCTCCAACGGGCGCTGCCGGCGCCGACCTCCACGAATACAGCTTGGCAGCTTACGAGGTCCTCACACCAAACCCTGAAACAACAATATATACACGGTGGTTAGAAAATACATTATAAATGTGGCCATTATACACTGGGGGGGGGAGCTATAAACAGTTAGGGCACATCAAGTGTTTCTCACTTTCAACCTCATTCCACATTTAATATACTACTAACGTGTACACTACACTTGTAGTCATGTACCTGGTACAACAACCAGATTCCTGGGTCTGGTGATTGTCTAGACAAAGCATTACACTAACTTTGTTACATTAATGCCTTATTTGTTTGGAAAATCATTACCATAGCTATTAGATAACCAGACAGGTTTCTTTGACTGAAATGATACCTGGGTAGTGTTACTGGTGTCAAAATTACAGGTGGGCTGTCGATAGTTCACAGGTGAAACTCTAACAGGCCGCACGACCGGCCATATGTCAAAGGTGGGTGTTATCAGAGGTTGGCGATTGTCTCCAACACCTGTACACTGTGTCCAGAAGTTACGTCATACCTTTGCCATGGATAGGTCAGGCTTTAGACTATATCGGGGACTATACACACGACGTAGTCAGCAGACTTTAATAGTACTACATTGTATATTTCTATTTCAGTAGAAACCAAGGGAAACAAATCAAACCAAACCACAAAAAAAAATGAAGACTGGTGCTCTTATATTTTACGATACTTACAGTCAATGATACGAATGCCTATCTTTATATATAGGAGACAAATAAACCCTATACATGTAGACGTACAGTACATGTATGTGCAGAAATGTCTAACGGAATACACTGGGTGTCTGCTGCATAGTCACACTTAACATGTGATCCCTGCTCGACACACCTAAATACACCAGGTTGAGTCCAGGTCTTTACAAAGGATAAGAGGGACACCAGGGCATGTTACATAACCCAGGCTCTGTGTTAAGCCTCGATATAGGGTAGGGTATGTCAGCATGGACCAGGGCGGGGGGGGGGGGACGATGCTTACCAGGGCTTCAGACTCCGGCCTCAGACCTTAGGCTTAGTTCTATGCAGACCTGTGTAAGGTGGGAGGCTGATTTAGCTCAGTCTCACATCCACCTCTCCAGGCTGACCGTTGCAGGCTTCCTTTATGTCCATTGTGTTATGGCGCTCACTTCAAAGGTTTCTAGGTAGGAGACAAAGCCTCCAGTGGCCTGGTCTCCCACTTCAGTCCACACACCTGTACAATGTACATGTATCATTACATATGGCGTGTTGTCCATGTCACTCATCCATTTCATGGTGTCCCATTTTTTCTTCTATCCCTGTCAGCTGGATACTAGTAATCTCCCTGAGGTACACACTGGGTCTATTAACTGACTTTGTAGATCTCTGATTTGTCAGAAGACATCAGTATTTCACATAATGTCCACATCATATCCCCCGTCATACGATGTAAAATGACAGGTATGATAGCTTTATGGTTATGGGTTCATGGGCCGGGTAACTGTTTCTATTCCTGTTACTGGAGTATGGACTCCACCTCAGTGGTAATAATGCTCACTTCAGCAGCATCGATGCCTCGGCCATGATGTCTGGGACTACATGTACATCTATAAGATGCTGGCCTGTATGATTAAGTATGAAGGTATCATCAAAATGAAGCTGGTTACAGTGAATGGCAAGTTGCCTGCTATAGACAGTCCAAATTCGAAGACACATGGCATGCCTCGTTGTGTCAAAGAATCAGAACACAACATCCGCGACTGATTGCAGTGTCATTACCCCGGTATGAGTAAGACATTTTTACTTGTGCAGTCCCTATACATGTATACACATGTAGAATATCCGGCTATCTGGGTAGGGTTTGGGGTGGTTTACTAGATTCTCTGACTGTATCAACACCGGATACCAAGCATCCAAGCCCTCCCATGACGGGCCAGCCACAGGAATGTAGGACATCCGTCTCATCTTTACCTTTAGTTCAGACTGCTTTTACAGAACTCAAGATGAGAAGGATCTACATTCAAACCTCAGCTTAGCATTGGCACGAAAAGAAAGGCTCCTCCTTGACCAACTTCCCTCAAACTTTATAACCCAGGGATTCCAATATATTTCGATTATGGAATTTGAAATTGTAGCTGTACCTTTACTGAATTCTAAACGACAGTAATAGGCGTTGAGCTATTGTGAAATAGACACAGGTTGAAGTCAGTTGATACCTTTAAGTTTTATTGACCACCTGCCCTCTGTATGCACACCCCAATGATGAAGACACCAGCCCTAAGTGATGGGCAGTAGCTGTGGTTATGATTACAATGGGGTCATAAAGCTGTCCTCTTGGTGTCCTACAGTGCTTCAGTGTAGACTAAGGGGGTAGGATGTGTCCAGGTAATGATTAGGACAGTCGGTCATCTTCAAAGGTGATCACTGCAGATTCAGTATCTAGTAAACGTGTTGCCTGTTGGGGGGGGGGGTGACTACGGCATTCCTCAGCTCATCAAAGTATTCACAAACTGAATAGAAAGGGACTAACCTTGTCAGAGAGAAGGATTAAGGGGGATCTGGGTGTTAAGAATGAAATATGACGGGATTCAGATGTTACGCCCTCCTCCGCCCATTCCCACGCCGTTTCAGATGAACTGTCTGAACTGAAGCTTTGGTCAGTATATTTGGCAAGTGAGGTTTTGAGCATTGACACTGTGTTCATGATTACAAATAATGTAAGGCTCGTGTTATCAATCAGCACAGAAATGTGTCATCGTTTTGGTGCTGAAGGCAAATCCAAGTGATTATGTCGTTTGTCACAAACTTTGAATTGATTCACCTTCTTTTATTTCAATCCAATTTGTTGTTGTTGTTTTTTTGCTGCTTTTTTTCGTGTTTTTTTTTTCATTATGCATCTGGTTGATTAAAAGCCTGAAGACCCTCACTACTTATCATCATTATGCACTAAGTATTACCTCATTCAGCAGTCCCTAATCATGCACCTCCAACGTTTGAGTAGAAAAGCACATGTATTTATAGGAACATCAGTGGCTATATCAGTAAATGGGAGACCTATCAAGTTCCGTATGTCTTAAAAGACCATCAACCTAGTACATTGTGCACGTAGTAGGCCTAGGATCCCCAAATAGTGTCCAAATGCCTAAGCCCTCGTTGACTGTTCACCTGGCTAGGTGGTCTGTGTGAAAGGGCAAAGGTGGATATTGAAGGCTTTGGGTCTACTTTAGTCTGGTCACATGTAACCTATGTGTGTATTGTAGGTCTACCTGGTGGCCGTCCGCCCGCGCACCTCACCTGCTCCTGTACTAGGTCTAGGACGCCGCATGGTGCATAACGTTGGTTAATGTTACAGCACCGTGGGCAACCCCGCCGCCAAATGTGCCCGTAATATTATTGTGTGTGAACGTGTATGAGATCAGGTCACCTGAGATCACTGAAGGTCTAGCAGAGATCTGCATGGTCAACATCGAAGCGTCTGTAAGACACTAGAGCAGAACTGTTGCCTATTCAGTAGCCTCAGCCACGCCCAGGGCCAGGAGTGGCTTCAGTATGCTAGGAAGGAGTTATTTTTTTATGATACAACGATCACACGTCATTGACTCCTATTCCAGAGGGAAAAGTTAGAAATGATCCTGCCTATGTTCTTTTAGCACAATCAAGCTTTGCAGAAATAACGTAACATTTAAAAGACTACAATCTTAATGTAGATATAGTTGAAGAACGTAGTTATTATCAAACAAATATATTAGCCTACAATGTATATCACTATATGCAAATGCTACGCCAAAATCCCCAACCTTCCTAACACTTACATTTTGGTGGTTGTCTGATGCTTCCTCTACAAGAAGTGGGTGTGTCCCAGGGGGTATGTGGGTGTGGTCTTAGATTTGAAGATCAAATTTTGAAGATTACAGCTTAGAATCCTCCAGTGAAGTTGAAAGGCGAACAGAGCGTGGTATGACCCCGGCCTCTCGTAAGACTGACCACCGTCCGAGTGAAACTCCAGCTGATTCTGCGACCAGCCGGCTATGTATGGTCCAGTCGGACGTCAGTGAATGTATGCACTGCTGTTGTGCGATGGGGGGGGGGTGTATTCGGCCTGGCTTAGGCCTGCTCGCCACTCGGCACAGGCCGGCCCTCGCGCCAGGCCTGTGCGGTAACCTTACGTAACATTACATTAGGTACAATGAGCTCGACGACGCTGGCCAATCAGAACTCTGGAAGTGGACGCTGACGTAACGTTACCACATACTCACAGACCGCCGCCGCCCCCCCCCCCCATCCCAAACTCTCCTCTCCCGGCTACTAACCTTTCCCCTCCCCACACCTCCTCTCTGTCCACAGGGACTACGGACACCACTAGAGTGTTGGGTTCTTTTTCCATGTGCCCCATGCTCATCGGAATGGTGTCTCTAATTGAGCGGGGGGCGGGGATGGTGAAAGTAGAACGAGGGCATGTAGACAGGGCTGTTCAGCAACACTTTACTTCTTGCATATCGTGCTGAAGGAGTGGTCATGTATCAACAGAGGGAGGGGGCGGGGCAAATTTGGCCACAATTTTTCATCCCTCTCTCTTGACAGCGGTCGAAAGAAAAGCAGAAAATGTCTTTGCACCACTAAACAGTACTTGACAGATTGGAAACATGCCCTTTAGTCTCCAGCCAGGGAGAGTGGAAGAACGTTCCCTGCTCCAGCATATCCCGGTGGAGGCACAACAATTTCCCAAAACTTTCAAGAGAGGGAGGGTGGGGGGTATCGTGCGTCCGCTCAAATATCTCACTACAAAATACCAATACCTCACAATAGGACGCACAGGAATCCGAAACCTCGCGTCTCAAATATGATAGTTGGATAGGAAAAATGAACCTCAAATCAGATCTAAAGGTCACAAAAAGGGCTTTTAATACAAATTCTGTCAAGACAATTCAAGGTGGTCGCAGTGGGGGCGATCTAGTGCAACTTCCATAGTTTTTATATACGAGGTAGGTTTGAGCGTGCCAGTCTGCCCTCAGCTACCCTCTAGTTGAAAGTTCCCAGCATCCTGTATGGATTTACCTCTCACAGAATTCACCAGGGGGCGACACTGAGCGGTGCTTTCCCTAAAGTGTGGAACTTACTCTCCAGGGTATGTACATCGACCCATGTACATGTACAAGGGTGCACCCAATGCAATGGGTGATGGATGGATAATCTAGGAATGATAACATGAGTCACGATATCTAAGATAGCCAGTTAGTAGACCTAATATAAGGTATCGTCTGAAAGACTCAGTTAATGATAGCATATATGGCTAAGCCTAAGGATGTAATGTTCAGCAAAGGTGTGGCCTACAACTAGACCACAAGTTCAGATCTATATGGTGATATAAGGTTGTGTGATAAATGTACATACCAGATGCACATGTAGTAAGTTCGAGTAGATAGGCCATAACATGATAATGACGTTATGCACAACATGATAGTTCTATCACTAATGGCGTAATAAGTAAAGACACGGCTATTGTAAGGGGAGAAAGGCATATTTCAGGTTACACGGACTAAACCTGGAAGGACTAGAACTATAGGACTTTTCCATTAGACTTTTCCATTAGACCATGTGATCACAATTTTTTTTCGGTGGTTAGTATGGAGTTCACGAGCAATCCTACTCGGTTCAGACTCAGTCCTGGTACCCATTTGATACCTAACACGCCAGCGGGCCCAAGGGCAGATCCAGAAGGGGTTATTTGGGGGGGGAGGGCACAGCCAATAAAATTTGGTCATGGGGGGGGGCACAGCCAGGGTCCGGCCCAAAATTTCATATACTTAAGAGTTTTAAAAAGAAAAGACCACTCTATTTTCATGTTAAGGTATTTTTATAGCCTTTGTGCTAATAAACACGATTTTGGCATACTCACTGAACTTTGCACTTTCTATAAGGGAGAACAGCAGGTACTTCTGCTGCATTGTATGACGTCACACACACAAAAAAAAATCAACATGACACAGAAACATGTGCAAATCAACTGCTGCATGACGTTTATGAAGGTATATCGAATGGCTTTGATGCATCTATATTTCGTACATATTATCTTTGTCAAATCATTGACATGCCAAAACTGAGGGAGACACAGCCACTGGACCAAAAGTGCCAAGTAAACACCTGTGACAATGATAGGGGACCATCCATTAATTACATACACACTAGGGGGAAGGGGGGTCAAGCCAAATGCATACATGTGCGTACAGGGGGGGGGGTCCGGACTATTTTGGCATACTCATTGTGTACGCACATGAGCCCAAATTTAGGTTATTTTGGGGGTACGTTGGGGTGTTTTATAGGGGCATTAAGCTCACCTCCCAAACGCAATCATCAGTAGTTAAGAAAGGTACCCCTCTCTTACATGTATGGGTATGAATGTACCGGTAAAAAAGATTGTACAAAATAGCTTCGAAAAGAGGCCTAAATATATGTGGTTTTGACAGTGACTTGAGTATGTACGCAGGGGGGTAGCCCCAATGCGTACATGGTGCAAAAGGGAGGATGGGGGGGGGGCAAATTTTGGGCAAAACGTGCGTATGTAATTTATGGATGGTCCCTATATGGATCAAGTCAGCAAGTATAGTACGGCAAACCCTGACTTTGGGAAAATGCTATAAACCGGACCTGGGGAATGAAAATGTTGTCATTCTTTACATATATTGTCAATATTTATATGCAAAAGACAGCAGTATCTTGACTTAAGAACATCCTCTCAGTCGCACCAAGACTCTAAAGTGGTCAGCCGCGGCTTTTACGAGGGGCTTTACATTACGATCCAGTAGGGAGTAATATTGTCGAGGGGGGATCTAGAGGCATGTCTTCATATTCTCTCAATGTCTACTTCTCTGAAAAGGCTTAATGACACCTTCCCTCACACCCTATGCTACAGTTTGGTAGATAAAAGCATGAAAGCTCTTAACCATATAGTTCAATTCTATGGACAATTTCCATTCCCCCAGTCAAACCCCATCGTCCATCTCCCATCCCAGCATGCCCAGGTAGCCCTGAGTGACGCAGGGGCCGGCCGTGTCCACGGTGTGCACAGGCGGTGGATGCCGGTGCCGTTCCTTCACCATGCACAGATCGATCCGTATGCCTCAACCAGGAGTCACACTAATGTCATACTCATGGATCTACATAGCATATCACCCCGGGATATAACCATGTCAGTACCAACGGTTTGGAGGGGGGGGGGGTACTTCTCTTCATTTTCTACACAATAAAACATGCTTCAAATTCCCTGAAATTATATCCATTATCCAATTCTGGAAAATAGAAAAATGACCGGTACCGTGACAAGAGGGTATATGAGGTAGACAGCCCTCACTTCATCGATCTTGAAATAAAAGCACCTGTCCAATGCATCCTTTATCCATTGTTCCTTTTACTGAGATTTTCAGCAAATTGAATTTTCTTTTTCAAAAATTGCCTGCCGTCACTGAATTTATCTCTTTTCCCTTTCTTCCATTCTTTCAAAGACATCCTTTTAATACTGTTCTATAGAAAATGTAAATGTCTTTCACACTGATACACCTTTCATCTATACATTATCTTATGTATCAAAGAAGGGATATGACTTGTCACAATCCAATCCTCATCTCGGTATATGATGTGCCGCTTTACCTACATTTATGTGTACTTTTAATTATTTGATGTCGAATTCCTGTCATTTTTCACATAGTAAATGCATCAAGATCATAAGATTGTCTATGCCCACATTCTGTTGGCCATGCAGTGCCACGGGTATTATTCTCACCGACTCTAACCGACACTCACCTCAAAAAGCATGTCAGAATTCAAATATTTTGTACTTCTGCCATTAGTACCAGTACCCGCCCCACCCCTCACCAGAACTCCACCACGGACCGACCCCTACCTAGGGGTGCCTAACGGCTAGGGGTAATCAACTGTCCCAGAACAAGTGACATATAAAAAGGAAGACCCATCACCCCATCCCCCACCCGTCATCTCTCCAGGCGGGGTGCGGCCCCCACACAATGCCACACCTTATCTCCTCCAGGGCCGAACACCTGAGATGGACACAATTGACGTAACGGACGCCTGGACCTGTTTGTGACGCAACCACCTTCATTACAAAAAGCACCCTCCTCTTTTAGACCCCACCCACTCACAATACACTTTCTACACTGGGACTGTTCTCAGGGAGCTCCTGTTGAACACTGCAGGTGGGGGTAAGTGGACTGACCAGTATAAGATGACCATGTCACCTTCTGGGAGGAAAAGTGTAAAAAGGTGCACTAGGGGTTTTATTGGTGGGGGTCTAAATGATCACATGGAGAGGTTTGTTCTCCCCAGTCTCAGCACTAGACTTCGCGCCTTAATGGTACTAAAACCAGTCTAAAAGTGGAAGGGTCCAGCAGGTTATAAAGTGAAAGCCCCCAGTCATTTAATAATGGCGTTAAGGTTATGTTAATCATAATAGAATTTTGAATATTCAAAATAATGTTATTTTCGTTTGGTCTTGGGACGTTTTATATGTTGCTTTGATAGAAAGTTAGATACATCACTCAAATCATTTTGAGTATACATTGTACACATGTACTTTATGCTTTTTTTTAAAGCAGTATAGGATCTACCATGTGTGCTTTCATACTGACGGTCTGAAAACATAATGTAGAACACTAGTAAAATATCAACAGAAAAGATATTTTGATGTGAAAAAAATACAGCATCTACCCGATAAGCTTGCACTTAAAGAGTCTTTGGCAAATGAAAAGGAAAACGATTATTCCAAGCAAACATATCCATACCAAATGGCAGTTGAAAGTCGTGTTTTCATGTGTAGATGTGTATCTAATCAATACTAAAAGTGCAGTGTATTTTTATACATTTATATTGAAAAATGCAGAGAAGTAAGGGAATGGTCATTTTTTTAACAACAGGGGGGGTTGGTGAAATTGCGCGAGCGCGCGGCGAAAACTATTTCCGCCCCCCCCCCTCCGAGGGGTCTGAAATTTCTATAGTCGCGCGCTGGCTTTTTTGCTCAAAAGGGGCGAAAAAAATTTTGTCCGCCCCCCTTGTTAAAAAATGACCACTCCCTAAGTGGAGGCTGATGCTTTAATGGAAGCACAGTTTTAAACACTATCAGGGCATGACAATGCCAAAGGGCTATCATTCTCTACTCAGACTACTGGCATCTAAAACACCGATAATGCGGTGACTATAGTACAGTGTTCCACATTTATGCATATCTATATTTGATTAATATCCAGTATTTAAGTATACCTGGTCTGTGTGCATACAGGTGCTCATCTTCTGGTGACGGTAGATTCCTCCAGGGGGTGATCACGACAACTGTAGATGCTGTGAAGTCTGCCACAGTTACAGGATGAAGCAGAAGTAGGTTATTGTGATGGTAACACACAGTACTCTCCTACTCTCTATACCGCCTCTGTTACTTCAGCTGCCTTGGATGAGGGTTCCTCCAGGGGATGGTTTGATGGAACGCTTACCAGGGATTGCTGGTACTTTGTAGATGGGTTCACAGGGTGAAACCTCCGTTACTGTGGGTATGAGTCTGGTATGTATAAGGTCTGGTCAGTTTGAGTCAGGTAGAAGGGGAAGATAGACATGGGTATACCAGTGGTCAGCTGTTCTCCTGTAGGTACAAATGTGATCCCTCCCTTACGAGGCAAACTCACCACAACAAGTGAGGGTTCTACGGCTAGCACCCAACGTCCACATTACGCTTACACCCACCCCCTTACGAAGTCTGGCCGGTGGTCAGTCTATGGTCTCGTGCGCCTGTCAATCACAGCTCGATGTTACCTCTGATTGGTCGTCCCATCACATCCAGAAGATGGGTGGGCGGGACCTGGGGCTGGTAACCACCGGTCAAGCGGAGCCCTCGTCCCCACGCCCTATCCTTGTGGGACGCGTCATCGACCGCGTAGCGTTACGTCGGGGTTGGCTGGCGGCGGGCCCGGTGCCAAGGTGGGGCTTCATTCATCCTCCCGGTGCCTACCCACTATCTGTCAATCACCCTGACCCCTGCCTCACCCCTTGTGGGCTATTTTTAGAACCAGACGCCAGCTGCCTCCCGGCGCACTCCTCCAGGGCGAGCGGTCCGTAGAGGAGGGCCTTACACAAGCAGCCCTAACCGGGGGTCATAGTATTTATCAATCAATGTTAATATGTAACAAGTTAACAAGGAGACTGCCTACCTTAGAGCTTGCCCCTGCCCCATCATTTCATATTCCTGGGGCACCTGTCACCAGCTGGAGATGGATTTACCCAGACCGCCCACTAGTTTAGCGGTAATTAATACTGGATGGACAGGGGAGGGGTCGCATCTGATTAACACGAAATATGCTAATTGTTCGTGACCTCTCAGACGATTACAATTTAATTGGGAGTTACTAAGTGTCTGCAACATTCCATGTGGTCCCCCTTCCACCTCTTTTCCAACATCTTTTATTGCGACATGTGAATGCGTGTCTGTCTATAGTAAAGTAAAATATATACTTCTCATACACTATAATATCAAAATATTAGATCACACAAGAACGCTTTTCCCCATCATTATTTCTGGTCACTGCTCAATTTTCTGTACGGTTACCGGTATGGTCTGTCATGAGTACATGTACCATGGAATCTACCGGGGAAGGCCTGTGTTGAATGGTGATCCCCCGGGTGATCCCTTTAGATATGCCTCTATAGATCTGTTAATTTATTGTATTAGTATAATGTATTACATGTAACACGTACAGTACTGACTGGATCATTATTGACATTCACTGCTTTATATTCATGTGCAATATATCGTGAATTTATTTCAACAAAAGCAGAAATCAAAGGCACCTCAACCTTTGATATACACAGCACTGGATTTAAATTAACCTTCCTCAGATCTGGACTTGCTTTAGGAAGCAAAGCGCCTCACTTTGCGTCTACAGAGAGCTGTTTCACAATGGCTATATATGACTGACATAGGCTTACGAGCAAGATCACTCATAAGGTAGAGTTAAGATCGATCATAGGCTTCTTAGAGTTAGGGGACGTGTTTGAAAAGTAAATGGGGAGTGAAACTTACAAGTAAAGGGTCAATGTAAGAGTGACCTATATGAGTAGCTGATTTATGTGGAAGGTTAAGGGTACACATAAATGTGAAAAATCATAACAATAAGTGGAATTCCACAAATCCTTTTAATGCATGAAATCAGGCATATATAAAAATGAAATACCCTTTTATAATACCCTTTTCTATCATGAAATTACAAGGTAAAGATATATTCTGAACTGGGTGATCGATCTTACAAGCTGGATGATTGGCCTGTGAGTGACCTTACAACTGATCTTAATAACTGCCCCTATGTCTAATTGACAGCTGTTTCTAAAGGACCAGTCTTATGTTCCAGTGTGAGTAACAGCTTGTTCTGAAACACTAGTAGTCATTCCCAAAAGACTGATCTTAAGTGGTCAATCATAGAGTGGAAAGATCGATCTTAAATAAAGAATACTTATGAAACAGGTCTCTGAATACGTAAATGTACAAATGTTCGTGTATATATATGTAAACCCGTGTATCTAACATACCGTGTACGTTATGGTCTCTTATTGTACTGACTTTACTTTTCCCATTACCCAACCTTACGTAAGTGGCATGGCTATGGCGCGACTTAGTGCTGTAATATTTGCACTTTAATCATCCATGCCAGACTTCACAGAGCATAGTGGAACTCATCAGGCGATTAGCAGCATGTAAGACTACATGGTGAGAGCCGGCGTTAGGCTTCTTGACTGCTGGCTATTGCTAACTTTCAGGTAACCTCCATGTCCCGTTACACTCTAAAAAATGTGTTTTAACTAAAACATATTTTACCAAAACACTTTTTGGTAAAACACATTTTCATCATCTAAACACTTTTCCGAAAACACTTTACACTTTTCCTGCAAAAGTGTTTAGGTTTATAAAAGTGTTTTAATACTTGGTTCCAATCCAACTCACCAGGTGGCAGGGGCCACCTATGATGGTACTATTGTAACATTGATATGGACACAAATGTCTGAATTTAAGTATAAATGATAATGATACACAGCATCCTGATAGAACGTCACATTTACACTTTACCTTAGAATGGATTTGTAAAAGAAATATCTAAAAATTACCTTCTCAATACCTTGATTCCAATGTTACCCATGACAAACACCCATTTTGTAACATTCAGGATTAATACATACATCCCAGTGCTAAACTCTCTGACTAACTCTGTGCATCAATGTGTTTGAACTCATCTTGACTGTAGGCCAAGCCTGGTTAGCGCGGAATCAATGTTGATAACTGGATGATGAATATTCATCAACTTGCTATCAACATAACTTCAATATTCTCTACCTGTAGAGAGACAGCAATATGCAGTACAAAGGACTCACTAATCCTAAAACTGGGACCATGGGTTATAAATAAGGAAAATGAAATAATAGCAAGGGCATAAATTTGCCTGAAGCTCATTTTAAATGCTTTCTGAACCTAAACACTTTATTCTCAGAATCATTTAAACACTTTTTCATCTAAAACACATTTTAATCAAAACACTTTTGAATTTTTAAACACTTTTGAGAAAGTGTTTTGTGTTTTGCCCAAAAATGTGTTTAACAAAGTGTTACAAGAAAGTGTTTTAAATACAGGTAAAAGTGTTTAAAAACAAAACACATTTTTTAGAGTGTACGTGCTGCTTTTCGGTGAAAGCTTACGTTAAATGGCACAGGCCTTGTTGGCCCTGTGTCTAGGGGTTATATACTTTCACATTCCAAGCCCACCGGCATACTTGAATATATATATATATATAATGATATATGGGATACCCACACAGGAGGGATATACTCGATATCTATGGGATCCTTTACTATACTCCGTGACTAAAGTATTGTTTAAAGAAAAGGAAAGAGAGAGTTATAACCTTCTCTGAGGAGGCGAAGTCTTGAGGTCAGCTCCTACACCCATTTTTCTTCTCTCCGCATTTTTTAAGTTTTAAGTGTGAACATGATAGAAAATGATAAATCTTTAAGATTAATAGAAAGAAAGTTCGGCCGGCCCACTTTCCATGAGATATCTAGCCAACCATAAAATAACTCTTGTCATATAATAATGGGCATGTATTAAAGCGTACCTTTATATAGGAGACCAATCTGACTGTGCGCACGGCTGAGCTCTAAATCCGCTCATGGCGGCATCGCTGCCATACACTACAGTGGCCACTCATGGTAACATTACGTACACGGTTATACCATTGTGACATGTATAACCTGTATAACATTATAACAGTCTGGCCGCCTGCCGACCCTAGACCCTCCTGTATTCAGCCGGCCGATGTTATTAGCTAATGGACGTGATTTCGTTGCACCATCTTGCGCTGCGAGTGGGCCTCGTGCTGGAGAGCGGTATGATCCAACACTACAGTATGTATTGCGCCATCTTGGAGATCAGACAATGTGTCAGGGGCTAAGCACACGTCACTAAACGCACCAAAGGTCTGGTCTGACAGCATTAGTTAAACAGATCCTATAAATGAATGACAGAACAATGTCATAGCCGTCAACCACGCTTGCATTACGGCACGTCATAGTGACGTCATAGTGACATCATCATGTAAGTCTGACGTCAGGTGGTAATGTGCCTTACCAAGGTACGGAGGTTGCTACCTGCTGCTACTCAAGGAATGGTCCAAATTCTCACCAGATAATACAATTACATCAGTAGATTTACTCGGTACGTGTCGGCTTCAGCTGTGAATCTATGCTGACATATAGGTATAGGCCTAGTAGTATATGGAAGTGTCCTTTGGTGTAGGGAGTGGGCAGCTATATTTACTGATGTGCCCCCAGTGCCCCATCTGTTTAAGTTTGAAATACTTCATGGAGATCATTATAATTATATACGTGTACTTGATCACAAAAGGTGATCAATGGATATCTTCATATCATGGCACAGGCGCCTTTCTCCTGAAGACACTCCCATATGTCCCGACCTCCGACAGTTTACTTCTGAAAGTTCCGTTTACCTTTGAAAGTTCAAAAAGTGCCCAGGGTATTTTGTCCCCATCGTTACTCCACACAAAATCTAATGGAGACAGGGACTGGACTCATAACCCAGTATCAATGTAGGGACTCGAGGGTAGATCCAGAAGGGGTTGTCGGAGATGGGGGGGGGGGCACAGCCATAAACATTAATTTTGGTAATTGGGGCACGGACAGGGCCCCATGCCATATTTTCCATATACATGTAGTCATAAACAGGTCCATTTTCAGGGGGACTGGTACGGGGACTAGGGGCGTCAGGTGCCCTCCTAGACTGGCCCCTGGATCCGCCCAGGGATTTGTCCAAGAAGGGGGTGGTGGGGCCAAGTGATAAATAAAAAAATTGAAATGAAAAACCGCACAGGTTTCAAATCTTATTACACACCTATACCCACGTTACCGAGTTTCTTTGTCACTAAATAACTTTCCTCTACCTGTCCACACTGTGCATGCATGTGACATGTGTGAGCAAGAAGCCCTTTATTAGAACTGACATCGCCACATTGGGTGCAGTGTTCTGAGTTTGATTAACCTCGTGCCACCCCCAGAACCGTTTACCTCTACCACTGTATTTACTTATAAATGTGTTATATATAATTATATATGTGCCAGTACGTAGTATAGGATAGGAACTAAACTTGCGAGGGTCACATATATAAAGCGCCAAACACATCTCAAGGCATGCACCAAAATAAGGAAATCCAAAATGAAGGTCAAGTCACCAGGTTTACTTTAATATGTAGATGGTCAAGTTAAGTGAATCGTGCGTTGGCTGACCCGGCAGGGATCAGGCTATACAAAGAATGGCCCTGGGTTAGATTCGTCATGTCGTGTTTGTAAGATCAACCTTCTACTTTTGTGAAACATGGACCACAAGGAGGTCATACCTAAGCTTCCCCTGTGTCCACACAGGTCATCCCGGGCTATGCAGGTCAATATTGTTCCTAATTGTTAAGTCATTATTGGATCTACAATGGAGTGCTGACAGATATGTGAACTGAGATTAGTATATATGAGTCAGGATCAAGTGTGTTTGGCATGGACTTCAGAGGGATTTACAGATTTGGTCCTTTCCAAATGCCCGTGCTATGTTCTTTTGCTATTAGAGTCATTTTTCTGGTGGCCGCCAAAGGCTCATGGGGCTTTGCTATTATATATAAATGTAATGACCTTCATTATTCCTGAAATTACCGGTATATGCTTTTGAATGTTACAAAAGTCTACGTGTGTTTTACTCCTCTGTATACTCGATTTTACCTAAAGTTGTTTCACTAACTAGCCTAGTTTTATTTTGTGATGCTGAAATGTTTTATTATGCAGCAAGTTGCACTTATTTGGTATTCTAACATAAGGTATACAAATAGAGGTTTACGAGAATTGCTTTGAAGTGAGTGTTTCTTCACAAGTTCGCCTTTGAGGCTATAACGAGTAAAGAAATTCAGTTTGGTGCAATTCGAGTGGATCTCTGTAGATATTCCATGCTATCTTGTTAAGAATTTAAAAAAAAAAAAAAAAAAAAAATCACTGTTTTGATTTGAGGCACTTTGTTGGTCAGAATAAAGGAAGAATCAGATTCGGTTCCCCTACGCACTGTGGAGAGTGCCGTTTGCACAATATGAAATAACGCCTTATCATTTTTTATATGGTCAGCATAATGATACTGTTTCTTCTAATGACTGTTGGGGGAGGGGGGTGTCGAATAGTGTTCAAACTCCTAATACTTCACCTACTTAAATAAAATTAATTACCAAAACCACGCCCATGATGTAACTAGATTTACTCACCTCAGCCATTGGCAAGCCCCCCCCCCCAACCCAAGGTCAGAGAAGTACCACCACCCTCATTGACCCCATAGTGAACCCCTACCACCAGGCACCTTCCGTTGCTAATGACCTAGGTCATTACAATACTCCTGATGAGGCTTGAGTGATAACGATAAAGTCCAGTTGATGCTGTGACGCAGCATGCAGCGCCACTACCTGAGATCTAGACCTTGCAGTAACGGGTTGGGACACCCATTAACTGCCAGTGTTTACCTATTCCATTTTTCAAGCTTCATTGATGGTGATGGCTTCTACTCACATTTCCTTAGTGTTAATGGAAGGTTGGAGGCTGCTAACAGCAGTTATGACCTTTTGACCTTATATTTATATCGTGTTTACTCTGATATCATATACCAGTACTATGGATCTATCCTCCTGGCCATTGCTCACTTAATGCTATCGATTTAGTACAAAAATAATACCCACTGCATTGTTGAGGGGTAAGTCAGTCCACGCAATTCTATGAATAATATACATGTATAGACTAGCTGGTCAATGATTGCATATACCTCTGCTCAGAGATATATCATTAAATAAATGGGGTTCCAGCCCCCCCCCCCCAGACCCCGCCTTTCCACGAAACAAAATTGGGGAAAAGACATGCCAAAGAGATACATGTTGTATACCGAATGCCTAGAATACATTACTGTCAGCCCCATCGTATCTTGTTAGTTAGATTGTGTGGGGGGGGGGGTCATTATTGATACAAACCCTAACCGTTACATTACACTGTATTTGTATAGGTTGTGAACGCCGGTGTGAATACCTTGTCTTATATATCTATGCTTGTCTAGTTGAGGTCAAAAGTTCAATGAATTTATGATATTACGCTTAACTACATATCCCGCTACATATACTACAATCGGCCACTATGATGATCCCCATGGACAGCTCTTTTAATCCGATCAGCTGATATACATGAGGTAGATTATACCAATACAAGAGAGATTATACATGTAGTTGGAATCTTCAAACTGTGACTACAATGAATGTATATGGCGTACGGTAAATGATTTCCTACTCACAGGAGCAGTGTTTGGGCACATTTAGAAATGCTGCCACAATGACGTAACATTAAATGTATATATCTATTTAGTGTCTAGAATGTATATCTACTGGTAATTGGCCAAGACCCGATGACGCCCCATCTATGAATGCATAGCTATTAGGCCCACATTCAAATGCAAGATGATTTACAATTTACTTAGTACCACATGCATGTACTTTTACCCCCACATAACAAACATTCCCCACAGGCTGTCCAGTATAGGTGGTGGTTCGAGAGGTGACTCTTGACCCATTCCTCTTTATATACAAGATGCAAAGGTTTCCCAAAAGTAACCTCTCAGATTTAACTAATATTGTTGTAGAAAAGAGGAATTTATGGGGGCCCGGGCACATACCGGTAAGAGCCAAAAGTCTTCAAAGACAATTTTTTTTACAAATTTTATATATGGCTGTACAGGTGGAGGCGGGCTAACAATGTTGACGTTGTGTGTGGCAAGGGGCTCACCTGGCCCCGCCAATCAAGATTTGGTCCCTATGTGTCTCTGCCTATGCATATCTGTTTGACAGTATAGGCATGCCTTCTACAGGCCTAGGTCAGTCGTTTCTGAAACCTCCCCTGGCGGGAGGGTGATGTGGACAGAGGCAGTGGGGCTCTAAACCTCTGGGTAATAGAAAGTGACGAAGGAATTTCTCAAAGTCACAAAATCATTGATAAAAATTTACAAAAATCTAAAACAAATCAGGAATTTAAACTTGAGGAAATGTAGAAGAAAATAATCAGCCTACTTCATAATAGAAATTACCTCTTTAAGAAAAATAGAGAGATTTGTAAACCAGGGGTCAGTAGTAGAAGGCCTCAATTGGACCCTTATCTTATCTCCTATCTCTGATCTTCTAACAACTCCTCCCGACTGACCACCAACTGTCTAGTTCTCTGTGGATGGACATGGCTGGCCACATCGCCACAGTCCCGAGGGTCAGACACCACCCTGCACGGCCGTTGATGTTTAAGTACATGTATCAATATATGAATGGAACTACCCCGGTATCTTAGAAACCCATTGACAAGTTTGTTTCATTACCGATTTATTCATAATCATGTACAGGATCTATTAGTACCCAATCCAAATTTTCCGCATATACGTTACATTTCCCCTGCATCTCAGCAATTTCCACGCTATCATTTCCCCTCTTCTATTGTCAAGTTTTGAGGTAGTTTTCTCAACTTTGTGCGCCCTTTTTATATTTTCCGTTTAAATGTTTATTTTTAAAAAGCCCTTCAAATAATGCAGTTGGTAGCCAGTATCACCGGGGGCAGACAGTAAAGGTATCCGCATGCACTGATTGGTGCAGAAGATGAAAATAAACCCTATTACCGCACTTTGCGCCACCCGGGGGTAAATCCCTCATAGATTGTGTAACAGCTTCAAGTGTCTCTTCATCTCTCAGGCTGCAGCCTTCAGCCCTCTGCCACCAGAACTCAAGAGGCTGTCCCACACTCTACTCAACGTTATACGACAGATTCTGCCTCTTTTAACTCAGCAAGTAGCAGCTAAAAGCAGGCCTGCTCAAACATAGACGACAATGGCAGCTCAAGCTATTCTCTAACGATTCTTCTTTTTCATCGGAATTCTCTTTGGGCGTGGACCGTTTTAACCCCCCCCCCCACCCCTACCACCACCATCACCAACGATTGCTTCAGAAACTGCTTTTTTTAGCCATGGCATCCAATAAACAAAGTAGCCTGACATTAAGTGGTATAACCGTGGTCTGATGCTATCTCGTCCTGTTTCGCATCATTGACTCTGAGTTCACTGGACCATGCATGGTTTTACTACTGCCGGTAGATATTCTGACCGTTACGGAATGGCTTAGCAACAGGTGGGCCTCTTAGCACTTCTTTTTCCATTTAGTGTCATCATCTCAAATCAGGGCACATTAGTACATGTATACGTGCTACCGACGTATACATAGGCCGCGGCGTATACGTGAATGTGAGGCTTATTGTAGCTCACATGAGTTCCCAAAACCAGGGTGCGCCTTACAGGTAAGGTACCACACTCGCACTTTACAGAACAGTGCTAACTAAACCTTTGAAAAACCAAGCATCATAACATATATATCAACACAGGATGCACCATACACGTGAGATTCTACGGTAGTCAATATCTGGTATCCTGCTAGACATTTTCTGATGTCCTTGCAGCTGTTATAGTTGATTAACTAGTTTCTGTTGTTCACTCAACGTTCTGTGCTCACAATCTGACCGTGTGACTGTTTGAACCTAACTCATAATTGCAAATACTGACATATCTTGGCACCGGCCTAATATTTGTCATTACTCACAGCATTTTCTACTACAAAGTCATTATCCTAAATAGGGTCTATGTCAGAAATGCAAAATTCAGTGCAGCAGAAGTAATGGTCAGATTAAGTAATTGCGTTAATGGATGAAGGGTCTCCCACGGGGATATGTTGCCCCTGACCATTGGTCTTTCAGCTATTACCAAGAGGTTCTGGCAGATTACATAAACGATTTCATGGCCTCCTGGAAGTCCGTTGGGCTGCAGATTAGATTCCCTTTTTTGTTTGAATTCTCAGTTTTCCCTTTCAATATCTGCGCGTCCTGAGCGACATATACTGCAAACAGCTGAGCTTACTGCATTGGTGTACATATACCGGTACATGTACTACGGACGCACTGGATATGTGTGAATCCCGGGGTATGGATAGATTGAAAATCCACTGAAAATCTTCTGAAATGTATTCGTATAAAAATATGTTCATAGGTCGGGCATTGAAAAAAATACTAATTATACATCTCATACATTTTGTGCTGGTTTTAATTAAAGCTAAGTTCATGACTTGTATCATATCATAAAAAAGCATAGTACTTATTAAAGCAGAACAAACCCCATCGTTCCTCAAATACTTTCTTTTTTTACCTGCAATCACAAAATAAGTGGTTTACAATGTAAAGGGGTCAAAATGATAACCCAATAGTCTTGTCGGTAAATCTTCATTCACACTTACCCTTTGTTATCAGTGAATACCAGCTCAGCATCCTCCACCCAGGTGTGTAGTGTCAGTTAACACACGAGTCACCTGTCACCTGTAGGAGCTGCCAGCTTCTGATACCCCCTACAACTCGTCTATAGATGACCACAGAATGACCATCCATGTCAAGTGAGCAGAAGGCTATGGTTACATTGTTCAGCCCATGTCTAATTAGCCGCCCCATGCAGTGTTGGCCATTTGACTGCTGATCGTCATCTGAGGCCGCCTTTTATTGGTGTTGTGGAAGTGTAGTGGTGTGGAGATGTAGATAGTATTATTGTCACCATGGGAGGGGATTGTCTTATTGTTGTTTGGGGATGCCAGCCCGGGATGCCAGCATATACGGCGGTTCTTGGGCACTCCTGTATGATGGGCACATCTAAAGAACATGGATATTTGTCAATCGCACCTGCAAGCCGTGTGACATAAGTTTTACATAAACAGTGATTCAAATTGGTTGGTGATCATATTGTTAGTCATGTCACAGTAGATTTAGATCGTCGTGGGAGCGCGTCACATGATTGTATTTCGGCTCATCACATTCACATTCACGCATTCAGGGTGCACTCTTCAAGCAGTTTCAGGGGACTTTGTTCAGCTTGACCTGTGAAAATCCTTATGTCTCAGTGTACAGAATACACATAGTGCAATCATGTAAACGGGCACTTCGATTATGCGTCGAAATGGGACAAATTGAATTCAAGTATATGTAAAAAGTGAGAAAACCCTTCAAGATAGACTGGTCTCGTCCATAGAGAAAGCTCCTCCAAGCCAGTCCTGAGGGTCCGGAAACATTATCTCAATACAACCTTATCTCTAACACGCCCGCCCCCACCCCTGCCAGTGATAGGGCGGTGCACCAAAGGCTATGTAACATGCGCCAATACCAGTAGAAAGGAATAGTTTAGGGGCCGAAGTGTGTGATCTCACGTGTAAATAAGACACCAGACTTCCTTCATTACGTATGTAAAGCCAGATATGCATCCCCAGCTTCCTTCTTTACAACCGGTCTCTGCACACAATCTCCCCCACCTACACCCATTCTACTGTCCATTTCATTATCATTGTAATAGACTTGACCGAGTCTAGAATATTCCCTGACATAATGCAAATCTGCAGCGAGCAGGACACATCGCCATGCCAAACTCTCCCCAGAACGTGGATAGCGGTCATGTGTGATTATGAATTACATCCCTTACTTTCTGAATTCAAAAAAAAATCTGATGATATGTGATCAGCAGTTTTGAAAAGAAAGTACTACCTGAGGGCTTGGGGCACTGCTTAATAGTGGGAAGAATAACCTGAAGACCCACTGATCTGTGTGTGTAAGTGATTAGTGTTGTCAGGTGTCAACGATCAAGGTGCGGGGAGTGTGTCATCACCTGGGTGACACACCTGGGAAAAACCAACCGACCCCGGCAACCGACCCCACCCATCAACAGAACCTCAGTAACCGTCCTCTCTACAATCACATGATATGCGTTTAAACTTTAGTGCTGACGTTGTTGATAAAAAGATATGCATATTATGACACTGGGACGTTTGCTTCGTGAACAGTGAACGAGGAATTGATCAATACTTCATACATATGTACAGAGCAGTTTCGGAATACATTTTATCTCATATTGGACAGCTAGCGATTGAATAGGTCCCTCTGTACAAGTCATTGTGTTCCATGAACATGCATTGTACATGGGGAATTGGTATCTTGACCCATTGGTATAGGGGCCTGCACCCATATCCAGTGTGTCCACCATTTTGAATTTAGCTGGTTATGCCAAAGGTGGCAAAACACACTGATAAGGCATTGTCTTGATGGGTACTGTGTCCCTGCACTGTAAAAAAAAAATTGCTGTAAAAAAAAACGGAGATTCTCTGGCACCACTGTGGGGGCCGGCCAATCTCCGTATTTTTTACGGTCACCGTTTTCTCCAAAATCACTGTATTTTTAACCGGTACTTCTCCGTTACCTAAAAACATTGATTTACCGTTCTTAGATTAACTGTAATTCTCAGTTACCCAAAATACGGAGATTCTCTGGCACCACTCGGTGCCGGCCATTCTCCATAATAACTATGGTCACCGTTCTCTTGGAATTACTGTTATTGTAACGGAGAATGTCCTTCACCCAGTGGTGACAGAGAATCACCGTTATATCAAGGGAAAACTTCAAATCACCGTCATTTTGATATGGCATCAAAGGATGGATTATTATGGTATTTCTATAATCCAGTTCACTTGTGCTCCAATCCCTAGTTCCATGAAAGTATCATAGAATAGTTCATCACACTTTGTAATTACAATCTAGGGGCAGACAATCTAGGATTGCTACAAAGCAACATGCATAGCTGGGTGGACATATATATTTCTTATCACCACAGAAAAGGTGTTTGTCTCAACAAAATATCTCACAAAAGTAGATTACCATACCATTAACCATATTCTCACAGCCCCATAATTGGCCATCAATATTGATGCTGCATTTAATTCAAAAGTTGTAAATCATTATCATTTTATGATACATTAAGAAGTGTGTATAGAATAGACTCCTCAAGGAAATCTCATCATGAAAGAGGCTGCCACCTGGTGTGATCAAACTAAACAATAATCAAAACACAAATTCCCCGTAAATTGTTAAACGGTGTTTCGCTGTGATAGATTACGGATATTCAATATTGATAATTAGTCACTACACTAATTCACCCTAATTTTCACTGTGATCCTCCGTAAATACATTACAGACACACAAGCATCTTTGATTCACACACACACACCCAAGGACTGAATCAATACAAAAATCAAACCTTTTTATATGTGTAGGATATTGTTTTCTATGGCACCACCTACTCTCAATTCGAGAAACTGAAATATACTATGCATTATTATAATTGCTTTGGTACATACAAGCTTTCACACTATTCAGGAAAATGTATTTTTCAGAACAGGTTTTCTGGGTTTCCTTGCTCAATATCTACAGGGTTTCACCAGGATTAGAATTACAAGTTATGCCACACTGTGGTTCATGGTAAATGTTTTGAAATATACCGAGTCTCACCATATTCAGGAAAAAGGTGGTTCTCTGTACTGGTTTACAGAATTTCCTTGTTATATGATCAAAATCTACAGAGTTTCACGAGAATTGAAATTATGGAGATTCTTTGTAAGTATTCAAAATGTGCATTACCGTAAATGCTTTGATATATACTCGGTTTCACTGTATTCAGGAAAAAGGTGTTTCTCTGTAACGGTTTACAGAATTTCCTTGTCATATGGTCAATATCTACGGAGCTTCACTGGATTTGAAATTAAGGAGATTGATTGTAAAATTAAACGGTGAATCTCCATCTATTCAACGGAATATTTTTACAGTGTGGTTAACATCAACATCCAGGGACATGCTGGTCCCCAGCTTATCAGTGCAAGTGGCCAGAACCAGCTCCACTCCCGCTTACACCCAATATCTAGGCCTTCCTGGCCATCCTTCTTTTAGATTGTGTGCCCTCCTTTTTCTGGTATATAAGGGAGTTGTCATTATTTATCAACAGGGAGGTTGGGTTTGAGGGGGGGGCGTAAAAATTTCAGACCCCTCCCAAGGGGAGGCTAAAGGAATTTTGACCCCTCTTGAGGAAGGGCTATTGAGGCGCAAAAGTTCTCTGCGCAGGGGGGCGCAAAAAATTTTGACCGCCGTCAGGGGGGGGGCGTAAAAAAATTTCCCACCACCTCGCCCCCCCCCGCCCTGTTAATAAATAATGACCACTCCCTAAGTTCATAGTACCATAATGAGTATATATTGGAATGTGCAGTGTTGATTACTTGAGGGGACAGTTCAGAGTACTTCCCAAGTGGTCCAAGATTCTGCTACTATAACACACAAGTGATCTGAAGCGGAAGTGTACGGCCCCCAGTCGTGCGTCCCCCTACATGGACATCGCCACAAATATGTCGGGTTTCCATTTGGGTTGGGGCGCAAGGATACAAACCCGGGTCCTGGGGTGAGGAGGATCTAGCGCCGGAAACACTTCCGCAGTCTGGCCAGTCTGGGTGGAGCTTGTTTTGTCTGGTCTCTTTGTATATTTTGACCACCGACTAGTTCATACTGGAATAGGTTTAACTATCAATGTGCCTACCGTGATGTATGTGGCTAGAATGTTTTTTGTACTGACACGTCAGTGGGTTTATGTTTTTTTGACTATAGAGCTTAGATTTGGCTACTCAGATTTGCCCTTAAGCTTCTGACAGGATGTGGTTACTTCATTTTATCACAGGTATTTCCTTCCAGAATATAGTATACACCGCTTATCAACGTAGGTTAAGATAAAAGTATTTACATCTAAATGGCCTAATATTCATACCACAGTACATGTACATTTATTAGCAAAACATCTGGTGCAATGTTTAGTTATACATGGTGGATCCGGACGTATTGACCAAATCTTACATGAGAAACGATAAGCCATCGCCGCCTCCCTCCCCTGAGAAAAACAAGTGATCAAGATAGCTAGGCACAGTGTAGGAACTTTGAGTACAGGATTACTATGCATCATGATGCCCTCTCTGCTGTAAAAAGTGTAAGAGCCTCCGCCACACCTTTTCTCGCTGTACGTTTGTAGATATTTACAAAGGTATTTACCACAGTATCGTAGTATCTGAGTGGCAAAAGTAAAACTACTCCTGCCAATACATAGAAGATAATTTGTCCACAGTGAGTATACAAGAAAGTTAAGCTGCCTCTCCTATTGTTGTGTAGTCTATAGACCTATTGGGCAAGGCGATACAATTATCACAGTAGTACATCTATGTGGTTCTCCTTCATATTAAAGCTTAGTGTTTTAGCCATTATCACCAAATACGTGTACTATTTTAGACAATTGTGCCCTTTTTTGCAGTTCTTTAGCCAAAACCAAATGGCGAATATATATCGCTGCATGGGTGGAGCACGTAGTACTATAGCGGGGTAGACCTCCCCATCCAGAGGTAGATTATATACAGCCCTCCTTTCTGTTATTCAGTATAAGATTGTGTCAATTAAGCTGAGCTGTTAATCAGAATGCATGTGACGGTGCAGTGTTGCACAACCCGCTTGTTCAGTCCGGCTTTTGGCTTACGTGTGCGTCTACGTTACATGGGTTTACGTATGTTTACGTAGACTTAGATTAGAACCTGTCTGGTGCATATATACTAGTGTTGCATCAGGCGGCCAGGACTGAGAAAGACTGGCTTAGTGAGACTGGCTCAGCAGCTTAGGGGAAAATACCGGTGCTGCCTCCCTAGATACACACCTCTAAATCCCCGCCCCAGCCTAAAGCCACTCACTACTACATTACCACATTCTCTCTTTCACTAATTAGATAGATAATTAAAGCGGCTTTTGTACGTAATTATTTGGCGTGATTGAGCATTGCTCTTCCGGATCATGTCAGGAGACCGGTATTCAATCAAGCGTTCTATAGATGAGGTTTAATGTAGGATACGGCTGCAATTTCATACAAGGATGTATAATGATGTGATGTAACGAATACACTACACATTCTAATTAGAAACCCTATTCCTCGTCTTATGTTAGATATTTGTATTCAAAATCGATTTATTGTAAACATATCTTGTTGTAGTGGCGTGGATGATTATTCTTACATGTACACCATTATGATGTTCAATGTTGTCCAGTATAATTCTTTGCCTGCTCAAATTTTAAGTTTAATGTGAGAATCATCGTAAAAGTTGGTTGTTTCACACAACACGAAGCCCCTCGACACGTGAACAGAGACCACTCCGTGTAGTTTAAAGTATATAGTTAGCTGTCCTAAACTATATCTCATTACTGAGTGTCATTAGTTGGATCACCTGTGCACCCAGGGCGCCTTTGTGTACCCAGTCCCTCCTGCCCCAGTCAACAGGGATCAAGTGGTTAATTTGACTGACCTCTGGCTAACCTTGAGTCACATGACGCAAGTGTTGACTAATCGATGACCGCTTCAGATAGCACCTGGCTGGCCGCACACAACAACACGCAGTCTGGATCTTAGTCAAACTGAAAGCACATTGTCAGGGTGCCTCAACACCCTGGGGTTGTTTCTCATTAAGTTACTTTACTTCAAAATCTGACCTGTTGGTGTGCCAATAATTATGAAAGGTTAAATTGAAAGGTTTGAAAAGAAAAGTAATGCAAGTTCCACTTACACAGAAAATATATAGCTTAAAAAAGTATTCTGTAGTGGTCACTTTTTGTCATCTTGAAGATGACGACTGGGAAGAGTACCTGGTGATCTTTAGGGTGATCATATGTGAACACCCTGGGTGATCAATAGGTGATCAATGCAGAGTACCTGTCTGACCATCATATGTGATCACCCTGGGTGATCACTACAGAGTACCTGTCTGACCAGATCAGAGTGGAGCTTGTGGATGATTATTTTGTCATTAGTTAACATATTTCAACCATCACTTTCAAAGAATTGCATAATTACACCCTTCCCTCCCACAAGCAGGTGTTTATTATGGGCACTTAGAGCTAACTTATGTCTTAATGCAGCATATTAGATGATTGTATAACAAATGGAAGCTAGCCCCTATGGTTATAACTATAGTTTCAGTGGCAAAAGAGGTGTCTAACGTTACACATGCTTATGCCTTTGATCATTTTGCCTAAATTTCCTTTTTCGATGAACAACTTATATTCCAGAGTGATATCATTCTTCACATCTTTCATCTTATAAAGACTCATAATCAAAAGGATTGGAGATAAGAATCAATATATCCCACAGGGTGGGTATTGTATATTCTTCTGTTATATACTAGGGCCCCCTGGTGGCAGAGAAATATCATCAAAGTGATGACCCAGGGTAATCATCATGATCACCTTGGGTCATCATTTTGATGTTGTATACTAGGGCCCCCTGGTACCAGAAGGGCGTCATCAAAGTGTTGATGATCATCATGATCACCTTGGGTCATCAACATGGAAAGAGGACCTGAAGTCATCAATACAGAGCACCTTCATAAAGGCTTATATTTTCAGTGTAGGGTTTGATCCACACCACACCACCACCCCACCACCCTAAAATTCACGTAAATCTGACTGAATTATCTCTTTTTTAAGTCAGAGCAATTTCTGGATATCCTGCACAATAGCAGGGACATTCACTGATTGCTGGTCCCCCTCTCTAATTAGGGGTATCCGCAGTTTTGGGTGTAAATTCAGTGCAGTGTGATTTCCAGGCCAGACAGAAAACCAGACAGGCCTTACGCAATGCTATGTAAATTGGTGAGGGTCCCTGGGACGTGGTGTAGATGTGGTGGTGGTCAGTGTCTGCAGATCCCCTGATAAATCAGAAAGGTAATCTGAGCGCCGCCCCACCTATGGATCAGAGGGTGAATTAACCCCTGAATGTAAAACACAAAGTGCCTCTATCACCAGGTCCAGTGTCCCAGTCGCTGTCCCTTGACACACTTGATCCGTTCATTTTATGCTCCAGCTGCCCAACAGTAAAGCCTTTTGTGACGTTAAAGCTTTGATGCGGAGGAGATGTCTCTATCCATCTACCTAAAGGTGAAGAAATCTAAACCCTAATGCGGTGGTATTTTTTGTTGTTGTTAGATACAAAGTTATCAGTGAGGAATGCCACTTATACATATATACATAGTATACCCTTACACATACCTTCATGTGATCAATCCACCCATGTCTCATGGAAATACTTACTGCACATTAAAAAAATCCATTAGAATAATGGTGATTCACTGACACCACTGGGTGCCGTACTTTCACTGCATATAATAAATATGGTCACTGCCGTTTTGAAGTCACCGTCATTACAAGTACGGCACCTAGTGCTGCCAGTATAAATAGTGAACAGTTATTTTTTGGAATATTGAAAACCACTGACATTTTGATGTGGCATCAAATCATGGATTGTTATGGTATTCCTATCATGCAGGTCACTCGTACCCCAATTCCTAGTCCTATGAGAGCATCATATAATGATCCATTACACCCTGGACATGTATTCTAGGTTTGCTATACAAAGCAAAAATCATGGCAGTATGTACTAGTACATGAGGTTTCCTTACGACCACAAAATAGTTGTTAAAATAGCATGATAAAACATTACCCAAAAGTGGACTACCTCATCATTAACCATATTATGTCAGTCCCATATTTAGCCATAAATATTGACACCCCATTTAATTCAATGGCTTTAAACTATTATCATTTTAACACATGCTGAAGTGTCTACAGAGTATATTTCTCGAGAAATTCTCTTCCTGACAGAGGGAGCAAGCTGGCCCGTTGTTGTTGTTGTTGTTGTTGTTGTTGTTGTTGTTGTTTGTTTGTTTGTTTGTTTTGTTCTCCAAATATCAATTATGACGTTAAGGAAAATTAGCTTGCCACTTTGCCAAGAGGCTGTAAAGTGCTTTTCCCTTTCGACAATTTGATGCGAAGCTGCATAAATATATGCTTTGGGGGTATTGTTATTCGTTTGATAATTATCCTGCAGCATTTGCCTTTATATATAAGCACAGGGTCTTTGAATAAGCGCCGGGGTACAAGGGTATTGAAATTAGAAAATCCACTACAAATAGGTCTTGAATAAGCATCGGTCTTGATAAGGGCCGGGATTAGGCCTGCACTTTCAGTTTCTGTAGGTTCCTAAAATGAAAAAAAGGAGTAAAAATGATGTTAAAAGGCCTTTGTGGTATAGGGCAGTTAGAATGCAAACTACAGCACCGACATGCAGAGTTTCCAATGAAAGAATTGACATGTATATGTTCGTGCCATCGTAGTCTGCAGGTCTCTTGTTTGATTCCCGGCAACTGTGGTTGGCCGTTGGCGTTTGAAAAGTTGAATTGTTGGTCAGAGGGCCCTCACAATCAAGGCGTGACCTCTAAAGCCACCTCAACGTCCACAGTTAAAGCTGCCAAAAATGCAATGTATCTCATCAATGTTGAAAGTCATCCGGCCACTATCTATTGCAGGGGTCGTAAGGAGCCGCAGGGCCTTGGTCAAAGTTGTATAACTTGGTCTTAACGTTATGTCTTGCTCGTCTTGGTGACGTGACGTGGTACGATCCTGGTGCCGTAACGTCAACGGCTGCCTCCGGGTGGACAGGTAGTTTACATATGTATAGGCTTCCTTCATTCCTGCAAACCGTGGGCCGTAGTTTTAGTATAGATAGTCTAGGGACTGAGCAGTTTTATTTACTCCATTGTAATATCTTATAGTCTTTCGTGAATATTTTCTTTATATACTTGCCGTAATGTATAATGTTTAATGAAATAAATTATTGTATTTAAACATTAAACATTAGATGTAGCAACTATTCCGCCCTTACCCCCCCCCCCCTTGGATGAGAAAGGGGAAATGATAACAAACTGTACTGTATGCCTATGCCGGTGTGCTGGCATGGTGCGATGCGTCCATAAGCGGGTTCAAATATATCTAGAACCAGACCCAGTATATCATTCAATTACTCATGCACCAGCATATGCCTATAAATGCTGGAAAACACTGCCCCCTGCACCGGTTACGTCAGTTTGCTTGAGGCCCACTGAACGTGCCATATTGCTGTATTGCCCAATTGCTCAGCAATTTTGCATTATGCAAATGACCCATTCTGCCGGCTGTCAGGGCGGTGATCGATGGTCCCATCATGGTAGTTTGCAAGCGTAGATAAAACCAGTTTAAACTGAGTAAGAACATCGATTTGAATACAGGATTACAGGCAGTTGTGTCCAATGCTGTCATAGAAATGCCAATTTTATAGACTGCACTTTGAGGCTTTGTTTGGTTATGTAGGAGAATGGGGGGTTGGAAGTAACTGCCCCTGGGGCCGGTTGACTATCATTTTCGTCTTAAGTAGTAAACTATTTAGTGCACTACGTATTATACAGTCATATAGGTAGTGATATTGCTAGAGCAGTTGGAATTTCATGTTCTTTTGCACTTAGTCGACAGACTTTCAGTAAATCGTTTTACATAGATAAACCTGTACACAGTTTAGACAGGATCGTGAAAAAGGGACCAAATGGTCATTAATTATACCCAATCTGCCAGCACCTCCCTGTTATCTATCATTGAAGGTCAGCTAGGTCAAATCCATTATCCTGTGCCTCATAAAATACCAATCGCGGATTGAGATGTCGCCCGCCACTGAACTTACAAAGCATTAAGCCATCTAATCAGGAGGATAGCGGCACCGCACTCATTGACCCCTAAACCATGAGCATCTGCAGGCGCTGCTCAGCCCACATGTACTGCTCATCAGACGCTCATACTGACCTTTGACCCTGTGTTTTGAGCTGATTAGAGCCAGGCGGAGGGCAGCTCTATAGGTTGGCATGCACCTTGTAGGTGGGTTGGTGTATGGGAGCAGTGGTAAAGAGGAGATGGGTTTGGTTTCTGGGGAGCTTTTACAACCGCTATCTGGGAAATTAACACAATCTGTAACACTTAAGTTCAGATACATCCCATCCAAAACCTATCTCTCTAAAGCGAATGCAAGCCATGTTGATCAAAAAGATGTTTAGTCTGTCTCTGTGCGGGCTTCAAAAGTTTAGCATCAGCATCATCTAACCTTAGTAAAAGTGTAATCTGACATAGTTTGTGTCAAAGCCCTGGGATCAAGGGCAGGTGTCAAAGGACCTCAGCAAATTCCCGTGTGGTAGGAAACTGCTCACAGACGAAAAGACCAGCCACCACTTCTGCACATATATTGATCTAGCATGGATTAGAATGAATTTTGACTCCACCTTCGGGTTCTACTTCTTAATCAGTTTCTGTTCAATTCCACTCCTGATTTTAGTCTAGACATCACTTTTAAATCTGTCATCAATTTGACTAGAGGTTTAATTTTAACATTGGATGATTCCACATCAACAATAGCATCTAAATATCCTAGGTTATCTATACACCAAGTGATCAAACAACCGCTACTTGTAGCACTGACGTTTTAATTATATCCGTACCAACAAAATCCAGGAAGGGTAGGGGAGCCCACCATGCAGGCCAGAAAAGGTCGTAAACCTTATATATATAGACAGATAACCCTTAGTCAGATTCAACACGAGTAAACCTTTGCATTTATTTCATGTCATCTTACTCAGAAATGATCAAAATTCTTTTAAAATGCCATTGAAAGATGATTCTTTATGCATTTTATTATAATTTAGGGTGCTCTTACTGGCCGTGAGATACGGGGGAAGGTTATCTCACGGGGGTGTGAGATACGGAGCTCATATGGTAAGCCTAAGTGTTCCACTGCTTCCAACATGAAATAAAACATGTTGACAGTTAAAGGGCAGGAGATCGTTCTCGGGCATGATAGTACTGCCTTCCCACCGGTCATACTACGTTTGATTTATAATTTGGTTGATTTCATATTATTTTAGATGTACACTATAATAAGGAATATCTTTTTTGACACAATAATCCCTAGATACATGCCCATAGAAATATACTGATATGAGATGTTGCTACAGATGGAGTTGATTGCAGATAAGCGTTAGGCTAAGTGTATTTTGCCAGGACAATTACAATGGTTTAGTGACCTTTGTGGGACTATTACCAATGGCGGTCGTTAACTAAGATGGCGGTTGTACACCCTCATCCCATTAACTGACATTGTTATTGGGCTGGTGGCCAAGTCTAATAAACACCTCCGTGTAGGTTACACATCGTGGTAAGACAACTGTCTTCTCCTCTTTGCTCCTTCCTCACCATGTTGCCGTAGGTGCTAAATGATATCCACCAGCAAACCCTCATGCCCATCCTTTCCTCTACAGGATAAAGACTAGCACATAGACGCACCAAGATGCAAAAGCAGTATTTGCATCGTTATCTTGAGGATTTGGATTACACTCATTAAAAAGAATAGGTCTACACAAAAGGAGCAGAACTAGAGAGAGAGAGAGAGAGAGAGAGAGAGAGAGAGAGAGAAAGAGACAGACGGACAGTTTTGCTGAGACTGCGAATGAAATCAGTACATGTACATGTCTATATCTTGCACCTGGACGATCATGTTAACTACCCAGTCTCCCAGTGTTACGTATATCGATAGAGAATAGGGCTACAGCCTGTGTTACATCATATTCTGTAGTCAATATCCACCTGTAACTTAGTGACTACAAGCTTATCCAGCACGGTATCATGCCTGTGTTAGTTTACAATGTAGGTGGAGCTGATGGGCTAGCAGCTATGCAGGTGTCAGCTTACTTGCACAACAAATATCCACCCTCTAGTAAGGGATTTTAGTGCTTCCTCGTATTAATTTAATTTAATTCTTGAAATAACTCTCAAACCTCATTAAAATAAAATGCAAATGTGATATTTCCATAATTTTATAAACATTTGAAATACTCTCCCATGCAGCCATGATAGACAGTATCTACTGGAGAAAGTTGGACAGGAGGTGTGAACTCACAGTGAAGTATGCAATACAAGGCACACTAAAGTTGGATCTGGCGCTAAACTAGACCACCTCCCCACTCACTCCCACCCCTACACTCTCACAAGCCCAGACCAACATATACACCTTGGTTGGAATGTTGATCATGCGTGGTCAGACCTCCAGTGACCCACAATATCAGCATTTGGTCCGGTCAGGGCCCCTGATATAGAGTGGTTAGTCCCTACGTCACCCCCTGTAACATTTGTGCACACCACCTCAACACTTTCATATCGACGTAAACGTCAATTTTCCTCTGATGTAATTTAAATACCAACGATGTAAGGTGGTGAGAAGCAGAGTACCCGGAATGCATACGCAATGGCCATGATAGCTTCTCTGGTCTGAAGGGAAGTGGGTAACTGGTTGGTGGGACGGTGGCCTGGTCAAGGACTGGGTCAAATGTGCAATCGTCAATGTTACAATTTCGTACATTATTACATCCATAGCAATCAGTGTGTAATAAAGCATTATCTTCAGAAACTTGTATTATAAGCCAACATGAAAATACATGTACTTGAATGTTCTTTTTTTCTGTTTGACACCAGATTAGCCCACAACTACCCCAATATACATGTTGACATTAGGGGATCAGCACGTGGACAGAACAGATAGTTTTTGTCCGGTACTTTAATATTCAAAACCTACAGTAGTCAACCCATGCCAATGGTACTCAGTACATAATGTACAGATGGGTTTTAGCTTGACAGCACAGGTACATGTGGACATAACATGTTTCTCATATGCACACAGAACATGATAACATTTACTAACAGACTCAGCCATAGCTTTTGGTTGGGCTGGGCAAACACAAACTAAAGCTAAAAAGGTGAGACTTGGACCCCGTTATGACGACAATAAAAACGCCGCCAGGGGTCACGACCCCCTGTTCGTAGCGTCACCAAGCGGCAGGCGATGACATCATTCTGACTAAATAGACTTTGCTGGTTACAACGCCTTATGCAACTTTGTGGCACCCTCTGAGGGTTAGGATACCTACCTGGATAAAATATATATACCGTGTACTGTCAGTTGGTATTCTCCTATGTTAAAACATCAGGTTATTGAATGGAGACCTTGTTCTGGAACTGTGTAGATTAAAATGTACCAGATAACCAATGCTTCTGAAGTATTAAAAGAGGAGTCTAGTATACATAAAGCAAAATGAGTGTACATGTACTGATATCCGTGGACAATCTTGTTATACGAACTACCAATACATGAATAGCTATTTACCAAAACAAGTAAAACAAGTTACGGGGGGGCATTTTATCTCATTTTTCTTCCTCTTCTCTATTTCTGAAACCATGGGCTTCGAATTGATACAAAACTTGAATCCATTTGTCCAATATTTAGTAGATTCTTTGAGAAATTTCTTGAATAAAATCTTTTTAAAGAATTCCTCAAATGACGAATTTTTTTTTCGTGGTCGGTGATGAGAAACAAGCTTTTTCTTCTTTTTTTCTTTTTTTTTCGAACGGCCTAAAATGAAACTAAACGGACAGTCACCTAATTGTTTGTGAGGCCATCATATTCTGTTTGACCCTCTCCAGTATTGGATTGTAGACATGATAAGCAGGGTTCATGGGGAGGTTGTGTGTGATAACGACACCATAGTTTATCACTAGTTACCAAGTCGTATTACATACACTTATATCAACCCATAAGAAGTATGTAATGTGTCTGCATCATTATAGATGAATGTGTGAGAAAGGTGAACTGGTCTGAACCTCTCCTGCCACCGTACTACATGTAGATATACTGGTATGCTAACAGTCAAGGCACTTGTTAATGGTGCTATCTAAAATTGTATATGAATGAAAACATATTACAATATTGTTGATACATGTAGTATAGTTATGGACAGGTAGGATTTTGCCCCCCCCCCTCTATACTCAGTCTAAAATCTACCTATAGAAGGATCGGCCCTGTTTTCCTCTGATTTTGTCTATCTTTCGTTGTTTGGATATATATATATATATATATATATATATTGTAGCGCTCTTCAAGCTCCTCCGGATAAGAGAATGACGACCAGTAACACGGACAAGTATAATTAACGTGAATTCTTTATTGCCTGGCTTGCTCTGCCACACCAGCTAAGTATATCTCTATCTAGATGCCGCTGCTCCTCCTCTCTGGTGCAAGTGCCGGTGCGTCCTATAGCCACCCCAAGCTCAGACTGCCTGTCCGGTGGGACACCTCCAGTATTTATACACTTGCAAGTCCACCGGCGCTGGTGTATGTACAACATACACCGCCGCCGAAGACGCTACTCCGAATAACACAATGCTGACGTGACTCCGCCTCCGCCGGCTTCCCCCCGCCCCCATGCCAGGATGGTTTCGGGATCCACCGACGTCGGCTCGGTCTACGCCACACTCTCCCCAACTAATTAACAGTCGTACTGGGAAAGAATGTCAGAGTACCCTCCTGCAGATGGGTATCCAATTTTGAATAAACAATTATACACCATGGCCCCTGGGTGTTTGTGATTATTACTTTTAAACAAATACATTGAACAATATAGATAATCATACAGTATACACAGTATCAATACTTATAGCATGCTCCAACGGATAGCTTCATAATTTACAAATGGTTTAACTATTATACAACCGCTGCCTTCAAGACCAATACAACATCACTGCCACCGCCGAGATGCCCCCGACTCATCCACCGAGCCGTCCACCGGTCCTCCAAACCGTCCACCGACGGCCACCTCCCTCCGGTTGTTGCCGTTTCTCCTCCGCCTGCCTCCGGATGCCGCCCCCCCGCGGCTCGACCAGGTCTGCAACACAAGGTAAGGCACTTGTACTGCTTACCCCACCGGAACTGATGCATTTTGTCCTTCATTTAAGGTGCTACTGCTCCCCCAGCCTGTACTGGCTTACACCCATAGATTACTCGGGTGCATTCCACGTCATCCCAGCTTATCCCGCAGTCACCCTCCGACCCGGCTGCATCACCGCCCTCCCTCCTTTTCCTCCCACCGACCTCCGCCGGCGCCCTCCTGTACTGGAGTTTCCGTTTCCCCCGCCGTAGATACACCGGAAGAGACACTTACCCTTTTTACTGGGTGCTCGTAGAGGCTTCCTCCTCCTGTCTCTCCTCCTTCTCCGGGGCCTTCGGGGTAATAGGCCATGGCTGCCCGCATCTGGAGCACAGTCCCTCCCTGGACGCCTTGGCGTACCTGGTTCGGGTCACCTGAACCAGTTCCACATCACCGTCAGCCAAGCTTTGCACTGCCGAGCTGCACACCCCCCCCGGCACCACTCTCATCTCGGGCCCCAAGTTCCCCGGGTTCCGCAAGCGCCTCGTATACTCCTGCAGCTCACGGGGGCCTGTGAAGTCCTCATTCCAGGGCATCAAGTTCTCCTCCACCTCTACCCTTTTTCCAGAGTCGGGAGCCGGGGAAGGGGCAACCACCACGTGGCTTACAGACACTACTCCTTGTGTGGGAGCCACGCCCCCGTCAGGTATGGGTACCACCTGGGCGTCTGTCACTATTATAACACGTTCGGAGGTCGGTGGGCCTAAAGGGTCCTCATCCTCCACACTCCCCTGCACCGTCTCCACCCCCTCCGGCACCAACACCATAGTCTCCATGTGTCCCGCCTCCTCCCCAGCCTCAATTTGTAAGAGAAAGTCCCCCTTGGGATACTGCACCACCAGCCCCTCCAATCCAACAGTAACCGTCCTGGGGTAATGCACTAAGTCAGGCCTCCCTTTTGCTCTCCCGGCCATCTTGCCTTTTTGTTGGGGGGTTACTCCAACGGGTTCCCCCTCATTGTCCCTGGGTTTGCTGCCGGAGCTCGTCTTTGCCGGGGTCTTGGGGCGCTGGCCCGTGGGAGTTAATGTACTCAGTAATATTTCCTCAAGGCTGCGCCGCGTTCCGGGGGTGGGAGTCTGGGGCACCACTGGTGGACTAGCCTTTTCCGGGGTCTCCCCCGTGCGCACGGTAACCTGCTCCATCAGTGTTTCTAATCCTGTTTTCTGGCTACTCTTTCCCGGGCCTTTCCCTTTTCCTCCTCTTGTCTTTTTAGATTTCTGTTCTTTCAAAGCTCTTTCCTCCTCCGCCACCCTGGCTTCTGCTTCTTTCTTTTCCTCTATAGCCTTCTGTCTTTCCATTTCTCTCTCCTTCTCTAACCTCTTTTGTTCCTCTAACTCCTTCTGCCTGGCCCTCTCTCTACCAGCTTTGATCATCGCTGCATACTGCTCCTCGAGGTCAGGGTAGCCAGCCACGCCGGGGGGGTATTCAAAGATCTCTTCATCAACTTTAGCTGGAGCGGAGACCATCTTCGTGGCTACGTCTTCGGGGTCGGGTTTACCTGGTCCCCTGTCCTCCTCCTCCTCCGGGGAGTCGGGGGTGGAGGTGGCCCCTTCCTCAGCAGGTGTGCATAATTCCGGTTCAATGTGGGGCTTGGGGCGGTCCTCCTTTAAGGTGTACTCCGGCAGTTTTTCAGGGCTGGAATCGAGTCCCCCGGAAATTTCGAATGCCTTTCCTTTTTCCGGGCTGGACTCCTGAGCTGACTGTGAACCGTCGTCTGTGACGTCATCGTAAGTCCCAACCTTTAGCTGGGTTCTCCGTGTTGGTATACCCGTCCTAGCCGCCTCATATTCCTTTTCTATTTCATCTACGTCTAGTGTGCCCACCGGCAACTCCTTCTGGAGTCTAGTTAAGGTTTTGGTCGGGGTCTCCCCCTCCCTACTGTACCTGTCCATTAGTAATTTAAGAACAAAGAGAACCTTTCCCTCCTCCTCTGGCTCCAATTGATATTTACCGGTAACGGGGTCCGTTATCATTTCTGTAACCCGGCGGACAGCTCCCTCCTTACCGGGGGACCGGCGCACCTTTTTGTCAGGGGGCTCCTCCACTGCCTCCTCGGACACCCGTTTCCGCCCCTTGCCAGTACTACTCCGGGTGGCCACCCCTTGTGCAGGTAGTCCCTGATTGGGGGGAGTTTTCAGTCCCACCAGTTCCTCTAGATATTTGGCCGCTGCGGCCACCTCCTCCATTTCCTCAACCCCTATGCTTATCCCGGGGGACACCAGTGACGATATGATAGAGGCGCTGCCCGGTGTCTGGCTGGAGGGCACCACCGCCTCCGTTTTAGAAGTGCTTGCGGCGGCGAACTCGGCCGGCTCCTCTGCCTTCCCAGCCCCTCCTTTTGACGTGTGGACCTTAACCTTCCGGGGTTTGCCTTTAGACTTGGGTTTTGTAGACGTGGAGGTGCCTGGAGTTTGTGCTGGAACGGCCCCCGCCTCCTCTTCACTAGCCAGCCGCAGTTGCTTGGTCTCTTTCGGGGGCACCCATCCTTTTATGTCCGGGTGCTGTCTCTCCACGTGGCGCACCAGGTCATTCTTGTAATCTTTGGCGACCTGGTATTCACAGCCGGTGGAGGGGCACTCGTATCCTTCTTGCACGGCCTCATGCTTCCTCTGATGGCGTTTTAAAGCATCGCTGCGTCCAAAGGCATACGGTTTGCCCTCCTCCCTGCAGATCTCACACCTGTGCTTTGGTATCTGCACTCCCCCTACCCATACCATGGGCACGGACTTCTCGTCTTCGTGTGTCTTAGGCATATTACCGAGTTCTAACTGCTTCCAATCGATGGTCGATATTGCCGAATCCCGGGGATGCGTCCTTCCTTTATACACCCCCGGCCCGGCCACACCCCTCCCCCTTGAGTTGTCTTGGCCAATTAGCAGCCAGGAACCTTCTCCGCACGCCTGTGCCACCGGGGTTTCCCCTGTCACGAGGCCGTCACCCGACCGTGAGAACGTCCGCTCTGCTCCTCCCTCCGAACGTTCCGGTGGGTAGTGGACGTGGGAATGGGTTCTTGACCAGCTGTCTTTCGCACGGTCCTTCTTCCTGTAGGGTTTGTTGTTTACTTTTCGGTGGACTGTCTCCTCGGTGGGCCGTTGGCGGTGTTTATTTCTATCATTCTCCCTTCCCCCATGCCTAGGGCGGCTGTGGGACCGTGAGGACGAGGATTTGGGTGGAGATCGGCCCCCTCTCTCCCTCCGGCGGCCCTCCCGGTGAACCCCGTCTTTCTTTACGCGCTCCCTTGGCCCTTTTTTTTTTTCCTCCCGCCCGGCTTGTGTGTCCCCTGTTACACCATTTCTACAGCTCTCCTCCACCTTCCTCATTACAACACGTCTGTCCTCCGCCATTTCTATCGGGAAAGTGACTGTTATCTTCAAATAGTGGTCGTCTCCCTCCTCATTGACGTCACTCGCATTCTGGTTTCGTAGCAACACCGGTTTTGGCGGGGCTATAACTCCGGCAGAGGGCGCGCTCGACGCTTTAGGCGGAGTTTTAGGCCCGTCCCCCGAGCTAGGCGGCGTAGCAGGCCTGAAGGCGCCCGGCGGTGCCGTGACCCCAGCCTGTACTAAGTGTAGACACGTAGGCGCAACCTTAGGCGTCTCCTCCGCCTTAGGCGGTGTTTTAGGCCTCCGGGGTAAGCGACCCGGGGCTACTAGACGGCTCTCCCTCTCCTCGTTCCGTTCGTTATCGTGCTCTGCCTCCTCTAGCATTTCATAGACCCGCCACCTCTCTGCATGCCTGCCTAAGATACGACATCTCTCTGGGTCCTTCCTCCGTCTGGCCCACTCTGCCCTCTTGAACTCGTTTCTTTCCCTAGTTTCTTCTGTCTCCTCCTCCAGAGGGGATAAATATTCTTCATCCAGGGGGGGTTCGTCATCTGGGGGTTCACCCCTCCAGTGGGCCATTGCAGCTTCTGCTCTCACCCGAGTCTCCTCCTCCCGCCACCATTTCCACCAGCTGTCCCCACCCTCAGCCATCTTAACAGGTAAGTATGCTTGGTCACGCGGCCCGGGGTTAGGGTCCCTTATTATCGCCCGTATCGCCTTAGCCCCCGGCGATCCATCCCCCGCTCCATGGTCGGGGTTGGCTACCTCTTCCTTCGCCGGGTCTATCTCCTTGCATTCATCCCCCAGATCCTCTTCCTCTGGCAGGCAGACCTCCTTTATAGAATCAAAATGTACCACCTTGGTTACACGGCCTCTCTTTATCTTGTACACCGCATCCCCTATTCTCTCCTGCACAGTCCACGGGCCGGTCCAATAACATTGCAACTTGGGTGACAGTCCTCTCTTCTTTAGGGGGTGATAGTAGAAGACCTGGGATCCCGTTGGCAGATGGCCCTCCTCCGCCCTCGCATCATAGTTACGTCGTTGGCGGGCCACCGACCTCCCTATGTTACTCCTAGCTGCCTCATACGCCCGTGCCATCTTCTCCTGGACCTCAGCCACGTATCCAGCCTTATTCCTCGGAGGTGGGTCCAATGGGTAGATCAGATGCAGGGGGACGGTTGTTTCCCTTCCCAACATCATCATGTTAGGCGATACTCCGGTGGAGCTATGCACCGATGACCTATAGGCGGCCATCACAAAGGGGAGCTGCAGGTCCCAATCCTGCTGGTCGGTGGCCACCACCGTAGCCAGTAACGCCTCAATGGTCCGGTTAGCTCTTTCCACCATTCCATCACTTTGAGGCCTAAAAGCGCAAGTCCTTGTTTGTTTGACCCCCAGCAAGGCTACTATCTCCTTGAACAACCCCGACTGGAAATTCTTGCCCTGATCGGTGTGAATCTCCACCGGCGCCCCTAGCCGACATATGAGCTCCTCCACCAACTTCCTTGCCACGGTGGGCGCTTCCTGATTGGGAATGGCATAGGCCTCCGTCCACTTAGTGAAATAGTCGGCCGCTACCAGAATGTGTTGATTACCCCGTGAGGTCGGGGGCAGAGGTCCCATCACATCCAGGGCTACCCTTTGGAGTGGTAGACCAGCCCCAACATGTCCCATTGGAGCTCGGTGGGGGGCGGGGGCTGCCTTCCGCCGCAGGCACGGCTCACACTGCTCGCACCACCGGGTGACATCCCTCCGGAATTCAGGCCAGTAATATCCTCCCTGTACCCGCCTGATGGTCTTGTTACGCCCTAGGTGTCCGGCCAGTGGTTCTCCGTGTACCTCCTGCAGCACATCTTTCCTGTTAGGCTTGGGAACTGCTATCTGGAAGTGGGCCGACCCCGCCTCCCCTATCCACCTCCGGCCCAACACGCCCTTGTGTATTGTCAGCCTCTCTCTCTGGGCATACCAGGCCTTCTTCTCATAGCTCCAGTCCCGTCTTACCGCTTCAGTGGGGACCTCTCCTCCTTCCACCCACCCCCGTACCTCCCTGAGAAGGGGGTCATCATTCTGCAGCTTTTCCCATGCCGGCCCCACCGGAGGGTCCGGTCCCTCCGCGGGGGATCGGTTCCCTCCTTCTAGCACTTGACTCTGAGCTCTTGTGAAGACACGACACCACCGCCTGTCTTCTTCAGGGTCTCTGCCGCATTGTTTACAGGGTGTCCTGGATAGGCCATCCGCATTACCATGGGCCTTTCCTGGTCGGTGTTGTATCACTATGTCATAAGTGCCTATGATCTGAAGCCACCGCGCCAGCTGGCCCTCTGGTTCTTTGAACTCCAATAGCCACCGAAGGGATGCATGGTCGGTGCGCACTACCACCGGCCGACCCACTAAATAGTGTCTGAATTTCCGGAGGCCAAAAACGATGGCTAACAACTCCCGCCGCGTAACACAATAGTTTCTCTCAGGTTTGCTAAGGGTGCGACTGCCATAAGCCAATACTCTCTCTTCCCCATCCTGTTCTTGTGCCAGCACCGTGCCCAACCCCGTATCACTGGCGTCCGTGTCCATAATAAGCTGGCCTTCTGGTCGGGGGAACCCCAGGATAGGAGCTTCTATCAATTTCTGCTTCAGTATCTCGAAGGCATTTTCACACTCCGGCGTCCACTTGAAAGGCCGTCCCTTTTCCGCCAGAGAACTGAGGGGTTTAGCCTTAGTTGAGAAGTCGGGGATGAAGGCTCTATAATACCCCGCCAGACCGAGAAAACTCCTCACTTCTGTGATATTCTGTGGTGGGGGCCACCCCCGAACAGCCTCCACCTTGCCTGGGTCGGTCCCTACCCCAGCCTCACTGATCTGGTGCCCCAGAAACAGTATCCTCCGGCGGGCCAGTTGGCATTTGGAGGGTTTTATCTTAAGGCCGGCCTCCGCCAGTCTTTGTAGTACCTCGCCCAACCTCTCCATATGCTGTTCAAAGGACTCGGCAAACACGACAATGTCGTCTAAATATACCAAACAGGTACGCCACTGAAGCCCCCGCATGGCAACCTCCATCACTCGCTCAAACGTCCCTGGGGCATTACATAACCCAAACGGCATTCTGATGAATTGGTAGAGCCCCCGGTGGGTGGTGAACGCTGTCTTCTCTCTGTCCTCCGCCCTTACATCTAGTTGCCAATACCCACTGGCAAGATCCATTGATGAGAACCAGGTGGCCCCCGCCATAGTATCCAAGCAGTCCTCCACCCGGGGCAGAGGGTAGGCATCTTTCACTGTAGCTTTGTTTAACCGCCTATAGTCCACACAGAAACGGGTTGTCCCGTCTTTCTTCTTCACTAGCACCACCGGAGATGCCCATGGGCTTACTGAAGGCTCGATTACCCCTGCCTCCAACATTTTCTCAACCTCCTCTTCCACCGTGGCCCTTCGGTGGGGGGCTAAGCGTCTTGGGGGCTGCTTTATAGGGGGTTGATCCCCCGTATCTATTCGGTGTTGGGCCATAGTGGTGTGTCCCTTATCACCCTTATGACACTGGAAGGCCGCCAGGTGTTGATTAAGTAACCCCGCAAGCTCCTTCCTTCTGTCTGGCTCTGTTCCCTCCACCAGCTCTCTTATAAGCCCTCTCTTCTCCTCCGGCGACATAGCCTCCACCCGACGGCACCAGCTTCCGGGGTTCACCCCCGGATCCTCTCCCGGCGTTTCCACCCGTTGGATGCCACCCAGAGTCATATCCTTGTAGACGATGATCGGTTCCAGCCCAGGGTTCAGCACCCTGACCCAGGTTTCTCCGTTTATTGGCTGGACCAGGCCTCTGCCCACCAGGAAGTGGGGTTCACCCTTGTGCCCGGCCATACTTTCTATCAGGCCATTCCCACCGTCCAACCACCGACCCATCACCGCGCCTTCCAGGAATGCTTCCTCCCCCGCTCCGACCACTGCTGAGCGGGTGCTCACCACTCGACACAACGATTCTGGTTGGGTCCAGATTAATCTTCCCCTGGCCACGTCCACCACAAGCTGGTTTTCTCGTAGAAAGGCGGCGCCCAATATTCCTTCCGTCCCTGTGTCCCCCACGATAAACATCGCGTTCGTGCTCCTGGTCCCCAATTGTAATGAAGCCTGCACCTCCCCTTTAAGTTTCAGGGGTCTTCCATCCACCGAAAAGACAACTTCCCCCGTTTCTTGGAGCGGCCGATCACCCCCATGTCGTTCCCACCACCCGTGGGAGATAAGGTTTAGTGAGGCGCCAGTATCTACCAGCATCTGTATAACGGCTCCCTCCAACTTGCCTTCCACTATTAGTCCTCCGCCGCCCCTCTCTCGCCTTCCTTGCACAATATTCATAGGCCCAATCCCCCCGACCTGTACCTGGCCTTGGGTAGAGGTCGGTTCTAGTTTCCCGATGGAATAACATCCTTTCCCGTCTCGGGGACCCCCCCAGGTTTGTCAGTTCTCCTGTTGGGGCACTCCCGCTTGAAATGCCCTTCCTGACCGCACCCATAGCAGGCAGTACTCCGCCTCTTCTTCTCGGTGGAGAGAGGCTCCTCCATCTTCTTAGCCATACGGTCCATTAGCTCCACCATTTTATCCATCCTGTCGGTGTTGGTTTTGAGATGCTCATTTACCGACGCATCAGCGGTCCTAACCCTCTGTGATGTTTCCTGCTCCACCTTCAGGTAGGCTTCTGCCCCCACGGCTGTCATGACGGCAGCTTGTAGGTCCTTTGGCTGTGACTGATAGACCCATTGTCTTAGAGGATTATCCAAACATAGCAGGAATCTGTCCAAAACCAGGGTGTCTGTAGTTCGGGCGTCGGCCTCGGGGTAAGCTAGTCGGGTGTACTTCATCAGATCCTCCCTCAATTCTTGCAACGCCTCCCCCTTCCTCCGTACCCTGGTGCGGAGGACAGCTTTATAGGTCTCTTCTTGATTGGTGGGCTCGAACCTTTCGACCAGCGCCTTCCGGAGTTCGGTGTACCCTTCCGGCGTAGCAGGTTTTCTGCCGTTCAACAGCCTCCGAGCGGCCCCCGCCAAACTCAGCCCTAGGAACATGCCGGCCTCAGCCTCGTCCCATCCATTCACCTTCACACACAGGTCGAAGTGGTTGAGGTAATCGCCTAGATCCCCCGTCCCGTCGTATTTTGTGGGTTTAACCACCGGCTTTCCTTTTGCACTCACTTCGCCGTCAGCTCCGCCAGATAGGGACGGCAACGCAGGTAACCGGGTTTCATCCACTGATGGCTGCTCTCCCCCGATCACCTCTTTTTTTACCGTCATCCCCTCTCCCTTGTTGTCAGGGCCCTCCGTCCATCTTCCTTCCTCCCGTCCCTCCGCTGCCGGTTTCATCTTCCTATGCTTTGAGAGAGTCTCTAGGAGCTGGTCCCACTCCTCCTCCGTCCAATCCTCTGACCCTTCCTCCAATCTCCTCCGAGTCATGCTTGAAGTATTTTCAGTCTTGCCTCTGGGTTGGCGCCTCCCCCGGCTAGGCCTCCGGGGTATCTCCCTCTCCACCTCCTCCTTCTCCCATGGCCATCTGAAGTCGTTTACGGGACTTGCACGCCCTCCTCCCACCTCTACCTGGTTGCCTTCCCCCGTCCAATTCCGATCCATAGGCTCCTCCTGCCTTTCGGGGTATGGTTCCCCAGGTCTGCTTTCTGTGGGTCTTCTGATTGTCACCTCCTCGTCCACTACTTCCAAGAGGGTCCCCCGACCAACTCCTTCTCCTTCCAATTTCAATGAGTCTGTTCCCGTTATCCTTGCCTCCGCCATCTCTAGTCCTGCGTGGATCCGTTGAAAACACCGCTGTCACCAATGTAGCGCTCTTCAAGCTCCTCCGGATAAGAGAATGACGACCAGTAACACGGACAAGTATAATTAACGTGAATTCTTTATTGCCTGGCTTGCTCTGCCACACCAGCTAAGTATATCTCTATCTAGATGCCGCTGCTCCTCCTCTCTGGTGCAAGTGCCGGTGCGTCCTATAGCCACCCCAAGCTCAGACTGCCTGTCCGGTGGGACACCTCCAGTATTTATACACTTGCAAGTCCACCGGCGCTGGTGTATGTACAACATACACCGCCGCCGAAGACGCTACTCCGAATAACACAATGCTGACGTGACTCCGCCTCCGCCGGCTTCCCCCCGCCCCCATGCCAGGATGGTTTCGGGATCCACCGACGTCGGCTCGGTCTACGCCACAATATATATATATATATATATATATATATATATATATATATATATATATATATATATATATATATACATTTGTGTAGTATATGCGTAATTCAATTTCTTTCGGTAGTTCTCCTTTGCTTATGTATATGACAACCGGGTTGGCAACGAGACACTACCTAACGGGTTTAATTAGTAAATTAAGAAGTCATCTCATCTGCCACCCCACTTCTGCCATATCGCGGTCCTTGATGGGCTTTTATAGTGTGTGCGGTCGGGAGGGTACGGTAAAGCAAAGGGGTAAAGCATGTTGAAGTTTGGACGCATTCTGATTCTGTTCAAGAGGATCACACAGCGCCGATCCATCACCATTGCTCAAACGCCCGACCCGCCCCCTAGTGTCAGTTAAATAAACTACATACAGGTGCCCACAAACACCCATCGTCTTTCCGTCCTGACTCGCGTGGGGTGGGGGTCGTCAGTTCGAACGACCCCCCCCCCCTCCTCCAGCATAATTCATAATATAATCTCTTAAATGAAAAACTCCACCGTCATTTATAAATTTACGTTTTTCTTTACTTGGACACATGGTACCGAAGTCTCTAGTGTTCCATGAAGATGAATACGGCCTACCCCTCCCCTCCTTTGATACTTGTAAACATGGATAAAGAAAATCGAAATACCAAATTGTAGTCCAATCACAAAAGACACTGAGCCCAGATGTTTTTAACGATGTAATAAACTTGTTAAATCAGATGTGACATATTACGTAAAGCCAGACAGAGGTCTTGTGAGAGAGCTTTGTGGTTTTCTCAACAATACTCAGTGAGACGAGAGTCCGTCAGATAACCTTGGTTTAGGCCCACAGAGAGTAGGGTCTGGACAGTGACAGATGGTCCTGAAAGCACTTAGAATTATTCTCCCATCAGATAGTTCTATAATCCCACCGATATTCAGACTCTTCTGGCACAACTGACGCGCGCCATCACACTGATACTTTTCAACAGGCTCTCTTTCCCTCCATTTGGATGCCGTGCCTGTGTAATGTCATGTTTGTAGACGAAGGCCTCATTTCCGGGGCCAAAGGGAATAAGTTAATAAAGGGTCAAAGCATACACAGAGATTTGACAGTATTGTGGTTGACTCAGTGTTTTATGTTAGATGGTGAGATGTCGTGAAGTATCTGGAAAAATATAAATTCTATACCAGAGAGTCTTTCTATTTCCCTGAAGCCATCAGTGTCTAGTTCCAATGACGTTGCAAAATGTTCTGGAAGCCATCATCAGGTGTTGACGTCATGCCACCCACTTGAAGCGTTTGACTGCGCATGAGGGCGCGGCTAAAAGGACCAATCAGAGTCGCTCTTTCAACAGGAAACAGTGCGTCCCGCCCGCGCCGCCTGTCGGCGAGTGGACGCACTGATATATCACCTATATACACAACTAATGGCGTTTTAATATCCACATTAGTCGAAGGAGGATTTGCCTCGTTTACCATAAGATGTAGAGCTCGGAGGACAACTCTAGTTAAAAACTACTCAAGTTACACTTAACTCCCGGTATTGCATGTATTAAGCACCAGAAAATGACGCAAAAACGTAAGATTATAGAGTGTTTGATTGCACCATACTATTTAAGAAGATGCTTCATATCGCCAATTGCAAATCATATATTTCTATTTTCTTCCAGGTGAGTTGCATGTACCAGCGCGCCAAACAGGTGACATAAACGAGCCAAGTAGAATTTCAAACTTTTATAGTTCATGGGGAAGAAACAATGACAATAACAATATCTATTATAATTACAACAAAAGTAAAAGCGAGGTAAATGCCCCGCTGGAAGATAGGTCTTAGTTCTCAAAGGTGCGGTCAAACGGTTGACGTTTCCAAGTCTTTGGGAATGCACGATTAACTACACTATTGATATCCTGCATTTGACGCTAACAATCCTAATTTATTGTGAAAATAACTTGAAATAAGGTGGGGTAGTCGATGTAAGGTACCAATAATGTTCAATCAAGGCAATCCTTGATTGACCGTTCCAATCATAATCGCATGTTGAAAAAAACAGACTATAAGAATTTGCAATCACTCAAGAATTTTTGGGGTTAAAAACTCTTTATCTGAACCTTCAACCCATTTCCCTCACTGTATGGGTTACTTATAAACTAGAGCCACTTCCAACCGTACCATTCTGGAACCACCCGGACAGCTCCAACATTCCCACACACCTCACAGTATTATCACTTGAGAGCTTTGAGGTTTAGGGAGTGGTCTTTATTTATCAACGGGGGGTGAGGGGGCGTATGGTTTCCAGATCCCTCCTTAGGGGGGGGGGGCATTTACCCTCTTTTTAGCAAAAAAAAAGCCTGCGCGCTACTATATATCAAAGAGGGACACAAAAAATCTCCACACTTCCACAGGGTGGGTGCAAAACATTTTGACTGCCGTCGAGGGCGGGGTGTAAAAATCTTTCGCGCGTCCGTGCCCCCCCCCCCCCGACGGTTGATACTTGTCAGATGACCACTCCCTTAGAGCATACGTTAAACTCTAAAACTTCCCGTACATAAATTAAGAATGAAGGCCACAAAATTCCTGTGAGTTGACACTATGGTACATGTAGTTCCGGTAATACCTTTGTATTATGAGGAACGCTATGAGAAGATTGGAACTTCCCACAGCCCTTCTCTCCCTTTCCTAAACCAGTGCCCAACACCATGCCCTTAGGCTGTTGCTATGGTTACATTACACAAGCTTGGACATTTCCATAGACGGCGAGCTTTACATAATCATCCTCCCACCAGGCATCCTACCTTCCTGAATTATCGATTCAGCAAATGTATCCTCAAGCTACCACATTTTAGTAGTGTCTCCTCATCTGTCTCTAGGTTTCATAAGATATGGTCTAGTCTTTTCCCGAAGTATCCCAGCTCTGTCAGTCTCCAGGTAGACACACAGAAGATTTGAGCAAGTATCCCTTATGTTTTTCTATAAGCTGAAGTTATTTTTTCCCAAAACTAGTAAAATATATCATGTGTATTGATTGAATGGATGCCCCATTGCCATTATTTAGGCCAATCACTATACATGTACTTAATACAGATTTGTGAAGGGGAAAACATCAAATTATCTATAGCTGCCCCGGTGTGTCTTACGGGGTATATATATATATATATATATATATATATATATATATATATATATATATATATATATATATATATATATATATATATACATGTACATGGAAAGAAGTAATGCCATGCATGGACGCAGGTTTTTTTTTGCGGGGGTTTTTGGCGGGCGCAGACCCTTTCAAAATTTCCCAGTGCATTCTTGTGATAAAAGTTGAGGGAGTGACGCGCCATCCTTCTTAACAAATGATGGAGTGACAGCCTGAAAATTGTATCTATAGTCGCCAAATGTGAGTAAGCGAGACACGGGCCTCAGAGGAGAGAGAAGTGGCATGGCTAGACGTCCATGTTCATTTGACTATTATATAATTGCTGCTCACACATTTATAAGTAACTTATTAGCCACCTCCTACAGTAGTGTCGAGCTGAGTATCTCTGTCTACATTATTCATATACATGGAGAGAGCCGACGACATAATCACGCTGATCCCCGTAATGTACTCGCCCCATGGCCCTTGTTAACTTAGCCCCTTACGTCAACGCCAATACATAGACAACAGGCTGCCCACCAGCACCCAGTCCTTGTTGCGTCCTCTGATGGGAATTTGCGTCACTAGGACGCAGTTGTAATCATATGGCCCAATAAGTCAACACGTTCTCACATATTGTGCAACGAGCAGTAAGGATCCTGGATATAACGATCCCTGCTGGAAGCTGTATGTACACATGGTGGTGTATGCTTCTCGTCTAGGGTAGGAATGGGGAGTGTATAGAGACTGCCTTGTTACAGAAAGCAGTGTGACTTTTACTTGGCAAATCTAACTTCCAGTTCTTCAACATCAAATATTTGGGAAATCCTTATTTTATAGTTCTTAATTTCAGTGAGTAAGCACCCAGTGACAATTGCCTAGTCTGATTGGGGGCTACCAGAGAAAAGGCTTTCTTGAAGTAGCCACCGCATTGTCCCGGCAGAGAAGAGATCCATGCAGGCTGAAAGCGAAAGGTAAAAGGGCCTGCCTTCACCTGGCATTGACACGGTGATCATTAGGTGGGATTTGTTACCCTATACAAGTCGATCCGCCAGTAGAGGTGACCATTGTCACCATCCCCCGCTCCCATAACGCTATTTTAGCTTTGTCTCCCTTCTCACACATCCCACAAAACTCCCACCAGTTCTTTCACAGCCATCATCAGGACCACAGGTCGTAGCCACAAAAGGCAAGGGGTCGTGACCTTTTGTCGGCACCCACGGGTGAAAAACTTGCTGAGAGTGTGACAAAGGCGTCGGCTATATTTCACAGCACACCAAATAAACTCACATAATCTCATGTCCACCTTTCCTAAAAGCTACCCACACCTGGTGCTCTTTTACGTAAGCACCCCTTTTCTGACTACGCCCCTGGCCAGAGGGCCCTCGTCTGTCAGCCAATCAGCGCACCCCTCCTGAACCCTACTGGAAGGTGATTGGCTGTTGGTGACGTAATATGCAAAATTAGGTGTGTTTGAAGTTGGAGACATCCATTCTTTGCTCTTGAGCCTCTGTGGGTCTCCGGATGGGTGTCCGACTCTGATTGTGTGTCCGTGGAGAGAAAGATGGTGTTATTAAAAGACTGCTGGTTGTTACTCAATGCACCAGGTGTTGGGGCTGCTGTCTTATTTAGGGATCACGTCGTCAGACTTTAGGTGATCAGAGGTTCACAGGTGAACTATATATACAGGTTCCTCATACATAGCGCCAACATTGAAAAAAAAATAGAAGAACAAAGTATATAAAGGAAACTAGCGGGATGTCGTAAATGCCATTTATAGTAGAAAAGGGTCGTACACGCGAAAAACTTAATTTTTCGATATGGCAATTTTAAGAAACAGACTGTTATTTGCAACATTTGCACATGTAAAAATATCCAAAAAAAATGCAATGCGTCTCTGTAGATAGTAGTTTCATTTATCACAAAATCCTGCATTGTTTGTAAAGTGATGAGGACTTGAATGAGGATTAAATGAATAAGGGTGGTATACAATCTGTCTGTGTACCTGAGCCGCCGGAGCAACGTACAGCCCCCACTTTCAGTGAAGGGGAGGAATGTAGCCTGTTTCAAGGTACAATGATGTTCTTTCTATACTACTAGGGTCCTTTGTCTAGTGTGAGTAGTATACGAAAAGCAATGTGTTCTTCAGGCGACATGCACAGCCGTGTCTCTTGGTATATCAAGAAATTGAGCGGGTCAAGTCGACGATAACAGCGAATTACAGTGGCTTGTAATCGGTGATGTGGATTCGACCTCATTCAGTGTACACAACTTCCCAATGGAAATGTAGATGACTATCTTCAAGGCTAAGCCTTTGTCCTTGCGGGACATAGTTATCTGGTCATAGACGTATCGACTTTATTTTCCACAACAGAATCTACATTAAGCAGAAGAATGATGTTCCTCATTTAGTTTACCAGAAATACATGCCCCATTATATGTACTACCGCCCTAAGCTAGAAAGTCACCCTTGCAACCCACACCTAGTCTCTGACGTAACGTCGCCAGTACGTCTGAAGGCATCTCCTCCTGGCGCAACCTGATACCTCCTGACGTCGCCAGGAGGCGGCCCTTACCCAACAGGATCCCGCCTAAGCCTGTTTGCCCCCCAAACTAATTGTCATTCGGCGCGTGGGCCGATTACAACGCTGGCAGGGGCCTTCTATCTTTGCATGAGAATGAGGAGGGGTTCCCTGGATGATTGTCACAATTAGACGCTAATCTGATTTTTGGTATTGGTGCACAGTGATGTGCAGTGTCTGTGTTAGTCAGTCATTGGTCAGCCAGAGGGAGTTCAGCGCGTGCGGCCTGCTAGACGAGCCGTGACCGCTGGGTGTCCAGTCTCTTCTGTCCTATACCACATCTATTGATGCCCAAATGCCACTTTCTCAGGACGATCCTCTAACAGGGGGACTCGTTACTGTCACTGGTCAGATTTCAATACAGATGGATGGCCTTATTGTATAGCTGTGAAGAGTGTCATTGCCTTCTGTATATAAAACATGAATGTGACCAACTTTCTTCTAGTTAAATATTCCATTTCCACCAAAGGTTAATGTAGGGGGATCATCATACATACATGTAGATCGGTGTGTATACTGCAAGACCTTTGCAGAAATGACCCCTAGGCCCTTGAAGGAAAAATGTAGATCAGCAACAATCTACATTCAGTGTACCGGTATTTAAAGCAATAATATGGAGTACCGGGTCTATCTTTTCACAGAGGCATACCCCCTCGGTAGGAAGCAAATTTTTATGGGGGGGGGGGGGAGTCTAGGTAGGCCCAATATACTTCTCAATCTATAAAGGGGGCATTCCCATTAATGAGGGGCAGCAACCCAAGTGAAACCCCTTGGGTTTTGTTATACTGGATTAGATTTCTTTCTTTATGTTTCTCTGAGTTAGAGAAGGGTTGGCGGTCCTGGACCAGGCTCATAGACTGGGAACATGTGCCAGGGACTATGATTCCTTTCTCCCTGACCAGAACCTGACGACATCAGCAGCTGGACAGGATATCTTACTCACCCTATCAGAATCTGATCAGAATGTTATCTGCACAGATCACGACTGGCCTTCCTCAGATAGTTCAGTTAGCATCTGGACACCTCATTCACTCAGTACGTCAGTTCCAGACGTTCCTCCTTTCAGGCTATAGTGCCTGGGTCCTGCTAGTCCTCTCAGATTCCTTGATGAACTCCTCACTACATTCATGCACAGTGAGCGAACCCTGAGGCAGAAGTGGCTGATCCCTGAGGGTGTAAGGAGGGTGTGGGGTAGGTGGGGCTGTTTGATTAGTTACATACTAAATGGTAACCTGAACACAGACTCGTGCTTTAGTTGCAGAGAGCTTCCTGTCCGTGTTGTCTTAGCCATGTGCCAGATTCCTACCACACTGAGTGACCTCATTGGCAGACGGTATTTTAGCATAGGCAAATAAAATCGGAGGTTTTCTGTAACAGGGTCCTAAAACTTGAGGTCGGTAGGTCGGAATTTATTACTCTCAATCCAACACCCTTTTGGACACATGTGTATTGAATTATTGACATTTATATATGGCTCCACTATAGTTATCATGGAAGGGGCGTTGCTTAAAATTAAGAAATATGGAAAAATATGTGTATATGATATTATTTCCGATTCTTTACCTGACCAAGAAAAGTGCTTTAATATGTAGAAATCTGGGGGGGGGCTCAAAATCTTTGAAAATTTACACCAAAAAAAAAGATCTGAGGCCGGATCATTTATGCTGAGGTCGTTCAAGTGACCAAAACCCTTTTTCTCTTCTTTGCCTAATAGAGGACATTTATACAGCTGTCACCCAGGTATTCCCAGAAGGTGCAAGACCAAGGTTAGCATCCTGTCGTCAGTATGAGTTGAATAGGAATTTCAATATGGTTACAGACCCCTTAGAGATGAACGAACCCTGCCGCTATCCGCTCATAAAACCATCATTGATTTGCACTCATGAAGTCATTGAGGGGTTATTTGTATGACTTGCAGCAGGTGATAGCCATTTTACGAGTGATTGGAATTACCAAGCCCCATACACTCCCCTCATTAGAAGTCTTATTACATATATGGACAGGTTCGGAGAATGAATGCAGCTTTCGCGAAACGGTGGAATGTAATACAAAAAAAAATGTGTATATATTTTATTGTTTACCCATACAACTTTTTGCCATCTCCATATACTGTTCTATATATTTGATGGACTAAGATGTATGGATAATATTGTGCCCTTGATAAGAGACCGAACTCATGCAATATTGAAATTCGGTAAATGTAGATTTTTAAAAACTATTTACATGTATAGGGCCCTTTTTGCTGGGCCTATTCGTCTACAAACCACAACTCCAAGAGATAGGTCTGGTGGTACGGTATACACTACAGATATAGCCCTTTGCCCATACCCTAGCTGCCTGCTACCCTAACGTGCATCTGACGTCCTTACATGGTCTGACGTAATGGCATAACTATCCAATCATTCTTCTGAAGGATATGACGTCAGGTTATCCAACCACGTCAAAGTAAGAATCGCTCATGTTGATACAGACGACCCATGTCCTCCAGCCATGTGCACTGACACATGCTAAAACCATCAGACTTACAGATTTGCTCTCGTTTTTGACCACCAAGCCTCGGTAGAGTACAGCATATACTGTAAAAAGTTAATGTATACGTACAGCAAAATTTGTTGTGACCATACAGAAGAAGTTGCTATAGTCTAAAATAAGCAAGTTTTGGCTGTACAAATATCAACTTTATTGCTGTAAATACAATATGACAGCAAGTGTTGCTGTAGATATCACTCTCATATGTTTGCTGTAGCCCCAAATACAGCAACACCTACTATTCAGTTACTGAGTAAATTGTTGTAGATGCAGTATTAAATAGTCTTTTGTGAATTCGACTGTTGAATCTAATAAAACCCAAAACCAGCAAACAATTCAACAATCCAGCCGACAGCCTTTCAGTATGCACTAAGTGTAAGTGTTCCAACACATTAATACAAGTATTACCCTGTAGCATAGATTTACTGTGGGCAAGGTTTTTGACAAGTTTGATTGCTGGGAATGTCACAGCTGGTTAAGTTGATGGGTGTTGGCGTCACGTCCTATGACGCATGTTGTAGGGTATGACGTCATAGTATGACGGTGGTTTGACAAGGGTTACGTAGGGTATGGGACTGACCTGTCATGCTCACACGTCCCACATTTATCATGTATAAAGTGGACAGCTCATCCTACTTTACCCCATACATAAATAAGTAAACTGTTTTCACTGCAACAGGTTATGTTTTGCAATACCTCCTATCTCACCAGACACAAATTCTTTTTCAATGAAAATTCAAGTGTTGCAGTTTATTTATAGTTTAAGCATAAATCTCACGTTTGTTGGAATACAAGAGTAAATTGTATACATGTAGTTTTGCCATTAAGTGATGCATGTAATGTCGAGATTACAGAAAGTATAATAATCCCAAGTATACATCCCATATTTGTTACTTATGTTCGAGCAATGAATAGAGGGTACCAGCTATACGTATCTGGGATTAATTTCCGGCCACACATCCAGTGTTTCATATTTCATTGATTAATATTACTGTAGATATATATTGCACTGGACTTCAGATCGGGCTGTAGCTAATCGTATTTCAATTTTTGATAGGGGTCTCGTGTGTACACTTAGAGCCTTTCATGTGACAGCCTTCGTGGTACTTGCCGATGATCCCTCCTCTAGTTTTCAAGTAGCGAAGGTTCCTACATTCTGTGAGCCTATCTATGCTAAGTTTACACTGAGTCTGTAACAGTGATGCTGTTTATTCTGGCAACTGCTCGAGTGCCACAAACAAGGGGTCAGGTCTGGTTCACCAACTAGACTATGATGCAACTTCCGGTATCAGAGGTGCGCACGCGCAGTCAGCCCTTATGGAAATATAATTAATATGGCCAATAGCTATAGTTGTAGGGGAAGGACGAGGCCCCGGGACCATGAAATCCATGATGCAAGGCTATGTAAGGGGGCTCAGAAGTTGAGTAAGACTTAGTCATAGAGGCTCATTTACTGCTGTTCGATGCATGGCTTCCAAGTAGCCAACACCTTGTTTGTCGTCATTAGTGTAACGATCTCAGAATGAGGGATATACATACAATTATCTAAAATATAGAAAGCTGTGTGGTTGTGTACTTGATGGGGGTGGCTACATTGGTAATATCGGGTATGTATGAAGTAATTTTATAAGAATGCCCCGCGTAGATGTAAGTAGTATATGAATATAGAAGTTCTATTTAGACATCATGAGGCATAATGTTTTTCGTGTAGGCGGGCTTGTCCTTTAGATTTATCATACATTACCTATATTAGAAATGGTTTCCCCAGTACCTGCACTTTGTACACTTAAGGTACATCACCTGCGTTCTAAAAAACGTGAAACAAGGGTATTTTTCCACACCCTTCCAATGTCCCTGGAATCCAGAATAAGGGGTCCTTTTCTGGCCAAAGGTCAGTGGATTTTAAAATAAGGGGTCATTTTCTCCCATGGAAACACCATGGATTTCCAGATAAGGGGTATATTTCCAGAGGGGTGCATATCTTGCAGATATAATGTCTCGTGAAAAAATCCCCCATGATCAAGCCTAACATGACACTTTGTTGCCTATAAAAAGAGGTGTTGGGCCCCTAGAAATAAGTGTTTCCTAGAATAAGGGTGTTTTGGGGCCCCCAAAAATCAGTGTTTTTCTAGAATAAGGGGTGTTTTTTCACCTCAACATCAGTGGATAAGGGGGTGTTTTTGCAAATGGAGAACGCAGGGACCGGGCGGTTTCCTCTCTCCTCATTGATATCCCTTTTCTTTGTTCGGTGAACATTGACTCATACACTGGTCTATTGAGCTAATATCTGAAGCACTTTTCTCAAAAAGAGCTTACTCACTTTAACTTACCTACAGATATATATGTGCGGATACAGACACCTTATTCATTGTTAAAACAAATGTCTTATGTGTTTTTTTTTCTTGCCATCAACAAGACCTTACCTGTTGGAATGGTATTAAGCGATTACCACTCACATAACTCCCTATGATAAAACTCCGAGAAACAGTCCTAATGAAGTCGTACACTCTAATTGGGGTGAAATGAGGGAATCGCCCCGGTTCATCTCAAAACATTATTGACCAACCCCGGTGACCAACCAATTTATAACGGTAGACTATCTAACGATAGACCTAATATCTGTGTGTTATCTCAACCTACAAGTATACACTTTGGGGATTCTGGAAGATGGTTTACTGTTGGTAGAAAAACAAGTATTGTTTACCCACCTGTACCACCAAGACGCTGACCACCAAGAGAAGTTCTTAAGTTTGTGTTGAACACATTGAAAATTCCTATTTCTACTTTCCCCCAACATCTTCATCGTAATCAACCACCGGCAAACAAGGATCCCTGGGTCAAGAGCCCATGATGCAACCATATTGCCTTTGTCGCCTGAAATTAAATTCCCCAAGAGAGAAGACCGCGTCGGGAGATTATGCAGCGGCTTGCATAAGCTTTAGAAGAAGTTTGGGGGTGGTGTTTGGGAGTTGTGAGGAGAGGTGGCATGGTTGAGGGGCGCGTGCATGCCCATACATTCACCTCCTCCTGAAGTCCATTCCATCAAAAGCAGCAAAGTCCTGCCTTGCATCATTAAGAGCACTCATGGTCACTTTGATATTGTGGAACCTAGGGCCACCCATTGCCTTCACTGTGTCGTGACGCCGCGTGGCCTCCACAATATTTGTCGAGGGGCGTCACTCAATCTATACCCCCTACTTCCTCCCCCAGTCCCTATGTCCCCTGGGTTCCAACCCAGACGTGGGAGATGTATTGGGTTTTGGACGATAATAGAGTATTACCTAGCGTTACAACAGGCATTGCACAAACCTGGCACAGGGCTGCTGCCAGCGGCAATTCAAAAGCAATATGTTTAGCCACTCGGACAGGTGGCAGCACCTGCAGCAGGGCGCTCACGTGACCTATACTGTGACCTTCCAGTGACATTGTCGTCTGCCTCTTCGCGCCATTTTCTTAACTGGCAAATTGAGGACGCCAGCCCCCAGGTTTATATAGGTACATGTATGCTATGCCGTGTTTTGGAACAAGTGAAAAAAGAGAAACCTCTTCATTTTCCGCCGTAGAGCACACAGCGCTGATGCATCATTATCGTAATGCTAAACACATGAGTAAGGGCTGTGGGGTGCAGAGAAAGAAGCAGACGCTTACTTGTAAAGAAAAAAAGAAAATAAATGGGGAGATTATCATCCAGCCTATACAAAACGTTGTAATGCGATATTTGCTGCGAAAATAATAACCAGGGTAGATGGCGTTAGAATTTCTGTGCCTATACATGGGTAAAAAGTGACGCTGTGAGGCAGGAGTTTTAAAAAGTGACGCTCATGACGCAGGGGTTTTAAAAAGTGATGGACACAATCAAAAGTTCCCAGTACATTGGCATATACACTGTAAAAAAGGTGTTTAGAGTCTTAACACATTGCTAAACATTTTCTTGTCCCGTTTTTGAGGACACTTTATAAACCTAAACATGTTTAGCCTCATAATGTGCTTAGCCTTTGTGTTTAGATTTCAATGTGTTTATAGCTTTATAAAGTGTTTACTTTGTTTATGTTTAGGTTTACCCATGTGTTTAGACATGACATGCTGAGATGATTTTTCAATGTTATAGTTTTTAGCATTATGATATTGTGTTTAGATATATCTGTAGATATTGATCTTTTGTAGATCATCTCAATTATTCTATCCTAGCTATAGTAAGGGCAGAGAGAGCATCATACTCTGAGGAGCATCATACTCTGAAGGAATATCATCACATCCATTACCCACAATAGGAAGTAACCCCAAGTATGTAGATTACAACAGAATGGATGAGAGGAGATAGCCTTATCTATTTTTTGACTACACAGTTAAGGTGTCTATGGAACGTATTGCCTATTGTTCCAAACAATATAGGATCATGACCAATCCAAAATATTTAATCATAGAATATATAAGTTCTTTCATTTCTCATCAATGATTTAATAAGGGTTTTTAACATATTTTTGATAAGAAGACAGTATAACTCTTTTTAGAAACTTCATTCAAGCAAAGAGCTGCCACCTAGTGAGTCTTTCATACCTAAACACCTAAACATATACATGTTGATATCCTAAACACCTAAACTTCAGACTGTCTCAATACTAAACACCTAAACATGTTTAGCACAGGTGTTTAGACGTTTAGGATAAAAGTGTTTAAATCCTAATTAGATAGCCAAGAGTACACCTACCTATCCAATATGTTTAGACTTTAAACATGTTTAGACCTAAACATGTTTAAAACCTAAGCTCCTTTTTTACAGTGTATATAAAAAGTGACGGAGTGACAGCGTGACATCCTAAAAAATTTGAGCACCCATGTATAGGCACATTTCTTCGCTATTTTTCATGGTCAGAATAAAACCTACTGTCACGGGCCTATGGCAATATGCATCTAAGCTCCCGTTTTTTTTAATATAGGCCTACTGAATTCTCTCGACGACCTCACCTCACCAATTTGATCATTTTTTGCAGTTAAATGGGTGATGGGGTAAGGTGTCACATGTAGAATTTAAAATTTGACATCCAGAATTGAATCCGCAGTGCGAAAGCTTCTTGCTAGAATCAGTGACACGAAACAAGGAAATCATTTCTTGCCAAACATTGGAAAGAAAGAGACCTAAGTTCAATCAGAAAACCAATTCTAGTATAGACTTTCTGAGTAGCATGCCATAAGAAATCCAAGAACCCCAATCCACCACACAAAATGACAGTTTCAGTATACCTAAGATACATTTACAGAGCCTTAGAATACCATTCGCTGCAATACATTGAAAATACATATCATGCATGAAAATTAGCATTCATATATGGATCATATATTATATGATTTCACGACACCCCCTCCCTTTTCATTTAGATCGCATTTCATTTCAAAATACTAGCATAACGAAACGAAGCAGCTACACGAAGACCGCATATTACATATAGTGAAACGATGTTATTTTCCTGCTTTAAAGATGAATAATACACAGATGAGGACTGAGGATATTCTTAAAGTATAACACAAGTTTGCAGTGCTAGTTCCAGTATAGATTCTAGCTGAACACTAATCCTTGAGGTATATCAGGGCTGTCTGATGGAGGCAGCGGTCAGCATCAAAGGCACGGCTGGCCAGGTAAACTTACGTCAGGCAGCTTACCAGGGGTACGACCAGACAGGTGAGGCACAGGTTGTCATAGGGCTAGCCACTGGCGGGAAATTGATTTAGACACCCAAACAGACTTTGCTGCAATCTAAATTGCCATCTCTGCACATGAAAGTGAGTCTGGCTTTTAGGATATTTGCTTTTGAGTTGGAGAAACTTTAAGTAAGTTAAATATGCCATTTCGATCAATGGGGAAAGTATGTACATTTAAATCGCATTAAGTTGACTTTGCTGTGCCAGAGATGCAAGACATACATGAAGTATAAAAGATAGCTTCCAATATATCTTTTATCCCAAATTAATTCAATGAATAATCCACTGAGTGTGACTGATATTTTTCCTCAGCAAGATATTTAAAAAAAAACGAAAGGAATTTTAACATTCGTATGATTATATACATTGGTGTCCTACAGAGAGGACGTTAGTTCTGGCTGACCCTGATGGCGTATAGGAGGGAGTTGTGTAGGCCTTGATGGAGTGTCAGAGCTTTTTGCTAATATATCTGGTGGGACGTGGGTCCGACCCACTTTTTGTTGCATAACCCACTCTTACCTAACCTCATTCAACCAGAAAACACTCGGTCTACCCCTGTTATCAACCGCCGCAGGCTACCCTTCCTAGCTCCTCCAAACCTACTGCTGCCAGTTGTCACTGACATAACTGCATCCAGTTACCTAAATTCAAAATGCCTGCAGGCTCTTTCGACAGGTATCAGTGGGTTTGATGCTGAGTATGTGCCAGACTTCAACATATATTTGCCAGAGCTAAAACTAATATGATAAAAAAAAGTTTGGTTCTAGTGATCAAAGCTTTGCATCTGAAAATGTTGTTTAACGACCTCGCATTTTCAAAAGTATAACCAGCCTAGCTGTGATCAGCAGGGGATCTAACAGACAAGTACTTGTAGCCACCCTGGGAAAACCTCTAACACACAGTGGGGAGGTGGGGGTGTCGTGTCTAGAGGGCAGTTTGTGCCCTTTTTTTTACCCTCAAGGACGTGAATGCCCACCACTAGACACGCCCCTAGGAGGGCCAGTGAGGTCCTCACAGCAAGATCCCGGGCACGCAGACAGGGTTGGGCGGCGGACAAAGTGTTGATTAACCCTTGACAGATCATAAGGGGCCTTCAGGAGGTCCTTGATCCCTGTGTGAGGCCAGAAAGGGCGTTGGATCCCTGCAGGGGATGGACCAGTCATACCAGCGGGGTTTACCTAATCAATTAAGTTGCTAAAGATCACCCTACACAAATGACGTCCAGTATTAGGCTAGTCTACTTCAGTAAGATGTACTTATAAACTTGTCATAGTGGTCTTCTCCAAGTCCCAACGGTATGTCATATAAATGCTCTTAAAATTACGCGGTATGTACATGTATAGCGAAATGGCTATGACAGCATGGCATCAGGAAAATGTAACAATCGGACTAATAAATGCCGGATATAGTATACCAGAGACATGCTGAAGTCTATTGGTTCTAATTCAAGAGAAATAAAATAATGTGAAGGCCCATCAGGGTATAGACCTCAAAGCTGGAGAGGTACTGGAGGAGGGATGCTTGTGCTTTAATATTAGCCTGTACATGTACTAGTTTTCATGGTTCTAAAATTATTGACCTCTCCCTTCTGTATCCCATCGCATACACAGTCCTGGACAAACTCAGAATCCAATACGATGTTAAGTTGGTTGCTTCTGGAACTAAGCAGTGTCCTTCGCCATTACACCATTAATGGTGTTCAGGAAAGTCATACAATTACCGTAATATAATGATTACTGCTCTTCAAGCTAAACGCCACCATTGAACCCAATCACAGGGCAGGATGGAAGATATTACGTCACAAACGCTAGTCTTTATGACGTCAGAGTTGGTGCCTCATGAGACACCAACGTCACCCTTTGTTTGTCTCCACATCTGCGTCTGTTGTATGTGAAATATTGGATCTTTTTTTTAAAAACTTGGGTCTGTTGTGGTCTCGGCCGGGGTCTCGATCATCGCTTAGTCTGTTGTGGTCTTGGTCATCTCTCAGTCAACTTTTTTAACCAGTTTAAAGAAATTCTAATTCTTTTAGTAGGGTATGAAACATTCGGACGAGTATCCTATTATATGCGGAACGTCCAATATAATAATGCAGTCTTCATCTGCAAACATTGCGATGTAAATTAAGAAAGTTTTTTTCCTTCTAGTTGTATCGGAGCTGGGGATATTTCTTTCTATTAATTAATGTTTCCCTATATTCGATCTAAGTGCAATGCGAATAGAAGTGTAATATTGTGTTTCAGACGTTCCGGTTGTCCCTGTCCCTGAAATATGGTTGCCCATCCCAGACGACATGGATGCTGACCATCAACTCCCTACTCAGTGTTCTCAATGTCGGCCTGCCCATCGCTAGGAAACATGGTGAGTGTCGTTTCATCTTAACGCCCCATGCCCACAAGTAATTCAAATACCATGAATGCATGAAAACAAACCTGTTAACTGAATTGGGGGTATGATGAAACTGACATGGACACTACAGTACATGTGTGTGTGTTATGAAAACTATCAACATCACCTTATCTCATTTTTGCTTAGCGTGTAATGGATGTCTGCTTAAATAATCTCATGGAACTGAAATATCTTAACATAGAATCTATACATATTAATATGTAACCCTTTCAAATACCTTATAAACAAATTAGGACATGAAGGTATGGCAAATATGAACATTTAATAACATCTTCCCTTTTAAACTGAAACAGAAGCTGCTTTCCATGGCATGTGGTCAGAACTTGGACTAACGATAGAAGAATTCCTCTTCTCACAGTAGTAAGTCCGACTTTTTCCCATTCTTTGTGTATGTTGGCCTTATTGCGTCCATAGGTTGATTCAAACCCATTTCCTATCATGATTCCATCAGGTTTTGCTCTAAATGTGATGAATGTACTCTCTACAGCCGTATTCAGTTTACATGTACTTAAATGTCAAATTATTAACCATCATAAAAATGTTTTTATACTTATTATATTATAAATGCATTTCTCCATTATTTCTAAGTTCATCAATTGTGTCATTCTAACAGCCCACCTCCCCCGACGTTGTCAGTTGAAGATTACCAGAGAGATGAAACTATAGACTGCAAAGTAAGTATATTCTAGTGTCTTTATGACTATTTCTACGATTACAAAGAATTTTCCTGTGATTTCTGTCCTAGTTCTGTATAGACATACAGCTTTTCCTTATGAGGAATTGCCAACTGATTTTTTTTTCCAAATTGCTAATGAACTAGTGGCCCCACATAACACGGAAATATGCTTGAACATATAAGTATTTGCCATTTTATCCCACCCCCTCTTCAGGAATCATTGGTCTTCTTCAGAGATTCAGACTTGAATGTAGGACGTTCGTAGAGTTAGATTTATTATCAGAGGGCAGTCTTTGTGAAGAGGAGGTAACAGCCGTTCTCCTGCAGCGGAAGGACATTGAGAAGCAGACGGCATTTGTGGGATCATTAGTGACGCCCTCTGTGAGCACACAGATGGCGAACTTATCACCTCTTCGTCAGACTGAATCAGGATGGATTCTATTTGTCTGACGACAAACATTTGGGGAGATTAGGTCACCGTCATTACATCATATTTTGTCGTCAGGTGACGCAAGCTTCCGTTGGAGTCAGTTCTAGGGTGTCACCCAATCATGTCTGGCCGAAGAATCCCAGCTGTCGCCAAACTATCAGCCTCAAGACCCAAGTCTGTGCTAAAATTTCGACTAAAATGCAGTTTCTGAGCTGTATGTAGCCTAGAAAATGAAGCCGGACCAGGACGAGCTGTATGCTGTAGCCTGAAATAGGTATAGCTCTGTAGAATTGCTTCCACCGATTGGTCTGATCAATGAGTATCCATAATGAACATTGTATCAAGTGATTGATTGTCGCCTTATTTGCAAAGACTAGCATACTTTGGTAGAACGTGCTAGATCAATAACGAAATTCTTCATTCATTTGAGCTCTGCTTAAAGCGTTTACTGTACACAAATAGGTGTAATGTTTTGGTGTAAAAATATCACATCAAGGGTTCAGGTCGTTAGGGCTTGACCTCCACAGCTGTCTATGGTAGCACAAATGATGTATTTAAACATGGGTAACACAAGGGTGCTATGGATAGACGTGTCAGAGATGGCGTAACATTGTACCACAGACAGATCCCAATAGGCAACTTGTGACTTTGGTCATAGAGCCGATGTCGATAAGCGCTTAGTGCTGCCTTGTGCCGTAACGTCACGAAGCAGGTCAATAAACATTGCACCCACAATGCTTTTAGAGAGTGAGCACGACGCAATAATGACGTAATGTCAGCGTTCTTCTAGCGTCCCTGACGTTGTGTGACGTCAGTATAGTGGGATCCAGGTGGAGGACGTGCGCAGAACGTGAGGACCAAGTCTGGTTGCGTCATACTAGACAACACATATACACAGGGTTCATAACGTTAACAGAGCATTACACCAACAACATACCACCAGACGTACCTCTCAGCTAGGCCTACATAACATGGTCAATAATAACACTCCAGTTCTAACAGGAATTTAAACAATAGTGTCCCATGGAAAAAAATGTAGGCCCTATGTTATGTCAATGTTGAATATCATTAGCACATACACCATGAAGCCACCACAGATATTATCTGGGAAATCATCTAAGAAAAGAATCTTTTTCATTACTTTATTCCATATCAGGTGCTATCAATTGCCCCCCCCCCCAGTGGAAGATCATGGGGCATATTATTCTCTACGACAGTCCTGTTTGTTAATATCACACAGGACTGAGGATTTGGTAGAGCAATCGTAGCACTTTAAAAACTAATATAGGGCAATCTTGATAGCATCCCGGTACCTCACTGCGATTTGCGGACACCCAGGTGTTGCATTGTGTGTAGACTGGGTAGACTGGCTACAGTCCCTGAGCCCTCCTCCCGGGGTCCTCCTTCCCACACCACTATATACCCCTCCTCCTCTCTCTTTTCGTTTTCTCACTTTATTTCAACTCTTCTGTCACTTTATATCAATTCTCCTGTATCAAAATCAAGAGACTTGAGCAAGTCTACTTTATGTCCAGTATCCTCCAGAATTGTAAAAGGGCATATATTTATATATAAATACATCTAATACGCTATTTGCTCTTATTTAATTGGGATATGACTACCGATAGTTACTGGGTATTTTGTTGCTACCTGAGTATATATACTGGTATGTCTAATTGTTTTGACAGGTGGTGCAGTTAATCCGGGACGACATCATGCCATACGCCACGAACATGCCTTCTGAATTCGTCATCAAGATCATGAGTGTGCTTAACAAGGGCTCCATCCACTCAGCCACCACCTCGGCCTTCATAGGTCAGTCTCAAATCCAATGTCAGGGAATGAATTCGTTTTAAGAAAATGTTTATATAATATAATATATTCTGAGCGACAGGGAAAGAACATGGCAACAAATGTACCGGTATAGCAATCAATTTAAATGACTTTTTATTGGGGACCATCAGTGTAACGTTGCAGCCATAATACATGACGTCAGTCCCCAATTTTATGAGAGGGGGTTAGCAAGAAAAAGGGGTAATCCCTCTGATGGCATTTGTGATAAAACAAGTTAATATAAGTTCGTTAAAATTTAATGAAGTGTACAGAAGTGTTGTCTAATTATGTTGTTTGTGTTTGAGTGAAATCCTGTGGCTCAATTTTGGTTAGTGGATAGGGAAAGTGGAAGTTTGTGTTTTTCCCATAGACTTCCATAGTAAAATTATCTCCAAAACTAATGAAGTTTTTAACTACAAGTTTGTGTGGCATTAGGAGGTAGATAAAGAAGTAGAAACTGAGAATATGAGCAAAAACCTATGGTTAGAAGATTGGTTTTTAGTCTATTGTAAAATTAAATAGTCTAATAGATAACAGGCTGGGTGGTGTGAGACATTCCATCAGCTGTAGATGTGTATTTTCATCGACAAATGCTGACCTCATGTCTAGACATGTCTAAATTAGCTAGTTCACTACCTTGATTGGCAATTCTCTGTAATTGATTGGAAATTCTCCTTAGGATGATTGATGTTGATATATTTTATGTAATATACAGTGTAATGCTGTAGCTAAATATAGCTCAGACAGGCATGCTGTAAGGCAGGAGTATTTACTCAATTTGTACTTGCAAGTGGAAAGATTTAGAATTAGTTTTAAGTCAGTAGGTGTATGAGACAGGCATACTGTAAGGGAGTAGTCATATAAGTGATGGTATGTTTTCCAAGGTAGAGCAGTCTAACTACGGTCCCCAATACAAGTGCTAATTTGTTACATATTCTTTCCTTTATCTTTTAATTGCTGTCTAGTTGAATATATTGAATGTGCGATACAGCAACAACCAACGTCATACAACTGTTCCTATAATGGCGCTTGTTCCACGACTTGGACACCGACCAATGTCCAAATGGATACCAAACGTAGTTTTCACTGTTTATGTGATACCTTGTTTTATCATAAAAGCTATATTCTACAAATACATGTATATATGACTTCAGATACCGACTCTAGTCGTAAGCTGCGGGAGGACTTTGCCAAGGCGTGTTTTGAGACGCTGCTGCAGTTTTCTTTCATCACGAGAACGAGTTCCGCGTCAGACGGGGAGGAAGGTACCATCACCAAGCTGGCCGTCACCGCCCTCCTACAGCGCTGTCAGGAGGTCCTCAGGCGCTATGTGGAGGACGAGCGGCTTAGCGGCAAGTGTCCACTACCCAGGTACGTTATAAACTATAGGCTATGAGCAGCTCTCGCCTTCGTATACTGTCTATGGAGCTATATAAGCATCTTGGGTCGTCTAAATAGAAATGTGCAAGTATTGGGTATATGGGAATAAGAGACGCTTTCCCTGTCAGTGTCTGTTCTGATTGAATAATTTGGTCCATGGCATGTATGTGGCATACAATGTATATCGTTTTTGAGGATAGACATTTTGAGAACAAAACGTCTGCATGAGGATAATGCCGACTTGACCCTCCCCAATTACTGTTCATCCATACACAAGTCCCCAGGTGTTACCTCAATTATAGGAGGTGACATCTGAAGACAAATGTGCTATATTGGTATCATATTGATACTAGCCTTTGTACCATAGCCCCTAGTCCCAATTGAACCATACCCCCTCCATCCTCCATTGTGTGGCCACTACTGACCACATGTGACAGCCTGGAGTGCCCTTGAGCTGCCCTTCTGTCCCGTACAGAGTGAGTGCTCAGTGTAGGTTGGGTAGCGGCACGTGCTCACCAATGACCATAAACCTGTGTCCAGTCCCTGACCATTGAGGGCCACAGTTCAGATCAGCCACACACTTATCTAAGTGGTCACCTGGCGGCCACGGGGCACATGCCCTCACCATTGTCAAACCATAATCAACTTTCACATTGGATTCAGTAGGGGTTCTGCGCACTGATGAATATGGTTATGGTGGTATAGATTGGACGCAGAAGGACCTTGTGTATTTTGTTACACAACCCGTCTGCTCCACTGCAGCTGATGACTGCGGGTCCTACCAATCCCATCCCTCCCCTGATACCCCTCCCCTATCTCCACCCACCCTCCTACCAATGTAACGAGGTGTTAAATTATACCGCTATGGTGAATATGTTATACCGCTATGGTGGGTAGTAATGGTTGGTTATAAATTTACCTCATAACCCTAGATATGACGCACTCACGCTTCAATGGTACATACAAACCCCAGATACAAACCAATAACTAGGTTATGATCTAATGCAAGTGACCATACACTTTCAACCCATATATGTCAATTCTCTTTAATGAATATATATATATATATATATATATATATATATATATATATATATATATATATATATATCCTACAATCAGCCGCTTTTCTATACCATTGCTTGTAATTTGACCAAAAAAAAAGTATCCAAAGATTTCAATCTTACCTTTATCATTTACCACCTAGCTTTATTCAGGCAAGTAGATTTAGACTCAGTAGCTGATATTCTCCTAAGCAGGAGAGCTCAATAAAATTAAAAAGATGCTTGAATAATTTGGCTGAAATTGTCTGTCACTAAGGTGAGATTTACGTGAGACATAGTTAGGCGCATATTACGTCCACCCTGACGTCAGGGTTGGTCTATGACGCAAGGCCTGGGGCACCATCTGGTGTTGAATGAGTTAGTAATGAAGACCACCCCAGCGTTAGCCTCTTGTTCTCCAATTAAGAAGAGTCCAACTCAATCAAGACAAGTCACAATCAATTCATGAGAATCACAGTAGGCCTATGCCTAACATGAAGCTTGTCACACCAATGGGGAGGGACTGACATCCCAAGTTTCTGGATGACGTCATTTGCTCCTTCAGCTACACTGAGTTGTGGATTGACTCCGGCTGTTCTTTGGGAGGGTGTAGACACCTGGTGGTATTTTGATTAACTACTGATACACACCGTGAAACATCGCATATACATGTTATGTATATATTGAAACCGATATTGTGTAACTTTTAGTTGCATCCCCAACTTTGAGAAACTTCCTGTCTGCATAAAATATGTCGTAGTCAATGGATATTAAAAAATTGAAAATGTTTTGGGCTCATTGGGCCCCATAAAAGTGTCGTGGAAAGGCTCTAAAAGGTTTTAACAGGTAAGCCTACCCTATCCTGAAGTACACCCTACCGACATCCTCCCTCTAACTATGTGAATTAGTCTATGAACCGGGGCTTGTATGCAGTTTTATGAACATTTTAATAATCACAGCCGAGGTTGACTGCTGATCATTTTTTTTTCACGAATTAAGGAATCTGCACAAATGCGTCATCCAAAAACCACATAGACCTACCACTAGGCTTCTCATGGGAAGTATACCGGTAGTTTATTAATGTTCATACATGGGGTTTTCTCACAGTCTGCTAACTAAAGATGTGAATATATTATAAGAAGACGCACATTGATTTCAGGATATGTTCTTATTCTACTTTCAGGCCGCGGATGTCTGAGATGGCATTTGTTCTGAAGGCTGTCAGCACTTTGTTAGTCACACTAAAGCGAGCACCGCTAGGAAATGGTAAGTAAAACCAGTAAAATTTGTTTATCAAATAATATCATTCCAGCGTAATCCTCGTAAGGAATATACATATATCAAGTTATTGATTAAAAAAAAAAAAAAAAAAAAAAAAAAAGTTATTGGATCGGAGTCCATGTCATTAAGAACATACACTCAGAAATTTTAACAATAAAAAGATATTGTACATACGAATGAAGACGGTGGAATTTGAAGCATACACCAGTTGACACAGCTTTCACACAATTGGATTGAACAGTGGTCTACTTAGAACTATGCATATGTAATCGTGTAGGTTGTGCCTTTAACTTTTGCAATACGCTATACGGCACATGGCTATTGTATTATTGACCAATGGGAAGCATCCCTGGCATTTACTGCGGAGACGGGGGCTGAAGGTGTTAGTCATAGTGCAGTCGGGGTCTAATGGCGGCCTCCATAGCCTAATGTGCTAATGCCCTATATGCAGAGATCAGGAAAAGGTAATAGAAACAGATCCGATTTCGATATTGAAGGAATATGACTGTGTTTTAGGACTATGGGTCTATATCATAGGCAGTCTGTAGATTTTAATAATTGCGATTTATAACATTTGCTGTTTTTTTACACCCACCCCATTTTTCTTTCAGTTGAGGCCAGTATATGGAGCCAGGTGATCTCCCTCTACCCTGCCTTGGTGGAATGCACCACCTCCACCTCCCCACAGGTGTGTAAAGCATTGCGGGGGGCGCTCCAAGAGTACAAGGACTTACTGGCGCCACCTACTGGGCCCTCTACTGCCAATGGCCTATAGTATCGCCAACTGGCGAGTTATTTAGGAACTCCATTAGACAGCCCAGGTGAGATTATAGTTGAGAACTGCCCGGGATCATTATAAATTGTTCACTGTGATGTCTGAAGAATTTCTACCACGTCATTGTCTGTTATTGCCTTTGATTTGAATCTGATTTGTGGCAAGGAATGTCGATAGGACTTCATTTATCAGGAAAAATCGTGTTCATGCAAGGCTTTAGGCTAATGGCCTAATCACAAAACAAAAAATGTAAGGGATTTTCAACAACTGTGGGATGGCTGCTTCCACAGATCACTCCTGACAGGGTGAAAACAAGTCCCTAGTCCATGTTTAACACATGGACCTTCTTTGCTGGTAGAACATTTTTGCCCGTCCCCACGGAAGGATAGGTTAAAAGATTTTCACGCCCACCCCCTTATTGTTTAAAGGTGATTACTGTCTAGATCCGTTATACATTCTCATTATTTGAAAAGGTAGGAAAGGGACTTGAAAGAAACCGGGGAAAGAAACTTAATGTAAAGAGATTTAAATGCTACCGGTATCTAAATCAGCCCTACACCGTGTACCATCTTTATATGTAGAAATAAACCCAGTTGATCAGCGAAAGGAACCGTGCAATTACAGATTCAATCGTATTCTTTTATTGATAGTTTTGTACATGATCAATTGTTTTGATGTCTATGTTTAAGAAGTATGGTTGCGTTGTGTTGATTTATTGGGCCGATATTTATATATTACAATCCAAACTCTTGTTACAATATCACAGAAGTAGGATTGATTCAAGTTTACCGGTAGTTGACAGATGTGTCCCCTGAAATAGGAAGTGATATACCTCCGAATCTATCAAAGATCAATCTTGCTTCACAAACAGTCCATTTGTAAACGACAGCCTTTAGATACTCTGATTTTTTTTATGTCTTATACATGAAGTAGACTCTTTAAATTTCCCGGTACATTCCGGTGAAATCTACCGGTAAAATCTACCTATTAACATATCAAGTTTTATGTTTGGTTCAAAACAAAAATTACATGTGAATAGAAGCCTTTTACATGTTATTATGCCATTGACTCGAGTCAATGGCATAATTATATGACTGGTAACTGGACCCCGATTCTGCTACAAAAGAACATAGAGAAAAATTACACACTTGTATTTGCACGAATATTTTGTGTACCGCACAAACTGTACAGAGAGAAAATGTGCACATAAATCGTGAAACACACCCGTAACTCGTGCAGATATAGCTGGGGAAGCTATCACGTGATACCTGGGGCAGCAGACATTATAGCTGTCATTATACAAACAAAGAAAGGTGGAGGAGGATTAGTTCCAGTCGCTAACCATTAACCCCTTAAGGATCACCTTAACCCTTGAAGGGCCAATAGTGCATACATGCCCATTTGTTGTTTAACTCATGCAGCAATGACATAGGACATAGATAATGACATTGAACGTAAAATTTCAATGGCAACATAGGCCAATGGCCTAAACTCAACCTTCATACATGTACATAATGATGTAGAACACATGGCTGAAATAACCAAAAAGCTACCCACAAATCATATTTGTACAGTTATTGCTGAATGTGTAATACATGTATTTTTTGGTTATGTAAAACAACGTCTGTCTTCTGTATTCCACCTACCAAAAATAAAGGTCTATGTACATACATGGTAATGTCACCCTTTTCTAATGGTAAGAAATGAGAGATTTTCTTCAAAGGTGTGATGACCACGCCGCTGCATGAAATAGTGGTACTGAAGTTTTACACCAGGGGGCATGTGGAACGCGGTTCAGGCTAAGCTGTCCAGGCTACTAGGCCCAGGCATGGGTGTCTGTCCCAACACATACATATTCTACTTTGTATGTAATATGTACGTAGACCGAGGGTACTCATGTCTCATACAGAGAGCAGTGCCGTGGCTGACTCATTCAATGTGGTTGGAAAAAGTACGCTCAGTAATGAACTAGGTGTTTATAAGTTGAAACTTAAGAGATATTTTAATATGTGCAATCACAGCAATTCTAGAAACAGAGAGACCGCAAGCGATTCCATCACATGTTCAACTAAGAATACCAGATAATGAAATATTTGTTAAAGATGAGATCTGATGAGAGGTATAACGATATTGCTGTACATACATGTAAATGTAAAGGAAAATGGCTTTCCCAGAAATGTCCTATTATATGAGTAGGTATATAGGATTTCATCTATATGTTTAGAGTATTTCACATGTGATAATGTCTAGATTTTAGAGTTAAGGATTCACATCAAACCATAAACACCTAGCCTTGAAAGTAGCATAATCGTTTTACCTTCACGATTGACATATTATCTCCTGTGAGATTCTAAAACCCCAAAAAAAAATCTCCAAGATTTCTTTGGAACCCATCAAAACATCATTACCAACGGCAAATGCCCATTCCCTTCATTTGTTGAATAGCAAAAACAGTATTTTGAAATAGTTATCTAAAACTTGTTTCCAGATTGCACGTTGATCCAAAGTCTTGTCAGACGTGTACCTGACTTTGTTAATGGGATGCGCTCTGTGGTCATTATAAAAGTGATGTTAGTTTTTTCTCGGTTACAGGTGTTTAATCCAGCACAGAAGTTCACATGTGTAGATACAATTAAGACAATTATCCAAGGATTAACTGCTGAGTAGGCAGGTTTCTTATACATGTTTAGATTGTGGCATTTTTTTAGGAACGGAATGTATGGTTTTGATAGATACTTAAATTACTGTGTCCTTGTGATGAGAGAATGGATTATGTTCATTTCCAGAATGCATGTGTGTGTATATCCAGTTTCAGACGATTGTGATTTATAATGCAATGAATATTTGAGTAATTCCACACAACGAGCCCCCAGAACTCTGTGACCACAAGGGCAAGATTGTTGGTTAATACACTCCTGTTAATTCCTATATTGGTCTATGGAGAATAGCTCCTAGGTACACAGGCAGATCAAACATTCCACAAACTAGGCACGGTAGCCCTCACCAGTACATGTTCTCTAATGGTCCAGGGTCCTTGTGAGCCGTGCTTGCAAAGCATGGTTTGGTTATAAGTATTTTGAATCCACAGTAAAATTTACTAAATTTTACAAAATGGTAGGAATAACTAGGATCAGAACTACCGGCAAACTAAATGATATTTCTGGTGCGCAAGTGTATAATGTTTATACAACGAGTATGACTGTGGGGGGCTGATGGGTACATATACTCATTTATGTATTATGCAAATACTGTTAAGTTACTATCATTGATATTTGGAGATATTATAATAATTGCATTGCATTTTATTAGGAATGGAAATGTCTATAAGAAGATATAAAACCGAATGGCCCCATGTAGTTCATAAAGTGGTTCCCTTTGGGTGGTGATGGTTGTCAAAGATAAAGCCATATATGTTTGTTGGATGCATATATATGGGAAAGGCAATTGCATGCTTAGGTCTCCACCAATGGCCACATAGTTTGAACACTGATATGTAATTATGTACAAGAAATAAAGGCGTTATCACAATTTATCATTTGTTGGTGTCCCTGTTCTGACAGAGTATAGTTTAGAGTATTCCTTGCCAAGTATCCTCTAGTGTAACATCATCTGGGCCATGTCTAACTGCTTTGAATAATATATTCCTAGGCAAGCTCACTGTTGACCAGATATGAGGTGACTTCGGATGGTATAAGTCATACCCTTCAGGATTCATCGTTATATAGGTTAGATACCATGACCCTTCAGCCTTACCAGAGCTCCAAGGGAGTGGTCATTATTTATCAACGGGGGGGGGGGATGAGGGGTGGTGTAAACATTTCAGACCCCTCCCGAGGGGGGGCTAAAAAGATTTTGACCCCTCTTGAGGGGGGGCTAAAAAAATACCCTCTTTTTAGCAAAAAAAAAAAGCCAGCGCGCTATTATAGATCAAAGAGGGGCGGAAGCACAAAAACTTAGGACTACCATCGAGGAGGGGGGGGGGCTAAAAAATGTCTTCCGAGAACCACCTTCCCCCTGTTGATAAATAATGACCACTCCCTAACATTGAAGAACACAGGTACATGTACCAGAGAAAGAGCCGAATGGCGGGATGGCATAGGCACTTTAAAAGACATACCTTCAAACTCGTCAGTTTTCTAAAGATCCACCAGGGTCAATCTTGTGTTTCATCCAGATGCAATGAGATTTCATTTTAGCATAAATTCATATAGAGGGGGGTCTTAGTAAAATTCTAAATTGATGGTAACAGACATCTTCAAAAACACCGAAATACATATATTTGGCCTCTAGATTTACAAAATTTCTTGGGCTGCTGGGGGCACCCCCCACACCCAACCCCTTATACTCACATTCTCCTGCCTCGTTTTGATAGAAAAAATTGTGGATTTTGTGGGCTCAGTTTTTTTCTCGCCCGGAGTTTGCAGGTATGATAAATCGAAGGTTTTGACAATCAACTTTTTAACGGTATATAAGTGCCCCTGAAGGGCTTGTAATCTGAAGGTCGGCAAATGTTAGAAATCTAATGAAATTTAATCACTAATAGTTTTGAGAGAAAGTTTGGATAACGGTGACGATGAAGATTTGTTATTCAAAACCAAATCATTGAAAACACATGAGAGATTATATTATATTTTTAATGACATCAATATGACACAATATGTACAGTGAACAGACATGACTATGTATATGGATATACATGTACGTGTATACATACGCTCCAATCAACCAAAGTGATGCGCTGGATACTAAATTATATCCATCTTATTTTGGAGTTACCGACGTTATCACAAAAGTCCATATTTAGCACAAAGGCCGTGCCAATGTTGTGTGATTTGCATGTGATTTGACATGATTGGACAATGTATGAATTGAGATCCACTGGAAATTCACCAGAAAGAAAAAGTACCAACTGGCCACATAAGGTTTCTCATACAAGAGATAACGACGGAATAGGCAATATCTGGGCTTGTCTACATCAGTCAGTTATGTGTCCTTTCTGGCAGTTGATACCTCATCGTCCGTCAAGTCCAACTACTGGTTTAGGGAGGCTTCCTGGAAGATAACATTATAGACTTAGTACATAGAAAAAAAAAGAATAAAACAGTTATACGTAGACTCATGGTGAGCGGTAATTGTCCACATAGATTTGTAAATGTGCCATTGTCCATAAGATCTATCATATTAGATTTATGTTGTCGAAGGCATAATAATGGACCTATGTATACATCATATATATAGGGCTATAAATACTTAATTGTGCTGTCTATTTAAAATAATCAATATAATAGTTCTCTGAAGAGAAGATTGAGGTTAGTCGATATAAGTTTAAAATTGCAAAGAGACCCACTTACAAAAGTCCCAACTGATAAATTCCCCATGGTATGCGAGGAGTCACTCTCTATGCCATATTGATCTCACCATATGGAATTATTGAGCACGGCTGATCCATATGAAAACACTGAACGTTCCGCCTAACTGGCTTCATGGTACGGTCTATTGACCTGTCGTTGGGTCAGACGCGACAGTTTTTAATAATGCATATTTCTTTATCGCCCATACTGAGTCAGAATTGTGCCCCTTGCCTATCTATTTTACATAACATGTCGCTATGGCCCACAGTGAGTGATAAAATGTCACCATAGGCCTATATCTTGTCTGCATGCGCAAGCTTACACATTACTAGTTTCCTTGTACTAGTACCAGACATGATATGCTTTGTACAAGATAGTATGCAGGTACCAAAAGAGTCACATTGAAAAAGTAATAAATGAGTAATTCGTCATTGTGTATTATCTCTGTATTGAACCGGTTCGTCCTTTTGCTTTTGGCTTACCCCCTACTGTTTTGATCATTATTGTTCATTAACGTGTCTTATCAACAAACTGCATATCTTTATTATTGCTCGAACTCACAGACCCTCCCAATTAGCTATTGTCTGACACATTCAGGTAAGAGGCATTCCTATCACTATCCAATTTTTTTATCATGATACCACCAACAGCAGACGAGAATATCAACGAGTTGGCATCTCATGGTCGCTATACTTAATTAAGGACAAAGTGAGTGAGTGAGTGAGTGAGTGAGTGAGTAATAGACTTTTAACGCCATTTCGACAGCTAAGGTCACATTCATGGCGAGAATAACATTACTACATTTTCACAGAGGAATGTGCCAGTGCCCACGCATATGTGCACCACACACATCCTGAGGGGATAGCAAAGAGAAGATATAGACCCTTTTAAGTGGGCTAGGGAAGCCCGTAAGGACAAAGTATAGCGTCATAGAGACTACATCATGACTACATCAGAGGCATACCTGTTTACCTCCAGGGTTTCCTGGTCCTCCGGGTAACCACTGAGAGCTGTGTAAACTGGACACTTGACCATGCATAGCACCGTTGGCCATTCTCACAAGTAGTCATCGTTAACTTGACCACCTGGGAGTGGTTTCAATACAGATTCAATAGACTCTTCTATGTAATAAGGGTTATTCGGCGCACTTTAAAGTAGATTGTGACTGAGGACATTTTGGAAATGAAAAGGCAAAATGAATTACTCACACAAAGGCCGCATAAGTCAGATAAATAGGTAAAGGTGATACTTGATTTGAGAGATTAAGAACATGACATTGTATACAGGACCATTTATAGATGTGAAATAGGGGATATTGCAAACAATCTTTCCTAATAGGAATATCTTAAAATCTATAAGCATTTAGGCATCTGTGGGTTAATCATCACGTTCCTAGATCGATCTTTTTGTATGTAGAATTGTATGACTTTGGTTCCCCCCTGCTTGTCTCATCAGGTTTACATTGAAAATCCATTTGGATGAGGTGTGCTAGCAGGACGGTACCCATTCATTTTGATTAACTTTGCAGTGCAACTAAAGTAATACGTTGTACATGTATGTCTAAATGCAATAAGAAAGGATTGCTTGAAAAAGCTGCAAAACGGACGCCTATGGGCCTGTGCCTATATCCTGTTACACAGCAAAGCTCTCCGATAGTTGGATCATGTGATTATTGGAATCATGTTCCACAGCAGTCTGGTTCGCACCCATACTCTTGTCGGAAGGGGTGGGATTGGGGGGGGGGGGGGTCTGTTGGCCAGAGCTATTTGATACACTATGCTACAAAGTTAATTTGAACCTGGTGACACGAGGGCCAAAATGACCACTTCTCTGCTGAAGATGCCGTCCAAAGTGTTTTTCCTACTGGTTTAGAATAATACCACTCATCTCCGAAACATATAATTCTCTAGGTGCCTCGGGAGGGGGGGGGGGTGTATGTTCTATGGCCTTAGCTTTGGCGACTAGGTGAGCTTTAGAACCCCTAGATTGCTTGCTCTGGCTGTGTTTGGTTAATCTCTTTTGGGAGAGATTTGGCATCCGCTGCCACCTCATACACAGTCCCTTGGCAATATGCATTGGTACACATTAATATGGTGTTGTGTACATGGTCAACTCTAGTCAGCCGCTATATTGAAATTCTATTAGGTCCCCGCTAAGAAAGACCTGTCTGTTTGTATAGTACAGTGTATATATGTGTGCACATCTAACATGAGAAACTACAGGGCATGTCTGTGAAATGCTTTTGCCAATGGACTGCAGATCTATAGGGGTTTGCCTACAATGCACAGATCCGTCAGTTTGATCTATTTTGGGCGCAACAGTGGGTGAAAATAGGGTTTAACACCTCCTGTACCTCGATGTCCTATGTCTGTCTTACAAAGAGTGTTTTTTTTCTGGTTATTCATTCATAGCATCGTTTTACTGCTCAGGTCTTGGTAAACTACATGGTACAAGTGCCAGAAGCATAGGGAGGTCATGGGGTGTGGGGGGGGGGGGCACAGCCACTGTGAAACATCGAATGAAGCATGCTGATGGTTTGTATATATACAAAGCATATAGAAAATTGACTTGTAACGTTAGCTGCCCCCCCTCCCCAATGATGGGAAGGTTACCTATATACGCCTAAGCCTATATAAAAGTACAGAGGGTCCCCAAAACAAGACCCCTGCCCCCCCCTCCCTCCAATAGAAAATTTGCTTCCTATACGCCCCTGACTTTTCACTGTGAATTGAGACCCGGACGCTCTTTTCTGTCCCTATCCCACTTTATATTGGTCACTTGTGAAAGTGACCAATAAAATGTGAAAGGTATGATTTGGATATTTTGAGCATTTCATTATAGTGTCGACAAGTATATAATTCTAAAAATGTCCTTTCGTTCGAAGAGAGATTCTCAACGAGTATGGGTCCACAATCTTAAAAAAACGGAGTATTCATCCGTTAAAAGGACCAACATTTGCCATGAGAAGGTTCTATGAGGTGTTATACTATTAAACCTGGAGGGCCATTGTTCTACTCAAAGTACATGGCCATTGAACGGTGTATAGTTGATGGAGAGGTTGTTTGAACTATAGAGGCTAGTTATATTTCTTTTCTTTTTTTTTCTTTTTTTTTTAGATAGAAATACATTGTGAGGTGGCTAGTGTCGGCACCTGTACTACATATAAAATTCGTTCTCTGTCTCTGTCAGAAGATTTAATATTGCACAGCTCTATCTATTCATTCAATCCATGTCGATAACCCTACCAATCAGTGGTGCACGTCCAGGCTTATCCTTCAAGTGGACCTGCTTCTCTGCACCCACCAGTGCCTAAATATTCCAGAAAGCTGTAAAGCAGGATCTGTGCTACACAGCTTTCTATCGATCGACCTGGAGTAATCAGGTAGAAGGAACGGCCTCGGGACCAATCATGTAGCCCAACACACAATACAAAGCCCCTACAAAACCTGTTATACAATGGCTCCAGATGCCACAGGGGACAGGGTTGTGCAGGCGGCAGAAAAAATACAAAATCCTGTGTTGTACAGATGGTGTAAGAAGGTTGCTGAATTATTAAAATCCCCGGCAGATAAAAAGCAGCCTGGAAAGGGTGGCTGGTCTGCAATAAGTTGTACTTAGTTATAGGCTGACTCACGGGATTGGGAGTGCACTGTAAGGTAGCTATAAATGAAACAAAAAGCCTGCAGAGATATACCACTCACTAATCGATGAAAAATCATAATCGTAGTTTCCATTCCTTCCTTTAGTCTATATACGTATAAGCTGCACCCTGAGTTATTGGAGATGTTACAAGCCATACCAGGGGCCTGAAATGGTCTATAAGCCGCGGGGTTTCACGGCAGGAATAATGGCATCTCTGGCTGCATTGATTCTCTTGTTAAGATTGTGTTATTTTGATAATCCTTTGTTATGGCAGGAATAATGGCATCTCTGGCTGCATTGATTCTCTTGTTAAGATTGTGTTATTTTGATAATCCTTTGTTACTAGTGAGAGAATGTCTAAAATGGGCCCGACACTCATATCGGAACTGAAAGTCACCGAAGACTACTCTTTACTAATTTGTGAATCTGTACAGTTACGATATATGACACAAGGTATAATGTATTAACGTGACACACCATGATTCAATGTCATCGGGATACCCCCCCCCCCCTTAGCTTTACTCCTTATACCTCCAGGTCACTCACGGTCAAGTAGGGTAGATTTTGGAACAAAAATTATTATGCAACTGATACCCATCGCCATAATTGCCATGGGTCATTATCATCTCACTAGTGTCAGTTTCAAGAATGGCTGTGCCTACTGGACAATAAGGTCTACTCTTTGTATCCTTATCGTACGTTTCATGTTTGTGAGTCAGTAGGGTCCTGGTCTCATATGCTGCAGTCACCCATAGGAATATATTTGTTGGAGAGTGTATTTCTTTTTTACATTATGGGTCAATCCACCGAAAGTGGGCACCTGGGTCCTTTTTGGTCTTTTTTTGGATACAGGGGGCTGTAAAATAAAAAGTAAGTAACCATTCTTCTTATTTCTGGTTTCATTTGAAAGAAAACGTGAGTGAGTGAGTAATAGGTGTTTAACGCCATTTCGACAGCTAAGGTCATATTCATGGCGAGAACTACCTTGGGCTATACCATCAAGCCAAACAGCAACAGACCACTATATTTTTATCTTTTTCTTAGTGTGGGGTCCTATTTAAAATTTTCATGTTGTTTGGAGGTGCTCTGGTTGGCATTCCTTTTCCCCTGTTCATTTCTATAACCAAATACAGGTGGTGTAATGGGCATTAGCAAAATAAAAGTACACTGCTAGGCCTACTAAAACACTACCCTCAATCTTCTTATTTCCAACCAAGATTAGGGTCGTCATAAAGGATTTTCTGGTACAGAAACTTACTTGCAGGCATGACTGTGCGGTACATATTCAAGTCCATTTTGCTCACGCCCATTACATTCAAATTTCTGCATCCAGGACAAATACTATCAGTTTTCTTTCTTTCAACCAGCCTAACTTGAAGATCTATTATTGATAAGTCATTTCAAAAAAAGACTGGAGTCTTTACATGCCTAGGTTATGCCAAAAAGAGGGTTTAACTGACAGATGTAATGGGCGTGAGCGTAATGGGCGTGAGTAAAATGCACTGCAAGCATGCTGGCAGGCTTGATGCATTCCAAATGCATCCTATAGGTATTCTTAGATTATTTTTATTGCCTAGATTAATTCTGGGTGCGATTATATTGCTGAGTGACTGTCTGAAGCCTGGGAAAGTTGTTTCGCTCACGCCCATTACGCTCACGCCCATTACATTCATATTATTTCCTTATGTATTGTAAATATCCATCTTTTTTTCCTATTTTCTTCATAGTGTGTCTTTGGGACCTTTTGTCAAATATCCTAACTGAAAATCATGTTCTGATAAATATTTCTGTGATGTAGAGAAGAATTCATTTTACTCACGCCCATTACATTTTCATAATTTTGAATATTTGCAATAAAAACTGACCGCTTGGGAGTTAGTGACTTGAATGAAACTTTCCTAGGAGCCAAGATATAGGGCTACCAATAAAATTAAGTTTCATGATCTAATTCTTAGTTTTTAAAAATGACCCGCTACCATGGACAAGTGCCCACTTTCAGTGGATTGACCCTTATAATACCATATTCAGATAAAGAGGACTTATCTTGTTTATGATGTTTTATTCTGTTTTTTTGTTGTTGTTTTTTGTTGTTGTTTTTGGGGGGTAATGAAATATCAACCCTTTTCTGACGGCATGATGCATTATCTAAGGCTCCATGAATATATATACAATTGTCTTTTTGATATGTCAATGTAGCGCTCGGTTATGTATGTGTAATATAAGGCATAAAGTGGGCGCAGTTTATATTAAAGTAACCAAGACCAAAGAAAAAAGCGATATGACTTCTCACAATGCAGTATGGAAAATGGCCAGTGTCAAAATGATTTCCTATACAGAAACGGTGTCAAATGATTAGGAAAAGAATTATGCCAGAACAGACACAGAGGCTGCATTAAACATGATCAAAAATAAAATCAAAGGCCTTTTTTTTTCAAGTGAATAATAATTAAACCAAAATGACAAAAAGTGCATGAGTGCATGAAATGAATAAATGGTATGTTACAGTCGCAGTCTGGTGAAGTAACAATCCGTATCATACATAAAAATAAACACTAGATATACGTACTTAGTCCGGTCTGATAGTGAAAATTGCCATAATTACTAATCTGTATTTCCTGAAAAGTGTAATGTTATGATACTATAGTCTCGCGTCAATATATCTATAGTCAGGACTTTCTATTTATGTCTTCAAAGGAAAATTACACTTCTTTATGGAAATAGCAGAACTCTTTTCGTAACATGACATGCATTTTCTGAATGAAAGAAGTGTGCCCATATATACATTGGCTCGAGTATCTGAAGTAAATAGTAAGATGGACCATAGTTGTTGCTTTAAGCCCAATAAGATGAATAACTTAAAGCCAGCTTTCAAGATATTGGTATTAGTCAAAGGGGATGGGGAAGTATCATGAGTCAAGAAAAATGAGTAAATGCTGCGAAATCATAGAAAATGGGGTAATAAATTATATAGATGGGTGTATACATGTTCATCTAGAAGAAGACTTTCTCAATGACGAGCAGTTTGATTAGTTCATCCCAATCATTATGATTGATAAATCGGATATCGTCGTTAGTTGGTTAGTTTACTTATAAAATAGATAACTAAAAATCACACCATAATGTACCAAAATTAAAACACAATAAATGAAATGCACGTTTAAGGACCATCATTTAATAAAAGCTAAATATTGCACAAAAATATTTCATACTGCACGTAAAAATCGTGTAACTGGCATGTGTATATCGGTTTCTTGAAAAATGGTATGCACAATTGTCAAGGCGCAGGGTTATTGATTACATGACAAATGATCTGTGAATTAGATTTTCACTAATCGAAAAATACGAAAAATCAGGGGAATAAACAATTACACAAACACTCTGACCTTTGTGAACTAATACCAGCAAACAGACATGTCCATGCATGTGAATGCACAGTTTTCAATTGATACAATAATTTACAATATACAAGTATATGATCTCGTTCATGGAGATAAAGAGCTTTATGTACAGGCAATTCTACACTGAGAATTAACCATTGGACGGAATAACTGTACATGGGCTTCTTTCCCGAAGAACCATCGGTCAACAAGAAGTTTGCAGTTAGCATTAAGTATAGCTAAACCGCTATATCACAGTTTGTAGCTGTATGATAATATACTCTAATATACAATAATGAATGCATGAGCATGATAAAAAGTTATAAGTACATGTACAATACAACACATGAACAGAAATCCTACAAAATGCCTATTGGGTCCTTGATGAAATGGCTGATTGCGGTAACAGGTACAATACACAAGTTACATACACCATTCTATGGTAGGTGTACGTGCTATCTCTTAGGCACTTGGATTGTGTAAGGAGTGTTATCAGTCCCCTTTCAACCTCAGATAACGTGCACAGACCTGATTTTGGATACCTAAACGTCTGACAATTTTAGCACTCTTGAAAACTGATCACACATTCCAATGTCACTTTGTGAACCTCTTATGCAGGCATTATCAATCATGTCTCTTGTGACTTGCATAGATTTTTATCTCCTTGAGATAAAATCAGTATCTTCCAAATTGCGGTTAATTGATTGTATTGATTTATAATACCTTCGTTACTAACCACTGGTCAAAGAATTAGTTACAATTCAGAAAAGAGGACCTGATCATATTCCAAAACTTATAGTGGATCAAACACCTATATTACGTAATGCATTATATAAATAGACCGAATGCTGTACATCATGAGTGTTTGGCATAAAATTCCTATTTCTTATGGGGGAATGTAAATTCGGATACATGCTACTAGTTTTTTTACATAAATGATAAAACAAGAAAAATGCAAGTGGTAGTCATAGGCACTATGTGATGTTCATGACAGATTTGCCAATTCACCCCTGAGTCTTTTTAAACAGGTGTGACTTATCAATATATGCAAATCTGTATGTATACAAGATGCGATGGTGTTATGAATATCATATAAGTATATACTAGAAATCCCTTGCGTCTCTACCTTATTTCCAGATCAAATCACTGGTGGGCTTTGCTGTGCAATATGGATGATGGTTACATTTAAAAACTCAATATTTTTATATGTGAATTAAGGAAAAGTTTCATGATAATGTACAAGCATCATTAATTTGATATACGTGCAAACACTGAAATATGAAATTCCCATGCACACAATTAGTCTCTCTTCTTGTCTCAGTTAATATTTCTTACACAAGTTAAAGTCTTTAAAGTGGTCTCTATTGTTACATTAACCAAGAGGTGAACCATGATCGTTGCTTTAAGAATTAGTTTGAGGAGTTCATTTCAGTTGTCTTCTTAGGTGGTGTGTTATGCTGATGTTAACAGTCATTTCAAACGTGATCTTTATGGTATAAAAATGTGAAGGGGTGTTGAACACACTTCATAAACTATAACAAACAAGTCCACTCAATACATAAAGGTCTCACTGCGGTGGAGACCTGGAATACCTGTTCTCGTATAGAAAGTATCAGCGACTATGCGTGTACGGCCGAAGGGTGGCTTCTTTATTTCCTCCTTTTTGATCACGTCCTCTAGGCGCCAGCCGTAATCCCACGACGAAAGAACAGGAAACTGGTACTTCCTCTCTGGAATTGTCTGGTAGCGGTCCATTAGGTACTGATAACGTCCCTTCCCCTCTTTGGTGAATCCATCATACAACTTATCTCTTGTGTACGTTTTGACCGGTCTCATATCCGTCAACAAGTCGGCACTTGTCGTTGATCGTTGTGCCAACTTTAGCAAATTATCCTCTTGTTTCATTTTCCGCTTGTGGAAACTTTTGGGCTGCACGTCGCGAAGCTCTAGGAGTTTTTCATTAGGCTTTGGAGCTGCTGCCTCAATCTTCTTTCTGAAAACCTCGAGTTGTTTCGACCCCTCTTGGCTGCCAGACTTCAGCATGAACCATCCTAGCCGGGCATCTCGTTCTTTGTTGTAGGACTCCTCCAAGAACTTCTGCACCTGTGTGTTGGCTGGATAGCTCCGCGACATGTTGTGTTTTGCTGCAATTCCAGAGAAAACAAACTTATAAGTCTCTAAGTCACTTAGAAAACGTACTTTTCAGTCATGTTACGGTCCCTACCATACACAAAGTTTCCCAAGTTCACAGGCGGAAGGCCTTTGTTGTCATTGACAACGTGACGTCACAACACTCGTGCGCGAGATTTCATGCGAGAAATTACGCGATGTAAACAAATGGGCGTGTTTTCGCGCCAGCACACATGATCGACGACCGCTCTGTACACGGCTATCACTGTCGATTTTATTGATTTGTGAGTGTGAATGCATCGTACTAGCATAACATGGATCTAACATACAGAGTAGATCTACAGTGATTCAGCGTAACTATATCAAAGACTCTGGACTTGTAAATTTCTTTATTTGATTCTAAACACCCACTATTACTGAGTCAAAAAAATCGGGGGTCAGGGAAAATTTTGCTTGCCCACAAAAATCCACCAAGCCCCCCCCCCTCCCACGCACTAGCTGGCATAAAACAAGAAATGCCGTTGTGACCGCGTAAAAAAACGCCTCCCACTGTTATTTTGTATTGTGAGACCTCATCACATGGGGCAAATGAAATCATCATAGCGCACTCCCGTACCGCTTCGCGGTATCGCCGCTACGCGGCGTGGGAGGCGCTAAAAAAATGCCACGAACGCAGATAATTTTTCATGAAAATGCTTAATATTTCCAATTTATTCCCCACCATTGTACCGTTCCCTCCAAATTTTTCTTTAACCCCTTGCCATTTCCGGAAATGGTATGTAAAATAGAAATTTTTCTGTATAATTTCTCTTAGCAAGGGTCTTTTTTTTTCAAAATCTCCCTTAGCAAGGGTAAGGGGTGGCAAAGCCTCCCGCCGTACACCCGTGTCAAAATAAAATTGAGTGCCTTCCCCCGGGTTGGGTATTATGAGAGTGACAAGGGCTAACCATGCAGTGCCAAGCAGCAACCCAGACGCACCTGATACTTTGGCGCCACCTGGCAAATCACATGTGAAATAGGGCCTAGAGTCGGCAACATCCATGCTTCCACCTAAGGTAATTTTATTCTGTCCATAGATCCTTTCCCTTTTAATTTTACTACCCGTACAATGCCATTGTTTTTATTTAAATGCATTCCGTATTTTGAGTAGAGATTTATTTTTTTTACTTATCGGCATGAGGTGTCACAGTACATCCCATATAACTTGCAGAGCTATCCAATAGCGGCCTCCTCCCCACTATGATAAAAACATAGACAGGGACTAGGTAGCTTGTTGACGGTGGTAATTATAAGAGACATTGATATTCGATTGCCATTAGCACCACTCTGTAAGCCGAATGACCCTTTTTGTTTAATTGCATAACTTGTAATAACTCGAACATAAAAAGATAAGAGAAGGAATAAGCCTATATAGCCTATAGGGTGCCTTTACGTGGGTGCGCCTTACAAGCTATCCGGAATCACTACAGTATTTGAATACCGTTCAGACTGTTATACCACCAAATGTATACATAAAACATTTATTAAGCCGTATCCGAAAGGCAATTAGCCTTCTTCTACTATTTCTCCTTCTGTGACGCTAATGTGAGGGGAGCCTGAGAGGAAACAGGGACAGAGAACGCCAAGAATCTCCTTTCGGATGGCCTTTCATAAGGCTGCATCTCCATCAAATTGGCAAACTTGGACCTGACTTTTCCTAATTTCATTGGTCGACAAATATAGCCCGACAATGTTTATGTGTCCAAGGCGGGGGTGGGTTGGGTTGCTGTAACAGGTAGATTTCTACAACCGCCTTAACATTGTATTTACTCCACCTGTTTTCTCATTTCAGTCTGTCAGGTAGGCAGCCTAACGGGTGCGAATTAACCAATTGTACTTTAGAATGCATACTGCTTCCGTTGAATATTTTCTGGCCCTGTCATAACAGCTTGGCTATAGGCGACCCATTATCACCTGCTCAAGACTGTCAACTAACATATATATTGTAGCGGCGGGGCGGGAAGCGCTAGGCTTTCCGCGGGACTCTGCGGGTTGGGCTGGTTCGGTCCCGCACCACGAGGGGGCGCGGTGCCCGCGGTTGCTATATAAGGCCCGCGGGGGCCGCTGCCCCTTCAGTCTATGACTCCCAGCTGTCTGGTGCGGACGTGACCCAGCCTCCCCAGCAGAGTCCTATGTAGACTTTAGGAACGACGTTGGCTATGTAACTGATGAGATCTGATTAATAGAAGAGACACGCCTTGATATTTGTACACCTTTATTCACACAATATACGGGTTGAGTTTTCCCCAAGCTTAATTGAACGACTTACTCCTGTGTTCGTCTAATTCGCTACATTGGTGACAGCGGTGGGATCTTGAGCGGAACCCACGATTACGGCTAATTTAGGCGGCGCAGGTGGGGAAATATGTCCAGTGACGGCTTAACTAGGGAAGAGAGAGAAGAAATGATGGCAGGGGTGAGGGGGAACCTCGTGCAGATAGATGAAGACGTGATGATTCGTCTGGGTCCCGAGAACCGACTCTCGTCTCGGAGTCCCGCAGTCCCGCAAGGTCCCGCAGTCCCGCAAGGTCCCGCAGTCCCGCAAGGTCCCGCAGTTCCGCAAGGTCCCGCAGTCACGCAAGGTCCCGCAGAAGCGGTGGGCGCCCTGTTTCGTCGCCGGGAGGAATTGCATGATCGTCTGGACCACTCACGGCTGCCGCGGGCCCAGTTTTCGGGAGGAGAATCCACTATGCAGATCTCTGGGGAGCCAGGAGGGGCTTGGGGGGGACTGCCCTCCGAGCCACCGAGTCCGGGCCCCCAGCCGGGTAGCGCCGAATCAGGACCCTTGGGCGTGCCACCCGATCGGCCGCGACCATCCGTTACGGCTTTGACCGATCGCCTGGGCCGAATTGACGTTGACCCATCTCCGGTGACCACCGGGGAGGGTGCTCTTACCTACCGTCCTATCGGCGGCCGGGGGGATCCGTCGGCGTCGTTGGATTGGCGGGACGACCGGCCCTGCCGGGAGTCGGTTCGCCCCTCCCTTCCCAATTCATCCCCGTGGTCTTCCACGTCATTACCGGAGGCCAGAGTACCGTCAGGAGACAGCGTAGTTTCCTCCAGAGGCGACTTAGCACCGGACGCCTCGTATCCCCTCCCCATCCCCAGTTCGGAGGAGGAGAGACCATTGGGAAGCATGCGGGCCATGCGGGAGGAAGAGCAGAGACAGGCCGAGTGGGTACGAGAATGGCGGAGGAGGGAGGAGGCTCGGAGACAAGAGGCTCGAGCTCCTCCGAGGTCCGAGAGTATGACGGCTTCACCACACCATGGCCGGGATACGGTTATTTCGGCTCCACAACCGCTATCCAGCCACCCGCAAAGCAGCCCCGCCCCACCACCGACTTTACTACCACGGGCGGAGGGGATAACGCACCCAGGGCTGGTGAGGCCAGAATATGGGGAGGTTAGGCCCCGAGTCGACTTGATGATCACCAGACCGCCCGCGCCTGCAGGGGAGGGGATGACCACCCACCATCCCGGGGGGGAACTGGTCCCAGAAGGAGGACCCGCCTTGGCGGACTGGAAAAGATCCATCTCGGCACACAGCTCACTTCCCACCCCGCGAGCGTGGGATTCCATCGGGGACAGGGGGGCGACCACCACACCCGCCCCGAGTGACCGACTGCGTCAGGCAGTGGGGGGAATGATCGGAGATCCCCGGGCAGGGGTTTCCGCAAGGGATCGGCTCTCAGGCAGCTCCTTGGAATGGGGTCCCGGTGACCGGCTGACGAAACCCATTTTTATGCCGGGCAAGTTCGATGGCTCCGGCCATCTTCTCGAATATCTGTCTCACTTCGACCTTTGTCGACGGGCCAACGGATGGGGAAACGCGGACGCTGGCGTCTTTCTAGGGTTGTCCCTCACCGGCATCGCACGTCGCCTCTTGGCGGGTATCGACCCCGGCACGGAAACCGGCTACCTGCGCCTGCGTGATGCCCTCGTAGCCCGGTTCCAGCCACCCAACCAGAGCGCAGTCTATAAATCCAAACTAAAGGCCTTGGAACGGGCGAAGGGCGCTTGCCTTCAAGCCCATGCCGAAGAGATACAACGATACATGCGTCTGGCCTACCCGGGGGCCGACGAAGCTACAATTGATGTCATGTCCAGAGACCGCTTCGTCGAGAGCCTACCTGATGAGCGACTCCGTCAGTGGATTCATCAGACGATGCCCGACGACCTGGCGGGGGCCGTTCAGGTAGGCCTCCACGCGGAAGCGTGCCTGCGCTCCGGCGAGGGTGATCGGGGGGCGGCGGCAGCCAGGGTCTCCTCGACTACAATGGCGGAGGAATTGGCAGCCCTGCGCAAGAAGGTAGAAGAGGGACGGGTACAGTCCGAAGCTGTGATGGCGCGAACAGACGCGGCTTTCAAGAAGCTGGATAGGCCATCTGAGGGCAGGAGGAGAGAGCGACCGAGGGGCGATCGGCCTGGGGGCCGCCCCCCCCTCAGATGTTTCCATTGTGCTAAGGAGGGCCACATGCGCATCGACTGCCCGGAGTGGCAATCCAAGGTCCGGGAAGCGGAATCAGCAGAATCCCGCACGACGAAGGAACCGTCGGAAAACTAGACTCGGTCCTGTCTGACTCCCAAGGCAGGGCCGAAGCGAGGAGGCCGCCGTCGCGGACGACGGATCACCTGGAAATACAGGGGAGACTCGAGATGGGGGGTGCGGGCCTCTTGGTCGAGGGGCGGATTGAGGGGGAGCCGGTGCAGTGCTTGGTAGACACCGGGGCGACCATCAATCTCGTCTCGTTGGCCTGGTGGCACAAGAACGGAGGTAGCAGGGAGCTGCCTCCATCCCAAGAAAGAGTCTTTTCTGTAGAGGGACTACCGCTCCGGCTGATGGGGGAGTGGGTAACCTCCCTGGAGTTGGGCCCATACACGTGGCCCATAGTATTACAAGTGGCGGATATGCCGACGGAGGTCATCTTGGGCTCCAATTTCTTGAGGAACACTAGAATGATGGTGGACATGGCGGGGAAGAGGCTCCTCATGGCGCCGGAGGCTTCGCCTTCCCTACCGACTAGCGCGTCCTGCCGGATCGTAAGCCGATACACCACGGTGTTGGCCCCGGGATCGGAAACGGTGGTGGATGGCTATGTGGTGGGAGAATGGGAGACTGATAACTTGGGCCTGGTAGAAGGACTCCGGGAGAAGGAGACCAAGAGAGGGCTGCTGGTGGCCCGCGGCTTAATTGACCCCCGGGTGAAGGAGGCTCCCCTGCGACTGTTGAACCCCGGGCAAGACCCCCTTGTCGTCTATCGAGAGATGGAGTTGGCGACAGTAGAAGAAATATGCGGTCCTTCCGCAGAGAGCGGCACCCTAGACGCGGGCTGCTGCCGGGTGGTGTCGCCTGGGGACCCCCGGGTAGAAGAGGTAGTGGAGGGCCTGGTAAGCGGACTGACGGGGAATCGCCGGGAGGAGATGTCCTCGCTCTTAAGGAAGCATGCCGGGGCCTTCCAATTGGAACCAGGGGACATCGGCAGGGCGACTATGGTGGAGCACCGCATCCGGACGGGTGGCCATTCCCCATTGAAACAGCCGCCGAGACGTCTGGCACCCCACCGCAGATCGCTCGTAGACCAGGAGGTGGATAAAATGTTGAAGGCAGGGATGATTGAGCCGGCGGAGGGACCCTGGGCCTCCCCGGTCGTGTTGGTCAAGAAGAAGGACGGATCCATGCGGTTCTGTGTGGATTATCGTCGGCTGAACAAAATCACCGTGAAGGACGCATACCCCCTTCCGCGCATTGATGACAGCCTCGATACCCTGTCCGGGTCCGAGTGGTTCTCCACGATGGATCTGGTCAGTGGCTATTGGCAGGTCGCCATGGCGCCAGAGGATAGAGAGAAGACGGCTTTCACCACGCACCGTGGCCTCTACCAGTTCACTGTCATGCCGTTCGGGCTCTGCAACGCCCCGGGCACCTTCGAACGGCTTATGGAGGTGGCCATGCGTGGCTTGCAGTGGAGCTCGTGCTTGGTGTACTTGGATGATATCGTAGTTTTCTCTCGTACGTTCGAGGAACACGTTGCGCGTCTGGGGGAGGTCTTGGCTCGTCTGGAGGCCGCCGGCTTGAAGGTCAAGCCAGGCAAGTGCCAATTGGCCAAGCAGGAGGTGGCATTCCTGGGCCACGTGGTCAATCGCAATGGGGTAGCCACCGATCCTGGCAAGGTTTCTATGGTGCGAGACTGGCCTACGCCGGAAACCTTGACAGAAGTGAGGAGCTTCCTAGGCTTAGCCGGCTATTATCGCGCCTTTATTCCCCAGTTCGCCACACGGGCCAAGCCGCTGACTACACTCGCTGACAAGGGGAGGACCTTTACCTGGACAGATGCCTGTGACGCCGCCTTCCGCGAGATCAAGCAATGTCTGGTAGAGTCACCCATATTAGGTTATCCCCAAGAGGAGGGCCAGATCGTCCTGGACACGGACGCTTCGGACACCGGCTTAGGAGCAGTCTTGTCGCAAATGCAGGATGACCGAGAGATCGTCTTGTCATACGGCAGCCGGACCCTAACAAAAGCGGAGAGAAATTATTGCGTCACGCGTCGCGAGCTCTTGGCAGTCATCTTTGGGTTGAAAAAATTTCGGCACTACCTCCTGGGTCGGCATGTGCTCATCCGCACGGATCATGCAGCGCTAAAGTGGGTGATGTCATTTAAGGAACCGGAGGGGCAGATAGCTAGGTGGCTGCAAGTGATGGACATGTTCGACTTTACGGTCGAACATAGGCCCGGTAGTCGCCATGGTAACGCCGACGGTCTCTCCCGTATCCCCTGTCGTCAATGCGGACTCGCTGGGGAAGGGGATGAGTCCACCTCCCCCGTGACTGGACACGTCTGCGCCCTCACCCGCTTGGGCTCCTCCGACCCAGATCGGGCTTCCGAAGTGAGAGAGGAATGGCGGCGCGACCAAGAGGAGGATCCGCTGCTTTCGCCAGTTCTTGCTTGGATTCGGGAGGGCATCACACCCACGTGCGACGAACTCCGGGACAAGCCGTACGCCCTGCGGTCGCTCGCGGCCCAGCTCCAGCGTCTAGAAATAAAAGAGGGCCTCCTGGGTCGTTGGTGGTTCGTTCCTGGCAGCGCCCGCCACTTCCAGTTACTAGTGCCGCAAAAGAGGAAGCGGGAGGTGTGGGAGTCTTGCCACGGGCAAGGCATAGTGGGCCACTTTGGCAGAACCCGAACACTCCGGAAGTGCTCGGAGAGATGGTACTGGCCCGACTATAGGAAAGAGATCACCTACTGGGTGGCCTCGTGCCCGGTTTGCCTGGAAAGGAAGCCCCCACCCGGTCCTCACCGCGCCCGCATGGGCCACGTCCCGGTGGGGCTACCCATGGAAAGGATGGCTGTGGACCTAATGGGGCCCTTCCCTATCACACCGGAGCCCCGAGAGAACCGGTACATCTTAGTTATTGTGGACTACCTCACCAAGTGGGCAGAGGCGGTGGCCCTGCCCGACCAGGAGGCGGCCACGGTCGGGAGGGCATTTGTGGAAACGGTGGTCTGCCGCCTGGGGCCGCCCGCCACCCTACACTCTGATCAAGGTCGGAATTTCCAGAGTCGCCTTTTTCGGGAAGTGGTAAGCCTGTTGGGCATTCAGCAGACGCGGACTTGTGCGTTCAATCCGAAATCGGACGGATTGGTGGAACGCTGCAACCGCACCATTGAGGCCCTCCTCTCCGCTGTGGTCGCCAAGGACCAGTCCGACTGGGACCTACAGCTGCCGTTTGTCATGGCCGCCTATCGAGCGTCGGCCCACTCGTCCACCGGCGTCTCCCCGAATATGATGATGCTGGGGCGAGAGACCATGGTACCGCTGACCGTCCTCTATCCCATGGAGGAGGAGAGGGTGGGAGAGGGCGCCGTCGGCTACGTAGCTAAACTCCAGACCTCATTGGCACGAGCTCACGAGACTGCACGCGACCATCTGGGCACCTCGGTTGCTCGTCAGGAGCGCAACTACAATCTCCATGCGCGGGATAGGACCATCGAGGTGGGGGCCCTGGTGTACTATTTACACCCCATCCATAAGAAAGGGGTCTGCCCTAAGATGCAACGTTTCTGGACAGGACCGTGGGTGGTGACCAGGTTCCTATCGGGGCACGTCTATGAAATAAAGATGGATCGTAAAGTCAAAGTAGTACACTGTGACTCAATCAAGGTTGTTCCCACCCCCCCAGCCGGAGTGGGGGCCCTTCCCCCCCGGCCACCGGCCCCGCCAGAGGTGGGGACCGAGAGGGAGGACGCTCGCGGCGTAGTCAGAATGGTGGCAACGACTAACTGGGTAGAGCTGCACACCCAGGGCGATTGGTCGGGGTCAGCCTGGAAAAATGGTGGGGATGAGATCGGGTGCCGCGGCGACTGGTCAGGGACGGCCAGGCGGGAAGCCATGGACGGCGTCGGGTCCCGCGGATTACGTAGCGTTCCGCGGCGGGACGCGGGGTGTGACGTCGGTTCCCAACTGCAGACTTTCCTTGAAGTAATGTCCGTTTGGAGCAGGCTAGGATTTACGCCCGAAATGCCACAAAGGAGCCGAAAATTGGCGTCTTACGTTATCCCCAAGGTGAGAGGGGAAGCCAGAGACGCTATAGGGAAGGGGGATACCACCCCAATCGGGTCCCGCGGCCGTAGGAGAGGCAGAACCGCGGGTACTGCGTCCCGCGGCGGATCAGAAGGGAGGAAACCGGAAGAGCCAACCCGCAATAGTCCCAGGTTAGCCACCTGGAGGGCGCCCCCCAGAAAAGCTTCGCCCAGGAGGTCTCGGGGCAAGTCCAGCGAGAGAAGCGACCGCTTCTCACCCAGGAGAGGCCGTAGGAAGCCCTCAGCGAGCCCCAGGCGGAGCCGCACCCCGCCGCGGGACAGCCGGAGGGGGGCCCCTGGAAGAGCCAGGTCCCGCAGCCCCCGCGGAAGGTCCCGCAGTCCCGCAGAAACGTGTTCACATGGTGTGATGGCGTCGTCGCGGATCCCCTGTGACATTTGCGGGGTGGATTTCTCCCGCCGGCAAGCCCTGAAACGCCACCAGAGCCGGCAACATCCGACGGGGGAGTTGAAGGGGTGGTTCTGCCCCTTTCGAACCAAGGGGTGCCTGTATGCCTCGGACAGGGCGGAGGACGTGCTGCGGCACATCAGGACCCGCCACAGGTCGGAGGGGGGAGGAGATCACCCGTGGGTGCGGGACCACAAGAGGATGCCTGCTGCTCGTCCGCTCCCAGGGCTGTCCGCCCAATCCCCATCCCCTAGGAAGCGTGTGGCCATCCCTGTGGAGGCCGAGTCCTCGGAAGGGTCCGAGGAGAGCTCCGGAGAGGAGTCGGACGGCTCAGCCCCCTCCTCCCCCGAGGAGAGCCCGAGTCCCGCGGCGCGGGTGACCGCCCCGGCGGGCCGTCCCGCCAAGGAGGGCCGACAACAACGGCAGTCTAAGGCCTCGTCCCCCTCCCGGTCCCGCGGCGGGACCTCGACCAAGCGGACCCCATCCAAGTCGCCTAGGGAGAAGGGGAAGGCCCCCGCCGCCACGGTTACCTCCAGTGGCCGTCCACCTAAGGACTCGGCCTCCCGCTCGCGGCCCCGGAGCCGTACAGACACCAGAGCCACCGACTTGGGAAGCAGCCCCACCTTCAGTCTGGGCGCCGTCTCGCCTCTCCAGCCTGCCGCTGAGGGGAGCGGGTCCCTGCCCCCCACCCTCCAGCCCGGAGGTAAGAGGAGGAGGGCCTCCGTGAGGAGCGCTTCCGCCTCCCCCAAGTCGCCCCCCCTCACCAAGGCTCAGAGGCGGTCGGCTACCCCCGCCTCCCCCAAGCCGTCTTCCACGGTTACCTCGGTGACCCCCGCCGTACCCCCCTCTGGAGGACTGGGAGTCACCTCCCCGGCTGCGACACCGGCGGTGACTACGACCGTGGCGTGGGGGACACCGGGAGCCTTTACCGGAGCCTCGGCAGGCGTTCCCCTGGACCGCGAGGCCTTGATGGCTATGGGATCGGCCTACGTGGCGGGAGGCGCCAACCAGGAGGAGATGGCACGCCGGATGACGGACCTCCTCACCATGTGGGGCCTACCTCCCCCAGGAGCACCGGTGGTGACCCCCCTGGCGGCCTCTACGCGGCCTACGGAGAGTGCCCCAGTTAAGGCGGCTGTGGCCTCGGATGCCCTTTCTTCCCCGACCACGACGGGCGTGGTAACTACCGGGAGTACCCCCGCCCCGGAGTCGGTCATTAGGTACCAGTCGGTACCACTCTCCTCTGAGGAAGAGGAGGTGGTAGAGCTGAGGGGGGAGGAGACCGTTACGAGGTCAGTGGCCCCCACCTCTTACACCACTGGGGAAGCGACGGCGGACCAGGAGAAGGGAGAGGCTAGTACCAAGCCAGTGCTCCCCACCGCGTCCACCGCTCCCCCCACGGGAGCCGACTCACCTTCACCGGTGGAGTCCCCTGCCGGAGAGACCCCCGGTGGGGAAGTGGAGGCTCCGGAGGCAGCAGCCTTGCCTCAGGACGGGGAGGGGGAGGTCGCTACCCGACCAGTGCCCTCACCCGCCCAGGCCCCACACGAGAGACCGAGGGAAAAGGACCAGCTGGACCTGCAGCCCTTGTACCAGGCCCTACCCACACTACCGTCTCGCCCGGGCACTTCGGACGAGGGGGCTCGTACTGAGCCAGCGCCTCCCCAGGAGGAGCTCGCAGCCGGAGGGGCCCCCGGGGACCCAGGCCCGACCGGTGCTCCCGCCCGGGTTGAGACCGTGTCCTCCGGAGACCCTGCCCCCACCTGTGAGCCCGAGTCTCCTACGGCCGCAGAGGAGGTGGCACTCACGGCCTGCACCCCCCCGCGGATAAGTGAGGCTGCGCTGGCACCCAACCTCACTCAGGCAAGAGACAGCGGCGACTCGCGCACCTTCGGGGGCGTGCGGCTGGACAACGTCGGCGAGGACGAGGCAGCGACCGCCGTGCGTAACCTGCTCGCCAGTAGCACCCCAGTCGGCACGGCGGAAACCCTCCCCGTTACCATCACTCTCACGGCGGAGGATATGGTGGCCTTAAACCGGGAGTGGGACGGAGCGAGCCCCATCCAGCTGATCCGCATGACCCCGGTAGCCAGCACCCCCACGCAGACCGATCGGTCAGAGCCGGTACGGGCTTGGCCCGGAGGGGCCGTCACCCCGGAGGAAAGGGCCGCCTTGGACGCTGTGGCCACGGCCACACCCAGTACCAGGCTATGTCCCTCGGATGACGAGACGGGGCGTCCTCTTCCCGTGGAGTGGCAGTCGCCACCGCCTTCCCCCCCTCGTCGCCCGAAGGTACCCTCCAGGGACCCGGCAAAGGATAGGGACACCACCGCCGACCTGCCGCCTGCGCCGGAGTTACCGGCGTGGACCTCCTTCCGGCATACACCGCCGAGTGCCCGTCGTCGGCGCCGAGCCCCGGCCCCCTCGGCCAGACCCACAGGGGCGGCGTCCTTTGTGCCTCCTTGGTGGCACGTGCGGGGGAGGGATCCAGACCCGCTGGAGCGGTATGCGGCTTACTTGGTTCCCCCCCGCGACTTTGGACCTGGGTACGGGGCACTCACCGGGGACATCAGTAGCCGCGTCCGCTTCCACGACAGGGACACTTTCACGGTGTCCAACACCACGGCCACCACGTACCGGCGGGTGGTCCCAGGTCGCCGGGCACCAGCGGCCGCCCAGGGAGCGGCCCCCGCCGCCGCAGCCGCTCAGGGAGCACCCCCAGCAGGACCCGAGCGGGCGCCGCCACCGCAGGAGGACTCCCCGGCTCCGGTAAGTCCGCCTGACACTACTCCACGTCTAGACCGAGTGCCCCCTTTCGGGCAGAGCCCCCTCCCCCGCCAGTAATTGAGGCGGGGAAGGGGAGAAGTGGTGGTCATCATGAATGTAATAACCGTCTTGTTCGTACCCGTCTCAGTTCGTCTATAGCTGTAAGCAAACTTCATCCTTTCACTGTAATTCGGGCCCCCAGTACTGAGAAGGTTCAGGAAAAGCCCACTCCAAGCCTCCCCCAGATGCGAGAGGGGAGCACACTGGACACCCGCATAGCTGTTGCAGACCACCTAATCACCTATTGTTTCTCGTCTGTTGCAGCACGCGCCTACTACTGGCGAGTAGTCGGGCCGGTGCGGGGTCCTCCGAGCCGCGGCGGTCGGCTCCTCCGGAGGGGGGCTGGGCTTGTTGGCCCCAGCTCCCACCGGGACTTGTTGAGGTTGGGACCCAGCAAGGTAGGCCCGAGGGCGGGCCCGAGCTCCCAGGGCGAGGTTGAGCTCAGGAGTACGGAGGTGTTGGGGCCGTTGCCCCCTACGAGTTGTTGGGATTGCTGTTCCCCCCGGGTCGGGACCGTTGTCCCCCCCATGTGTCAGGACTGTGTAACCACCCTACGGATGGGACCGTGGGTTCCGGCTTCGTCTATGTGTTGCGGTTGCTAGGTCACCGAGTTGTTACCGTCCAAGCTGTTGACGAGATTCGTGTGGAAGCTATTACGACTGTTGATTTATATTTGAGCCTGAGTGCGCTTGATGTCGCAGGGCCAGTAATTGTAGTACTATTATTCTATATCACATTAGTAACTGGTTGTCTATAATTCTAGTAACCCTACCTGGTAGAGGGCGTATGGGGGCGCCATTTTTTTTCGATGTCATAGCCGCTTTACTTTGTACACCTTCCCATAGTTCTTTCATGTATAGTGTTTAAAGTAAGGAGGGAAGAGTGTAGCGGCGGGGCGGGAAGCGCTAGGCTTTCCGCGGGACTCTGCGGGTTGGGCTGGTTCGGTCCCGCACCACGAGGGGGCGCGGTGCCCGCGGTTGCTATATAAGGCCCGCGGGGGCCGCTGCCCCTTCAGTCTATGACTCCCAGCTGTCTGGTGTGGACGTGACCCAGCCTCCCCAGCAGAGTCCTATGTAGACTTTAGGAACGACGTTGGCTATGTAACTGATGAGATCTGATTAATAGAAGAGACACGCCTTGATATTTGTACACCTTTATTCACACAATATACGGGTTGAGTTTTCCCCAAGCTTAATTGAACGACTTACTCCTGTGTTCGTCTAATTCGCTACAATATATATTGTAGCGAATTAGACGAACACAGGAGTAAGTCGTTCAATTAAGCTTGGGGAAAACTCAACCCGTATATTGTGTGAATAAAGGTGTACAAATATCAAGGCGTGTCTCTTCTATTAATCAGATCTCATCAGTTACATAGCCAACGTCGTTCCTAAAGTCTACATAGGACTCTGCTGGGGAGGCTGGGTCACGTCCGCACCAGACAGCTGGGAGTCATAGACTGAAGGGGCAGCGGCCCCCGCGGGCCTTATATAGCAACCGCGGGCACCGCGCCCCCTCGTGGTGCGGGACCGAACCAGCCCAACCCGCAGAGTCCCGCGGAAAGCCTAGCGCTTCCCGCCCCGCCGCTACACTCTTCCCTCCTTACTTTAAACACTATACATGAAAGAACTATGGGAAGGTGTACAAAGTAAAGCGGCTATGACATCGAAAAAAAATGGCGCCCCCATACGCCCTCTACCAGGTAGGGTTACTAGAATTATAGACAACCAGTTACTAATGTGATATAGAATAATAGTACTACAATTACTGGCCCTGCGACATCAAGCGCACTCAGGCTCAAATATAAATCAACAGTCGTAATAGCTTCCACACGAATCTCGTCAACAGCTTGGACGGTAACAACTCGGTGACCTAGCAACCGCAACACATAGACGAAGCCGGAACCCACGGTCCCATCCGTAGGGTGGTTACACAGTCCTGACACATGGGGGGGACAACGGTCCCGACCCGGGGGGAACAGCAATCCCAACAACTCGTAGGGGGCAACGGCCCCAACACCTCCGTACTCCTGAGCTCAACCTCGCCCTGGGAGCTCGGGCCCGCCCTCGGGCCTACCTTGCTGGGTCCCAACCTCAACAAGTCCCGGTGGGAGCTGGGGCCAACAAGCCCAGCCCCCCTCCGGAGGAGCCGACCGCCGCGGCTCGGAGGACCCCGCACCGGCCCGACTACTCGCCAGTAGTAGGCGCGTGCTGCAACAGACGAGAAACAATAGGTGATTAGGTGGTCTGCAACAGCTATGCGGGTGTCCAGTGTGCTCCCCTCTCGCATCTGGGGGAGGCTTGGAGTGGGCTTTTCCTGAACCTTCTCAGTACTGGGGGCCCGAATTACAGTGAAAGGATGAAGTTTGCTTACAGCTATAGACGAACTGAGACGGGTACGAACAAGACGGTTATTACATTCATGATGACCACCACTTCTCCCCTTCCCCGCCTCAATTACTGGCGGGGGAGGGGGCTCTGCCCGAAAGGGGGCACTCGGTCTAGACGTGGAGTAGTGTCAGGCGGACTTACCGGAGCCGGGGAGTCCTCCTGCGGTGGCGGCGCCCGCTCGGGTCCTGCTGGGGGTGCTCCCTGAGCGGCTGCGGCGGCGGGGGCCGCTCCCTGGGCGGCCGCTGGTGCCCGGCGACCTGGGACCACCCGCCGGTACGTGGTGGCCGTGGTGTTGGACACCGTGAAAGTGTCCCTGTCGTGGAAGCGGACGCGGCTACTGATGTCCCCGGTGAGTGCCCCGTACCCAGGTCCAAAGTCGCGGGGGGGAACCAAGTAAGCCGCATACCGCTCCAGCGGGTCTGGATCCCTCCCCCGCACGTGCCACCAAGGAGGCACAAAGGACGCCGCCCCTGTGGGTCTGGCCGAGGGGGCCGGGGCTCGGCGCCGACGACGGGCACTCGGCGGTGTATGCCGGAAGGAGGTCCACGCCGGTAACTCCGGCGCAGGCGGCAGGTCGGCGGTGGTGTCCCTATCCTTTGCCGGGTCCCTGGAGGGTACCTTCGGGCGACGAGGGGGGGAAGGCGGTGGCGACTGCCACTCCACGGGAAGAGGACGCCCCGTCTCGTCATCCGAGGGACATAGCCTGGTACTGGGTGTGGCCGTGGCCACAGCGTCCAAGGCGGCCCTTTCCTCCGGGGTGACGGCCCCTCCGGGCCAAGCCCGTACCGGCTCTGACCGATCGGTCTGCGTGGGGGTGCTGGCTACCGGGGTCATGCGGATCAGCTGGATGGGGCTCGCTCCGTCCCACTCCCGGTTTAAGGCCACCATATCCTCCGCCGTGAGAGTGATGGTAACGGGGAGGGTTTCCGCCGTGCCGACTGGGGTGCTACTGGCGAGCAGGTTACGCACGGCGGTCGCTGCCTCGTCCTCGCCGACGTTGTCCAGCCGCACGCCCCCGAAGGTGCGCGAGTCGCCGCTGTCTCTTGCCTGAGTGAGGTTGGGTGCCAGCGCAGCCTCACTTATCCGCGGGGGGGTGCAGGCCGTGAGTGCCACCTCCTCTGCGGCCGTAGGAGACTCGGGCTCACAGGTGGGGGCAGGGTCTCCGGAGGACACGGTCTCAACCCGGGCGGGAGCACCGGTCGGGCCTGGGTCCCCGGGGGCCCCTCCGGCTGCGAGCTCCTCCTGGGGAGGCGCTGGCTCAGTACGAGCCCCCTCGTCCGAAGTGCCCGGGCGAGACGGTAGTGTGGGTAGGGCCTGGTACAAGGGCTGCAGGTCCAGCTGGTCCTTTTCCCTCGGTCTCTCGTGTGGGGCCTGGGCGGGTGAGGGCACTGGTCGGGTAGCGACCTCCCCCTCCCCGTCCTGAGGCAAGGCTGCTGCCTCCGGAGCCTCCACTTCCCCACCGGGGGTCTCTCCGGCAGGGGACTCCACCGGTGAAGGTGAGTCGGCTCCCGTGGGGGGAGCGGTGGACGCGGTGGGGAGCACTGGCTTGGTACTAGCCTCTCCCTTCTCCTGGTCCGCCGTCGCTTCCCCAGTGGTGTAAGAGGTGGGGGCCACTGACCTCGTAACGGTCTCCTCCCCCCTCAGCTCTACCACCTCCTCTTCCTCAGAGGAGAGTGGTACCGACTGGTACCTAATGACCGACTCCGGGGCGGGGGTACTCCCGGTAGTTACCACGCCCGTCGTGGTCGGGGAAGAAAGGGCATCCGAGGCCACAGCCGCCTTAACTGGGGCACTCTCCGTAGGCCGCGTAGAGGCCGCCAGGGGGGTCACCACCGGTGCTCCTGGGGGAGGTAGGCCCCACATGGTGAGGAGGTCCGTCATCCGGCGTGCCATCTCCTCCTGGTTGGCGCCTCCCGCCACGTAGGCCGATCCCATAGCCATCAAGGCCTCGCGGTCCAGGGGAACGCCTGCCGAGGCTCCGGTAAAGGCTCCCGGTGTCCCCCACGCCACGGTCGTAGTCACCGCCGGTGTCGCAGCCGGGGAGGTGACTCCCAGTCCTCCAGAGGGGGGTACGGCGGGGGTCACCGAGGTAACCGTGGAAGACGGCTTGGGGGAGGCGGGGGTAGCCGACCGCCTCTGAGCCTTGGTGAGGGGGGGCGACTTGGGGGAGGCGGAAGCGCTCCTCACGGAGGCCCTCCTCCTCTTACCTCCGGGCTGGAGGGTGGGGGGCAGGGACCCGCTCCCCTCAGCGGCAGGCTGGAGAGGCGAGACGGCGCCCAGACTGAAGGTGGGGCTGCTTCCCAAGTCGGTGGCTCTGGTGTCTGTACGGCTCCGGGGCCGCGAGCGGGAGGCCGAGTCCTTAGGTGGACGGCCACTGGAGGTAACCGTGGCGGCGGGGGCCTTCCCCTTCTCCCTAGGCGACTTGGATGGGGTCCGCTTGGTCGAGGTCCCGCCGCGGGACCGGGAGGGGGACGAGGCCTTAGACTGCCGTTGTTGTCGGCCCTCCTTGGCGGGACGGCCCGCCGGGGCGGTCACCCGCGCCGCGGGACTCGGGCTCTCCTCGGGGGAGGAGGGGGCTGAGCCGTCCGACTCCTCTCCGGAGCTCTCCTCGGACCCTTCCGAGGACTCGGCCTCCACAGGGATGGCCACACGCTTCCTAGGGGATGGGGATTGGGCGGACAGCCCTGGGAGCGGACGAGCAGCAGGCATCCTCTTGTGGTCCCGCACCCACGGGTGATCTCCTCCCCCCTCCGACCTGTGGCGGGTCCTGATGTGCCGCAGCACGTCCTCCGCCCTGTCCGAGGCATACAGGCACCCCTTGGTTCGAAAGGGGCAGAACCACCCCTTCAACTCCCCCGTCGGATGTTGCCGGCTCTGGTGGCGTTTCAGGGCTTGCCGGCGGGAGAAATCCACCCCGCAAATGTCACAGGGGATCCGCGACGACGCCATCACACCATGTGAACACGTTTCTGCGGGACTGCGGGACCTTCCGCGGGGGCTGCGGGACCTGGCTCTTCCAGGGGCCCCCCTCCGGCTGTCCCGCGGCGGGGTGCGGCTCCGCCTGGGGCTCGCTGAGGGCTTCCTACGGCCTCTCCTGGGTGAGAAGCGGTCGCTTCTCTCGCTGGACTTGCCCCGAGACCTCCTGGGCGAAGCTTTTCTGGGGGGCGCCCTCCAGGTGGCTAACCTGGGACTATTGCGGGTTGGCTCTTCCGGTTTCCTCCCTTCTGATCCGCCGCGGGACGCAGTACCCGCGGTTCTGCCTCTCCTACGGCCGCGGGACCCGATTGGGGTGGTATCCCCCTTCCCTATAGCGTCTCTGGCTTCCCCTCTCACCTTGGGGATAACGTAAGACGCCAATTTTCGGCTCCTTTGTGGCATTTCGGGCGTAAATCCTAGCCTGCTCCAAACGGACATTACTTCAAGGAAAGTCTGCAGTTGGGAACCGACGTCACACCCCGCGTCCCGCCGCGGAACGCTACGTAATCCGCGGGACCCGACGCCGTCCATGGCTTCCCGCCTGGCCGTCCCTGACCAGTCGCCGCGGCACCCGATCTCATCCCCACCATTTTTCCAGGCTGACCCCGACCAATCGCCCTGGGTGTGCAGCTCTACCCAGTTAGTCGTTGCCACCATTCTGACTACGCCGCGAGCGTCCTCCCTCTCGGTCCCCACCTCTGGCGGGGCCGGTGGCCGGGGGGGAAGGGCCCCCACTCCGGCTGGGGGGGTGGGAACAACCTTGATTGAGTCACAGTGTACTACTTTGACTTTACGATCCATCTTTATTTCATAGACGTGCCCCGATAGGAACCTGGTCACCACCCACGGTCCTGTCCAGAAACGTTGCATCTTAGGGCAGACCCCTTTCTTATGGATGGGGTGTAAATAGTACACCAGGGCCCCCACCTCGATGGTCCTATCCCGCGCATGGAGATTGTAGTTGCGCTCCTGACGAGCAACCGAGGTGCCCAGATGGTCGCGTGCAGTCTCGTGAGCTCGTGCCAATGAGGTCTGGAGTTTAGCTACGTAGCCGACGGCGCCCTCTCCCACCCTCTCCTCCTCCATGGGATAGAGGACGGTCAGCGGTACCATGGTCTCTCGCCCCAGCATCATCATATTCGGGGAGACGCCGGTGGACGAGTGGGCCGACGCTCGATAGGCGGCCATGACAAACGGCAGCTGTAGGTCCCAGTCGGACTGGTCCTTGGCGACCACAGCGGAGAGGAGGGCCTCAATGGTGCGGTTGCAGCGTTCCACCAATCCGTCCGATTTCGGATTGAACGCACAAGTCCGCGTCTGCTGAATGCCCAACAGGCTTACCACTTCCCGAAAAAGGCGACTCTGGAAATTCCGACCTTGATCAGAGTGTAGGGTGGCGGGCGGCCCCAGGCGGCAGACCACCGTTTCCACAAATGCCCTCCCGACCGTGGCCGCCTCCTGGTCGGGCAGGGCCACCGCCTCTGCCCACTTGGTGAGGTAGTCCACAATAACTAAGATGTACCGGTTCTCTCGGGGCTCCGGTGTGATAGGGAAGGGCCCCATTAGGTCCACAGCCATCCTTTCCATGGGTAGCCCCACCGGGACGTGGCCCATGCGGGCGCGGTGAGGACCGGGTGGGGGCTTCCTTTCCAGGCAAACCGGGCACGAGGCCACCCAGTAGGTGATCTCTTTCCTATAGTCGGGCCAGTACCATCTCTCCGAGCACTTCCGGAGTGTTCGGGTTCTGCCAAAGTGGCCCACTATGCCTTGCCCGTGGCAAGACTCCCACACCTCCCGCTTCCTCTTTTGCGGCACTAGTAACTGGAAGTGGCGGGCGCTGCCAGGAACGAACCACCAACGACCCAGGAGGCCCTCTTTTATTTCTAGACGCTGGAGCTGGGCCGCGAGCGACCGCAGGGCGTACGGCTTGTCCCGGAGTTCGTCGCACGTGGGTGTGATGCCCTCCCGAATCCAAGCAAGAACTGGCGAAAGCAGCGGATCCTCCTCTTGGTCGCGCCGCCATTCCTCTCTCACTTCGGAAGCCCGATCTGGGTCGGAGGAGCCCAAGCGGGTGAGGGCGCAGACGTGTCCAGTCACGGGGGAGGTGGACTCATCCCCTTCCCCAGCGAGTCCGCATTGACGACAGGGGATACGGGAGAGACCGTCGGCGTTACCATGGCGACTACCGGGCCTATGTTCGACCGTAAAGTCGAACATGTCCATCACTTGCAGCCACCTAGCTATCTGCCCCTCCGGTTCCTTAAATGACATCACCCACTTTAGCGCTGCATGATCCGTGCGGATGAGCACATGCCGACCCAGGAGGTAGTGCCGAAATTTTTTCAACCCAAAGATGACTGCCAAGAGCTCGCGACGCGTGACGCAATAATTTCTCTCCGCTTTTGTTAGGGTCCGGCTGCCGTATGACAAGACGATCTCTCGGTCATCCTGCATTTGCGACAAGACTGCTCCTAAGCCGGTGTCCGAAGCGTCCGTGTCCAGGACGATCTGGCCCTCCTCTTGGGGATAACCTAATATGGGTGACTCTACCAGACATTGCTTGATCTCGCGGAAGGCGGCGTCACAGGCATCTGTCCAGGTAAAGGTCCTCCCCTTGTCAGCGAGTGTAGTCAGCGGCTTGGCCCGTGTGGCGAACTGGGGAATAAAGGCGCGATAATAGCCGGCTAAGCCTAGGAAGCTCCTCACTTCTGTCAAGGTTTCCGGCGTAGGCCAGTCTCGCACCATAGAAACCTTGCCAGGATCGGTGGCTACCCCATTGCGATTGACCACGTGGCCCAGGAATGCCACCTCCTGCTTGGCCAATTGGCACTTGCCTGGCTTGACCTTCAAGCCGGCGGCCTCCAGACGAGCCAAGACCTCCCCCAGACGCGCAACGTGTTCCTCGAACGTACGAGAGAAAACTACGATATCATCCAAGTACACCAAGCACGAGCTCCACTGCAAGCCACGCATGGCCACCTCCATAAGCCGTTCGAAGGTGCCCGGGGCGTTGCAGAGCCCGAACGGCATGACAGTGAACTGGTAGAGGCCACGGTGCGTGGTGAAAGCCGTCTTCTCTCTATCCTCTGGCGCCATGGCGACCTGCCAATAGCCACTGACCAGATCCATCGTGGAGAACCACTCGGACCCGGACAGGGTATCGAGGCTGTCATCAATGCGCGGAAGGGGGTATGCGTCCTTCACGGTGATTTTGTTCAGCCGACGATAATCCACACAGAACCGCATGGATCCGTCCTTCTTCTTGACCAACACGACCGGGGAGGCCCAGGGTCCCTCCGCCGGCTCAATCATCCCTGCCTTCAACATTTTATCCACCTCCTGGTCTACGAGCGATCTGCGGTGGGGTGCCAGACGTCTCGGCGGCTGTTTCAATGGGGAATGGCCACCCGTCCGGATGCGGTGCTCCACCATAGTCGCCCTGCCGATGTCCCCTGGTTCCAATTGGAAGGCCCCGGCATGCTTCCTTAAGAGCGAGGACATCTCCTCCCGGCGATTCCCCGTCAGTCCGCTTACCAGGCCCTCCACTACCTCTTCTACCCGGGGGTCCCCAGGCGACACCACCCGGCAGCAGCCCGCGTCTAGGGTGCCGCTCTCTGCGGAAGGACCGCATATTTCTTCTACTGTCGCCAACTCCATCTCTCGATAGACGACAAGGGGGTCTTGCCCGGGGTTCAACAGTCGCAGGGGAGCCTCCTTCACCCGGGGGTCAATTAAGCCGCGGGCCACCAGCAGCCCTCTCTTGGTCTCCTTCTCCCGGAGTCCTTCTACCAGGCCCAAGTTATCAGTCTCCCATTCTCCCACCACATAGCCATCCACCACCGTTTCCGATCCCGGGGCCAACACCGTGGTGTATCGGCTTACGATCCGGCAGGACGCGCTAGTCGGTAGGGAAGGCGAAGCCTCCGGCGCCATGAGGAGCCTCTTCCCCGCCATGTCCACCATCATTCTAGTGTTCCTCAAGAAATTGGAGCCCAAGATGACCTCCGTCGGCATATCCGCCACTTGTAATACTATGGGCCACGTGTATGGGCCCAACTCCAGGGAGGTTACCCACTCCCCCATCAGCCGGAGCGGTAGTCCCTCTACAGAAAAGACTCTTTCTTGGGATGGAGGCAGCTCCCTGCTACCTCCGTTCTTGTGCCACCAGGCCAACGAGACGAGATTGATGGTCGCCCCGGTGTCTACCAAGCACTGCACCGGCTCCCCCTCAATCCGCCCCTCGACCAAGAGGCCCGCACCCCCCATCTCGAGTCTCCCCTGTATTTCCAGGTGATCCGTCGTCCGCGACGGCGGCCTCCTCGCTTCGGCCCTGCCTTGGGAGTCAGACAGGACCGAGTCTAGTTTTCCGACGGTTCCTTCGTCGTGCGGGATTCTGCTGATTCCGCTTCCCGGACCTTGGATTGCCACTCCGGGCAGTCGATGCGCATGTGGCCCTCCTTAGCACAATGGAAACATCTGAGGGGGGGGCGGCCCCCAGGCCGATCGCCCCTCGGTCGCTCTCTCCTCCTGCCCTCAGATGGCCTATCCAGCTTCTTGAAAGCCGCGTCTGTTCGCGCCATCACAGCTTCGGACTGTACCCGTCCCTCTTCTACCTTCTTGCGCAGGGCTGCCAATTCCTCCGCCATTGTAGTCGAGGAGACCCTGGCTGCCGCCGCCCCCCGATCACCCTCGCCGGAGCGCAGGCACGCTTCCGCGTGGAGGCCTACCTGAACGGCCCCCGCCAGGTCGTCGGGCATCGTCTGATGAATCCACTGACGGAGTCGCTCATCAGGTAGGCTCTCGACGAAGCGGTCTCTGGACATGACATCAATTGTAGCTTCGTCGGCCCCCGGGTAGGCCAGACGCATGTATCGTTGTATCTCTTCGGCATGGGCTTGAAGGCAAGCGCCCTTCGCCCGTTCCAAGGCCTTTAGTTTGGATTTATAGACTGCGCTCTGGTTGGGTGGCTGGAACCGGGCTACGAGGGCATCACGCAGGCGCAGGTAGCCGGTTTCCGTGCCGGGGTCGATACCCGCCAAGAGGCGACGTGCGATGCCGGTGAGGGACAACCCTAGAAAGACGCCAGCGTCCGCGTTTCCCCATCCGTTGGCCCGTCGACAAAGGTCGAAGTGAGACAGATATTCGAGAAGATGGCCGGAGCCATCGAACTTGCCCGGCATAAAAATGGGTTTCGTCAGCCGGTCACCGGGACCCCATTCCAAGGAGCTGCCTGAGAGCCGATCCCTTGCGGAAACCCCTGCCCGGGGATCTCCGATCATTCCCCCCACTGCCTGACGCAGTCGGTCACTCGGGGCGGGTGTGGTGGTCGCCCCCCTGTCCCCGATGGAATCCCACGCTCGCGGGGTGGGAAGTGAGCTGTGTGCCGAGATGGATCTTTTCCAGTCCGCCAAGGCGGGTCCTCCTTCTGGGACCAGTTCCCCCCCGGGATGGTGGGTGGTCATCCCCTCCCCTGCAGGCGCGGGCGGTCTGGTGATCATCAAGTCGACTCGGGGCCTAACCTCCCCATATTCTGGCCTCACCAGCCCTGGGTGCGTTATCCCCTCCGCCCGTGGTAGTAAAGTCGGTGGTGGGGCGGGGCTGCTTTGCGGGTGGCTGGATAGCGGTTGTGGAGCCGAAATAACCGTATCCCGGCCATGGTGTGGTGAAGCCGTCATACTCTCGGACCTCGGAGGAGCTCGAGCCTCTTGTCTCCGAGCCTCCTCCCTCCTCCGCCATTCTCGTACCCACTCGGCCTGTCTCTGCTCTTCCTCCCGCATGGCCCGCATGCTTCCCAATGGTCTCTCCTCCTCCGAACTGGGGATGGGGAGGGGATACGAGGCGTCCGGTGCTAAGTCGCCTCTGGAGGAAACTACGCTGTCTCCTGACGGTACTCTGGCCTCCGGTAATGACGTGGAAGACCACGGGGATGAATTGGGAAGGGAGGGGCGAACCGACTCCCGGCAGGGCCGGTCGTCCCGCCAATCCAACGACGCCGACGGATCCCCCCGGCCGCCGATAGGACGGTAGGTAAGAGCACCCTCCCCGGTGGTCACCGGAGATGGGTCAACGTCAATTCGGCCCAGGCGATCGGTCAAAGCCGTAACGGATGGTCGCGGCCGATCGGGTGGCACGCCCAAGGGTCCTGATTCGGCGCTACCCGGCTGGGGGCCCGGACTCGGTGGCTCGGAGGGCAGTCCCCCCCAAGCCCCTCCTGGCTCCCCAGAGATCTGCATAGTGGATTCTCCTCCCGAAAACTGGGCCCGCGGCAGCCGTGAGTGGTCCAGACGATCATGCAATTCCTCCCGGCGACGAAACAGGGCGCCCACCGCTTCTGCGGGACCTTGCGTGACTGCGGGACCTTGCGGAACTGCGGGACCTTGCGGGACTGCGGGACCTTGCGGGACTGCGGGACCTTGCGGGACTGCGGGACTCCGAGACGAGAGTCGGTTCTCGGGACCCAGACGAATCATCACGTCTTCATCTATCTGCACGAGGTTCCCCCTCACCCCTGCCATCATTTCTTCTCTCTCTTCCCTAGTTAAGCCGTCACTGGACATATTTCCCCACCTGCGCCGCCTAAATTAGCCGTAATCGTGGGTTCCGCTCAAGATCCCACCGCTGTCACCAATGTAGCGAATTAGACGAACACAGGAGTAAGTCGTTCAATTAAGCTTGGGGAAAACTCAACCCGTATATTGTGTGAATAAAGGTGTACAAATATCAAGGCGTGTCTCTTCTATTAATCAGATCTCATCAGTTACATAGCCAACGTCGTTCCTAAAGTCTACATAGGACTCTGCTGGGGAGGCTGGGTCACGTCCGCACCAGACAGCTGGGAGTCATAGACTGAAGGGGCAGCGGCCCCCGCGGGCCTTATATAGCAACCGCGGGCACCGCGCCCCCTCGTGGTGCGGGACCGAACCAGCCCAACCCGCAGAGTCCCGCGGAAAGCCTAGCGCTTCCCGCCCCGCCGCTACACTATATATATATATATATATATATATATATATATATATATATATATATATGGACCTAAAGAGTTTTTACGTATTACAGTAAAACTTGGTTACAACAAACCCTTTGTTATAAGCTTAAAAAATTCGCTGTAACCAAATTTCGTTATAACCAAGTTAAGCATCATACGGGAGGGGCTTCACTGGTGATACACAAGGTTCAGCCCTTAGTGTTCATATCAACAAAATGCTTGGTTCCAAATGATTACCATACATTTTCTATAGAAATTATTCCTCTTACAATAACGTTTAAGCATCAGAATTTAGATTAGTTAAGTTACAACAAGTTTAGCCCAAAACCAGAGGGGCATCAGGGCCTATAACAGGACTTCATATCTGTTCCCTAGCCCCCTCTCTATGAGTGTGTAAGTGTGTGTGTGTGAGGGGGGGGGTATCACAGGGATGTCAAGGCCTGTGACAGGACTTCATACCTGTGTCTCCTAGTCCACTCTGTGTGAGTTTTTTTTTTGGGGGGGGGGTAAACATCAGAGGGGCGTCAGGGCTAGTGACAGGACTTCATACCCGTCCACTGGTACCCTCTGTGTGTGTGTGGGGGGGGTGAGGAGGGGGGGGGGGGTAAACATCAAAGGGGAGTCAGGGCTAGTGAAAGGACTTCATACCCATCCACTGGTCCCCTCTGTGTATGGGGGGGGGGGGAGTGAGGGGGTTAACATCAGAGGGGCGTCAGGGTCAGTGACAGGACTTCATCTTATCCCCTCTGATGCTCTGTGTGGTTTTAGGGACTCACTTTGTTATCACTTCGTTATAAGCAAGTATACATCAATGTCACTTTGTTCTAACCAAGTCTTTTTACCAAAGAAATGTATAGGAGACGGTTATGACTAGGCAATTTTGTTCATTGTAACCAAATTTCGTTATAAGGGAGTTTGCTGTAACCAAGTTTCACTGTACTTGATATTTCTAAGTGCTGGCTTCAACAGGAAAAAAAAGCCAGAGATAATTATTAGCATGCAAATACATGTTTTCGCTCTCCCTCGATGTTTAGAAGTTTCATGCTTAGGTAATGTGAAAATTGACACTGCAGCTCTTTTGATAACACAAAAAGATACATACCACAGCCCATCAAAAAGATGTTGGATCGATAGTCAAAGGGGTCAAACCAGTGAGAAATGATTTCTGTTTCCTGGTCGAGGCTGCCCGATCATATGGATATACTGTTTCATGTGCAGAAATAGCTTAATGATGGGGAGTGATGGCTCCTGTTGTGCACCCAAATTAGTTTGGCCATGCAGACAGACCCACGTATCAACTTCTAGGTCTAGTGGGAGTGGGGGGGGGGGGTGGTACTATATGAGAGTTTGGGCCCATATCTGTATATTTCTACGTACGCAATTTGGTCATAACAATGAATTAGCATTATATATATGTGGCTTACAGATAAAATCATTTTGAATGAGAACTGCCTTTACATCAACTAGCGTATGTCCTATATTATCACTCCTCCACAGACTCAGATGGTAGATCTATGTGTAGTGGGTGTGTGTGTGTGTGTAGGGGGGGGGGGTGATTGTCGTTATTGAATTACTCTAACTGAATTCCCTCTCACCAAGTCATTGATGAGGGTTTTCGTAAAGACTCCGGTGAAATGAAAATCATATGCCCCCGGGGTCATTCCACGTGCAAAGTTATATGGAAATTGCAATCCGGTTATCAAGAGCATTATTGATCCCCATTTTCATGTAGGCCTATGAATAACAGCCTAGATACCTGGGCGGCCCTTCAACTCATCAAGTCAATACTGAAACTTGAGCCCTTCATTCTCAGAAACCAAGGTGGACTTGAGGCAGTCGATCCAGTCGATGTGTATGAATAATGGATTGTGGCGAGTGTGTGCACAGGCCCTGGACGCTGACACTTAGCCGCTGCGCGCACTTGACGCCGTCCACTGCATCATGTAGTGCTCGCCGCCAGGAGTTCCAGGGCAAACCTTGGATCACTGATAACATGAGAGTGGACAAGCAAGTGTCACGCCGGGTGCTGATAAGAAGCCCCTATAGTAGCCAGGCTACCCGCTGCCACCCATCTAATGAGAAACCCGTCTGAAGTTCTTTTATCACGTCTTGCTCACATCTCATAGGTCTTGAGGGGGTAGAGATGGGTAGGCTACATTACCTATTTTATCTTTCCATCGACATTTTGAGAATACATACATGTATAAACATTCTACGGTATGCTTATTATAGAACATAAGGGAGTGTTCACTTTTGTTAACAATAGGTGTGAAATTTTATACTCCTTTTGGCTGGGTGAGGAAAAATTTTACCCTTTTGTTAGCGGAAAAGCCCCCCCCCCCCACACACACACACTCGCTATAGTCTAGATGCATGCCTGACGGTTGGCTACATGGTCAATATTGAGTCACCCAAACCGAAAAACCCACGACATAGTTTCATTAGTTTGGCTAGTTAGTACAATAAAATCGTACTTTTCAAAAACAACTTCAATTGATGGCATTTAAGTCTAGAATGAAAAATGCATCGAATGTGCATCCTATATAAAGCTATCATTCATAGCCTGTATCGATACCATCATTTATATGATCTGCATGCATTTTCAATTATCACTATAGAATTACAACCATATTCACTTATCAATAAACGATTAGGACCTATAACCACACTTAGTGCAGTGATATATCAAGGCAAGGGGCAGACACTGAATCATATCTCTTATCGACTACGCGTGCGTCCTGACACAGTGCGCATGCTCTTAGAGTGGATTAATTAGCACCGTCACAGCAATGGCAGTGCGCACGCGCAGCTATTGTCATTCCCCACAGGACCGACCCGCTTCAATCGGGTATGAATACTTTATAACAGGCCAATAACTGACAATAAACCCCGATAACCCCTCAAATAATCGCCATATGCCGTGGAGGTCTAAGTGGATTGGCGTTCAGGCAACTAATGCCCCATCACCACGTGACCCTTTGGTAAAATCTCGCCAGGTATGGCGAGAGCAAGACCACAAGAGACGCAGGTGTCAGGAGGATTGTGACGTAACCACAGCCTGTAACCTGCGTAATCAATGGCAATCTTCCCTATTAACCCTGCTTCAAAGCCATGCAAATGAAGGCCGCAGCCCATGGCGTTTACCTCCCATAAGAGTTAGTTGTGTGGATGGTTTGGGGAAGGACAGGCCAGCCTATATGGCCTTAGGGGGTAAGGTTAATCCCCCCCCCCCGTCCACCACAGTCCTCTCACGGGTAGGGCAACATCTACATGATTGAAAATCCCTTTCACTTCACCTCTCGCAACGCTCTTTAGACACGTGAGTAGTATAAGCAATCTGGCGTTTACTCCTGGTACTAGTAGTCACGCTGGGAGTCAGTAGTATAATAATCTACAATTTATGGATGGCACATTCGGCCTCTAGACCTGTATGTCTACCCTATAACGTCAAAGAAATGTTATTTTTAAGCCCTTTGTCATGTTATCCTTTAGTTCCGATGGTTCTATAATAAATCAACAACGCTATACACACCTTTCCTGAATGGTTCCAACCCAATGTGGGGTAGTACAGGGATTTTCTGAAACCGCAGTGGTCCTCCGTCTGATCTACCATCCTCCTTTTTGTGGTGTTCGTGGCTCATATTTAGGAGCTATGACTAATCATACACATGCACTGGGCTTGGACACCAATGGCTCTCTAAAGCAGTTGTTTGATCCCAAGAGTCACCAACTTTTCTGAGTGTAAAAGCTTGAGCCTATCCCATGGCTCTTATCATAGCCTACATACAGAAGTACCTTCACGGTACAGACTCAATCGAAGTATAGCAGACACGTAATCAAGTGTTTGACGTTCAATAAAGTCGCAATCTTCCACAACTTTCAAATATCATCCACTGTTAGAAGGCACTAAAGAGGCAGTATTGTCCAACAGTTCCTCCTCTGAGTGAGTATTGGTGTCGAGTCCGAGGATTCACTTCGCGCACACTATAGAACAACTCCATTGTTAAATCAACGCAATGTGTCTTGGGATTTCTGAAGATTATTTATTCATTACCAAGACACGCAACGCCAGAAACGCAGAAAACACTATCTTAATGTGGATTTAATTTGTGGTACATGTACTACCCATGGTTAATATTAAGTACGTTAGTCTGTTTGACCCGTGTAAGGGCTCCTCTACGCATATCGTATACCCACCAAAGTATAAAATGCACTTTATGGAGTGTATGTCCAGCAAGAAGGAACATATATATGTGGATCAAAATGTTAAAAGGTACCCCCGGGCACCCCTCGCGGGCGTACCTTTCACCATGTTGATCCACATATGGTGAATCCCACAATCTAATGATATGAATAATTCAAAGGAAATCTAGGTAAAACAAGAGATGCCGAGCACTCTGTAAACAGGTATTGGTTGGCAAGATCATCTCCCACCTGACCCATCAGCCACCCGCCGACTAATCACGCCACATCTCACGTTAGTTCGTGGGACTCTGTGTGCATCTTTATACCTTCGGATGAACCTGGAGTACTTATTCCAAACTATATGTCCTGAAACATATATTTCATCTATAAAAATGCAATCCCGTATGCCATGTGTTCCTCTTCTACATTGAATCTTCAATGACCCATAGTGCAGCCTATCACACAGAGTATTGAACATGAGATGCCCTAATTATGCGTGTTAAAGCCAGAGGAAAGTAGTGTGAAAGAAGGAAGAAATACATGTCTCAATCTCCACAAACAATAGGTTATTGATAGAGGTGGGGTATTCATTCCATAGGCATTGCAATGATCTTGTGAGTCAGTTCCACCCACCAATGTAGCAAAAATGAGAGATTTTAAATCCTCATAGGCCTATCATTGTTGATGAAAATGAAGGATCAGTCTTATTTTAAAACATACATATTTGGGTGTCCTTAATATTTCTTTAATTTCAAAAGTTTTTAATAGATATTATCATCTCAGTGACCCTGAGATTTGGGACCGTCTGTTCATACAACATCCATATGTGTTGCTAAGGCCATATATTTGCAATTTCGGATGGAACTATAATGTGCCTTTGTCTTTGGGCATTTCCATGCGTATCAATGTTTCTCATGCCCGAGTCTTTCTCATAACTCTTTTAGAATTGACAAAGTTTCTGTCATTCATACCCGCAATCATTAAATCCTCCTATCCCCCATCTAATACCAATGCGTCTACTAAATCGGCAACCCAATGGTTGACCATTAGGGGAAATTGACAAATAGAATGTGCAAGATGGGCATCAGTAACTATAGAATGCGCCATTAGTGAAACTATTCATCATTAAGTCTTGCCCACAGACATGATCCACTTGGGACGATCTCACATAATGTCCTATTCTACCAATTGGGTCACTTCCGGCCAACACAATCACCAAAATGGCCGCACCCATGGTGCCACACCCCACCCCCTTTGTAACAATCAAGTCGTTGTGATTGGATATCAGCATCGAGGATCCCTAACTTAAAAGTAGGTATGAGATGTACAAAATCATTCTATGACCGATAAACATTTTAGCATAATGGATGAACCCGGAAATCCCTCTGAATGCCTATCCAGCCTTCAATGATTTGGCCATACTTAGTCTCCATATGTAGTGTAGGACAAAGAGTCCTACACTTAATAGAAAGGCATCATGGGCCTCCTTGGTTGATGCACTTTTCTATTGATTGGTTGATTGGTCCATTAAGGGCAGCATTTCGGGGGTGGGGCAGACATCATGTTAACACAGGTCGTGTGTTTGGTCCCCTGTGGTCTCGTGTGGTCAGTCCCCATTAATACATTCTGTATAGATACATGAGCGCCCACCTCATCCAATAGTAGACTGTTATCATTCCACTTACAGGTGCAATTAAGCAGAAATTGCATCCATTGGACGTGCATTTTCTTGGTCGTATAATCTGATAATTCATAGTATCTGCACATGTGCACTACTATGTAAATACTATTTATAAATGGTCTGTTGTATCTGCAATATTCATACATCATATAGCGGCTACGTTGGTTTTGGTCACCCATCATTTAGGGCGCCTACCAAGAGACCATTATTCTACATTCTCCCCCTGCCCCCTCTTGAATTTGCATGGGACTGGAGACAGGTGAGCCGAGTCCACACCTGTACTCTGCAGGTACTCAGACAGGTGCGTGGGATCTGGATCCCCTTCCTCGGGGCATCTTAACAGGTAATCCTGCTCCATCACTAGGGGCTATACAATATAGAGAACATTCACCCCTGCTCTACCCAGGGGTATCTCTGCAACGCTCTATCATCAGTTTAGCAAGCCAAAACCCCGAGTATTAAAGAATCAATCGCTTCTCCATATCACAAAGCATATTGCAATGTAGTGACATCAAATATCTGAACAAAAACTGATAAGCCTTTTTATATAAGTGCTTCCACAATCTGATTCTGGACGGAGTCTTCTCAAGTTACTGCCAATGCGGCAGCCAAAGCACTGCCGGTGTGGTCTGTCAAGTCATCCTTACCTGTATCTTGTGCTGCTATATATGAAGACGGTTATCTAAATTGAAGGCTAAGCCTAGAGGGAACAGTGAGCACATAAGATCATGATAAATCTTATTTTACCATTAGTTCTGATATTCCCGTGTGTCTGGACATCTGACCCAGCAGCCCAAACAGCAGTTAGTTAGAATTATATAATTTATGAGGTATTTTGTAAATACGACTTCTAGTTCTATACTTGCCCATGGCCGAATAATGCCATCCCTATATACGACGATGATATTCGTTGTCTCGATCAAAGAAACAAGATGAATAGTCATTAGTGACATGATCACACAAATCAATGTGCAAAAGGTAAGCCATAATAATGTGAACATTAATGATTTCCATTCACCTGCTCTTGTCCTAAAGGGTACGAGCTTGGTATACCTGCATAGACCTACTGCTCACAGTCACATAGACTTACAAAAAGGCTCATTCCACTCATGGTGCATATTCAAAATAGCCAAGTTCCCCATACTCTTTAATGTTGCTCTACCCACAGGGCAGGAGATGTGACCTGTTCATGCACGTGATGGTGGGATATGTGGGCGTAGTTTTACCTGTAGCATTAATTACCAGCACTGATTAGCCCTGTATCAGAAAGCTTGGACATCTCATATGTCATTGACAGCCTCCATCTAAGCTTATTGTTGTATCTGTTCTAATTTAACACGCATAGGTCACTACATGCATCTGGATAGCTTATATACATGTAGGAAGGATTAGGCTGCTTTATATCATAATTAACCCTCACGATACTGTTTTTTTCACATGTTCTCTATGTCGATAAGAAAAACTGCACCTGGCTATTACTCATTGCAAGGCAGGACCTAGTCCTAATATTGTACAGTTGAAATAAAAGAATTTCATTGTGGGTGGGAAAGTGTAAATAAGTCATATCGGGATCATAACACCTAGGTCCTGCATTAAATGGAAACGGCACCATAGCGATTCATTCATTATGAAGGTGTGACTCCTGGAGGTGTAAAGAGTACCCCCCCCCCCCACACTTCCCATACGCTGAAGTCCGTTTGCAAGGGACGGCTTGCATTGTTGTCCTAGCGTCATAACCCTGATGGTTGTAGTTGGCGTGACCCTTGGTGCCGGTAATGGGAGGGTGTTGGTTACCCCTCGTTCTCCCATGTCCACCTGAATACCAGAGCTCGGCCATGTGGACTCAGTGGTCGAGGGGAGGTTTTGTGTGGGGAGCTGGGAAGGGGCCAGGGGGAGTGGGGCTATTGACTTGGAGGAGTGGCTGTGGGATGAGTCTGATGGGGAAAGAACAGGTGGTGAGGTGGTGGACGATGAGGGGGAGGGGGTACATGCCCCTCTAGGAACATATGTGGGACGTATGTACAACATGGGCCTTGCCTCTATGATTAGGTAGGGTTTGTCTGTTTTAAGATATATGCGTGTGAAAACCATCAGTGTGCCCACCGTTTACCTTTAATTATGGCATTATTTTAAATGATATTTGCATGTGGTCAGGTTAATAGGCGTGGTTAGTTCTATAGAGTACTGATCAGGGAGCTGGTATGACGTTTATAACTGTATTAGTATCATGGGGACGCGCATGCAAGCTATCTTTCCATTTTTGATCTAGACTACATCAAATCAGGGATAACGAGTTGAGACACATTCTAAAATAGGATAAGATATCCATTATGAAGTTGGGGAGCATTAAGTGTGGTCGTGGAGTCAGGTGTGTGTTTGTTTTCATTAGGATGGAGACGGATGGATGCTGGGTGGATGTTTACCTTTAGCAGCACCTAAGCAGGCAGCCAGGGATCAAAATCAACAAGCCTGAGACATCATACCTGAATCAGGCTGGACTAAAGTAGACGTGCTATGGCAACGAAAGAAGAAGTAGAAATCAAGTTGTCCAAACTGCAAATTAGTCAACCTTTCCCTGGACCATTGACCGCATCAATCAGTTTTCAAATTTCAGGCCTATTTGACAGGTATTCACTCTAAAAACAGCCTGATTTCAAGGCGAGGAGACTTTTACAGCCATTGCATGTTTGAACATAGCGTGAACATAATTATTCTTTTGGCTGAAAGAGAGCATCGAATGAGGAACTTTTTATATTTTGAATGAAATTATAGGCCCGCCTCTAATTTGACCTAACCTTTTGACCAATGATTCATGTTATAGTCATAATTCTTTTAATCTTTTCATCAGCCCTTAGCATCCTGGGGGCAGCGACTCCAGGTACGCTATACCTGCATGTGTCGATAGTGCGCATAGTGAGCACGTTATCTGGACCAGGGGTAGAAGATAATCCCTCCTAGCCGTCTCCAACAACAAACAGTAGTGTCTCCACAAATATTGACCCCCCCCCCCAGACAATGATCGATAGATCTTCTATCATCATCGCCCCCCGCCCCCACTACCTAAAAATTCATACTCTTCTACCTACCCCGGCCTGCACGTGAGGATGCGCGTCGCTCGGTGCGTGTGTGGATGAGTGCGTGTGTTGGGTGCTCAGATGGCGGGTGTCAAGGGGTCGATGGTTTCTGGCCACGTTAATACGAAGGTGAGGGTTGGCGGAGACTTCAAAGACTTGTACATTTACAGGTGGGCTAGCAGGATACCTGCTGGGACGATGACTGGTGCCGTCAAGCATCCGCCAATCGATTGCAGATCCCTACGCTACATGCCTCAAGCTTTCTTCCATAGGCCTAGTTGTGGTATTCGAAAAAAAAATAATTATGCCCCATTGCCTTTCGAATGGAGGGAGCTGTGAATTTAGGTTGTGTGCATTAGACAGGAGGGTCTTGCCAAAAAAGAAACGCGAACCAAAAAAGAAAACGTGAACGCTTTCGTATTGCTGAATAATTGTTTAGATAATTGTTTAGATGAAATGTGCACTTTTTTTTACAAAAAGAGTTTTCCATGCATTCTACTGTAATTCTTTTGTCAATGCTATGAAAACGAGTTAGGCCATACACGTTTTCCTCAGTACTCTCTGAAAAATATTTTCTTCCTCGTTTTCTTTTGGCAAGACCCTCTAGGCCTAAACGTTGTGATTTATATTCCAGTGGCATCCATCCAGATGATGATTATTCGTTATGTTTTAAACTTTAATTTAGACATGAACGTGCACACAGGTGAATTTACCTCGATTTTATTTCCTAGACCAAGAAGCCAACAGACCATGCACTTATTAACTTTTTTTTTTATTTCACTGGCTGTCAAGAGTCTGAAGTAGAGAGGTAATATAACCTAACCATTGTTACAACTTCCATAAAGCCTAGCCCAAATATACAACTCTGGGCTGTGCGTATTTTATGCCCACTCTGTGTTTGCTCAACCGTAACCACGCCAACAGTCCAATAATATTTGACCGCGCTACTGATATCAGAGATAACACGGCGTTGGGTGCTGAAATGGAGTGGCCTAGGCTCCCGGGCCTAGGCTAGGGTGTGTTATGGTAAGTCCCCCACCCACACGCAGTTTGGAGCCGTGCTTCCCACTTTGCCACCAAAAGTGCGCCAAACATCAGACGACATTTGGGTTTTAGAGGATGTAAACGTTGCGCACGCAGACACAGACCGACATCCAGTTCTAGCCGATCACGTTCGGCGCTCCCCCTCGCCGCGTCCAGCGAGTGTGGAGGCAATTTCATGGTTAGTCATATAATTTTCACAGGAAGTGTGTTCCCTGCCAACAGTGGTTTCCAAGCAACGTGGGAAATTGCTGACTGCCATTACTTCCCCCTACTTCCCCCCACTGCTATGCTCCCACTGGCGGTCACAGACGCCAGGCACACTCGGCCACGCGACTGCCAGCAAAGTGTGACGGAGGATTAGCACCATCAGCTGGCTATTAGGGACTCATTAAAGCTGGCCTTGGGTGGGCGTCCTGCTATGTTGACACTCCTCTGTTCAAAACTGTTACCATGGTAACCAGGTATCTATTTCCCTGACCCCCCGCAGCCCACCTCCCACGAAGACCTCCAGCTGCTGGAAAAGGACCGACTGCCCGTGCCAAGGCTATACCTTTTACTATGATCTATAGCCTACATCCCCGGGCCTACATCCTGGCAAACGTCTAAATCATCCATACTGCGATACTATGGTACACATCTATTTCCAACCGTAGGCCTATGTTTAGCTCCCAGTATGATGCATTCACCAGACCTCCTTTTTCTATGCGGTTTAAGACCGTTTCTTCTATCTGTATTCCATGAGGCTTTAATATGTCGATTATTGTACAACACACGCCCCCCCCCCACTTTACTTTACCCATGCATATAATGACGTAATATTTGCTCACACAACCCTCCACCCACCACCAAAGCCGCTTGCTCCTCCACTGTCGCCATCCTCGACATGCACTGTGCTAGTGGCTCACCTGGGACCCCTGCATGATCGGCTATAATAAGGGCACTGGGGTGGATGGCTTGGGGTAGGAAGGAGGGATGGGGGGGGGGGGGGTTCTTGACGTCTGGGATGGGTGTGGTTGTGTGCTGAGGGTTGTGGGAGTCCTGATTGATCGGTGTCAGTTAATGAAACATGAAACACATTAAGTATTTATTTTCCGTCTGGCTCCTATCCCGCGCGTGGATCGATCCGGAGGCGGCTTGGGAGGGTCCCGTGTATTTGGGATGAGGTATTCGGAGGAGGGGGTATCCGGAGCTCCAGCCCGGGAGAGGGATAGAGTGCTCAGCCGGGCTTGGCAGCGCGTATCTATAGCTGCGTTCCAGACAAACCGGCGGTGTCAGGAATTCTCAACATCCACCTGTACCTGGCTAGCGTAGTTAAAGAAATTATGTGTGCTTTTTTTTCGGTGGACATTTAAACTTGGATGTAATGAATGATGAAGACGGTCACAGTTTCACACAAAAGAAATATATGAGAATCATTCATATTCAATACATTAAGACAGTCACAATTAAAATTCCCATTTGGATTTAGATTGAAGGATAATGTGATAAATCTGAATAAAATTATACCGATATTGCTGATAGATTAGGGTATTAACATGATAAACCTTATTTCCGCCCAAATATCATTTACATCTCCAAAGAGCGCGGGATAGTGCTATTGTGGTGCTGAAGGTTGTCGACTTTTGGTATGAGGGGGAAAAGGTGAATCTACCTTAGATATATACGGCACATGGCTATTGTATTATTGACCAATGGGAAGCATCCCTGGCATTTACTGCGGAGACGGGGGCTAAAGGTGTTAGTCATAGTGCAGTCGGGGTCTAATGGCGGCCTCCATAGTCTAATGTGCTAATGCCCTATAGAAAGAGGCGTGAGTAGTATATATGGAGAGTGGAGTAAGTGAGTGAGTGAGTATTAGATGTTTAACGCTATTTCGACAGCTATGTCATATTCATGGCGAGAACTACATTACACAATTTCACAGAGAAATGTGTTAGTGCCCGTGCATATGTGCACCACTATCATCCTGAGGGGATAGGAAAAATTAGATTCAGAGCCTTTTAAGTGGGCCACGGAAGCCCGGTGGAGTAAGCAGTCTAAGTGGAGAAGTAAGTATGTATAATACAGATGGAGAGACACATACAGAAACCCTCTGAGAGTGTGGCAGAAGAGGGAGAGAGAGAGAGAGAGAGAGAGAGAGAGAGAGAGAGAGAGAGAGAGAGAGAGAAAGAGAAAGAGAGAGAGAGAAAGGCGCATTCAGAGTAGTATCACTGGTGAATTTAGACGGGGAGGGAATGATATTTTTAGCATACGGTCAAATATAGGGGGTGTACCCTCTTGTTTGGCCCAGAGGAGTTACGTGCCCTCTATATGTTCCATCAACGACTGACTCAGTAGGTGTAAGATGCGGCTTATAGAGCTATATAGACATAGATAGAGGGTGGGAAGTGGGGAGGGGTCAATCCTCTCCAACACTTTGCCCAATTTTACAGCGTGTTGGTGGGGCCAGGGTCTTAGATGCCGGCGGATCTCTGATTTTTTAAAAATTCATCAAGTAGAACAAAACGTATAGAGAGCGGAGCAAGTAGTATACATGTATATAACAAGTGCTAGCAGTGTGTGGAGAGTCGAGTTAGGGCCTAAACCCATTACACGATTGTAAAACTGGCCGATCATTAGGGTAAACAAGTAAAATCGGTTGCATAATCGGCCATTGTAGGTGTTTAGAGAGGCAACAAATGTGCCAAATGATACAAATCGGATGAGAATCAATACTATACACTACAAAGTAATACCTCAAAATGTAATGGTACAACCAGGAAGATAATGCTACAATCTAATAGATCAACTACAAGGGTTTTTTAGCATGTTGGAAATGTTTAAATCGGTAATGAAAATAACAAAAAATTAACAGTGTATTTCACAATCGGCCACAGAATCGGTGGATTATTCCTAGATTATACCACCATTTCACTTAAAATTGAGCAATGTTGGTGTGCATTATGCAATATTTGGCCGATAAAGGTACTGATTATTGCAAATTCGGGTAATGGATTTCGGCCCTAAGTAGTATATAAAGAGATGTGTAAGTAGTATATAGGGAGCGTAGCAAGTAGTATATGGAGACGGGTGCAAGTACATGTGTATAGTATATATGGAGAGCAGAGCAAATACACGTAGTGTTGGAAGACGGTTGTAAGTAGTATAATTATGGAGAGTGGAGTGAGGATATGGACACAGGTGTTAGAACTATATGGACTATATACAAGAGTAATTTAGCGCGCTATGTGGAAAGAGACCCCAGGCGAAAAGTAACCAGTATATGGAAAAAGGGTGTCTAACTGATTGTAGTCCATTTATTCTAATTTTGACTGGATCTAAGCCCTATGTATGGGAAATGAGTATTCTGATGTCATTGAGTAATACGCAAAGACAGGCTTTGGCAAAGTAGTAGACCAGGTACACGTAGTAGGGAACTACCGTAGTGACCTGTTTAAGCGGCGGGTCTTGAATAAGCGCCGGGGGTACAATGGTAGCAAAATTGAGAAATACACTATAAATTCTGTCTTGAATAAGTGAAAGAAGTACAATTTAGTAAGTAGGACCCAGAATGTGCACATGTATACAGATATGACGCAGGTGTACGGCGTTCTTTAACTAGCCCTAGGATAGTTGTGTTATCGGGCTTTAATAGGGCCAAACCCCATCAGCCGGTCTCATTCACACTCTGTGAGGAATCAGACCAATACTCTTGCCGATCTAGACACTTCAGCCAAATTCTTCAGACAAAATGTAGCCGTTTGGGATTCTAACTGGCAATTTCCCTGGCTGATTATGAGTGTGATCGGCTATCAATGGGTCCATATACCATCGGGAATTACTATCGATCAGTGAATGTAAAATGTGTGGCTTTTAAAGTTTTATAAGAAGTATACTTAATGTGTGTTGTTTCCCCAATCCAAGTAAACAAAGTAACCATGTCCTGCCACGCGTTCATTAAATCGACATTTACTAAAGAACATTTCAGTTAGTATGTCTGTATGGCAACTTAACATATCTTTCAACTGTACTTCTTTACATGAAGGGGTTATAAACCATATCTTTAAAGAACAGATTGGATAAATCTGAACCCACCTTAGAGCCATTTTTTGTCTCGTGGTTACGGGAGGCGGGTTGAAGTTAGTTGATCTAAGTTGACATCCTGCAGTGATGTCTTGGTGGCCAGACGGGAGCCCATCTTCAGACGGGCCGGCAGCCTGTCCCTGCGCCCGGCCCGGTCCCAGAGACCCACGGCACTCCGTCCCCTGCCTCACCTGGCCCGGTGTGTTGGCTCACCTGTGCCAGTGCCAACTATCATATCGATATGGGCAGGTGCACCAGTCTGTGCAGGGGTGACAGGTCCTCTTTTTCTAATCCAAGTGCCTGCGTTTTATCCCACTTGGTCTTTCCCCAGAAAAGGCTCTCATTACTATTGCATGCTACTTGGATGAAATACAACAACCTATTTTGCTTCCCACAGAAGTGCATTATGAACATAGAAAAAATAACCATGTGGTTATAATCCCTATTGCGTATACCTGCAGGAACCCATCACCCCTACTAGCGCACAATGGGCTCGTCTCAGGTATTGTGTACCTGTGTTGACGGTGCGTGAGGGGAGAGTTCATCATGTGCACAGCTGGGGGTGGGTTTATGGTTGCCGTCCACTTTTCACCTGATTGGATCATTTAGTCTTCCCTATCGATTGAGACTCTCGGTCGATAGGTCTGTGTTTTTTCCTCTCTTGTCGCTATTAATCAACCCACCTAGCCCTCTCCAATTGGATCCATACCCTAGATTGTGAAATGTAGGAGTTATACAATTGGCTCCTGGCCTATTTGAGCACTTGTCGATGTGCAAATTTTCACCTGAACCACACGGCCCCCAATCAAGGTTGGAACTCATAGATGTGCTTCGACTGCATTTGAATTAATCCCCCAAAACAGGTTGCGGACCAGGGAAAAAGAAACGTGACAAAAAAAAAGCAATTCAAAATGTGAATTTGATTAGGATCTGTGCCTACGTCAGCTAATGTGTGCGGGGCACGTGCAGTTGGAGTTGAATTAATTTAACCCAATGCCACTTAAAACTTGTACTGGGGGATTCTATACTTTTCAAATTAAATAAAACGTGGCGTCCTTACCGCTATAGTAAATGCGAGTGCGGTTAATGGGCAACTCGTTACATTTCAACTATTCAAGTGCTTTTGAAAAATCACTTCACTGCAATTATAATGTCTATGAAGAAATTGTAACACATTTTACATTTTATCGGGTAGTTCTTTATCCGTCAAAATTCATGTCATCATACCCATACGTTATAGAGTTACATTGTAGCTTATACAAGTGCTACATTGTGAACTCTAAGAAAATCGGGTACACATGCCAGCTCTCCTTTGGGTCCATTATACACCTATATGGTAAGTAACCTATTGAATCGTGTCCAAAAGACCACGATGTGCCATTTCAAACAGTGCTGGGGTATAGGGAGGTCGGTCTGGTCGACTGAATCCAAACACACATGTCTTTCTAGACTTTAACGACGGTATAGATATGAATAAATCACGAACTTATGCCTTTTGTTTTTATCCCTGATGAAAAGATGGCATCTGTGGGATCACCAAGGTAAATGGTAACAACGCGGCTGTTCAGTGGCGCGTGACTCGCTGTGTCTGCGCTTGGCGGCGCTGTCTGTTTCCGGCACGGTAATTACCTGTTTATAATTCATGCCAACATCTGCCCCCTCCGGCCGCGCACGCGCCAACCCCGCTTGTTGTCCTTCTCAGATTAGATTTTATATGGAATTAGCTACTTTGATGTGTGTGTATCCTCTTCTATATATGGAAGAGGAAGGGGTCAGGGCCACCCATGACCTCGGACACCCTCCTTTACCTGTACTCTGTGTATCTATGTATTATAATATGGATCAATAGGCATAAATCAGAAGCCCCCTCAGCCCCACTAGTAGCTCCCACTTTATAAATCAGGTCTGCAAGAAGATGGCAGGTGCGGTGACAGGGTGCATATCATACCTGAAGTTTGGTAGATTTTCGGTGTTCGCCTCCAGATTTATGTATAAGAGGAGCGACGCGCCATTCTATCCCTCTGAGTGGCATTGTACATTTTGTTATCACAGCACGTATAAACCTAATGCTTGAAATGATGGGAAAGCTATTGCTATTCCGAAAGAAGGGCCATTATGAGCATCATCATAGGTCTGCATTGCCAGACAAGATGAAAAGCAGGTTGTGCCAAGGCGTATATATATATATGCTCTACACACGTTAGGATACACCTTGAAGTAATCGCTATATACGCTCAAAATTTGCAAGACATATTTACATGATTGTGGAGATGAAAGTGATAGTATTTTTAAAACCCATGCAGGTTATCATTAATCCTAATACCCATATGTGAAATTAGTTGAGAACTGATACACTGGAACCACCTCACATGCATTTTCTTCTTTTAGATGACATTGCAGGATATTTCATTAAGTCTCCCATGCAAATAGCCAATAAACTCAGTGTAAGACTTGGGGTCTATTTCAAAACGACCTACGATCACCAAAAATCACATGGAATGTTGATGTTGAACTACCACATCGATCACAGAACCTGAATAAATCGTAGAATTTTCTCCTGATATATACTGCATTATACAGGGTTTGGGTACATACAACTGTTCTATTTCTACTATACTTTTGAATAGCTCAACACTCTATTCCATGCAATTAATTAATTATCCTCCAGTTGGTAACATTATGCTGGTGGACGAATTGTACGGTAACTGATCGTTTGAGACAGAAAATTGGGGAGGCAAATCGTTGACTGTTCTGAAACACACCCCCGGGATTGAAGGTTTGCATGACGTTCATCTAATAGCCTATCCCCAACCATCTGTTTTGATGGCTATTGTCAACATTCGGATTGATCTATATAGGGACCGATTAGATATAAGCTGTCATGTACATATTTGACCATTTTGAACGCCCATAACATATCGCAAAATGGCCGACCACCTCCTTGATTATACAACGCTAGCCACTACCGTATGCTCCTTACAAATCGTTAGTTGTCCAAACATCCTTGCATCCCCCATTTATAATACTTATGGTTTTCTGTGCCCCCTCCCGCCCGCGCCACTAAATTCTGCCATCCTTCCTTTCGATAATAGAATTGAGTATTCACATTCTGCTTCTATCTTACTTTATTTCAGTTATAGTGAAGTCTTTGTATTGCATGGCCCTTTTGGTATCTGTAGGTCCTATAGCAGTTTTATTCAAAACGATTCCAGGTCGTCTTATTTGATCACTTAGATTACGGATCCGCCAATTCTGGGTAGAACGAAAAATATACATCAAGGTTTGTCCTGATGGGGGGGGGGCTACTAATTTCAACCCGTTATTATTGTCTTCATTACAATTACACCTCTTCAGTATGCACAACCAAAGTTTTGTGATCATAGACACCCACATGTATCACCTGAACGTGTAGATTAGCCTGTAAAGTCACCAGCAGGCCTTTTTATGGGTGATCTATGAACAAAATATCACACAAACCACAAGTTTCACTCTCCATAGAGGCGGGTAGCATTACGCCCTTCTGTATAACAGGGAACCATTCCATTGTATATCGAGTCACAGTCAGAAGAACCCAATACTGCGGCATAGCAACGCAATGAGGGCAATCATGCGTATCGACCAACCTCCCTAGCAACGGAAATGGCTGGGATGGAAAGGCCACGCATGGCGAGGTTCATGGACATGAAATGATGACTGCTGACACAGGGTCACAATTACTCAGACATTAGTAAACCTGGCCATCATCCATCTTGATTAATGTCCTACTTGTGGAACGTATATTGGGAATGCTTTCTCACTTTGAGATGATTTTAGAACCATGTTACATTAAGGCCTATAAGCTTTAGAAATCAATGGGATATCAATTAGTATACGTCACCCTAAGTAACACGAAAGGCTAAATTTGCTAAATAGCCGGTATATGTATTTATTACATGTATCAACTAAGCACCGACTTGGGCAGTATAAGTCTGGCCCCGACCCAGGCTTTTGTTACCAATGCTGACCCGTTTTATATCCCTCTTAAGCTTAATGACAAATTCATACGCAATTCTTGCAACGCTTTTGTAATCACAATACATCCCTAAAATATAAACTAGAGCAATAATGTGCTCAGCTAAAGGCAGGCTTAGATCCCCAGCTGGTTAGGTCTAGATGCTTCTGTGACTGCTAGATGAAAAATATCAAATATTTTACTCATAGATTTATTTTGTAAGTCATATCATTTTTTACATGCAATACATATGCACTGAACTATAGTGTGAAGAGGCATGGGTAACATAATGGGAATTCATTAATTATTGCACAAAGGTGAAATAAAAAACTTGTAAGAGAGTTTTATATATATATAGTTGACCATCTAATAGATTCTAAAGATATAGAACTGCGGTCCAGTAGCGAATCCAGGGAGTAAAGTTTATTCTTGAATTGGTCAATCCTTACTCTTATTTTGAAACAAGGAAGACTGACAGCTTCTCGAACCAAAGCAGTGGGTTACTGCCAAGAAAAGATATTGAGCGTCTGGGACACTTTCAATAAGCAGAAGCCCCAGGCTGTTAACAGGCCTGATCTCAGATAGCATTACCACTGGTACCTGTCAACCAGGTTAGACTTGACTCAAAAGAGGGATCAGGATGAACGTGATTTCCGTTCTCTGGTCACAAAACTCATTAAAAAGTAACAATCCAGTGGTGTCCAGAGTCCGTCATATAAATGCCATTTCTAAGCTCCTGTCGTAAGTCATGTTGTCACCTACATTGATTTGCACAATGTTAATGCTGTCCATTAGTGTTAACCGTAAGGTGATATTTGTATTCCCAGACCTACACACCTGTCTCAGGTATCAGGTGCTAAACACGTCCTTAGGTCACCTGTCACTTAATTCACTCTCTATTAAAGGTCTCCTTCAATGCGGGATATGTACAGGTAAGCTGGACGCTTGGAGTAAGCCCCCCTCCCCACCTCTTCTCAACCTTTCACATCTCAATACACATTTGATGTCGGTGAAGGGATGCAGTGGGGTAACTACGTTTACCTGTGTATGCCTCAGATAGGGGATGATGCGTCGAAACGCGTCTCCATGGATGTTTGGCTAGATACCTTGGCTAATACATTAACATGAGCATATGCACCACTGTGCAATTCAATCCAAAGCGATGCACGGAGCATTGAGAAATAAGCTGATGGAGCTATATCCACCGGGCCTACAATAACACAAAATTAGACAAGGTTAAAACAAGGTCGATGGTGGATGTTCCATTTACAGTCAACTCTCTGTAATGTGGTCATCATTCCTTCTTTCCAAAAGTGACCACATTGGCGAGGTGACCACATTAGAAAGAGTCTCATGTTAATGGTATATATGATTGAGTTAAGGTGGTCTTGATCTACCAAAAACACCTTCTACAAGACTTCAAAGGGGCTGGAAGATGCACAGAGAAGTCCTGCTACCCCACAGGCCACCTCCCACCCCCTACAAGACTTCAAAGGGACTGGGAGGTGCACAGAGAAGTCCTGCTACTCCACTGGCCGCCTAACACCACCTAGAGCTCTTCAAAGGAGCTGGTAGGTGGGTAGTAGGACTTCCCCTAGATTCTATGGAGAAGCAGTGGTGTCACAGTTACCAGCTGGGCCCTTATCAGCCTTATCTCCCCATTGACAAGAGTGCTCCAGCAGGATAGGAAATGCACTAGAAAAAAAAAATGCATCATATTCTTAATTGGTAATTTTCTAATCCCCATATTAGAAAAGAAAGAGGCAAAAAGGTTACTTTTTCTAGTAAATTGCCTGTATAATTTGACCATTTGCTATTTGGAGAGACCACAATAGAGAGAGTAAAAGTGACTTTTTAACTGGAAATTAGTGACCACAAGGAGAGGTGACCACATTAGAGAGGTGACCACATTGCGGAGAGTTCATTACATTAGAATAAAGAGGAAAATAATTGGGTTCTTTCGAAAAGTGACCACAATGGCTAGGTGACCACATTAGAGAGGTGACCATAACTAGAGAGTTGACTGTACAACCAGTGGCACAGAACAAATGTTTATGAAGCAATAACTAGAGCTTATAAAGGGATAAAAAAACTAATTATGGTGATGCTGCTTCTAAAGATTAGCAGAACTGCCCTTGATAGATATCGGCTCCAAGAGGTCCTGGCAGTACATGTATGTAGACATTGACTCGAGTCTGAGAACCAGTGACATGATTACAGTGTCTCTGTGCTTCAAGATCCAGACCTCTGACCCCCCTCCCACCTCAATGATTACTAATATAACGATAACTAAAACTGTGTGACTGACTTTCATTGTATTGGATGATTGTTATCCTTGCTTAACATAACAACACGGTATTGGCCAGCTTGATCTTAGGTTCCTGCCCTGTTTTGTCTAAAGGCGAACACTGATGAAGACAGCTGGTTTGATTGCAGACCCCTCCTTTTGTCATAGTATTACCCACATCGTCAATAAGGGACTGTAAGTTTGATTGCAGACCCTCTCCCCTCCTCAACTTTTATAAAACCACATTGATAAAGTCACTCCAATGTAGATTCAGTCAGGTTTGATAGCAGACTGGCTCATACACTTACTCATCTACTTACTTCTCACTGTTACATAATTCACTCATTCATTCATTCATTCCTACCATTGGTACCTTCACTTGAGTAGGACCAATCTGTTTTTTTTTTCAGTTTACAGCCATGCTCCGCATTACCATGTTCCTTTATCGATTATTTTCTATTTGAGTTTAATGACGATCATACAAACCTGGAAAATCCAGCTCATCTTATTTGATTGCACTGCCATATGCAGTACCTATTTAGTTATACCTGCACTAGGGGTAGGCACTTCTTTGTCATATGTATTTATATCTCTCTATTTGACCTACATGAAATTAGATCAAATAGCTCGTATATGGGCCAGATTTCCTGGGGACGTACAAATCTCCCTGAGAAGGCCCCAAATATGAAAGTCAGAAAAGGAATTAATCACTTTATTACATTGAAAGAACAATGTCTTGGCTCCTTGGAACCACCAATTATACACAGTTTTCCCTACCGGTTCCATTTTTATAGCTGTGTGATAACAATTTGTCATGTTTTGTGTCCATCAGACAGATTTAATCAGTGATATGATTTTGTTACCAATATATACACCACAGAAACTTCTAATTTTGTTTACCAACTCTTACAGTATACAAGTTTAGTAAGCTCATGAATAAACATCACTGTTAAAAAAAAAATATTATTTTCCCTCTTGTTCTCTAGAATATGCTTAAATACTCATTAAAATCAATCTACATTAAGTTCAGCATGCCTACTCTAAGAAAAAATGATCACCATAACCTAATGGACCACCAACTCAGCACAGCATTAGCTTAAAATGACCCTAAAATTCAGACTTTATCTGTCGGATGGACACTTTTTTTCATATTACAGTGCATAAAACACACTTATGGGGAGGCTTATGGTACAAATGTTATTTAATAGTGTTCAAGGGATGACTGTGCTTAAAACATAAAGGATGCATCCAAATGCATTACTTTGAGATTAAGAAATTTGTCCTTCCGACAGCAAAAGTGCAAAATGTCCATCTGACAGAAAAATGTGTATACGGATGCACTCATTGGTATACGAGGAAGACTTCAGGCTACAGCAAAAAAAAATCTTTGTGGCAGCTTAACCACCCTAATGCCCCTCAATTCTGAGCAGAGTAAGGATAATGTATTAACTGTCTTAGTTTAGAATATGGGAGGGTTTTAGTTTTACTGTCGGATGGACATTTGAGTGTCATTTTACACTGAATTTTACACAAACAAATACTTATGCTCTACAATACCCAAAACCCTTCTGAATCATTAACACAACAGATATATCAATGAGAAAAAGCTATATCTGAGGTTCTGGAACCCCTCTGGGATATATGACAGGGCTGTTAAAAACCTGCTTTTTCGTCAAATTTGCCTTTTTTCACCATTTTTCAACTTTGGAAGCCAACTAATCTAAATATCATGGTTGGATATGCAAGAGAGTACATGCATTTGAAAGGTTATGGTGTCCCCTTAAAATTGGGACCAAAAAGCAGGATATTGGTTCAAAAGTTTTTATTCTGTAGGTGCATAAGCATACAAAAGTGTGAAAAATGCCAATTGTACGTGCTCAGAAAATCTAGCCCATATATTGTATTGCATCTTATGGCACCGAAAGTTTAATAATTTGACAAACGTTCCCTGCCAACTTTATTCATGCAGGAACTCACATACATCTTCCCTGAAATAATACCATTCTGGTATACTGGTACTTATTACTTCCTATTCACTATAAATGTTGACCTATTGTATGTATTCTGCTAAGTTATAACCGTAATTAACCATTCTCTAACGACTGTTAAATTATCCACATGTCTAATGCTAGTTGCATCTAGCTATGGCTCCCTTTATTTTTCCTCGTTCCTTCAAAACTGAGATACTACACTTTACTTTTTTTCTGTATGGAGCTGGTCACTCCATATTTGCAAGTAGGTAGAAATAAAATGAAAACGCAAATAAATCTTTATCAAACAAAAGAAAAAGTACCTTGCTCCTACAGGGACGTAGGAAGGGGAGGGGACACAGGAACCCTCTTGCTCCTCAATCACGATGGAGGGTGGTCTGAATATGGCTGCCCTCATCACAAAGCGAAATGCCTAGACCATATATATATATAATAAATTATATATACAATGTATATTGCAATATATATATATATATATATATATATATATATATCATAAAGTTTTTAAATTCCCAGCTGGTACCTCTCATATTAGACAATATTTAATAGGGATGGGCACCCAAAATTAAATTTTTTACCATCCAATCTGAAAATTATACCCTAGAAAGAAGAAATCTTTGCCAACATTATGCTTTTTGAATAAATGTAATACAGTAACTTGAAGAGAAGCAATGCATTTTTGAATATAAAAAAGTTAGGAGTATTTTCTGTCACCTTTTCCTGGTCAATATCAGCTCAGTGAGGGAAAATTAGGTCAAATCATGCCTCACTGACCACACTCACTGAGTGGTGCATTTTTGACATTATCTCTTGTAAATGCTTATAATTTTGTAACAGTTTAAGTTAGAGAGAAGCCAGTCACATCAGTGGGCAGAAAACAGTTTGGTGGTTCTGGGGGTATAAATTCTTTTATGATTTGATATGGAGAAGTATATCATATTTTGATGGAAACTCAAAATTCCCTGTGGTGGAGTAAAATCACACAGGTCAGTTTTGTGCAATTTTAAGCAAAATATGCTGTTACTGTTTTACTTCTAGCACTTTTCAGCACACAGATAGATAGGAATAGATTTTAGATTCTTGTAGAAGACAAAATTGCGGACATTTTGGTTGTAGTTCTAAAAGGTGAACAAATACTTTGAAATTTCAAAAAAATGGTTAAAAATCTGAATTATTTTTTTCCAATTTGAAAATTTGCCTATGGTATTCCTATTCTATGGGTCTTTTTACATAACATACCAAAAGATGGCATTTTTCCATGGAACAGAAGTAACAAAATTCAGGTTTTGAAGTTGCTCTATTTACTATAGTGACAGAGAGGCAGCGTTCAGCAGTAGCTGCTGGCGCCCATCCCTACAATATTTCAGTGGGATAGGGGAAAATTGGACCACAGATGGGCCTCAGATCAGACTCAAGGATGCTGGAACAGGGGTGGCTTCAAAAGTGGATATATTAAGCAGATGGGTTTCCATCATGGGCGGAAAACTAGTCTCAACCACATGCTTAGTGTAGTCCCCTCTAGTAGTATAGACAGGGTGTGACAGTCAGCAAAGTCCCCAGTCTCCCCTGTGTTTACACAACCCACATGGCTACTTTGAATGTGCATTATTCCTAGGTATCCAACATCTGACCATAGCACACTTAAACTGAGCTAGGTAATAGGACACACTTAAGGATTGGTTCTGTATAGGCCACTTCAGGCAAACAATCCAATTAACTACATTGCCCTCTCGGTATGTGTTGGGTAAGGTGACAATATCTCACCCTCTTGCATTTCATAAACACATGATAAAAAGGGTCATAAGGCCTTTTTTAGGCTCAATCATATAACTTCCTCATTTTCAGAATAAAGTTAGAAAATGTATTAGTATAAGCTTTATATACCTCTTACAGTGTCTCATTTCGGATATGTTAAATGCTTATGGAATTTCTACTCATGGTGTAGCTACCTGACCATACATATAGGGAATGACTGCCTACAGCTTACCAGCCACTGCCATAACTACGATTTACATTGAAGAAGCTTGAAGGCAGCACTGGGGTAATTACAGGAGAACTAAGGACTCAGCCCTATAGACTTCAGCTATGTGTACAGTGTGTTTGGATACCTGGGAATAATGCATATTCAAAGTAGCCATGTGGATTGGGTGGGTTGTGTAAACACAGGGGAGACTGGGGACTTTGCTGACTGTCACACCCTGTCTATACTACTAGAGGGGACTACACTGAGAATGTGGTTGAGACTAGTCTTTCGCCCGTGGTTTCCATTCAGTCTTAAAAGACAGTTTTAATATGAAGAAGGTCTTTGTCTATTCTCTAGATCTATTATGTTCTTAAGATGCTCTGTGATTGCCGTCTGGGTAGAGTGTCTCTTCCTATATAACCATATTGAGTTTGAGTTTTAACAAGTTTATTGGCAGAAATCATACATGTACGTTTTTCAGATCGGCCAAAACACGGCAACAGGAAAGAAATAGTGTAGCGCTCAATCAGGTTGTACAAAGTTACATCAGGCAGGCATGGGCACATAAGTCCTTGTTTATCCATATAGTGCTGTAGTCTTTTACAAACTATTTTTTTTCTAAATGTTTTCCTGTAATTGGTAACAGACTAATCGGACATAGAGCATCAATGTCCATGGAGTTTGAATTTTTTAGGTACACTGTCATGAAGGTGTTTAGAAATTAAACTGGTCTAGGGTGACATTGTGCTATATTTCTAATCACATGACATTTTTTATGTTTAAAACCTAAACACATGGAGGTTATAAAAACAATATTAGGCATTTTCCAGCCTCTAAAGTCCATAGTGTTAAGAGGACCCCTCTTAATCCCCTAACACTTAATCCCACCTCAGTGGTAACCTAGGCAACCAATCTCTTGGAGAGTGATGGGTGCCACTTCTTTAGACATGTGGTGGTTAATCCCATTGGGGACAGGCTAACTTATGGTGGCATATTTGTGGGTATACACACAGACTATCAAGTTAGACCCATCTACCAGGGGTAGCCAGCCGGGCCCACAGCTTTAGAAATCCACGGGCCCAAAACTGGACCTAGAACATGTTTCCACTGAAGATGAAAAGCTAAACCTGCCTTTTTGTAATTAAGTTATATCAAGATTTAACTAGAATGACTGAATTCCTGGCCATTTTCCCTTTCCAACGATATATAACACAAACATATTGACAAATATACATCAATTTAGTAAACTGCCCTCAGCTACTTCTGTGGGCCACCCGGGCCCATAGGAAGGCAAATTTTGAGAAAACTGTGGGCCCGGACCAAGGATTATGGGCCATTGGCTCCTGTGCCAGTGTTAGTGTCTACCCCTGGTCTTAGGCAGTCCACCACAGAGACAGGAAGGGGAAACTGTCATATAGGCCTACTGGACTAGGAGTTTTCTATTCATAGAAACTGTTACATAGTAGGTAAGTTTCTCCTATAATTCTACTTGGAAATCTCCTAAACCAATTAGTAATTGGAATTGCTCTCTCATATATGTACTAGATGAATACTCAACAGGGGTAGACACTAACACTGGCCCAGTGGCCAATGGCCAGTAGTTTTGCCTGCAGGCTAGTGATTATTTTTAGAATTCCTTTGAAATTGGCCATTTGGCCAGTAAAATATTTGAAAGTTCATTGTCATATACCAGACTACTGGCCCGGGTGGCCAAATGCCCAAAATGTTAGTGTCTACCCCTGCTCAATATTAACTAATTAATATAAAATGGACTTTGTTCTTAATTTATAAATCAAACTCCATCACAACTTGAAACTAATGTCTCTATTTTCAGGTTCCCTTTGGTGAAATGAATCCCCAACCACAGAATCACCAACTATACAATGAATTACCATCTTCATTCTGGAATTATAAAATGAGTTGAGTTGAGTTTAACAAGTTTATTGTCCATAAAACATCATACATGTAAGCTTTTCAGGTATAGCCATAGCAGAAAAGACAAATAATAATAATAATAATAATAATAATAATAATAATAATAATAATAATAATAATAATAATAATAATAATAATAATAATTATAATGATGATGATGATGATGATGATAATAATAAAGATGATAATACATCACACACAAAAACAGTCAGACTAACAGGCGTATGTGAGAGTCAATCGGCACTATGCAGTGGAGAAAGTACAGGTGGTTACAAGTTTAGACATCATAATAAATTACTTTACGGTAGATAGGGTTGTGTTAACACAATCATATTTTCTTCAGAAAATCTTCTTTTGTCTCAAGCTTTTGAATTACTGGGTCAAGCTTATCCCATGCTGTATTAGATTACTTCTAAGTGATGTTTCCCCTAGCCCTGCAAAGTACCTTAACACATTATGTCTAAACACAATGATAATCTAAACACATTAGAGCCGAAACACTAGCTTTTTCTAAACACTTTCTGTCTAAACACCTTCAATTCTAAACATGTTTAGGGTCTAAACGCATTCCAAAAAGTGGAACAACAGTGTGTTTAGGAATGTGTTTATAAACATAAAGATTCTAAACACCTATTCTGAGAGTGTAGCGGTTGGACAATTGCAGCCTTCCAGGTCTTAGAAAAAGCACAGGTAGTGAGGCATTTATTTTTTAAGGAATAAGGCAAAAGAGGTGGAGGGGATGTGCATCTATTCCAAAATAAAGACCTTGGGCTTAGATGCACACCCCTTTCCCTTCCTCGTGGCCTGAATCCTGTTATAACACAGTAGCACTGCCATGCATTATTGACCCATTATTACACGACTTCTGTGATTTTGGGTGCTTTTCCTGGATATTCCAATGCATATACCTGTCGATATTGCATAGCATGATGCATGCATCATGACTTTTGTAAGGTGTGCTGTTATCCAAGGATAATAGGCACCTGGTGCTGTTATCCATGGATAACATGCACACCTTATATGTAATTTTACATGTCATATATGTTACATGTTAAAACCTACGAAATTTTCATTACCAGGGTAGGGGTTGAACCTGCACTATCCTGATCCCAAATCCAACACCCTATGCATTGTGCCACAGGGACTGACGAGAAAGTGTGGGTGTTTGCCTGTATATGTACATGTATAATGCCATAGCCCCTACCTGGATAGTGGCGACCCCAGCAACTGTCACATGTGCAAGGTTAGAATAGCATTATAATTATAGAGGACTGCTGGATGCGTTCAAACCAAACCAATGGCTGCCGGGTGCCGAGGTGTGTGTACCGATGGTCTAGTGGTTAGCGCATTGCGCCCTCGTGTAATTATCCTTTGCTAACACACACGCGTCATGAATTATCCATTAATTACTTGTTCTATAATTGCACAGCAGAGGAGCTGTGCATCTATCAGTTTGCCATGCATATATAAGTTATAACTCAATATATGCTAGTTTCCGGGCCAGCTCTCGTTCTAAGACCCTTGAACATAGGTATGGAGTGGAGGTTTGCCAAAGATCTGCTTTTGGAGCCTAAAAATATATGCATGGCAAGAAATAAACCGTGTCGCTCTCCAATCACATCTCTTATCTCTATATAACCAACAGTTGGAAGCAAGAATATGCCTGGTTTCTTAAATAGATGCATGGCAGCCGTGTACATTTTGTAATTAAATGTGCTGACATTACATCAGGTACATTGTATACACATATATGCGCAGAATCTTATTAAAAACTTTTGATATTCTTAATAGCAGGTGTTCTAGTCACCTTAAAACCTTTGTGCAGTTTCATTAAGGCAGGTCGATACCATTGAATTTGAACCCACTGCGCAGGTCTCTCTGCATATGCCTCATATTTATCATAACAAGCCCATATAGTTGGCATGTATTTTAATCAAAAGAATCTGAATAAGTTTAAACATTTCTTGCACTAAGTTTCCCCTAAAACTCCTAAGACACAGTAATGGTTTGAGGTGGCATCTAGACATTCTCTTAGAGTAATTTACCCTCGAAACCTTCTGAAGAAAAATGTTGAAGTGGGACAATATTGTGTTTATGAATGTGTTTATAAACACTTGTTCTGAGAGCCCCCTAAATCCTATAAAATAATACATGTAACTCATGTAAGTTAGAGGACGGAACCTGAAAGTTTCCATCACTTTATAGGCAAAGGTAAAACTAGAAATGAAAAATTTCTTGGAGCGCCCCCCTCCCCCCATTCAATCCCCTTGAAAAAAATAGCTTGCTTGATTTCTGCCTTCCTCCATGTTACACTTTTGTTAACACCACAGGGTGCGAACGAACAGCAGCGGGAATTCGTGAGGCGCCATCTGAAGTGAAAACGTCACACTGATGGCGTCTGCTCGCCGGGAATCAGCTGCGGTCCTATTTACGTGTCGTGTGCAAAAGCCTCAAATTTGAGCAAGATGGCGCCGTACGTGCCCGAAGAAGTCGATGTCTTCACAGTTCCTCACTCCAGAATGAAGGACCTGGTGAATGACTACGTGGAAATGGTAGACAGTCACGTTATGTTCCTAACATACTTTGAGTTTGCCAAGTTTTAGTAATATTTATGCATTTTTAGGGGAGAAAACCTGAAATGAAGATTTGCTGATGACTGTTCTGTTCAGTGTTGTTGACTCTTAAAACGTCAACAACACTCTGAAAGTTGAAACCTTAGGGAGCGTTCATTATTTATGGCAGGGGGGAGCAAATGAGGGGGGGGGGGTCAAAATTTTTAGAGGTATTCAGAGGGGGGGGGCATTTTTTTTAACCTATTGTGAGAGGGGGGGGGTCATTTTTTTTCAACCTATTCCTGAGGGGCGGGGCAATTCCTCTTTTGGGGGTATTCGCGGGCACAATGCATAATTTGCTCACAACACAACGCGATTTTTTTTCGCGACATATCGCAAAGTTCACAATTCTCCACCATCTTATAATATATGTGGGGTTTATGAAAATATCATTTGATACATGAAATGATTTACCCTGAAAAACATGTAAATAGCCCCCCACCTCCATCACACCTATGGGTAAATCTAATGAATGCTGTAAATGTGTTAGGGCGATATCAGCTCCCCTCCCACCCTACCAGTACTCTAAGAAAGGATCTGCGAAAAGTGCAGGGTGCATTAAGGTCCCCATTCCCAGTGCATGTCACCTATGGTGGCCATAGCTTTTCACACCTTCCCATGTGACACTCACACCATCCAATGCCACCCTCACTCCATCCCATGCTGCCCTCACACCCTCCAATGTCGCAGTGACACCTTAGAAAGGCTTTCCCCACAACTTAGGCCTATTCAATGTACATGTAGGTTGGCTTTTACAAAAGTTGGGGAGGCTATGTCGTACAGCATATATGTCAAAAGGTTGGGGTGCACCTTATACAAGGGTTTTTCAAAATATCAATCCAGAAGTAGTAGGAGTGCCTTATATGCAAAACACACATCCCTGAGTTAGGGGTGCACCTTATACGTGAGCTGCGCCTTACATACACAGGAGATTACGGTAATTATGTATCGGTATTTAGGGAATATCTAAATTCTAAACTTAGAAGTGAATCTTCTTACCAAGGTATGATTGGGAGTCTCACTCTATTCAGTGTTAAAAAATAGACGATGAAGATGAAAATCACTGGTTTTCACCTTTCCTTGTAGGAAAACTCTTGAAAAAGACAAGCAGATATCATTTTCAATAATCTTGGTGGCCAAAAGAGATCACAAATCATTTTTTCTGTAATTCCAATTAACAATTTTTTATTCTATATCCCGGGTAATTAGTTCAGGGTGTCAGGAGCAGTGAACCATTATCAAATCACCTTATCATCTTATATCTGACACAAGGGTCTTCTGTCAAGAAAGAGAGAATGGTAAACATTCTCCAATCTGTTGTGGACCATCAGAATAGATGACCGCAGTGGCTTTCTAGAAGTATACATAGAAAAGGGGTTGGCATGGGTATGACACAAACAGGACTGATGCATGTCCCTTGAGCTGAGAGCTGCCAGCAAAGTTCTCGGTGGTAAAAAGGTCACCTACTATAATCACAGCAACTACTGATCAGAACCTCCAGTTTCTAACCCTTAGTTTCACTTTTGAAATCGATGCTGTTGCGATTGATATCCATCACACCTACTAAATCAATGTTAAAAAATGAGATCAGAATGAAATTGAAACACTAGAAAAATCTCAAAAAGTTTCTCTATGTATGTGCAAATTTTGAAAAAGACAGCTGCAAGTGCCTCAATTACTACAGTTAGTCAGGAATAGGTCGCATGATATACCTGGCTAAGACATCCCATATTTCCCTGTGTATAAGCCCGTACGGGCTTGTAAACACACTAAGTGGCAAATTTACCAGGGTTATAAACAGGGCAGGCTTATATACAGGACAGGCTTACATTTCTCTACATGAAATAATGAGGGAGTGGCAAACAGTTTGCTCAAGACTTATCTATGGTTTGTAAGTTTGCTCAAGACTTATCTATGGTTTGTACATCATTCTTTAGACATTTTCTATAATCCTTTATCTCTCTTTGCAACAAATATAGGGGTAGGGGAAATTGATATAGCTGAAAAAATATATAAATACCATATGTTAAAGTATGGTAATGGTCCAAAGTGCTTTATCATTGAGCACAGAGGCCATACACGGGGAAATATAGTACCCACTTAAACTGCATCAGTAGTGGCCCATGCTAGCACCCCCTATGGAGGAGCCTTCAAAATAGGTACTATTAGCCTACAGATATCAATCAATCAATGCCAGGGTATTCACATTTCAATTTTTCAAAAGATTGGAACCATTTTGAAATAGGCTTTGCATTTCAAAATGCAAAGCTGGCCAACGGCTGATAGCTTTTACAACATTCTACAACGGCCACCCCATTTTTAACACATAATTGGAATGGTTTAAATTCAGGTAGAATACACTTTAGCTGGTGTACATCTTGCTGCACGTTAGGGTCAGCATTAGGGTAGCTAAAGGGGACTGCAGGCGCGCCCGACTGGGTTGGCTGATCGTGACGTCGAGGACATCTGAGGGAGACGTCTGATCCAGTTGGTCAATAGCAAACATGTTTGATATAGACCGACTGGATCGGAACAGTGCTCCCTAGTAACCGATTGAGTCTGGCCCATCTGTGGCCGCCTTAAAGGGTTCACTTCAGTGCCTGCTAAAGTGCCTTAGTCCCTCAAATTCTCCTTATATGACAGGAATGAAGAGACCTGATGTACATAGACTTTGTTGAACATGGTTAAATGTATAAGGTTATGTGATGGGAATCATTTTCTTTTAATCAGTTCTAAGGGGGCGGGTCATTTTTTTTCAACCCATTCCTAAGGGGGGGGGGGGTCACTTTTTTTCAACCTATTCCCGAGGGGGGGGGGTAATTTTTTTTTGACGTATTCGTTCTGCCAGATTGGCACCCCCCTGCCATAAATAATGAACGCTCCCTTAGAACCTGAGTGCTATTGGCATTTGAAGTTTGACAGTATCAAGGCAAAAGGGTGTATGTTTGGAGAATGTACCTGGCCCTCCGCAGAGACAAATGTTGATGCCTTTGCGGTTCCCGGCCAAAGGGGGGTTCGGGGGCAGAGCCCCCGATCAAGGATATAGGCCCTATTGAGGTTTCCCATAATACACTCTGTTCGGGGAGGGTTCCTGCTAATTACAATAAGTAGGTCAGTCATGTGACCTGGTCTGGCCAATGGCCCCGGACAGGAATTCTGCCAGAGCGTGGGCGATAATACAGCAGCGCGTAACCTCAATCAGCCGTATATGCCAGATCTCATCTGAATTTGAATTATATTCAGATGAGATCATCTGAAACTTATGGAAACTTAAATGGAAGATTATTATTCAGATGAGATCTCATCTGAAAACAGTCGGAAGTGTGTGACAGCATGGTCACACCACGTCCGTGAGGAACTGAGGCGGCGTGAATGTTTGTCTCCAGTGTGACGTCATCCTACTTCCGGCCAGGTACAAATCCCCAGAAGAGACCCAGATGCAGTATCGAGTTTGTTGATACCAGTCACATTTAGTGCCAGTACAATTAATAGGTTGGGGATCTACGGGGGTAGGAGAGGCCGTGAAAACTACAGTTTAAAGGAGCTCTGAATTGGCTATGTCTGCCAGAGTGCAAATGTCGGCGGACGTAGGTCCGCGATTCAGTGCGCCTTTAATATGGGATTGTGAGCACTCTTTGACAGTCTAGTGAAATGTGATATTTGGAATTTTTGTGACTTTTTTTTTCAACTGTCCCATACTATCACTATGACTTTGTCTACTTTGTAATAGTTACTCCTACTCTACTGGCCTGGGTGTGCAGATGTAATACAGGGATATAAGTTTTCAGGATTGTGTCTAATTTCAGTATTTTCAGAGTTCCACATGCCCATAGATTTACTAAAATTTCCGCTCTTCAGTTAAGGTTTTATAGTTTTTTATGGATGAATTTAGAATTTTTCATATATAATTACTTACATCCCTGAGATAAGCACTCAGCTATCAACAGGGAGTGCAGCTTGCCCCGTTGCAAAAAAAAAAAAAAGGACGCAAATAGAGGTTTTTAACGTGATGTCAGATTGCCTTGCATGATGGTGTTGGAGATCTGCCGCTAGAACACTGCTCATACAGCCATAGAGAATGCACTATGGCGATATACTAGCGAGTGCAGCTTGCCCCGTTGCAAAAAAAAAAAGGACGCAAATAGAGGTTTTTAACGTGATGTCAGATTGCCTTGCATGATGGTGTTGGAGATCTGCCGCTAGAACACTGCTCATACAGCCATAGAGAATGGACTATGGCGATATACTAGCCTCAATAAAATCATTATTTTCTCCAAACCTATTGAATTGATCAAAATATCCTGGTCACACCTAATAGTAGAGATATAGGGGAGCATGCTAAACTAATAATTATGAGTGTCCGATTTATACAAATGTTGAAAATCATTTGTTGAAATGGAACGATGGTCCGTGCTAGATATGACAGTGAGTCCCCAGTTTTACTGTGGGTCGCAGTGTGGCGATCTACTACCCTTCATAAAATCATGATTTTCTCCTGACCTATTGATTTGATCAAAATATCCTTTGCACAACTTATAGTAGAAAAATAGGGGAGCATGTGGGACTAGGAATAAGGAATATCTGTTTTATATAGATATAAAATTTCTTATGTGGAAGTGGAAGGATGGTCTGCGCAAGATTGACAGTGAGTGGCTAGCTTTGCTGTGGTGATCTACTACCCCTTATAAAATCCTGATTTTCTCCCAACCTCTTGATTTGATAAAAATATCCTTTTAACAATTAATAGTAGGGATACAGGGGAGCATGTGGAAGTAATAATAATGAATATCCGATTCATATAGATATTAAATTTCATATGTGAAAGTGGCAAGTATGCCTGCCCTAACTGAGAATGCACTGGGTGTGATGTGTATGTTTAGGTTTGGGATCTCCACTAGGGCCGTCAAGGCTGTGAATACACATTCACTGAAAAAGCTGTATACCCTTGAAATTGGTGCGGAAACTGCGGCGTAGTACACTTTAAGTATGGGAGGTTTGCATGACGGCTGATTTCTCTGAACAACGATATCTGTAAAATAAAAGAGCGTTATATTTCTTATGAATATGTATGGCATATAATCAAATGAAGGGGATCCCGTATTAAAGAAATCAGCAGTTATGGAGAATATTCTTTTTTTTTTGTAAATGCCTATGGATGCAAAGCGCAACATGCCAAACTTCCATTCCAATTTAGAGGGTATTTGCATCCCATATTTTTTCTCGTTGCAACGGGTGACTTATGCACCCCATATACCAGTACATTCATTGGGCTTACAGTCTAGACTCTGAACTACCTCGGGAGACGGCTGTCTGCACCTCCTCACCACAAAAAAAAAAAAAAAAAATTGACTGAACTACGTACATTTATATAGGGCATTAGCATAGTAGGCTATGGAGGCCGCCATATTGGTTAGGCCCCCGACTCCAGAGCAGGGCATTCTGGGTAAATTTATTATCAGTCTCAAGAACAATGGTCAGTGATAAGACTGATAGGCTACAGCCTTCCCCTCATCTCAATCACCCTAAGTACCTCTCTATTGTTTCAGGTGTGAAAGAAGGTGATAACCCAGATAAGAGACAATGCCCTAATTGGCTTAACTGTTGTTTCAAATAGAAATTTCAATGATCTATTGCTCTTTCATTTAAAATATTTAATCCATTTCTAGATCAGCTAAATGAAGCTATTGCTATGGAGTACCAACACATACGATTTATAAAAAAAAATCCCTTGGGTAGTAATTAATTGACAGGTTGTCAAAATAGACTGCATAAAGGGGCCAAATGGTCATCTATCCCCCGACTACATGAGCCACCTAGCTGAACCTCTTAGTACCAGCAATGTGCTAGTCCCGTATACTCATAATACTGGCAGTGCAGGCGTATCAAATGAGGCCCCACTGCAGGTTTCTATGTGGGAACCGCTTGGAGGGGCATTGCTCTTCCAGTGGTGTAGTGGTTTATACAAAAAATACGCTGTGCATACATACCGGTACATTGATTATAGGGCCTAGTGCAGTATATTACATAAATCTATATTTGCACCACATTTTCCTTGTAGACAGTTTTTACAAAGAGGGAACTTATTCAATGCGATAACAAGATCAATACAACAGCTAATCCTATATGTTTTTATTTTTTATTTTTTTCAGCTGCAAACAACAAACTTTTCCGACTTTGCTGATTTGAAAGTGCTGCTGGACTCATTGCGTGACACGTTCAAAGAGTTCAAACTCCATGAACAGATAGAGAACACTCTCATCATGAAACGACTGAAAAACAAGCTCAAAGCGCTATCAATAAGGAACACCCTAGTCTGCAACTGCCATAAGGTTTGTTTACATTGTCTGATATACAAGGGATAGCTGTAATGATATCTCACACTCAGTGATATGATGTGGATATGAGATATGTGGACTTTAAACGAGAGTCTTTATAGGCTATAGTGATATTCGATCCACTCCAAAACAAAAGTCAGTGCACTATCGTGTTGTTATCAGGCCATATCCCAAATCAGTAATTGAATAACGAGGGCTACCCACACCCATCCTAGCTATCGAACATCCTCGCTGAACTTATGATGACTAGCAAAAAAAAAAAGCATGAATCATTGCTGAATATCCTGCATAAATTAACTATACACTTCAAACTGAAGACCATGGCGCTGCATCCAGGCATCGTGCCAACCAGTCTGGCATGTATCAGTCCTCATCATCACCATGATGTACGAATGCATCACCAATGACCTGCTAGGCTCTGGTGCATTTCCAGATAATGCTGACAAAAATGCACAGTACAATAAAGTTTTAAAGCAATAGGGAAGAAAAATTACCATGAAGCCATATCTATATAACTGATAATCCTTTATAATGTTTGCTAGGACACCCACCTGACCGACATGCTGACCCTAGTACAGGAGGGCTTTGGTAAGAAGAACCAGCAGGACCGACTTAACTACAGCCTCCAGTTGAAGAAGTCCCTGGAGGAGTTCACCGAGGACTTCCTGCCTCACATGAAACAAGAGGAGGAGGTACGGCGGTTTTACCAATAAAGAAGTGTATGGACAATATTTATCATTTTGCCTCTTGGACTTTGTTAAAGTATGCATTTGTGAAAACTGAATTTATGCCAGACCAAGGAATGTCGGATCTGTTTTTTCTAGTAAATGGGAGGTAGTGAGGATTATTATGCTGCTACAATCAATAATTTATAAAAGAAGAAATCATTAATTCTTTTCTTGTTAAAGGTGTTTCAACCATTGCTGCTGGAGCACTTTAGTTACGAGGAACTCTGTGAACTGAAGCGCAAAGTGATCGACTACCACACACGTAAGGCTGCCGAAGTAGAGAAGGGCCTAAAGGAGACTACAGAGAAACTTGACCCAAGTGAGTACCAATTAGTAATAATGCATGTAATGATTTCATGGTATGGAAATACCACGAAATGAAAAGGTGAGGAAGAGGTAAAAGAGTCACACCCAGAGGTAAAACCTACCCCTGCACAGTGGGTTATGAATTGATTGATGTTAACATATACACGGTGATAATGTGGGTCGCTTGTCAAAGTAAGATTTACTTTACTATAATTTTATATGATTATAATAATCATCATAAAGTAATGAAATGTGATATCATAACGATATATACACCGGATTGGCGGTAACATTAGAATATGGGTGATATTCCTCGAGACAATTCCGGGCCATATTCGTTATGGCCTTCATAAGGCTGAGACGAATGCGGAGATCGGAATCTAACTCCTAAACATGTTACAAATTTGATACAGATGAAATGGTCAATATTGCTCGTGAAGCATGTTACAAGTACCAAATGTCAGGAGCTATATTGACATATTCAAGTTGATTAAACCCCTACATCACTTATCATTCTTCGTGTAGACCTCAACGCTGAGGATGAAGAGGATGAAGATGATGATTGTCACCAACTAGAGCTTGAGCGTCTGGAACAAGAACTACTAGAGAAAGCGCGACTGGAACAAGAGCAGTTTAAACAACAGCAATTGGAAAAAGAGCGATTAGAACAAGAGCAACTAGAGCAAGAGTGGCTGGAACAAGAGCAACTCAGACAACAACAATTGATACATGAGCAACAGGAGCAAGAATGGCTAGAGCGGCTCAAGCAAGATGAACTGGATGGGTTTACAGTGGAAGCTGTTGAACCACCTACAGTGCTTAATCTACCACCTGAGGTGATGACCCAGGTCTTCGCATACTTAAACCCACAACAGGTGGGGCAGTGTGGTCAGGTGTGTCATCAGTGGAGGCAGCTGGCACTCGAACCCAGTCTCTGGAAAGAAATACATCCTGCCAAGTGGGCTGAAGGTATGTCTTTTGACTTTTATAGATGAAAGGGTTCACCAGCTTACTATATTTATTGGTTGTAACAAATAATGGGAACATTTAATACCACTTTGTTTGGGTACTGTCTATGACAAATATAAGACTAGAAACACAGTATAATTTTTGTTCAGATAAACTCTCAATATCTTTGGGGAGTATATTTGCAAGAGAGGTATGTTCGAATTCTATATTGGTATTCTGTTAAACATATTTTTGAACTCCAAAGATAGATTAAAGATGAGTTTGAGGCTAAGTTGTTTTAGACAGTGTTTTCATTGAAAACAAAATAGGGAACTGGAGTGCAAGGATGAAGGATGTGGACTATGACCTGGAGGATGAGGAACAGGAGGACGTTGTAGAGGAAGAGGAGGGATACACTGCCATTGATGATGACGCTGATATTGATGAGTCAGAAGTGGCGGACAGTGAGGGAGATCCCTATCAAAGTGAATATAGCAGAAGGGTAAGTATTCCCATTCTGGCAACAATGGTACCATAGTAAGCAGTACCATGATACCTCATGTATATGGTGTGGCTTATGACTGAAGATAGAATATTACTAAACTTTATAGTCAGCTAAGATTGGGTTGTACGTCAGGATAGAGTCATATAGAACGGTACTAGAATGACCAGAATTTTACTCCAAGTCCGTATTACAGCATGGCCTAAGTTAGGGTGCACCTTTTATGCTAGATGCGCCTTTTACGCAGGGTACATTTGTATTCCAGTACATGTTAGCCCTCATTTCTTAAAGACTGAATTGATCAATAAATTTGAGGAGTAACAACACAAGTTAAATGAATTTATGAGAACCATAAAAATTAATAAGTAAGGCTAACTCCTTTTGAATTAAATGAAAATGTAATAGGTTGTACGATCTCTTTAAAACTACAGATACACCGAATCCAAACGTTTGATAACACAAAATAATAAAAGACACCAAATCACTTCCAGGTACATCGACAAGCTGAGATTTTGCTTGGATTGGCCAAGTATGTGCTGCCCTCTACTGGCCACTCTGTGAAGGTGCTGAACATGGGCCACTGCCACGCCCTCACCAATGGAATGGTAGGCCAATACAAGATAATGATACGTGATTGGATATCAATGGAATCTTTACTTCCAGTAGTTCTGAACTGTTCATAATACTTAACCATGCCTAGCAAAGTGGGATTTATATCTAGTATGATGATATATTCCTAAGTATATATTTCGGTTTATCGCAGTTTTTGTAAGGCCAGGGTCGGTCTTTGATTGATGATATAATTTGTCCAGCCAGATGCGATGAGATGTCATTTTGTCGTTTATATATATGGGGGTGGGGGGATGAGTAGAATTATGACCAAAATGCACCATTTGGCTTGTACATATTCAAAATTTTCATCGTTAAATTGCCTGTACATGATAAATGAAAAGTTGAGGCCAGTTATACTTATGCCGGAATTTCACCATTATTGTAATTTGATTTAGGGAATTTGAAAGAGATCTTATAAGTACAGCACGGCAGTGTCCTGACCACAAATCTTAATTTCATCATTCATTGAAGGTTTAATCATGTGGACACTATTTTTACAGATTATATCTATATCTCTAAATCAGTCTAATTGTTTAACAAATGTTGCTTTCCATGTTTTCGACTTGCTACATAGTAGTTCACTCTTTAATTCAGCTACAACGGCTTCTAAAACTGACACCAAACGTGGAATATCTTAACCTTGCTGGTACACGCATCTCCGACTCTGGGCTAAAAGGGTCAGTGTAGTTTACAAATCCTTAACACATAAAAAGTATAACACACGAAAGTCTCAGTATCTGATCGAGAGATGCCACCTTTCCTAACTCTATAGGAATTCCGCATTTTTTGGCTTTCTTTCCTATTGGAAATTGGAAATTGAGAAAATTAGGATGATTTCCGGGGATCAGTGAGTGGCATCCCTGCTGATCAGATGAAGTCGTCTTGATATCAATATTTACAATCCTGTAAAATTAAGAATCATGGATGGCAGGTGTACCCGGTATATGTTTTGTATGATATCTTGATGGTTCCTGTGATTGACCCATACTTATATATATATATTACTATCCTTTTCAGACTGGGTAAAAACTGGTGTGGTGCAAACCTTCGTCATCTGAATCTGTCTGGGTGTGGGAATATCACAGACACTACCTTAGAGCGTGTAGCGAATGCGCTGTCGGGTCAGCTGGTGGAACCAGTTGTGCTGACCAAGTCGTGCTGGTGTGAGCAGCAACGTCTGGAGGCTACTGTGCATCAAGATCGCCCTCCAATTACAGATGCTGATCTCAACTGCGTCAACATTAGAGATGAGGGCCTTGGTGAGGGATTTCCAAAAGCGGTAGCAGATGTGAAGATTATCGAAGATGAGGCTAAACGGAAAGAATTTAAAAGCAACATATCTTCACCCAGTGATAAGAATGGTGTCCCTGTGGAGGATCCACCTGATAAGAATAATGGTGAGGGATGTACTGATGGCTGCCATGCTCACTGTAATGGCCATGAAGACTACCCAGAACTTGACCCGATAGAGGACTGCGCACGTCCCATCTGTGCATCCCCGGGTCAAACACTGGGAAACACTCTCCTGCCCCCAGTTAGGGAAAGGATCAAACTGGTGTCAGTCCCCCCTGATGATGGCAGAGTGGACTGTATAAATAACAATAAGACTGCTGCTTGTCCTAAGGGACAGCTTTTTGTGGAGGATGTGTTTGGAGCACAGGAACGAAAACCTCAAAAACTGCTGACATACCTAAACCTTTCTGGCTGCTACCAGCTCACAGATTATGGTATCAGGTGAGAATTAAGATCTGCCAGTGCTATCTCGATAGTAAATCTAACCATGTATTTCATTTTCATTTATTCTGCCCATAAGGAATACCAGCCTTATCCCTTTCAAGAAATACCATAATCACCTCTTTTACAATAGCATGTATTTTCTAAACCCACTAGGACTTCTCTATTATTTACACTGATACCTTCTGTCTACAGCACCTTGGCAGCGGCTGGTCCTCTGCTTAATCTGACGCACCTTGATCTGTCCGGGTGTGTGGCCATGACTGGAGACGGTCTGCGTCCCCTCGTTGGTATGTGTCCTGCGCTCATCCATGACACCCTCTTCTACTGTGATAATATACTAGACGGGCCCTATGCCGATACAGCCAGTGGCTGTCAGAACGTTGAATGTGCCCGCCGTGTCTGCTGCCGCAAAGAGCCATAGGTGAGTCTATGTTAGATTTATTGAAAAAGAAAAGATCCAGGTGGTGAGCAGTTAGTCAGGTCTTAAACTTCCCGATATACCTGATCTAACATTTTACGCAATTTCGTCATGTCCAATACATATCCTACTGGTATATCACATGCATGTTAGTTTTGGAAAAAATATGTTTCATGTGATAATCGGTTTTGCTTGGGATTATTAACAGTTTGTAGAAGATGAAAATGGAGTAAATCATAGATGTATTCCGAGTTAGCAGGTTGTTCCATGTGCGCCGCCATTACTGGAGCTTGATATCAGCGAGTTCTACTGATATCCTATCAGATGGGTACCAGTTGGCCCCCGAGAGGACCGCAGTGAATAGTTGGTGTCATTTCATTGGTTAATAATCAAACCAGCTAAGGCCGTATATAAGCATCGGAGGGTGGGGGGGGATCCATATATTACATCACACTGGAGGGGTGGGGGTATCATTCTGAGTGTGACAGGGCAAAGCCCCATGCCTGCATTAGATAAAGGGAACGTCTGTAATTATTAATGATACAGCGGGGGAAAGTAAACTAGCCAAGGAAAGTCACGGAGATTAAAATGGCCAGGGAAAGTCTTAAGATATTTCAGGGTGAGCCAGGGAAAGTCAGGAAAAATCTGCCAGAATGTAGTACCACCAATATTTTTTTTTTTATATTAAAATAAATCCCCAAGGGGGCAGCCAGTACATTTTCCAGATAGCCCCTCATTTCCAAAAATTTAGGGTTCAGCATATAGCCTTATAGGCATATGTCATTTTTGTTTCGAACAAGGGTAAAAACACTTATTTATCTTCAGTAATATACAAATTTAGTCAGGGAATTTGATTATTTTGGTCAAAGAAAGTCAGGGAAAAGTCAGGGAATTTCAATTTAACATTTTTTTTGGGAACCATGAGTAAAGTAAAAGAGTGCCGTAATACCGTTCCCTAGTTCCCAGCAATAGCTGTGAGGTGCTGCCATCTATTGTCTAGTTTTGCGTTTTTCAGATTTCACCTTCTATCACTAGGGGGCGCCATGATTTCAGAAGCTCTCTGCTGTTAGAGAGGGTGGCATCAACAGTCATCCATAATTTTGTATTCATATTTCTGTTGAACAAGATGGTTCTTTCGAAAATAATGAGATCTTTCCAATGTAAAGCCCTCGTTAAGCTGCACCCACACATAAGCCGAACCCTAACCTTCAGACTTTGCTAGAAGCCGCACCTTTGTCAAATAAGGCGCCATTCCTTCCTGTAGGCTATATAAAGTAAGCACAATACCACGACTCAGTATCAAATGGTCTATAAGCCATGACTTACATGCAGTGTTTTACGATGGATTTAGAACATCTGCAAATGAGGAGTTATGGGTTGCAAAAAAATCACAGGTCTCCTTTCTAACTGAACTTGGCAAGGAATGACCATGCGTCATTTCGGGCACTCCTACAGTATAGACACTTGTTGAGTTATTATACGCTTGAGTCTTTAAGGAGAGTAGAAGTGAACTGATATAAATTCATCTAGGCTTAGTACTGTGACAGGATCATGATTCATTTTAATTATAAGGAACTCTTATATTTTTACCAACTAGGCAGTTCAGGGTTCCCACAGGTCAGGGAAAATCAAGGAAGGTCAGGGAAAATAAAGTAGTCAGGGAATTTTACAAAATTTTGCACTGAGTCAGGGAAAGTCAGGGAAAATGCATCAGAACATTTGATTTTATACAAGTCTCCCCTGAGGGCATTCAAACAATATTTCCAAAGATTTTTTCTGAAAGTAAGGTTTTGATTTACTTTTAATAAAATTTGTAATTGCTCTTCAAAATTAGACCCTTGGCATAGATTTATTGGTAAACCGTTGGTATTTCATATTCTGCTGAGCTATAATTTTGTCAGGGAAAATGATAAGTTTGGTCAGGGAGAGTCAGGGAAATAATATGGAATTTCAATCTGAGATTTTTGTGGGAACCATGACAGTTGTCTTTAAAACAAAGTGAGACTTGTGATAAGTTATCAATTTGCTGTTTATCCTGACGATATCTTTTTTGTGTACCGTATTTGCCATTCTAGATTATTGTCAGGTTCATGTGTTTAGGCTAGGTTCATAATACTCCTATCTTCACCTGGCTCTAGTATTGCTATCGGCACTGGTTAGTGAAGTTTAGTGTATAACATAACCATAGTACACGACTATTGAGCTGTTAATGCCGTAGACCGCCTGCCAGGTTCTATGTACCAATAACAGCACAGAGCAGAGCCTACATCAATATGTCCCCATGTATAATATACACATCCCACCACCACCACTAGCACTAACCACTGGTCAGTACTTAAGATGTGTGTCCTCTGGTCTGGTTAATTGTTGGCCCACTCCCTACTTGCTGCCTGCTGAAGGCCAAGCCCCCCCCCCCCTCCCTGCCTTAAACCGCTTTGTATTTACTCACATCACATGTGTGCCAGTAGCTAAGGAACCACTGGTGGCTGTGAGGGAGGGTAGGGGGTGCTGCATGTTTCAATGGTGGTGCTGGAGGAATGAGCTATTAGGTGACTGCCTTGCCCAGTTGTTATATTCGTTCTGCTCAGTCTACTTAATTATATGCCAGTTATCAGCTTTGAAGAATATTCCTTCAAAAGGGGCCGCTGATTTTCACTCTTTTTTTTTTCTAGTGAGAATAGGACAGCATGACGAAAAGAGTGATACAAGATGTTATTACATGTACCATAAATCCCTGTATCTAAGGCACACCTCACATATAAGACGCATCCTGAGTTCAGGGACATCAAAGCGCCCATGAGGCTTGCTTTTAAACAGCCTAGTACTAATCTACAGTGGTGTGAAATCTCCGCGGAATTCCGCGGTTTTGATGCTCCCAGGGGTCATTCCTGAGAGCTGTGAAAATCCACTATCAAAATGAATTACCATTTATATGGGGGGGGGGGTCCTTAGACTTTATTCTAATCTTAAGATTTGGTGTCATGAGAAATCAGAAATTTGAGTATCCTAGTGGTAGTTTTTAGCCTCTCTGTAAAAGAGAAGATGGCACATGTCCAATTGACTATTTAAATGACCTTTATATAACGTTAAAATGTAAACTAGAAATCATTGCGAAGAAGCTTCAGAGGGAATGGATTTTAGGATTTCACACCCCTGATCTAGTGTATTCTACCCCCCTCTATGAGGCCCATCCTCAACTTTTGCTGCTTCTATAACGTGCAGCAGGGGTCTATCGTCACATACTCATACACCAGTGAATAACGTCATTTAGATACAATACTCTTTCCATTTCTGTGCAAAGATTAACGCTGATGTATATCATAAATATCCAGGTTGATTTAACATTAATAGTCAATATAGACTTACGTCGAGCTGCTCAGCTGTGTATCCAATGGTACCCCAAAGTTAAACAACTTCATTGAAAGACTAAAACATGACGTTCTTTTTTCTTCTTTTTTTTATCTATCGTTCTTTATTTTTTATACTGGGACTGTTGTTAACTTTTTTTTCTGATCAGCCTAACCCTTCCACATCTCAGCACCATGTGACGTTCTATTCCTCTTGCCACACCCCTCAGCTGGAATGTGACAAAATTGATAGACAATGTAGAAAGGTGCAGGTAACCACTTGTGGCCAAATTCACCCGCGCTACTGTCTTAAGCTGTATAAATTAAGGAATGAAAAACAATTGGGAAACACCTCCCGCTACATATATCTGTAAAAGAAACACTTGGCAAATATAGTTTAGTTTAAAAAAAACCACAACAATTTACACAAAAAAAAAACCAGAACCCTAAGGTATTGCGGTTATGAGATTGAAAGTTTATGTGATCAAAATAGGTATCTACCTAAGGTAACTCCCCCCCCTCCCCGGGCCTTTTTATCCTGATACCACTCTTATTGTCGGCAGGTCAGTGTTTCCTTTTCTTCTGGTAGTCTTGCTCCTGCGGTTAATATTAATGACTGTGTCGGCAGGATTAGTGCTCGGAGGAAGTTCAATCGATCAGGGTCTCATTGGCCCTGCCACCTTTGTCCATGTTAACTTGGTGTGTTGGTCTCCTCCAGTGTATAGCACTCTCCAGGCAGCAACAGCAAACATTAGGGGTGTGTATGTGTGTGTTAATGATGGTATGGCGGTATGGTGTTGGCATGGCACACATATACACAGGCATGAAATGTTAGAAGAGAGTGAATTGAGCAGGCTTCACCTCTTCTCGTCAAAGTTTTAAATCTTTATCAAAACTTCACAGTATTTTTCTTCCTCTATTTTTCATAGTGTAATGCATACGATAAGGATTTTCCAAATGCCAAAAAGATATGTATTTTAACTTTCCTGGCATGCATTTGCTATTTTTTTGGCATCCATTGATATATCTAAATTCGAGAAAAGGGGAACTGAAGAAAGATATATCGATTTTAAGTAGTTGTATTGGGTTCGCATTTACTGGGTAAATGGTCCAGGTTTGCACGCACCCACTTGTCATGTGTCAGATGGCTTGGTAATGAAATATTTAATTACTTATATCTAGCTTGGCTACATAGACTTTTTCATTAGTACTTCAAAGTTGCTTGCTCTTGAGTTCACAGCGGGAGGTATATAAAGTATGTACAGTATATGAAGTAACCGGCTTATAGCCAATAGTTGTTCGGTGACTACAAACGTGGACGTACAATTCAGATTCAGATATATATAGTGCTATTGCATTTTACTTCAAGCTGAAATGCCATTACTTAATCTCTTTATTTTGATATCTATATTTTAGGCCAGTCCAAATAAAAAAGTTTTTTTTAGAGGGGGGGTTCCTTTGCTCATATGTTCTATTTTTTTTTCTAAATGCAGCATACCCCTATATAATGACACCAGTGAAATTTTAACCTATCCAATGAGTGGTCTGCCTTTTCTGTACTTTCACTGGTTGGCAAAAAAAAAAAAAAAAAAAAAAATCTGCAATTTCCCAGAAAAATGATGCGGGCGGAATCCATAGACAAATAAATTTTCTTAAAAAAATAAAATTTGTATTTTGGAAAATAAGATGCGGGAAATCCATAGACCACTCATTTAATTTGGTGTGGCCTTAAGCACAAAGACTGAATCAGATAGAAGGTAGATAGAAGAGTGTCCCTTCAATGTTATGGAAAGTGATTACCGGTCAAATCCAATTAAATGCACTTTTAGAAATAATTCTAAAACTGCATTTAACTTAAATAAAAGGTTGTGAGTCTGAGAGATACAGTTCATGAAATAATCTTTTAGACTCAATCTTACCAAAAAGAATGACAATACAGAAGCCTGGCAAAATGGGACACCCACTGCATGGTCTAGACTCCTTACCGTAAATACCTGTGTATAAGCCGCATCCCTGTATAACCACAGCCTGAGTTTGTAAGGAAGCTGTAAGCCTCACCAAGGCTCTGAAATGGTTCCCAGTCTATATATTATGTAAACCCACTCGTATAGGCCGCACCGTGAGTTCAGACTCGCCCTACAAGCTGCCCCAAGCGTTTGAAATGGTCTTAGTGGGGCTCAAGCCAAAGACATATATATAGATCATATAGATGCATACCGCGGGTGGTGACTTTCTTATACCTTTAACCAAGCATCCTCCCCACCTCACGAACATTTTTGGCCCCTTTTAACCACTTTGGCCTTACTTTTGCACCTTGTGGTTTGCAGAGATCCATGGAGCCCGGGCCATGGAGAAAGATACGGGTTCTTAGGCTTAGCTTCTAACCTACTACCATTCTATGTGCTCTGATGCACACCCCCCCCTCCCTCCCCACAGACACAGAAACCTTCTGTTGCTGAACTACCATACATCTAGTCTTCCCCCAGACTACCTAATCCGGTCATCCGTGTTAAGTGTACTGCCGCACACACCAGGAAGAACTCATAGAGACTATTGATTTGTGTAAAGCCTATAGATAGACATGGCTCTAGCCCAACTAGAGACAGGTCCCTTAGAGCACCTACCATGCAAGGTACATGTTATATATGATGTGGTATGTAACAGGTATATGCCGGTAATATAGATATTAGTATGTAAGAAATGCTAGATGCCATTAGAAAAATGTAATGTATAAAGATACATTCCCAGGTAGTGTGCTGGTAGTGTGTATCTCTAGCTTACAGTTTTTCGTATATGCAGAAGGTTCACTATGAAATGAAGTATTATGACATTGTAGTCGATGAATATAAGCAAAACACTTTTATCAGAGAGGTGTCGGCGAAATTGCTCATTATCTCCTAATTGTAAAACAGGAGGTTTTGTGAAGAGTTATCTGATACATATTTGAGTGGTATAAGACTAGGTCTGCCACTATTTAGTGGGAGTGGAGCTGGTTTACCTGAGCCTTACCTGTCACATTGTATATATTACCTAACCAGCACAGGTTGCAGATGTCAAGTATGAATGGGGGGGGGGGGTGGTTACCTGGGACTCTATCAAACCCTACTTTAAAAGGTGTATACGGATTTTAGATGGGCTTAAGAAAATCAAAGTTCGGTATCAGTTATTGCATTAGCCTGGATCTATAATACACATATAACTGGTACGTTTTTATTGTGCCCAATCTAACAATAATTTAATTTTGAGTCCCTATACTCATTCTAATAGTACAAGAACATTTGCCTCAACCTTTATTGTCCCTGTCCACTTGAGTGGTCAGGGATTTTTAGGAGGGAATTTGCAGAGTATGAAATCGCAATGGTTAAATTGCCTATGAATCGCCCACATTTGTATTCTTGTAGTCTGCCCACTCTTTACTGATTGAGTATGCTTGGTTACCATTGTTGGCCTATTTATAGTGTGCCTACCATCGCAGTATGTACAGCCAGTGTTTCTATTACGTGCATGCAATGCACTCTAAGTATACAGAAAACTGTCAAAGCCTGTGTGCCATCGCTACCTTGCCCTGTCGTTGCCTTGGCCCATTGGTCACGCCTCAGCACCTTCTGCGGCCCCTATATGCTGACCATTAACCCCTGAAGGGCCACCTACATATATATTATATATGTGCACATAAATATGATTCACCTTATTAGGAGTTCTAAGAGGCGTGGCATTGGCTAATTTGGAGTCTTGGGACCGTAAACATGCGTGCCATTTCCATATTAGGAGCTCAATCATGTAGCATTATTATATTTGGAGCAGTTGTGGCATCCAAGTAGCTAAATCACTCTGTGGCCCTTGAGGATTAATAGGCATCCTCCCAGGGTATGTCACGTTACCACGATACCCTCTCCCTACACTGTAAAAAATGTGTGTTGAACTGACACTGTCTTGCTGCTCTCCACCACTGATTCCCCCCCTCCCTACAATGTAAAAAAATGTGTGTTGAACTTACACTGTCTTGCTTCTCTCCCTCCCCCCTCCCTACACTGTGAAAATTGTGTGTTGAACTTACTCTGTCTAGCTTCCCTCCACCACCACCCTTCCTACACTGTAAAAAATGTGTGTTGAACTTACACTGTCTAGGTTCTCTCCACCACCACCACCCCCTCCTTACACTGTAAAAAATGTGTGTTGAACTTACACTGTCTAGCTTCTAGTTAGAAACATGGAAATAGTCAGTGGCGGAAACAAGGGGGGGGGCCGAACGGGCCTTGGCCCCCCCCCCAAAAAAAAAAAAAAAAAAGAGGAAGAAGAAGAGTAAGAGAGAAGAAAGAGGAGAAGGAGAGGGAGACAGAACATGGTGTTCCATATACCATTAGAAAGCTTAGATCATAAGGATGCTAAGTGTTGGCTTCTTATATAGATGTAATGAAAGCTGATTTTTTTTCAAGAATTTTAAAAGAATTATTTCTCTTCTCGAGGGTTCAAATAAACCTTCCAGTGACCCCCCCCCCACCCTCCACACACACACATACACACATTCACACCCTGTCCCTCCCAGTATGTCTGGTCCATTACATGTACATGTGACTTGCACTTTGCTGTTACAGCACATCAATGAGGCTGTGTATGAAGTGTGACAATGGGGGGGGGGTCTGGGGGCATGCCCCAAGGAGAACTTTTTAACAATCTAGAACAGAAATGATGCATTCTGGTGCATTTTAGCCTGCCATATCTCTGATACCCATGCTCATCTCCACCAAATAAAACGGGCTTCCCTAGCCCACTTAAAAGGGTCTATATCTCAACTTTCCTATCCCCTCTGATGTGTGTGGTGCACATATGCGCGGGCACCGACACATTCCTCTGTGAAATTGTGTAATGTAGTTCTCGCCATGAATATGACCTTAGCTGTCGAAATGGCGTTAAACATCTATTACTCACTCACTCACTCCACCAAATAAAAAGGGAAGTTGATGCACATGAATGCATCTTTCGACTTGTCTGGTCTAATGAGATTCCATTCTGTGTCTTTCCAAAATTTTCCTGGGGATATCCTCAGACCCACCACCTACAATGAGGATTGCAACTCAATGTATGTTTACTTTTAAGGGCCAAGTTGAATATGTATATTGTGGTATGATTGTGAAAATGCAATCAGAAAGCACTGGTTCAATTATTGAGTTTCACAATTTTCTTTGGGAGAGAAGAGGTGGGAGAGCATACATGTATGTAAATATGGTGTGCCAGAATGCCACAGAATGCACCATTTCAAGTCTTATATTTCAAAATCTTCTGGGGGCCAAGCCCCCCCAACCCCCAAACTTTTAAATATTTGGGACTGAAGCTTATTACAAATTTTCCATTCTATGTGGTGTTCAAAAATGCACCAGAATGAAAATTTTGTAGAGATCGTCAAGGTGATTTCCCGGACCAAAATGCAGTAGAAATGCAGCACTAAAGCAGCTGGGAAACAGTGTGGTGTGACAGTAGTGATTCAGTGTGAAAGCAGCATCAGAAACAGTATTGTATCAGCACCTACTGTCATTCTACTGCTCAGCACCACAAAACTTGCAGCAGTGGTACAGTAGTAGAACAGTAGTATTAGCAGCATGCAAGCAGTATTGAATCAGTTGTCCCAATTATGTAAATTAGATGGCAGCATTTGAACAGTATCTACTTATTTAATGTTGCATGACCATATATGGGGTTGGGGCAGTGTTCAATCAGCACTACTGCATGGCTGCTGCTACAGCAGTAGTTGAGCAGTAGATCATACTGAAAACTACTGCTGGGGGCAGGTAGAAGCATAAAAGAAGCAGCCGCTGTTCTAGTACTGGCACTACCAATGCCTCTCTAGGTGGTCCTTGCTGGATTTGAACTTGGGATCTTCTGATTACTGTACCAACGCATTAGCCCCCTGAGCCACTGCCCCATCAGCTATGTGGAGCGGTTTCTACTTCCTAGTAGTGCATACAAATCATGTAGGAGGGGGCTAGGGCAGTATTGGTTCAGTAGTATTGGGTAACTCTTACCATAGCGAAAGAATAAGGGTAGACATATCTATAGAGTGCTGCTATAGTATAATGCCTTTCGGTTTACTGATGTTAAGGCGATGAGACAAGCACTTTGTAATTATCAATGATACATGGATACTATGTAAAAAAAAAATGTCATGATGGGGACCAAAAGAATACTTGATGATTCAGTATATTTGTACCCTATATAAAGTCAGTGAGTAATTCCTCACTTTCATACACCCCAACATCCATGTGTATCCATTACTGGCACTGAATAAGATATTCATATGCAAAGGGGTGAAGTATGCTTGTCTCCACAAACACTGGATAGTTTCATTATTCCATTACTGAATCTTTTGATTGCTGTTCACAACCATACTGACATTCACACTATGGACTGTCTTAGAAGCATCAGGTAACTAATCCGTGAATGGACAGTCATACCAGTAGACGGTCAGTAGACTACTGCATCTATGCTGCTGCACAGAGTGTATAATTTCTGGAATCTATTAACTTTCAGTTGAGAGTCAGTAGACTACTGATTCTAGCCTGAAATGCAGTGCATATTCAGTTGATAGTCAGTACACTACTGAGTCTAGACTGAAAATGCAGTGTGGAGTCAGCTGTTTCGGAAGTATTTCAGCAGTACCTACTGCAATATGCAGTGGTTGATCAGCATATTATCAGTAGTCACTGATAGGAGAAGTAGATACTGCCTTCTGGTCCGGGTTGTTTATATACTGTATGGGAGGACATACATATCACCTTTCCTTCAGGATATTTAACATTAAAACAGATTTCTTATCTAAAATTGTACAGACTTGACACTTAATATGTTCAATTAGAATGCATCAGAATTCACCATTTCAAGTATTAAGTCTTAAAATTTTCTTGGGGGGGCATGCCCCCAAACCCCCCTAATTTGACCGCTGCGCTTCGCTTGCAGTGCTCAGGACCATGTAGTATCTCGATTCAATTCAGCAGTTAGTCTATATATGATAGTAATTACTCACTATCTGTCAGCAGTTAATAAATATATGTTAGTAATTACTCACTATTTGTCAGCATTTAGTCAATATGTGTCAGTAATTACTCACTATTTGTCAGCAATTAGTCAATATATGTCATTATTTACTCACAATTTGTCATAATCTCAAACCTTTGAGGCCAACTGACATTACTCATTTGACATAGTGATGAGCAAATTGTCACCAAGGACAGGGACTTAGCACTCAGTGTTACGACTGACATTTTTGTCTTCTAGATCAGCTGCTCGTGAATGATCATGTCCAACAATGTATCCTGTCATCTCGACCCGGACCACTAACCCACAAGAGTAGATTTATTGTCACTGACCCCATGACAGGAGTCCATACAAATGTCCGCATTGTAGCACATTACAATGAAAAGGCTCAGAAATATGACCTCAGCTACAACATGCCTGACCTCCCTGACCAGTATGTATGTTATGGGTATATGGGTTGAGGGATGGGTGAATCCTCCTGTATGTGGGTTTATATGCATTCAGGTGCTAAGTCACACCTGGAGGAGTAGGTGGATGGTGACCAGGTGACAGATGTACAACACCTGGAGGAGGCGGAGGTACAGCTCAGGTGGGACATGGGGAGCCTGAGGAGTGTCCTCCTCATCCTCCCATAGACGCGCGTCACTACTACCATGACGACACATACACTGGCCATCTGCGCCAAGTCTATGTCCTCATACTGAGATGACACAGGTGGCTTCAAGAGTGAAGCATACTGTGCATAACACTTTACTACACATGGCCCAATCAACATTTTGACTGTGAATGTGAAAGGAAGGGTTAAATCATTAGATTACAGCCTATCCTTTTTACAATATGATAATATATGTAGTTAAAGTTAAATGGCGAATATGTTTTGATCACAAGTAAGTCGAAAGAAAGGAAATAAAAAACAATGACTCTTTCTTGTCTCCCTATTGTGTATTCTGTGTCCTAAAGGACTCAGGATAGCGGCGGTCCGTGATGTTGACATACCCATGTGTCAGATAGACCACTTAACTCAGGTAAACCGTGAAGCAGGCACACACTCATAACCATATGGTTTCCTTTGTGAAGCAATGAATGAAAACTGCCATACAGTACTGTTCTGTTATTAACTCATTCATTGCTGATTACTGAAGATACCACTTGACATCACCCAGTAAAAAAATGGGTGATGCTAAGTAGCATCACCCTGCCCACAGCTGATGATGCCATTTGAGATCATTTTGAAAAATACAAAACAGTTCATTTTTTTTTTTAGTGAAATAGTACTCTGATTGGCTTATTTTTTTCACATGGCATGGAAACCTTAAGTTCCTGCTAAAGTAAATTATTGTATGTTCATATCTTTTCCTCATATTGATAATCTGGACCCAAAATTCTACCGGTAAAACATGAAAATAGCCCCGCCCTCTAGAGTCATGGCATCTTGGGAAGGCAGTATGTAGTTTCTGATGTGGGTGGGGGTAGTGTGGAATGAGTTTTTTAATATAATATCCTCGGCTATAAGGCGCACCCTGACTCCATAAGGTGCATAAAGGAGCTATAGATATGATAAATAAACTGACAGGGAATATATGCATATGTAAGGCATAACTTTCCAATGCAGCTGGAAATATGTGCTACTCAATAGTGGTAGCACATTGATATAGTATTGTACATATAATTATGGAAGTCCAGGGCCCAAAAGTAGCCTTTATTTATTACAATAACATTGCCCGACCACCACCTGGGTCTTGGCGATTTTGGGCACCTGTATGCCAACGTGCCGCCCACCTGGCCCAGCTCTCTCCCACCCACACAAAACATGTTTATATGGTTAGTTACAAACGTATTTACAAAACAGGAAATATAGCATTTATTGATTATAACCGTAAGAGGTTTTTGGGACGATAAAAACGAAAGGGAAATGTGTTGGAATAACGTGGGTACAATGGTGCAATCCATGTAATAAATCTGTGCATAACGGTGGGTGATTGAGAATTTTAACCCCGCTTATATACACTATAGATGGTGTGCCTAATTATAAATATGTAGGGATCCTAATCAAGCACATACATAACACATGAATTGTTTGACATTAAGCTCCAATAGTAATGAATATAATGAGGAAGTTCAATTTTCTAGCTAAATTCATCGAGTGTATTAGTAATAAAGTCGTATAACACCCTTAACCGAATGCAAATCCTAGGCCTAATCTCATAAATTACCACAGAAGTCAGTTAGGTTGCATGCACCTTTCCTTCTGTGTGACGTCTGTTCCAATGGCCTCTCACAAAATACCTGTAAAGAAATCACTTTATACATGTATCTGAAGCAGGGTGACTATTTAGTAAATATATATTAGAGGATTCCTGCAAGACCTAACCACACCTGGGGCCTGATATTGAGGGTTTAGTACTAGTCTACAGATTAAATACCTGCATATTAGCCACATACTGACTAAAGGAACACTTTATAAGTCACAGGGGCACCTGGTTCATAAACCAGTTTACAGTACATGTAATTTCAATTGAAGTCCCATTACTTTCATAGCACTGTTCAGGTTTACACATCATAAGTCGCAGCAATGGCTTATCATCAGGTATAAGCCGCACCTTGTGCGCGAGGCACCAAGTTAGGTGTAAATACCTGTCAAATCCTCTTGTCATCATCAACGACTTGCAGCTGGATGATTGAAAGATGAAAAATACATATACATATAATATACAGCCTGTACACCCCAGACGTCCATACAGAGTCCCGTTATTTAAATTATTAGTTTTATTGAAATGCGGTAGTGATCTTCATTAGGGGTAAACCTATTGTGTTACATCAATGGACCATTCATTGGTGTCATTCATGTGACATTGTCATATTAAGCATCTCACTTTGGGCCCCAAATATCCTCAGAAACTTTGGACCTGCTATTCCTCCTGGGTCGCAGCTCCTTTTCAAATTCTGGATCCGCCACTGTTAATGCAATAACAGGGACATGTTCATTCGCCAACCATTCCCCAATACATGTATAAAGGGAGTGAAATCAGAAGCCATGCCAGCATGTACCACCAAATTACGGTTATCTTCTTAGCACCTAGTCAATGGGTATCGATCATATCAACCTCAGTACGTATACTTCTTTAAGTATCAATGTCTCATACAGATAGCCATATAAGAGTGGGTGGCTAATGGGAGCCGTCTTGTAGTGATCTGTATTGACCACATTGCTTAGAAACCCCAGCCGTACCGTCGCCCTTAGGGGAGGCAGTGCACACATGATGAGATAACAACAGCAGCTACTGAGACACTAGAACACGGTCAGCAGGTCGATCTGCAGCCTCCAGCATGGATTGGTTATTGATCCATCATTGACCACCCGTGCCAAAAGGGATATATGCCATCTACCAGAGATGTTTTCTGTATTGAACTAGCGTTGGTATTAGTGTACCGATGTTGTTTGATTTTATATTGTCCTTTTGATAGTGACTTACGTATTTCAAGGCAGCAATTCCATTGGAGTTATTTTTGTATGCGTAGCTCCGGGAAACTAGATCATGAAATGTCAAAATATTCTCAAGTAGAATTAAATGAACTTCATATATCGGGGGTGGTTAAAATATGATAGGCCGGGTTATAACTAAGTGGCTAACTACAAAAATGTATGTAGTCTTACCGGACACTGAATAAAACAATACCACATTTTTAGACTCCTAGGATATTATTTACACACTAAATTTAAAAGCCTCAAGGTAAGGCACCACTTTGGCAGCTAGCAGAGAGTCTTCAAAGGCCAAGCCTATTTACAGAAAGGTCATTGTTTCCCACGACCTCTGTGGGATCAGGATGTCCATTGAAGCACTTATTTACGGTTGAAGCACAGGTTACACATCATGGGGGTACTTGATCCCGCCTCATGGTATAGTCACCGTGTACAGCACATATAAAAAAAACACATATACCACATGTGTAGATTATTAAACACCCACCTTGACTATATGAACTGCAGGCCACACCCCTTTTTAAATGTCCTCTCAGGCAGCTGATGAACACAGATCAGCAATATATTCAAGGATAACTCTGAATATATCAAACCCTTGCTTTTTAAAACCTACCCAATTATGTATGGCCCGAGGGCAGATATGACCACAAAAAAAAAATTTGGTTTCACTAACTTATATTGTAATGAGAGCCTATATAAATTCAAATATTTTCACACAGAAAACCGTTTGTAGGGCTGAGTGACAGGCAGAGACAGGGTAGTCCCCCCTGATTGGGTATTCACTGACACCACCAGTGGTCTGGTATACAGCACCACAGACATACACAACACCATGTGGATGCCTGAGACTGGGCACAGCATTTTATAAATCTGCTTATTACTCACTAAGGAGCAACAGCTTATTTGCCATTTTCACACATCTAAATAAATGTCTTAGGATAAAGAGAATGGGGTGAATTATAAAATATGTTATTCTAGTATACTTGCTGTATAAAAGATGACAGCTTTTTGTTTTGGTGTCTAGATTCAAACCCAACTGTCCCTTATCTGGTCTGTGAACTCTCACCCTGGGGTTGTCAACACCTTGGGATGACATACACCAGATACTGCAGCTCCCTGCACAGCTCCTGGGCTTACCACCCCTGTCCAATCAGATGACTCCAAATTCGGTACCGGGGCACCGAGAGTTGGGCGTTTAATGAGTATAGTAAGTAAAAATCTAAAGCACCTGTTTATGTGGTTAAGGCAACAACAATATCCTAGAGATGCATATGCATTTGGAGCACATGTATATGTGAGAGGACGATGGTAATGCCGTGGCATTCCCGGGTTGGAAAAGAAATCTTTGATTCAGTGAAATTGCATGGGTTGAAAAGTGCTGTGTAAAAGTGCAGTTGCATAGTAAAAAGAAAAATATTGTATGGTTTGAAGGCGATGTAAAAGTTGAGTTGAAATGAATGATATTTCATATTGAGCCTTGTCTGCTCTTACAGTTCTCAGAATTAGGCTTGCCTGGGGCAGAGTGAGGCCTAATACATTTACATGGACGTAATATCCCTAATTAAGAACCTTAAGTCATTATAGCATTTAAGCTTCCATTACTTTACCAAAGACTTTTGAAAGCATAAACGATCAAATCTCAAATCTCTTAAAGCTTAAATCAACACCCTTTCGTCCAATGGCTTACGATATTATCTGCTATTTGAAGACGTATAACGTTGAGGGTCCACTATTGAGTAGGTTGGTTGTGAAAGATATGATCTCATTAGAGAGACAGGTGTGCTACTGGAACTGCCTACGTGTGACATGTTAAGTATTACATGCATACAATACCTTGAGGCTCTCACCTGGTGTTTAATTATGGACCCTATGCAGTAATACGACACGGTATAACCATCAAGCAATGTAGATATCGGATGTGCATATGCGGATAGGAACATGTGTACACATAGTTACATCCCATGGGTGAGCATAGAGTTACATCCCACCGCCAGTACTCCACTGACCACTATTGTTCACAATTGCCATTTCCTTTCATTTTCTTTAGCATTTCCCATATAATGTTCTCTTGTTAGCAGGTTTAGCACGTAAATACGATCCTAGAATTACTCTTGCACTCACACATTAATTAGGAAACTTGTATTTCCGTATAGAACCACTTGTCATTACAGGCAGGAAATAGTGGATGACGTGTGAAATGGGATCTTGAGCTGCTCACCACTCACTCTTGCCCCAGGTAACATGTCACCTGCTCTAACCCCTGGGGTTAACTAATAAGAATATAAAACCTAGCAAACCATGCCAGGAATAAGAACATAGCTTGTACCTCTTTTTCCCTCCACATGAATCCAGTGGTCCCCCATGGAGAATAGACTGAGACATGCTGTTTGCTGTGCGCATTTAAAAGGTTATGTCATGCGAGCTAACACAAGTCAGCCATTGAGTGTAAACATACAGCTGACCGACTCTGGCCTTTGTGTTAGGGGAAGTCACAAAAACTATCACACAATAAATCATTATAGTTTAACACGGAGGCGGGACGGAGATAACTTGGTCACGTATAGTCTGCCTTATGTCTAGACCGTCTCTGTGTAGGATTCTGAAATTGAGGAGAAAAAAAATTAAGTTGGAGGAAATGAAATGAATTGAAAAGTTTCTTTGCCCACTGTACACACTAGTGCCCTTTCTGAATGCACACGAATATAATGCTCTTTGTAATCCGCCTAGGAAAAGTAATGGCACTCATAGTATTGCATTATACACCTATACAAAGCCTGTAGGATTACACAATCACTAAATCACCACATGATTTAGTCTGGATTTATAAAGGCCTTTGTCATACAGACTCCTGTTAGTTAGAGTAAATTGTTCCTTCATACTATAGTAACAATGAGTAATAAAGATGTGCCATATGAACTAGGTGCTAATGATCTGTCACACCCACATGGCACCTGAAAGACTTTGATGCCAGGATCCATTGTTGAGGAAAATGTATGAGAATTAAACTCTGACTTTAGGTGACCCACAGGCCAAGGATCTAACAACTGGTGGGTTAAATAACAATTACTTATGACCAGTTGGCTAGTGGCATAACCGCTTCGTTTTGTTAATACATACAGTGTCTCTGTCGTCATTCATCAAAGCTTAGTTGATGGCAGGCTCTGTGATTTCTAATAAAATGACTACCGAAATACCTTCCGTTAAGGGGCATCTCGCATATAAGGTGCACACTGAGTTATAAGAAATGCCATTAGGCGTAGCTAGTGTCCATATTATAGAGAACTATGTAAATGTTTTTCTAATTAGCAACTTTTGCATTACCATGGACATACCATGGTAGTACCAGAGTTACCCTTCACATTAACTAGACTCACAAACAGCCACTGTTTTTGTAATGAGTTTTGTACCCAAGCACATGAATTACGAGTTATGACTAGGCAAAAAAAAATCATGTGTTCCCAGTATAACATGCCTTCAAGACCTAGGTTCGGTAGGTCGTTTTTTTTTGGGTTTTTTTGTATAGAAATGTATTGGGCAGCCCTGGAGTAGACATTGCACAAAGAATATTTTATGTACTTGCACATTATTGCAGCCACAAAAAAACATTCTTGCACCCCCAAAAATCATTCTTGCACCCGCAAAATCATTTTTACACCCACAAAAAACATTTTTAGCAACCTCAAGAATAATTTTTCCTTAATATTTCAAAATGCCATACCTTTTGTTCTAATCAATGGATTTTCAAAATTCAAAAAAAGCAAATGTTGCTACAGCCTCCCCCCATAACCAAATATAATTATAAGGAACCTTCTTGCGGGAGTTCGGCTACAAGCATTTTTTTTTGCGGGTGCAAAATTATTTTTACAGGTGCAATAATGTTCTCGCAGGTGCCAAAACATAAAATATTTATTGTGCATGTCCATTCCGGGGCTCCGTACAGATGCCATTATGAATAGAACAAAAAAAAAATAGCTTAAAAATCTCTAAAATTCTCAAAATAAAAAAAAAACAACATAGGATCGGCCCTGTTTGCCTAGGATCTGTCGGGTGACTGGAAACAAACGATAAAGGCTGTTCAAAATATGTAAACCATAAAGCACACTGCTTGTGGGTAATGCTGTTGACGTCAGTGGGGCAGGCAGTCATCCTTGAAAGATCATAAAATTATGTAGCCCCGACCTTTAAACTTGAGCAATCGGTACTAACATTATCCGCAAAGGATCCGTGAAATTCACAGAACAGTTTTAGTCCTCCTCCCCCATACCATTGTCCCAGTAGGGCAGCCGGGCGTCTATGAAAAATCAGCGAGACCTTTAAGACAGACCATGCTAACATAATCGGCATAGAAAGATGATGGAACAGCGAAGTGAATATTAAGAAATTGTATACAACATCAAAATCCCAGTTTCTAAGTTAGCACAAGTTTCTTTGGCGTCTAACAATGATAGAAATGAATAAAGCCATATAGCTGTTTCGTTGACCAGCTTTTTTATAGTTGGATTGAATGAATTCTTTCTCTTCTTTCTGTGTGGTTGACTAGGGTACTGCCCAGTTAAAGAGAAGATACGCACCCTTTGGTACAACGTCTATAACGCTCACCCTCTAGTATTTACATTTAAAGATCTGTGTGTGATATGGAAGGGGATGGCATGGGGGATATAAATAGTCACCATACAATGATACAGGTGATGGAGAATTGTTACATGACCTCTCCATGTAGACAGACAAGTAAAAAGTAACAAAGCACAATGGCATACAAGTAGCAAATAAAAAGCACAATGCTCCAGTGACTCTCCCAACACTTTGTAGAGGTGTCAGGAGTCATGGGACACGTTCAGGTGGACGTGGGGAGTGGTGGTGATGGAGGGAGGAAGGCAGTGTGAGGTGTGCACCAGCCTCAGTGATAACACCTGTACATGCAAACCTACTATAGCAAAAGTCTAAAAAATACCCTGGTTATTTTAGAATGACAACATAAGAAAATGACAATGGAATGATTACACTGTCTACGACTATGCATAGATGCTGTTATTTTACAAGTTCACAAACAGAACGTAAGAATGTGTAGGTTTTGAGTCTTTATCAATGTCCTCGTTACCATATATACCAATGATTTCCAATCGAATCCTCATTGTCGCAGGTGCTGTATTCATATTCATGTTGAAAAGGGATAGAATATGCATTTACGGGAAAGCTGTACGTCCCTCAAAGGGTTTGATATGAGGGAAGGGTGTGGATTGGTCAGTGACACACTCGTCAGCAGGTCAGGATTCTGGTCACCCACGTGGGGGAGTGACCTGGGTCAGTTTTCACCTGAGCAGTGTCAGCAAACACCGGGGTAGCCGCGGGCAGTATTTAATGGAGATCCATTATTATCATGTTGGCCGTGAGATCAGACACCTTACATGTCTCCCTACCACTGGCTGTAGTATTGTATACACGTATGTGGATATATATGAAGGGAAGGGCATTTGATCTTCATAATGATGTAAACTAAAAATCCAGTATGGAATAGTGTCCACACTTTTAGACTTTGGATGACCATTAACTAAAAAAACCTCTGCTGTCCCACTTTCTTCCCGGATATTCAGATGTGATAAAGCATGTTGATCACACATGTTCACCATTCTGCACCTAGACCCCAGGACCTAGATCTCAGATCTCCCTTTAACCTTTTAAAGCCAAAGGGCAGCATCCAGTGGCCACGGATGGACCCTCCTTCTCTCTTCATCCGTATTTTCCATATAGAAGGCAACGGATGAAGCCGACGGATGGCAAGTTATTGGAGAAATTAATACACAATTACATATCTGAATGCCTAGAAACACATTATACCCTTAACAAGAATCAGTTTGGTTTTAGGCCAAGTAGGAGCACCAGTGACGCAGTGTTTACTGTCTTAAAAGATCTCTATGACAGCAGAAATGATGGTCATGATACCCCAGCCTGTTTTATCGACTATTCCAAGGCATTTGACTGTGTTCATCACATCACCTTAATTAATTTGGGGTCCCCCAGGGGTCAACTTTGGGCCCCCTGCTATTTATTTTATATGTGAACGACCTGCCTAATGTTGTCATTCATTCAAAATGTGTTATGTACACTGATGACCTGATTGTATATGATTCTCATGAAGATCCTGTGGAGGCAGTTAGGCTGTTACAAGCAGATCTAGACAAGATACACACTTGCTGCCTGCAAAATTACATGACAGTTAATGCTTGTAAAAGCACGGGCATGTTCTTCGGCTCTAAAAACAGGCTAAGCAACTTAGTTGGGCCAATACTTAGTCTTGGTGGTGCACCACTACCCCATTGTGAATTATACAACTACCTTGGTGTGGAGTTGGATTATTGTCTCACCGTAAACAGCCATGTTACTAAACTAAAAGAGTCTCTAGGTAATAAGTTGTTTAAGTTAAACAAGCTAAGGAAATTTCTGAATGCGGTCCCCCTGTGCAGTGGGGACCTTCATGTGAGGGCATGACATGAAGGAGCAGAATAACTTCATTGGGAGTCCACAATGAGAAATCTCCTTCCGTACTAACAGTGGGCATACCAGATTCGTAAAAGGCGACAAACTCGGGGTTTCTTGTGTCTTGAGGTGACCATGTGGGCAACTGGTGTCCATATGCACTGGCCTGGGCTTACATGCTTGTCTTTTGCAACGGGATTCCCCCTCAGTGAACCAGGTCTGAGTGATCAAAGGCTGTGGTTTGACTGGCCCTGCCTATGGGACCAGGCAAATAAAAGAACACTTGCTATCCTTCGAGAAGAGTAGGGGAATGAAGCCCCAGTAGCGGTTTTCCCCCTCAACCCTCATAGATTTGGTCATTCATCTCATAGATTCGGTCATTCATAGATACGGTCACTGCTGTGTCGGGCAAGCAGCATATAAATACCTGTCCAAACAGAAAAGAAAGGACTTAATGTTCAAGAAACCTTGAATGTTTGAGTTCCTTGATGGCCCCCTGATGTAAAACTAAACAAACAAACAAAATCCTGAATGCGGATCATTGCACCACTGTTTTGAAGAGTATGATATCTCCATCATTCGATTACTGTTCATTTTATACCGCAGGTGGACAATCAGCTGACCTTATTAAACTGCAGCGCATGCAAAATCAAGGATTGCGCATATGTCTCAGACAAGATGCATGCGGTAGGAGTGTGGCTGAACTGCATTCTAAATGCAAGGCTAGGCCACTAGTCGAAAGACGCAATTTACAACTGGTTAGTTTGATGTGGAGAAAGTATATTGAAGGGGAGGGGATAGAACAAGTCAGTATCAGAACTAGGGGGGATAGAAAGGTAAAGTTCGCCAGAAGACGGGCACAGACTAGTTTCTATGACAAGAGTCTCTATTTGAGAGGGGTAAGACTCTAGGACCAACTTGATCATACACAACAACAAGTGTGCAGTATGGTTAGATTTAGAGGTATAATCAGTAAATGGCCCAGGTCCTCCTGGGTCATTGGCGGCACCTTTTCAGTCAAAAACTGATGATCATGAATTGGAACTTAGATGGGTATTGCTCATAGAAATTGGGGGATAATTAAACAAAAAATTATGGAAACATGTTCTTTAGGATGTAGTCTTTCATTGCACATGCACAATTCCTGGGAAAAAATTGTCTTTAGCTATGAAAAATGCTGAAGAAAAAACCTGACATGTTTGACTTACTTTCTCATGAAAATGAGGCTCCATAGGATTACATTGTGCGATAGATTTCCGTGATAGACATAACACATGGGCTCCTATGGGAATTGTCCAATTAAGATTCTTTTTTTCAGCAGGTAATTTGAAGACCGTTCATAGAATGCGATGGTTTCAAGAAAAGAGGAGTCAATTTTCGTATAGGACCGGTTAAGACCGTTCATGTAGCAAATGTGTTAATACGATTGCCATGTTCTTGATATGGCTATCGCATTTCCGACAAGGCGAGTTCGGACATGCGCACAGAGTGGTACGGCGTAAGCTTTTTTATTTTTCATATAAAAGTAAATTGAGGGAATGTATTCGATTCAATTCGATTGATATTGCCAAACACGCATGGATTATATTCAAAAAGCCATTAATTTCAAGTTAAATCGATAGAATATGTCATTTCTCCATCGAAAATGCTACTTACGGCAAGGAAGGGTCACGCATGCCAACAGAACATCAAAATCCAAAATGGCGGACAGCGAGACGATCGACTCACGGTGTCAACGAAACTGCTGGATTATAACAAAATGGAGGAGAAATACAATCTCTCTGGCAATTCTATCGAAAATATGGATCCTTATTCAAGACCTGCTGATATTGTGCAGGGATGTAAGTCTTCAGGTTTTATCAGGATTTCCTGATTAATGAAAATTTTGAATGACATGTATTTTCCTTATATGAGTGGGAAGGAGGTCTGTTTGGAAAAATAGAAGGCTTTTATAGCAAGTAAATGTATGGCTTCCTGATTTTTGTCCATGCCTGACTTACATCCCTTATTGTGCAATGCTTAACTCGCCAGGAGAAGAGTTATTCGCCAATGAAACATTCAAGCAATAATGGGTGCATTTTCCATAGGCTTACGCATTGACGACTTGGACATATTGTCACTATAGTGTCAACAGTTAGGTAGGTTTAATTTCTATATTTTTTTTTTTATGATATTTGGTGGAAGACCTGGGCCATAAGTGCTCTATAGCATGCATTCAATTTTTTCAAGTTTGAATGACCTGTTAAATTTATAGCTGAGTGCCATCACCTGGAGTTATCATTAATGTGTTATTATTCTTACATAATAAGTTAAGTGCATTTCCATGCACTCGATGTTCACCTACTGCAGTAGTACCAGGCTTGTAATATTACTGTAGGGCGCACAAAAAACCGACTCCATGTTTGGAGACGAAAGCGTCAATAAATACAAATACAAATCCGTCGGCAGTGGATGCAGCCCTTAAGAGAGTGATAATTTCTAACAGCGGGGGAGGGGAGTGGGGTTTGGGGTTTTCATGTGACTGCTTCATAATGAAAGAAATAACAAACGCCTCTCACCGAAGGGGTTGAAAATATTTGTCTCCTTCCTGGGGGGGGGGGCTGAAAATGACGCTAATAACCACCTGTTTTATTGTACCTGTCCCCTCGAGTGGACAAGGTGGAAGTATTGCAATGGATCTAATCCATGTATTGTCTATGTCAGTTAAGAACTATACTATTTTTATAGACTGAATTTTGACTGGAGAGTGAGGTAGAACCATACCCACACTATGGAAGAGGCCTGGTCAGTACCCGGACCAGAAGGCAGTATCTACTTCTCCTATCAGTGGCTACTGAGAATATGCTGATCAACAACTGCATATTGCAGTAGGTACTGCTGAAATACTTCCGAAACAGCTGACTCCACACTGCATTTTCAGTCTAGACTCAGTAGTGTACTGACTATCAACTGAATATGCACTGCATTTCAGGCAAGAATCAGTAGTCTACTGACTCTCAACTGAATGTTAATAGATTCCAGAAATTATACACTCTGTGCAGCAGCATAGATGCAGTAGTCTACTGACCATCTACTGGTATGACTCTGTCCATTCACAGATTATTTACCTGATGCTCCTAAGACAGTCCATAGTGTGAATGTCAGTATGGTTGTGAACAACAATCAAAAGATTCAGTAATGTAATAATGAAACTATCCAGTGTTTGTGGAGACAAGCATACTTCACCCCTTTGCATATGAATATCGTATTCAGTGCCAGTAATGGATACACATGGATGTTGGGGTGTATGAAAGTGAGGAATTACTCACTGACTTTATATAGGGTACAAATATACTGAATCTTTTGGTCCCCATCATGACATTTTTTTTACATAGTATCCATGTATCATTGATAATTGCAAAGTGCTTGTCTCATCACCTTAACATCAGTAAACCGAAAGGCATTATACTATAGAAGCACTCTATAGATATGTCTACTCTTACCCTTTTGCTATGGTAAGAGTTACCCAGTACTACTGAATCAATACTGCCCTAGCCCCCTCCTACATGATTTGCATGCACTACTAGGAAGTAGTAACCACTCCACATAGCTGATGGGGCGGTGGCTCAGGGGGCTAATGCGTTGGTAGAGTAATCAGAAGATCCCAAGTTCAAATCCAGCAAGGACCACTGGTAGTGCCAGTACTAGAACAGCGGCTGCTTCTTTTATCCTTCTACCTGCCCCCAGCAGTAGTTTTCAGTATGATCTACTGCTCAACTACTGCTATAGCAGCAGCCATTCAGTAGTGCTGATTGAACACTGCCCCAACCCCATATATGGTCATGCAGCATTAAATAAGTAGATACTGTTCAAATGCTGCGATCTAATTTACATAATTGGGACAACTGATTCAATACTGCTTGCATGCTGCTAATACTACTGTTCTACTACTGTACCACTGCTGCAAGTTTTGTGGTGCTGAGCAGTAGAATGACAGTAGATGCTGATACAATACTGTTTCTGATGCTGCTTTCACACTGAATCACTACTGTCACACCACACTGTTTCCTAGCTGCTTTAGTGCTGCATTTCTACTGCATTTTGGTCCGGGTAAGCTGTTCCTTTGCAAGAGCTCTCCCTGTGCTTGTTTAATAGGGCTGCATTGACACCTACAACTAACTTAGGGATTAGTCTCCCCAGTCATACTAATATACATGGGCCCTTGAGTTTAAGTTGAGTTTCAATGTAATTAGTCACGCATAACCGAACACTGGTCTCCCAGCCTTTAGTATGTCACACTCTTTAACCCTTTAATGGCTGTATAGTGTTGCATTTGATCTTTTTACACAATATCTAACTCGAAAAGCGAGTTATAAGGAGACACTCTGGGGCCCTGCACTTTCAGTCATTTTGGTGGTGCAAATAAGTTTTAAAAAAATGAAAATTTTATATTTAAGAGGCAGAATTACTTAATGATTTTGTAGTGCCATTGAAGGAGGAGATGTAGGGGTCTTGCAGGAAAAGGTATTTCATTACCAAGTTTTGTAAATTTTGAGAAATTTTCAATATTGTACAGACTCAGTTGGTTGGCAGCCATAAGACGCTTTTTGCCTCCAATGGTGAAGGTATATGATGTTGATCCATGTATCAACTTTCCCGTTTTTTTTGGCAATGTGGTACGAATAGCGCAGTTTTGGCGGGAGTTATGCGAATAGTGGCTTGATGTTCCGCACTGAGTTATTGCTGTGCTGTGATTGGTTGAAAAGATTTTTCTCTCTTTGATCCATCATGTTGAATTTAGTTGACTGTTTTTGCAATAGGTAGTCTGCAGAAAGGGCCTGGGTGGGACTTATTTCTTTCAATACTCACTAGATGGTGCCACCTCACTGTGCCCATTCTCATGGCAAACTGGGTCCTATCCTGACGGGAAACTATGGTTTGTTTATGGGTATGGACCACTAAAATTGACATGTGCCATGGGCCTTAGTGACATGAGGCAAAACAATTAGTGACATGACATAGGTGCTTTCTTAAATTCGACATGGGACATGATAGGCTCTTAGAGGTGACATGGGGATTTAAGTGTCAAGTGACATGACCATTTTTTAAAATCGACATGTGACATGGGGGACCCCTCATCCACACCCCCTTGTTTCATGAGGCTAGATATATTATATAAGTAACACAGCTGGGGGAATGTTTGTAATTTATATTGTCTCCCCCAATTGTTTACAATTGGACAGACCCCTAATGTCTTACTTGTTCCCAACTCTAATATAAGTGACTATATGCGATGGGCCAAGTATACATTGTTACGCCATTTTGCTCTGACATAAGTTCAAGTCCAAAGGTAAAAGAGCTCTATATATATACGTAATTAAAGGTACATTATATATTAACGAATGATCTTAATTACCACAATATAAGTGTCGGTAATTAAACCATTGATCTATAGATGCTTATGCGAATGGTTTTAATTACTCTATCAGGGGCGAACATATCAAATCTACACTTACAAGTATGTTTGCACGACCAGTGATTGCAGAACACTGCTGGGATCCATGGACTTAGAGGGCTTACTCTATTGTGTTGTTGAACACGAGGAGGATTAAGTGGGAGGCATGCCATAATGATCCACTTACATACATTTACTGCCGGAAATAATAATCCCTTCTATTGTGTCCAGTGTGCTAACATGGCAGATCACGAAACTCTTTTAGTTTATCCAGAATTTTATTTCGGCTACTAGTTCTATACATTTAGGATGGTAGGGCTTCCACAGCCCATCTTAAATGGGGGGGGGGGGCTTTTTCTCATTTTTAATGTCTGCTCTTATGTGGCTCGCGCCCATATACACGAGTATGAACAGTTGCATTCATCAATCATGTTTATGATAACTAATCTAGTTTTCTAACCCTAAAGGAGACATTAAATAAAAATTGAGAAACGGAAATATTGAGACAACACCTGTATACATTTGCTATATTGCAATATGCTTTCTTCCTTATCCTTTCGTAACGAAGACGAAATGAAATACTATTACAAGTATATTAGCATTTGATAATGCCGTGCAATTCCGAACTGACCACCTGCCCTGTCTCTTTGCGAGGATATAAGTGAATAGTTCATATAAACGCCAGGTGTGGTCGTATTATTAAAGACCGATATGGACCATTGACTGTCATTCGGACCTCCACTACCAGATCGCTTTGTATAAGGTGATAAATGCATAGTGGGGGAGGAGCTGAAGATACTTTGTTTCATGGAGTATCGGGTACTTCTGATAAGGTATATCCCCTGCAGACAACCAGGCCAACTTGGTAATTAAGCACCACACGCAAAGAAGTTTGGCATACACCTCATATTAAGAGTAACACCTACGGTTTTATTCAAGTAGGTTTCTTGGCAGAAAAGAACAAGGGGATTAAATGGGTGATAACCATTTTCGTTTAAGGAACGGCCAAGGTATCCGCCTTTAAGTACCAATGCAATATAGATGTTAGGATAGGTTTTGATGGATGGATATATTTTTGTACGCTTTGTTCCCCCTGCTTTCCACACTGTATACTGATGACCGCTAATTATATCCAAAAATGAATTCGTCGGGAACACACGGATACCTAGATAAAATGCACCCCCGCTGTTCCCTCTACAAGTAACATTCCCATCAGGGGCCCAGTCATTTGATTTTATTTGGGTAGGCTTGCCTGAGTGAACGAAGACACACCTCTGCTCGAGTTCGTCTACAATCCCTGGCCTTTACGCATACTTCACAGTAAAGCAGGGATTCAGTAGCAGTTTGAGTTTAGGTAGACTTCGTTGATTAGTTTTTAACCCAAGGGGAGCCCAGTTAGGAACCAATTGTGATGGTTACCTAAATGATAGGCTAACCCTGCACAACAGTGGATGATGGTTAATCAGGGTAATAGATTTCTGTCAGCAACTCCCTGTAGATCAAAGACCACTGGGGCCTTAGTGCACTGCTCCCCATCTCTATCCACCACAACCCATACTTCCACAAGTAAACCTATTCTCCTCAACATCAGCAGCATCGACTGCCTCCCTACATTGCCATTACCCTCCTTATCCCCAACCAATCCGTTTACATTGCCTGTTCTCTAAACTAGCTGTTATGACCTTCCATTGGTAGTGCTATTGGCGGATTAGGCATTCTCTAATCCTTTCGCATAAGGACTTATACACAGACCACATGCCCATGACTTCCGCCATGCTGTGCCGAGTAAATAATACTCAATGAAATTGGGAGTCTTGTGTGGTAGGAGTAATACGTACTTGTAGGACGTCTCACTTAATCAGATCAGTTCCTCCCCCCCCCCACCACTAAATGTCAGACATTGCTGATTCTGTTTATACCAGGTTATATACTCCCTAAGATTAAACAAATCTAAGGCCACGGACATTATGAATGCTAATATGGATTGAAACAAAGTTAAATGAATTATGATAAATGTAGTACATGGTAAGGAGAGAAATCAATATTGTGACGACTTGAAATCTCATATATTGAGTCCTGATAAGTAATTAGAGAAAGCAGTATGGTGGTGGCATGTATTATAATGTCAAAGTACATGTAGAATGAGTCCTTCACAGGTAGGTGCCCAGCTAATGTAGACTTATATATACCCACATACTGGTAGCTCCCTACAGAGAGCACTGACCTCTACATGGACATTAACATACTACTGGCTGATAGCAGAGATAAGTGATTGTACTGAGCACTGCCCTTCAATGCCCAGTTTATCCAATATATTTTGTGTGTTCTCATTCTCTCTATTGATGGCTTGCCAGGCAAATCCACATGGGCAAGCTCTAGCCAAACCCAGCAATTAACCAGTGGAAAATGATGCGGTCTGTACAATGCTGTGTTGCAAAAAAAAAAAAAAAAAAGAGACTAATTTATTGATTAATATCTTTTTAAAAATCGGACCACCCCTGAGAATGGGATGTGTTATAAGCTTGTATACTCATATACTACCCTGTAGTATCCATATGGCTCTAGACCCCTAAAATCGACATGGCGACATGGGCCTTTTTTTTGCTTAGTGACATGGGACATGAACCTTTCTTTAAAATCGACATGGTGACATGAACTTTTCTTAAAATCGACATGGGGACATGGACTTTTCTTAAAATCGACATGGAGACATGGCAATTTCTTAAAATCGACATGGGACATGGGACCCCCATCACGGGCCCCATCCATGGCTTACGGTTAATATCAATGCCACACCGTGACGTCTATGACATGATCTCTATCCCACCTCACGTAGAGAAGACACACTTTAAGTGCCGCCTTTATTGGCACATTAGCTTAACTTGAATCATTAAGGGAGATATACTGATAGCCTCTGGGTATCCGTGTAGAACCAAGCTGCTCCCTGATGCCAGGCCTGCATGGTTTTAGAACAACGGTTAGACAAAGGTCGTTAGAAGGGGACCATTGCACAGTAATCTCAGTGGATTATAATTCTCGTCAATTTGTCATATAGTCACAAAAAAAAATAATAAAAATGATCACGAAAGAATGAGAAAGGGTGTTGGGTCATGTATAAGGAATTGACACGATTTAAATGTGTATGGTTATAGTCACTTGAATTCTAAAAGTTATCACCCCGCGCATGGTCAGTGGTCCGCATCTGTACATAAAGCCACATTGTGGTACAGTTTGACATTTACCCCTCACCATTTCCTGGTACGCCTTATACCTACTGCATATTACTCATCTGATACAATGTCCGTCAAATATAAGTTACATCTGCCATAGATGTTGTAGAGTACATGATATTGGGTTATTCCGCTGGGAATCAATACCTACCCCCTCTAAGAAAAAAATAAAGGGAAAAGGTAAACGGAGATCAAGTGAATATATAAATAAATACAATGAACAGAGTAAAATACCTAGCGGTTAAAATTAGGAAGTACCTTAGTAACCTTTACTTATTTGGGTTCATAATTTCTTGTTCTAGATGTGAACTAAGCTGGACGGGTGTAGGAGAAGTGAAAGGTGGGCTTGGAGAAGAAAGTAAATGGGCTTTACCACCTAGCACCCACAGCGTCAGACAGCTGGTTGGTTCATCGGTAAATGTGCCACTTCTTTTAAATGTCAAGTCCACAGGTTCATCAAGTGGCCAAGATTAGGATGCTAATTCTGAGTTCAACTCAGCAGCTTTTGAACCTCTAGGGGTCTTGTTCTGAGCATTTGACTATTCAGGCCGCGCTGTGGGAACGGGCTTAATATACACCCAGGACCAGGTTATGATAAGTTTTAGTATATGGCCCAGTCACAAAAGTGAATATGCGAGGTATCAAATAATAATGAAATCTGACGTATTAATTTAGAAAACTATATTGTCTAATGATATTTATATCATCAAAGTCGTATACTCAATCACATAGATCTATAAGCGGTTTTTTTTTCAAACTTACAAGACCACAGAGTAATCTATTCCGAGGTAGCAGGTTGTTACATGGGCGACGCCATTGCTGTTACCAGCGAGTTCTACTGATAAGACCTGTCAGATGGGTACCAGTTGGCCCCCGAAGGACCGCAGTGAATAGATTGGGGTTCTCTCATTGGCTAATGCTAAGTCCGTATACCCCAGGTAATACATGTATATGTTTATAAATACATGCGGACAACAAAGATCCCGCGGTCATACCACCCTGTGTAAAAGGATACACTTCTGTAATGAAGGCCATTGTTATAAGAGACCTCGAGTGTTCAAAGCTATATAATGTCTCTCTTCCCTATCTTTGTACACCTTCAGTGGGCGATTTTCTGAAAGGGACCATCCATCAATTACATACGCACTTTTTGCTCAAAATTTGACCCCCTCACCCCTCCCCCTGTTGCACTATGTACACATCCAGCCTACCCCCCCCCCCCCGCTCTCTGCGTACATAGTCAAGTCAGTGACCCTTGACCAAGTGATAGATATGGTTAACTGGGGAGAGGGGGTATGTAAAACATATATCATGTTGTGCACATCCCATATATATATTTGGACATTCTTCTGAAGGTATTTTGTGCAAAACTTTTCATATTTATACCCAGATATGCCCCTATAAAAGACCCACAAATACCGTCAAAATACCCTAAATTTGAGACCAAAATACCCCCAAATGCGTACACAATGAATATGCAAAATTGCCCAAGGACCCCTTCCCCCTGTACGCGCATATACGCATTTGGCTTGACCCCCACCCCCTTTAGTCATATACATATAATTAATGGATGGTCCCAAATCAACCCAAGCCTTTCAATCCATCCCGGTATGTGCTTTTAACCTGTATTGATATATGAACGGTAGATTTATATGAATAAATGGATTTATATTGGAGTACTTTTTGTATATGGGCTTGTATTTCTACAGAGTGTTGTCGATGAAATAGACACGTTGTAAAACGGGTTCAGGAAGGAAATAGAGAAAGTCAGGTATTAACACCTCTATGTATATATAACAAAGTGCTATGTATATATAACAAAGTGCAAAGTGCCATGGGCGTTGGAAGTGGCGGGGGCATATTGTCTGACCTGTAGATGACGTGTACCTTTATGTGCAATTATAGAGAAAACAGGATGATTAGTGTGTGGATGTATTAAGGGCGTTCTTTAGAATGGCAATACGATTTGACGTCTACACTGTGACGTGCTATAATAACTTATTAGATATCGAAGACGTCACATAAACCAGGTGGGAGGCATGGCCCGATACTTGGACTACCTCTCATGTACAGGTGCTACAGGTAATTACGAAACACCATTGTCACCCTTGTTGGTGCATCTTTAGTGTCATTCAAACTAACAATAGCTCCACAGTGGCATCGGGACCTCTAGATCAGACAATTGTATCCACTCCATGGTCTATCAAAGGTTTAGATAAATGTATGCTCAAGGCGGAACAGATTGTTGAGTGTGTTGAGGGAAAAAAAAAAGATAGATAGCGGCACTTGAAACTGGATTTTGTTCGCGTCTTTCTCGGTTTTTTGTGCACACCCAAATGAACATTGATACTTGTACATGTAAATCTTGAAACGGGCAGACCTGCACATTGGTAGGATACCGGTAGCTATAGACAATTATTTTACTCTTCAATCCGAAAATGATATTAATATACGTTTTGGGAGAATGATAATCTAGATTCAGTGAACAATATTTATTAGAGCCAGGGATAGAAGTCTTAAGAGTTTTCCCTGGTTTTAGGGATTTGCAAATTCTAAAGAACTCTACATTCAAAACCTACAATTACGGGGTCTGATTTAGCTGTTTATGGACTTGTTATGCTCGATCACTTGCATTCATTCAAAGCTAAGTCAACAAAGCAATGGTCTGATTAACTTCTTTGTTGTTGAGGCATAAGCCTGTTAACATCTGTGGTCAGTCTGATTCACCAACCATGTATGGTAAACAACAAGGAGACAACCATAGTAGAAGTACACAGAATGTTGGGGGAAACTGTCTGTAAGTAAGCACCAGGAGTGGTGTACACACAAGGCCTATTAGTCTTTACCAGCGCCTGCGGCGCTGCTCGCACACAAAGAAGTGGCGCCACCACGTGCCAAAAGCATTGCAACTTTTACCGTTGCAACTCTGTACTTGACACACAACTTCTACTGTTTTCTTATTCACTGGGTCACTTTCGCTGGTTGCTATCAGATAGAGTGTGAGTGGCAAACTACAGGAACATTCCACGTGAAAGCGGACAACTTCCGGGGTAGCCGTTTTGGAAAAGTAGTGCAATAACGACAGGAATGCTCCCCTGTCCCTAATCTTCAGCACTTGGTCACCAGGGCTGGTATGAGGGAGTGTGTGTTGGGGGGGGGGGGGTGCGTGGCAAGTGAAGTTACTATAGCGATAATATAAGAAATGACAGGCCATGTTTTATTTGTTGTTTTGGTCGTAACATATTCTCACCTTGTACCACCTGTGCATCTTCATCCATACATGTTTGGCCGACAGGTGGGGTCGGGGTCTGGTGTCACGTGCTTGACGTGCGTCAGAAACCAAAGCTTTCAACAAACCTCTAAATAATCGGTCTTGAACTGATGCCCAGAAATGAGACAATATAGGGGAGATTGATCTCTGTCAATCTGAATCAGTTGGCAACAGGTGTCTTCCCTAAAAGATGGACGTCAGTGCACCCAAAACTGTGCATAGTATGATGGAAGAAATTATGATCCTTGTCCAAATATATACCCAGATTAAATGATCACTATGAATAAAGGGGCCTTTTAGTTACAATCTCAACTACAAATATAATTCTGTCACTTGTGAACCGGGATTTGATTCCTCCTATATCTGTAGTATTTCTTACCACATAGGCTTCAAAAGTTTACCTTCACCCCCCCCCCCCCACCCACCCCTGATCCATCGCATAAATTTTGTAACATTTATGGAGGGAGTGTGTCTTTTGACAGTTTTAGGCTGATCAAGTACCAAATGAGCCAGTGTGATCTACTTTCCTACTTATTGGCCAAAATGAAATCACACCCTGGTGAAAAAGCTATTAGTCCTAGTAAAGTCCGATCATTAGACTGTCTTTCATCTCTAGGATGATCGGGTGCTAAGTAAGATTAGCTTCAGACAAAGCAGCTTTTCACTCTATTTCTAACGGACGTAATTGATTTAGATTGGAGCTATGTTAGGGTATACGCTACTATTATGCGTGATGTGAATGGCTATGGGATGATACTTGGAGGATGCTGTGACAAGTATCTGGGTGACATCCATACTTTTCTTGCTAACTTTGTGAACAGGGTCTTCTTAGAAGGACTCCCACCTCCTGGCTAGCCCTTGGTGCATGAGCTACCGGACACATGTACAGGTAACACCAGCCGACAGGATGACTTTATCATATGCACCTCTTTCAATTGGTAGACCATATCCCCTATACAGAGGCCACAGTATGATGTTCTATAAACACATGCCGTAAATAGATAATCATGTTCTCTGAACAGTTTTATGGTGGAGTGTTCTCACCCAGGGTGAATTCAGAGACAATTGATGTGATATGATATGTATCGCTTTGCTCTCGTAACAAAGAGCAATAATTAACTAAAGGTAATGATATAGAAAGGGAATAAATGACACTGGTAAGTAGACACTTCTTTAGCTGAATATTTCAATTTTGTTAATACCCTAGCACACCACGTTGAATCTCCTGGTGTATAATTGATCCTGGATGCCCACATCGGGTGGTGATCCATCAGCACCCATCCCCCGGGTCATCCAACCCCTTTGTGGCCACTCAGCCAGTACCACCATTACCCTCCACACCCTATAGCCAAGAATTGTACAGGTACCCTTCATTAAGCACCTCTACATAGTCAATACAGGTCCCATTCTTCACATCCACAAAGTACAAATTTAGCATTAAGCACCTCTTCCACTCGGCCAGTACCAGTCCTACCCCCTCCCCCACACACACACCATAAAGGCAACGCATTGAGCACTTCTGTCACTCATCCAGTACCAGTTCTATCCCCCACACCATAAAGGCAAAGCATTGCGCACCTCTGCTCTTCAGCCAATACCAGCCCCATCACCACACCATAAAGGCAAATCATTGAGCACCTCTGCCACTCAGCCAGTACCAGGCCTTCCCCCCCCCCCCCACACCCTAAATGCAAAGCATTGAGCACTTCTGTCACTCAGCCAGTACCAGGCCTTTCCCCCACACCCTATAGGCAAAGCATTGAGCACCTCTGCCACTCAGCCAGTACCAGGCCTTTCCCCCACACCCTAAAGGCAAAGAATTGAGCACTTCTGTCACTCAGCCAGTACAAGCCCTACCCTCCACAACCTATAGCATTAAGCACTTCTACAACTCAGCCAGCTCCACCTCCATTCTCCTGGAATTAAGGACCTTTGTAGCAAAGGAAGGTGCCACCCTTGTAAAGCCAGGCGGTGGTGCACACCCACAGGCATTACCTTGGGAAACTCGTCTAGCATGCATTACACTTTAAAGGAATGTTGAGTTGTTAACTAAGTGCAATATAGTGTGGATTACGACGTAGTTAGAAAACCTTACTTTTCAGAGAGATTGCGTTATCTGTAATATAGTACTATAAGAGTAGAAGTAAATTGACTTGTCTTAAGCATTGGTATACTTAGTACATTTGTATTGGCATTTTAAAAGTATCGATTTCACTTTCATGATATACACCGACGAAAGAATTGCTATGGCCTTTTTGGCCAGATTTATTTTTGTGTGCTTTTTCTCAGCATTGTGGATTATGTGAAAAGCCTATGATGAGCATAGATGATAAATTTGCATTTCTATTTCATGTTCCATACATTATCTAGCTAACCCTATACACGGGGTTTGCCGCTGCAAATATGGAATTTTCAGAAACGAATCAGCAGTCACGAAGATCTAAATGTTATTGAATCCGATTCACAACAAATCTGAGGTCATTGGTGCATTACCTACCGGTATCCACATTGTGGATGGCTTATAGGAAATGCGATGGCGGACATTGTTTTTGGTCTCCTTAATCGTTGGACTGGGGTATAGGCACATATGTATGGCTGTACATCTATGTGGTTAAGGCCTGCAGTGGCTGTGGTCAGGTATTATGGAGGTAGACACAGGTGGGCTCCTGACAAGTGCAGGTAATGTTTGTATTCTGATAACACGAGCCACAAACCCCCAGCCAACCTACTCACCTTCCTCCCCTCGCCGGTCACACATACTCGGCCCAAGATGGCTAGTCCACCTCCAGCAGGCCGCCAGTACGTGGGGAGTGTTGATCCTCCATAGGTTTAATTCAACATGCTGGAGGATCCGTTGACCATGCCCGCAGCAGGGGGCCTAGGGGACTGCTATTGGGACAAGAGTAGTGCAGGGATTAGTCCAAGTGGCTGCTTGAGCTATTAGCATTAAGTGGCCCATGTACAGGGTACATGTAGGTCTGCAACATACCGGTAGTCCTCTAATGGAATATGGTAGTGGGGGGTACTCTTAATAAAGAACCTTCCATTTTGGCTATTATAGGAGGAGTGAAATACTGAAACTCTTGAAAATAAATGATAATACGATTCCACACATGTCAGTGAACATAAATGCCATGTATGACAGTAAGAGACCATACATGGCACTGAGAAGCTGTACATCTTAGAGGACGTTCATGTCAGCAATAGGTCGTACGTCTTAGCAAGAAGTCAGACATGTCAAAAAAGGCATACATGACAATACGAGGCAGTAAATGAGAATGAGAGGCAGTTCATGTCAGTAAGATGCCATTCATATTAGTGAGAGTCTGTACATGTATCTCAGAAGGAGACCATTCACAAGAGTAAGATTTAAATGAGGATGTACAGTGAAGTGATAATATGTCATATAAGAGAGTAAGAAGCAATATACTGTAGGGGCACGCCGCATATACCTAAGTCGTCCCTAAAGTTTGTGGATATGTTAGAAAAAATAAAACTGACATAGACTATCATTTTATGGATTTAGAAAATTCAAAATCCCGGAGCTCCCCACAACTCTCTACCCTCCCCCAATAAGCATTAGTTTTCAATATGTACCATGAATCGGGTTGTATTTGTATAGGCACTAGGGGTAGCCAGGTCTCTAGGTACCTACAGTGAGTTTAATCTTCTCGGCGAATAGTGTTTGTACAAGGGTAAGCAGTGAGACCAGAGTTACATTGCAGGCTTTACAGCAGATAAAACGCTCATTAGAGTCACAGGGTCGTAGGATTGACAAGTTGATCCTGTTGTGGTGCTCGCTTCTGCCCGGGGCAACATACACATGCAGGCCACTAAGGTCTAGGTCGCTCTGTGGGATGGTGGCCATGTTACATGGTTTATACTTTGTATATAATCTACAAGAACTCCCTTGAGACATTGGGTGCCGAGAGATCATGTGGAATTTTATGTCAAATACGGCTTATGTCATTGTTAATAAATGTCATCACACTTTCAAATTATGAAAGTTGCGGATCTTAAAGGGTAGTTGACTTCTTGGGGCCAGACTAAGTAGTACCTCTTGTAATGAGGTGCACCTCACGTACGTGGCGCACCCTAGGCTGATGTCAGACCTATAGGCGCACATAAAACTTGGTTTTGAACAGTTATTTGTTGTAGATTGGCTTGAGAAAAAGGTAATTTAGTGCTGAGATAAGCTCTATCATATGGCCACCATCTGGTATAATATTACAACTGTCAGAGATTGTTTGTCACATACTTGTAGGGTGGCCACTATTAAGGGGAATTGCACCTGTCTAACATCTACAGATGTGTTCTGGAACTAGAGGCCTCCCAGGGAGACCAGCTTGTCAGCTGGACGACTGTTGAATATGCAGCCAACTGGCGTCCTTGTCAATCTCCCAAATAACTTTGTCATGGAGCAATTTGGATGAGAACAAGTCCAGATTAATCAAAAGTTAAGCTTTCCCTTGTCCACCTGTTGGTGCTGCACATTCGGTTCTTTGAGGAAAGTACAGATGCGCAAAGTCATAATGTATAGGAAATGTTCTGAAAATGTAAAGCATACAACCCTGTTAATGTCATTGTACGAGGACAGGGTTGTAGGCAATGTACAAAAGGTGTGAAATCCATTGTTCTCCATGACCACTGTGGCATGGTCATAGAAATGTTCTCCTCATAATTTACTCTTTGACCTAGTTGGCACAACAGGTGTATAGTGCTGACCCTGTCTCTAAGGGATACCACCAGATAAGGCCCTTGATTGCACGATTATAACCTTGATCTTAATTGATTTGGTATCTCACTAATCAGACTTGGTGGTTTTAGATACCAATGGTCATGTTACCCACTGTTATTCAATCCGAGTGGTGTATGATATAGATGGCCTTGTGAAAAGGATATCAACACGCCAAAATAGACTTCCCACATGTCAAGTCCTTGACTGAATTTTAGCCTGGATACAACGATAATATTATGTAATCTGGAATTAGATACCGGTATTGGGAAAGACATAGTGCAAATGTAGGATACATTTCTATTCCATCCGAGTCTGATTAATTAATCAATGTCAGCTGTTGTGGTATAACGAGACTTGTTTTGTGTGGAATTGTACAGATAGCTGAATCTCAGCTGAACCTCAGTATCATCCGTACCATATTATGTTGCTATAGAGGGGAAAAATAGTGTCTGGTATAACATATATATTTTATCTGAGACGGATTTCGACCCCCCCCCCCACCCCCAACCACCACCACTCGGTTATGGGCAACGTTTGTCTTATTCATTTTCTTTTTCTTCAAATATAAAAATCTCCCTAAAACTTTTCCCAACGGCACATGTGTTTATTTTATTTTTTTTATAAAGATTGTGGATCTGCTATTATTCTTGCCATATAGATTCGAACACTGCCATCAACTTGAAAAGAACGCAGTTACTGACTTGTACAAAAGAGCTGATGTACATATTAGGCAGATGAAAAAAAAAACAAGATATTGATGCACATACATAGGCCCCGTCACACTCAGCCATAACCCCTCCCTCTGTGTTTCACCCTTCCTTTCTTCAGTCTGAAAAGATGAGAAGAAACTGATATGATGATGACAGAGAGTACTCAATACTTCTTGGCATGTCATTTCTAAGTGCATTAGAACATTTTTTTTCAACCAAAAAGGATAAAGATAGACGCATGTCAGTCATGTATTAATTATACCCATAACTAATTATAAAACATATATATATATATATGAATCGCTGGCACCGATGCCATGGTGTGATTATATTCAAAATAAATAAACTAGGATATAAACCCCTCATAGAAATTTCCCCGGTCTCATAGGAATAGAGAAAATATTTCACACAAATTGAACCATACACCTTACCATTTTATACCTTAATTACGATTTATTCAATTCTAGAGTATGATACTGACCTCAAAACAATGAATTTGAAGGGTGGCATAATTTTGTGCCAAGAAGCTCAGTTTTATTTTTCATGCACTTTGTAATTGGGACACAGTTATATGTCCCCAAAAATGTCGAGCTAAATACTACTCTTATGAACTAACGTTTAGTTAAGTATGAATTGTAAACACTATTGCTATATAGGCGGCCTTAATACTCTAACGGGAGTAATACTCCATGGTACTCTCGTTTTGTATAGGTATAACTGTCGCGTTATATGTTGCCGCCTCATGTTTGTGATTCAAGTCGCCCGATGGCAATGGTGGCAACAAAAACAGCAATTAGCGTTTCTTTTTTACGCCGCCATCATTGTAAAATGTCACATGAGGATATTTCCGTCTGTGACGACCACGTTTGGCGAGAACGACATGCACGGTCTTGGCACTAATTATTACCCAGATCTAGTTGGTCCTACTCAGCAAATGATAGGTTAAAAAGCACAAACGCAGGATGATTATTTTCAAATTGGGCACTTGCTTTTTGTCCATCACTGAAAACCAGACCAATCTTCAGAGCATGGATAATGAATAACATTGTTAACATTGTACATTTTGTAAGTTGGCGTGGTGACCTTACAGCCTGAAACAATATGGCTATATTATACCATAATCCGGTGAAGACTAAAATCAGATTCAAGAATTAAAGGATAACCTTTGTTTATGTGTATGTAGGGTGCTTTCATGGCCACCTCTAATCTACTTAGTGGGCACCGCCTAAGACTAAGAGGCACAGGAGTTCAATAAGGGACAAATTATTAATGAGATGGGTTCACTTTAGCATTGATAGCATGTGGCAGGAGCGAACCAAAATACGGGTTGAGATCGGGGGCGACCCAGGCTATGTTGACGACGTAATAATTCTCAAGATAAGGCAGATAGCTTATCTTATTCATGCGTATGGTCGAACGGAAAGAAATAGCAAATGGAAATTGAAAGAAAAAAAAATCAAGCACTGACAGATAAGAGTAAGATATTTATTCTACGTTAGAAGAAGAAGAAATATCATGTAGTTACAGAGGAATGTTATCTCCATATCAGTCTCGTCCTGTGCCTTTTCCTACAATGTAAGCTAACAGATATAAGTCACATAGAAATAATGATAGAAATCTGTGTATGCCTTCTGATGTGTGGTTCAAAAATGGCTATATCTTGTGAAAGGTGCAGTTACAAATGCATGTTTCTGTGATAGGAGTGTCATATAAACCAGATCCTTCATTGCATCTATCTTTTTTGAATGTGTCTACTATTAAGCTGTTAGACGATGGGACAAAAATGGTTTCTCTTTAGAAAGGAAAAAAATACCAAAGACATCTCTTTTCGAGTTCAACTATATTCAATTTACACCGCTTAAATGAAAAAAGTTTTGTTGCCTTTACAGGGGTGTCAAACAGGAGGAGGCATAGCTAGACCGCACCAATCTTAGATATGTGATCAGAATATGCCTTCCCGCCCAAGAAAAGTAATAAATAAATAGATGAATTTGAAAAAAAAATATATATGAAAAGTTAAGAAATTATCATTTCTCTGGGAAAATGTGTACACGCATGGCCTATACCTAACGGTTGACCTTAAATTGCATCAAATGGATTCTAGTATTTCTTAACTTTCCTTTGGGACCCACCTCAACCCCCCCTGAAATACTCAACATGTATTTTGTGTTGCATGTAAGTGCAAACCCGTGTATTTTGTACTTACGGTGGTTTAGCGGTATCTCCTACACCCATGCTATCTTTCCACATACCTACCTCCCTAAATTGGCCATATTATCAGTAGTATCACCTGATAACCAGCATAATTAGCCACCACACCAAACTAAGTGTGTACATCAGTGCACAGTGATGTACATGCATTAATGCCATTATTTGGTTTCTAGTGTTTAGATTTAAAATCCCCAAAATCACTTGTTGGTGAATGATTATTCCCGTTACCTTGTTTTGGTCTAAGTAACGTTTATTTAAGGTATTGCGATCGTTTGGGGTATCCTACTACAACACAAATGCGTATATATGTGCGTATTGTGTACATTGTCTCATGTGCATCAACAGAGTTGATTGCCAGGTTTCCGAGGAAGTACTTCTCAAAAATAGATATCTAAGAATGGCTACATCCGCCATAAACTGTTCTAAATATAGTAGAGGTTGTTTAGCATACAGGTGGATGCGGATCTCTAAAATGGCTGATATTTATAAAAAAAAAAAAAAAAAAAAAAAAAAAATGCCAACGCCGATCGTGCATAAAAAAAAACATTGTAATACTGATGACATAAGTCATGATTACATTGTGAACTAACTGAACTATAAGGAATTTCTATTGCTATGCTATGTGGTAGATATATGTACTGCAGAGAAGAAAAAGGAGGCAGAAGATTAGGTCTATGGATGGAAGCTTTCATAGTGAATAGTATTGTAAATCAGTACCGAGTTGGGTCATAGTGCTTTGGTGGCTTTAGATTTGTGGCATATGCGTGTTGATATGTTGATGTTGTGACCACTGTGATGTAATACAGAGAGAGCATGCATGTACATGATTTTACCAGAATGATAATAGGAGAGCAACATAAGGAAGTGAATATATCTTATTTTGTGATTTTTTTCGGTAAATTCTTTATGGGTTGCAGGGGAGTAAAAAAATCCAGTTACAGCATGATGTCTTCATAAAGTTGAAAATCTTACAACAGGTTGTATTTTTTTTCTCTTTACAGGTGAACTTGGGATGCTTACGACAAGCTGTTCAACTTCTGTCAAGATACAAGACAACATTTTTTAGACCCACTGACTGACGAACAACATGTATATATGTATCCAACCTCACGCCACAAGTTGACCTCTACAACACTTTGACCTTGTGCTGACCTCTTTGACATCTTGATCTTGTGTTTGATTAATATCTTCAACATTGACTCATTGCAAGCATTATGACGTTTAGCTTTACATGTAAGTGATTGTAGATCAGCTTTCACAAGAATTCCACTTTGAAACCCCTACTCCGACTTAAATGTTGCTAGATTGAGCTTTTACTGCAAGCTGTACCCCATCTAAGATACATGGTTATCTATCTAGTGTTAACTTCTATCGATCCCCAATATTTGGCTTCATTTATCGCCATACATGTATTTTTGCTCTTGTCAGGATAGAAAACTCGACATAGAAGGATTGGCAGCTATCCTGGTACTGCCCCAACTTTGGACATACAAGGATGGTAGACTTGTAGTTTTGACTACACATGATAGCTTCATTCATTCCAATAAGACCAAGTCAAGTGAATTCAATACTCAAGTATACTACCTTGCGTCCACCTATTGACATTTATTGCTTTTGGCGTATTACAAAGTGTAAATATTGCACTCTCTGCTTAGCAAACTAGTTAGAAAACTGAGAAAGATCGTATACCAGGGACATTCCTTTGCCTCCAAGGGAAATTGTCTGCATTTGTATCTGAGTTAAACCTAATGAAATTGTCTCAGTGGGCCTGTAATGTACCATTCAATTTTCCTGTATGGATTCATGCATGTGCAGATAGAAGCATAATAGCATAACGCTTGCAGCAATAATAACTATAGTTTTGATCACAAAAATGTATGTATACTCAGGTATGATGGTTTATTTTGGTACATATGTGTGTATTCACAAATAGGCAACAGGGTAACCTTGGGGGAAATCGTGGTATGGTCTCGAGAGTTATCGACATCGAAAGCTGATAGCTATTTCTAAAGACAATAAAATGAATGGATAGCTGAATTATACTATACCGTTGATAAGACGATAAAACATATGAAAGAGAATTGACGTCATTATGCATACAACCAAAAAAGGAAAGGTATTTTAGATGGTGCAACGTGTCAAACACAATGGAAGATAGTTTTAGATTATAAGAAGTATCACAAGCAATGAGTAGAAATCCAATGGAAATCAAGTCATTAGCTTGAACATAAGGTTGTCCATGAGTATCGATGGTGTCAGTTACTTTGTTAACGGTATGATGAGCTTTTGAGCTGTATATATTATTGAGAACCAAAGCAGCATATTCTGCATTGAAAGGCCGAATACGAATAAGTTATTGACTTGTACATTTGTGTGTGTTTCTTAATAATACAGTGCACATTGCACTTACGACATGATATAGTTATACAGCACAAACATATATCTTTACTTTAGTGGGACTTTAAGCTCATTTATCACTAGAAGCTATGACAGATGATCGGCGGTCATTGTGTTTGAAGTGGATAAACATTATTCAGACGTTGAAAGAAACGTTTTCAACCTGACAACTGTTCGAGCCATGTGAGGCCACAATTCACAATAATGGACCTCATTATATATGTAAATTAGAAGTGGTATAGCGTCCATTTATTGTACAAAGGTTTGATATTTTATATACACGTTTAAATTACACAGAGAGTGGGTTATCTGTCTTTATCGCTTATACTCAATGATAGTAGCTATGTTTGTGGTGCTCATATCTGCTGTGTACCGGCCATCTGGAAGCATATCTCTTATAGACATTGTATACAAACATTTGTGTATTGAACAAAAACTATTTCTTGTGGTGCATATACTGTGAAGTGTAAAATTAAGCTGCATAATGACGTGTGGATATAGACCAGTTCCCTTGGACTGCTGAAGATTGTATTAGAATTGTGACGACAGCGTTATGGGTTTGAATAACTCCAGCAAGTCTACACTCAATAGTCTGTCATGGTACGAGACAGCGTGTTACTCAAAATAACCATCTTGGAGGGTATTCTTAGAGTGTCCGTCAAAGATAGTGAGCAGATGACATGTCTGGTTGTCTCTAAGGACGTTTAGGTGGCAGTCATGGCGGGAACTTTCAACTATTGCCAGGCGTATTGACTGATTCATTCAGACCTAATAATGAATAGTTTGGATTTTCTTACAAAACATGTATTATATATGGGAATCACACGTAAATGATCTCCGATTTTCCTGTTAGACCCAGGTGCAACATTCTGCAGGCATGGGATACTTGAGGGTATATCCAAATTCTCGGATATTTGAAGGCTAAATTAGTCATCCTTGTGTTTTGCACAGATCCAATGAGAAAATTATTTAACATTAATAAAGGGGGTAGATCTTAGACTTTTCCAGGCTTCTTTCCTATAAGATCCATCTCAAATACGACTCCAGAGAAGGGACATAGGCACCATCTCGGATATTTCTTAAAAACATAATCCCATGCCTGATTCTAACGGAGGAAGACGTTATTCTCTCATTGTGACATCGCGTTCTGTCGTGCTATTTAGCTTGGAAGTTTCGGAGATCTCTTACGTACGATAGCCTTTGACCTGCAGTGCTGAAAATATGGCTCGTAATCGCGTGGTATAACTATAAGTTGGTGCATGCATTATCTTCAAGCTCAACCTTGTATCTGAAGATGAAAGCTAAGTATTTCGTAAACAGACTCTAGATGTTTTAATAAAGCTTTATTAGCGGATAAAGGACAGGGGTGGAATGTTGGCGTTGCGTCATACACTTACTCGTACATGTGTATAACCTACATTGTAGACATGTCCCAATAAATGCAAATAAAAAAAATAATAACGTGTTCGTGTTGGCATTTTCATCCCCCGGTCTAACTCCGGTATTGCCCTCAAGACAGGGAGCTTGGATACAAATACAACCTCGTTGCTCAAGATCTTTAGCGATGGCATATTATATATTTCAGGCATGCAATGTTGGTGGCGGCTGTAACTCTCAGTGGGGGTATCGAAATGAGTTTCAATTTTCAATATTTCTGTTGATTTCAATCGGCAATAGTCCGTTATTAATAGATATGTCTATATCAATGAATTTAGGCAGTGATTGGCAATGGATGTTTACTCTTACACAGTGTATTTGGCGAAATTGACGAGTAGGTTGTCTAGACGAAGTAACAGGTTCTCTCATAGCGTGAGTTACAGTTAGGCTTCTGCTACGTCAAAATAATTATTCAGTTTTATTGGATAATAGAGTGTTAGATATACAATGACCCCCGCACCTTTTATGTATCTCATTAATGAATGACATACATGACTTTTAACATGTGGAATAGGTTTTGGGGGAGCGGATTGTTTTTGCTGGGATGGAAGCATACTAGTCTAAAAGGTTCAGGCCATTGGGGGTGCTGATGCACAAGCTGAGAGCCTCGGCACCTTGGTTACTATAGTGGATGTTCAAGTCAAAAATTGACATTAAGTGGTAGCGTTGCACAGGGTGCAGACCTCATCCGTTGAGCCGAACATGTGGAATAGGACCTAGAGATAGAATTCCCTTGTATTTAAGATCATAATTACCGTTCAGAGACATAGTCACCTTACCTGACAAACACCGAAAAGTCAATTTAGTTCATTGGTTTGTTTGACCCTAGAGACCCATAAGTAGGAACAATTACTTACTGTAACTATTGGGACAAAGGGCATAACTGTCTATGCAGGAGGCTACCTTCAAAGTTACCAATCTTTACAAATAAAGATACAATTTATAAAATGTAAGGGTAAATGAGACTCTAATGATGCTACTTGTAAAGTTTTGGGACTTCATATTCCCTAAAAAATAAGTTCTAAATATCTTAGGCTGTTCGCCTAACATTTGTTGGAATTGCTAAGCCAAGTTGGGAGTTTGCACGTCGCCAAACCACCAAAGTTTTCTTGGGAGTTTACGCCTAACCCTTAGGAGAAATCAGGCAAGTCGGGCATTCTTCCTAACTTGCCTTAGACTTTTTCACTAACTAAATAGACTATTTCAATACCCATAATACCCATTCTTTTATTTTGATTCAAATGATAAGTGTAAACTCCACATGGATTAAGACACCCAGAACAGAGCTTCTCTATTTGAGAAGCAAGTTTAATGCCTCATATCATTTTCATTTGCAATCCCTCAGGCAGAACTTAGTTGTTCTGGGTTTGACTCAAAGGGCCATGATGTGGATATATGAGTAAATTGAATTTCCAGAGAAAAGGTGTTTCCATTCTTCTTCCTTGTCCGATCAATAACATAATAAATCTATAGGCTGTATTCTGTTAAGTCCTATTCTATGTTGCATGGTGAAGACTTTACCATGTCAATAGTCATTACAAGTGGCATTAATTTCACATTTATAGGCCTTTCCATTTTAGACAATTCCCACAAAAGTCCCTTTTTAAACCACATTGCCACATGGTGTGAAGAGATCCACTAACCCTTAGACAAAACTACTAACCCCTTAGACATAAAGGCTGCTTTTCTCTCAGGCAAGCCAGCTTGCCTGAATAGGTTAGTGAATACAACTAACATGTTAGTAAAATATTACTAACATGTTGGGTATTTTGCATAATCAGTGGTTTTGTCTGAGTTAAATTAGTATTTACTAATTTGGATTTTTTTCTGTGTTTTCTCAATGTTCCGGTGTACTAGAATTAAACCAGCCTCTTATTTTCCAGAGCTTTTATACATTTAGACTTTCGGTGTCTGTAATGTAAACAGGCCATACTAGTGATATGTAGGCCCCTCTGGCATATGAGACCAGCGGGCCTATCAAAAGGAAGAACATCAACAAACCATCCCATGAATATGTTTTACATAGCGTAAGCCTACATAAGTCTACCTTCAGCACTGGACATCTGTTTAGACCTACAACGCACATGCACATACTTAGTCTGGATCCAATAAATTTAGTCCTGTCTGAATTCATTTAAATAACAAAAGGAACATTAACCCGGAGACCACCTGTCTCCACCTTAGAGCGGCTGACGGCTACAACTGCTGAAGGTCCTTTGGTATTATTGAGACGCGTGTCATTCAGGCCTTTGTGTGGTAAGTGGCACGTGTGGCGCATCGTGCGGCGTACGCCAAATCCACTACGACCGCGCCTGCTGCAGGGCCGCATTGTCATACACTACTTACATGCGACTACTTAGTACCCAAGGGAATGAGGCTCTAGATAAGCTCTCAGGGTAGCTCGGACGCTACTGCTCAGGTGCATTTCTTCTGGAGAGGTAGATGAGGGTGGGTGAGGCATTATAATCAGTATCTAGCTGAGTTGTGGGTTTACTATATCGGCTTATGAGGACGTTGCACCCATGGAATGATGCACATATATGGAATGGTCCATGGCAATAGCCTTGATGAAGATCGCTAAAAACTAAAAATGATGCCCACTTAGACTACTTCACCTGTACTCTGCTACGGATGGCCCTGTCACTGCGAGGGCACTCATTTTTTGACAGCGGGGTATAGAAGCACTCTGGCGGCCCCATATGTGGCAAACTCTGTTAGTCACTGATACCTCAGCACTGTTATATCAGTGTGTGGTATTTGCAGTAGCACCGACTGAGCATTATATGAAGTGTATACATCTATAGGCATACATTTGTGCTACAAATTTCAGCGATATGATTACCCATTATTGGTATGTATTTAGCACTGTTGCAATGTGTCTTTGATGAAATACTGTACAATGCATTACTTAATACCAATTTAAGTACAATGAATTTACTACTTAACTAGTACCAGAGTTTATGACCAATTGAGTATGCCTTTCTTCGTCATGAATGTCATTAGCCTCCCCCCCCCCCCTTCCCTCTCCCCTCACTTCCGTCCCCTAAACATGCATGACTCGGGCCTGCTGGGCCGACGCCAGAATGAGTCAAGTGTTTGTAGTCTGTATGGATGCTCTTTCCATTGTTCATTTCTTATGGCAATTTTTACCTGTTTAAATTTAGAACTAAATAGGCGCATTGTTCTATTAATAGTTGGCTGGCCATATGGTGGCGCCTCGCCAAGCAGTTGCGAGTTCTAGGAATACGTGTCGTGGACTTAATGTAGACGGTTTATAAACAATGTGATTCTTTCACAGGAGACAAGTAGCATTGAATGGGACTTAGGCTAAATATCTTTGGATTCATTATTTTAATGTGCCAAGAGAGCTTTATTGATTAGATGCCACAGTCATTGAAACACTTTTAAAGCAGCAGTCACTGACACACTTGTGATAGATTTATAGCCTCTAGCTGCCTGTCGACAGCTATTTGTTTAACACACATCCTTGGCAGGCAGTCGCCATCCTGTTGCTCAGTGTTCTGTCCCAGGGAATCGGCGTTGTTTATTTATACATGCGTGCACGTGTGTTAGATACCGGGCTTCAGGTCCACTTGATGCCTCTGCCTAGAAATAGAATAGCCACAAGGAATAGCAGTATCACATTTTCGCTATCTTGTCAATGAGTCAACTAATTCGCCTAGGGATGCTCCTGTATACATTAAATAAACGACAATGAAAAGATTATGTGAGACCGGGGAGGTATACAAGCAATGTTCTTTTTTTTTATGAAACTCATAACCGTTTATTGTCATGGTTTTCCATTACATATTGGTGATCAACCTGCATGAGGGGGGATTATATCTACTATACTTAACTTTTTACCAATAACAATCATGTGACAAATTACAGGGAAGCGCATGTATATAAGTTTCTCAGGTTATTAAAATTCAACAAATCCGGCCACAATTTCGCTGCAACCGCGCAAACTGTCATTGTGTCAACAATGAAACGCGAATATATACAGATGATATGGTAAAGGAGAAAGGAATCAGGAGAAGGGGACCATAACGAGGGGAATAGGGAAGTTGGCTTCACAACCAGATCTTAAGCTGGCTTAATAACCAGAGCTTACTGGAGCACAGGGAGGTAAGGGTGGGCAGTGTTTTTCAGGCAATACTAATCACCAAAATTAGTACACTGGTACACCTAATGAACCAAGAATTGTTCATGCCCACTGGGCACATCAACATTGATTCAGCGTTGAAACAATGTTTGCAATGTTTGTATATCAACAGTTGATAAAGGCTTGAAATATAGTTGAATTTGAAAGTTGACACAACATAATCAAAATCAACTGTGATTCAACATCTAACCATCAGCGCTGATTCAACGTTTGTATTTCTATGTTGATTCAACATTGACACAACATTGATATGATGTTGAAACAACGTTGATATTTGTTAGGGCATTCTTTGTTGACATGTCAATGTTGAATCAACATTGAATCAACATTGAAATCAATATTGTTGATTCAACATTGACAAATCAATGTTGAGTCAACATTGAATTGAAAACAATATTTCAACATTGATATGTCAACTGTTGATTGGATGTTGAAATGGTGTTGGTTGACAACATTGAAATAGAATCATTGAAAAGGTGTTGAAGACAGGTTGATCAACATCATCAACATAATATCAGCAGGTTGTCAACGTTGATGCAACGTTCTGTGCCCACTGGGTGGTGAGACCAAAGAGCCTGCTTCATATATAGGGCCAGCAAACCCAAAGTACTGGTGTGCGAATCCTCAGGCTTCAAGCCCCCCACCTTCGAAACCCAAATACATGTGCAACGTAGTCCACAACTCTTCAGGTTTGCATGGTGAAGTCACATACCCGCATTCATTGCAGGGTCACCGACTTCGGTTTTGTTGGCCTCCGAGTCTGGGCTGCAGCTGTGAAGCATAGTGACTCACCCCCGCCCCTCCCATACCAGACGAGGTAGTGCTCATCACCATCCACTTCCACTACTAGCTGCTACTTGTACTACAGTTTGTTTTATGACACAGGCCAGAAGTTTATCCCATATCAATACCCCCACTCTGATGACGGCATCATATATCTTGTTCCAAAGCAGAGCTGAGTCATGTGCACGTAATGTGTAGATGTTTGGTGAGAGGCCTACCTGTACTTCTTCCAAGGGACTAGTGTGTTAGTGATATGGCCATGTGATGGTCGTAATATTCAGTGGTTTCACCCTAACCACTCCTCTTATACTTTGCATACACACGAGTAGACCGAATGGGTCGTGTCCTGAACAAGATCCCCGCAAGATATGTTGTGGTTTCCGTCGGAACTGAGGAAGTTATGTGGGTCTGAATGTATAGATATTGCAAACATGCAGTGTAAAAACAAGTGGTACAAAAAGGGACATGAAGTTTGCTATATTCTTTATATATTTCCTGAAAGAGTATGATTGGACAGCAAAAATATAGGCCTATCTGTAGACACTTACAAACAACAGTAGAAAAGATTCTATGGACTACCCGATCATTTCCAACGGCATACCCATCATAAGTGTTATAGCAAATGGTTACATAGTGTCGCAAATATCATGGATTTACGTTAAACGTATCGCCAGCCGCACCCATACTTTGGCTGCATAGTGCAGGCTGTCAACACAGAGCAAGATAACCTATTTATAGATAAATTGTAGGGAAAGCACGAGCTTTATTTAGAACCACGTTTTTTCTCAATATCATTGACCTGATTGTAAAGTAGCTCTATACCAAAAACGACTAAAACACAAAGGTCCATAAGTATGAGCTCGCCGCAGCTTTCCCCCCTCAAAATAGAGGAGTAAGCCACAATTAGTTGATAATCTGGAAATAATTTTGATTTTCATCATAAAAACTTTATGATTCAGTCACCTGAACAAAATTGTCCAGATATGGCCCATGTGGTCACATCAAAATGCATACATGTATTTCCATGGTGCAATTGACTCAACTCCTAAATTCTCAACTCGGCCTATTAAACAATGATCAAACTTTTGCCACCAATTAAGAGCAAAAGGAAGCATGATTGTTTTTTGTAAACGTGTGCGGCTCTCGTACCCAATCCCTCCCCCATTCCGTTGAACCTTTGTGAACGTTTTATGTCAAGGTGTGAAACCATGTTTAAATCTCTCTATTTTAAACTCTCTTCTGTGATCTTTGACTTTTAAAATCACGTCCTCCTCGAACTGTCTTTTTGTACCTTTTTAAGATGGGATTCTCTTTCTTATTTTTCTAACGCTTGACATCTTATTTTCTCAGCGTTATTTCGAAATGCGATCTCCGAGTAGGAAGAATGGATTATCTTACAAAAAAGTTAATGGACTGTATTTAAATATGCTGTATTAGAATATGGACTATTTTGTATTTAAAATGGATGCTGGACAGGCATATATAAGCCGGGCCTGGCATTGTTGAGGTAGGTCTTTAAACGACCATTTAAGGAAGCAATCAACATTTTTGAAACTTGACTTTACTTGAAATATGGACCTCGTGCATGAGTATAGTATTTCCCCTTTGGCAATGTTGGTATCAAGAGTGATGTATATCATAGACAAAAGCCGACAGTAGCGGACAAGGGGAGTCCCTTTGGGGACCATTGGATCCTTTCCAAGTCCTTTCCGCGAAACCCTATACCACCACCCCTTCACGCCCAGGAACCCAACCCCCCCCCCCCCAACCCTAAGTTTTGCCTCCGCCTCTGGTTTATAGGACGTTCACTGGGTGAGCTGACTTGATCCTCTCTACATATTGGCGCCTGTTTGACTTTCAGCTAAGATTCCTGGAATTGGGCCTACTTAAGAGCCTTTGCCATGTCAGTGGGCTCTATTGTGCTGCCCCAGGTAACCCTACTTTAAAAAGCGCACCCAACCACTAGAGCATCATCACAATGAAATAATGAGGGTTTTATATGATTAAATGAATAGAAGGGGGATTCCAGTTCAGTAAATGATTTAGTAAAATGAACAATAAAACTATATTTTATAGATCCTATTATTAACCTATGATTATGAAGGGTGTCAGATGTTACTACATGTGAGCCAGCAAGCAGAAATGGGGGTTGCTGCGGGATTTAGTACCTGTTTTAGCCACCAGGGGGCACCACTATGGGCTAGAATAGCAAAAATATGCCTAAAACTAATATAGGGTACTTTTTAATGGAGAATTCAATTATTTTAGATAAAACGTTC